>OZ023237.1:25458601-26095665 GCA_964006365.1 Trididemnum miniatum
TGATGCCGCTGTAAGGAGGATAAAGCAACATTCTGATTATGTCGCTATACTGACTGACAATCCTCGTTAGCGTACAAGGATGTTACAAGCTGTAGAAGAGCACAGGCAAAAATTCCCTGGCTTTTCCAAAGCTGTACTTGCTAAGCCAATGTAATGCGGTTTCTTCACTATTTACTGCCCTCGGCCCTTTGCGATATTAATTACAAATATTGCTGCATGCATGCATAGCATAAGCCTATCTCATAGATTTTTTTGCTGTTTGAATGTGCCTTGTTAGCATCGTTTTTTATTTTGCTTCCTTCTTTACGAAGATTTATATTTCTGTTTTTGCCCAACTATGATTCTAATACAGTGCAGCTTTCCAAGCAAACGGCTAATTGGGTAATATCGTTCTTTACTGTAAAATAGTATTTCAAAATTGCATTATTATTAACAGTAGCATAAAATAATCAAAAATTTCAAGGTATGGGAAATCCCTTAAACAAAAAATGACGTCATCAATGACGTCACACATCGGCATAACTACGTTAGTCAATATAAACGCAAAAGTACTTCACCAGAGTAACATTAAAACAGTTTTTAAGCCAATATTTGAATTTTGAATTTGGAAGAATCCCCTAATTAACGTAATTTTATGTACAAAACTTTAGGCTCTTTGAGGAGGGTCTAAACATTAAACGATTTCAAAAATTTTTTTGCAAAATCATTTTTTCGGCTAACCGCACGGGATTAGGGTGTTTAAACATAGCTTTTCCAACATGGTCCAAACATGGACACTCCTACAGCCCTGGTTTTTTGAAATACTCTTTCGTGACTTTGTGATTATTGTAAGCTTTTATAATATCGCGTTTGAATGTTGTATAAAAATTCTCGATTTAACCAGAAATATCTGGTAAAAATCTCGACAAAATTTGAATACATGCTAGGCTTATCAGATACATATTAGGAACACGTCAAATCAAACACTGCGAGTGCGGTAGATGTGCTGATACATGAACTGACTGTTGATTAATTTGCTTGCACTGGCGCATACAATTGCTCGGCCATTAACAAGGTTCAAAGCGAGGAAAGGCTATTTAACGTATTTTGCATTTGCCCTATCAAGAAAAGTTCAGTTACAATATCGGCGTAATATTGCGAGTATGGCGAAGATTAATTTTGTTACGTACAAGTTCAATTGGTTGCGGTTGACATGCTACTGTACTTTTTGCAGACGAGGTACAGGTTCCACATCTTTTTTTCGCTTCGTAATATCAAACGAACGCGAAAGAAACATACCGGTAGTGAAACTTATGTTAAACTGAAATGTGGTATAGGCCTACGCAAGAACGAAAAATATTTGATTACTAAAACATTCCTTAATGGAGTGATTAAAATGTTAATGTTTTGATTTTGCGGCGTGTTTTTTAATTTATAAACATATAAAATTCTTTTCGAGAACTGAAATACAAACTCACTTTCCATAACATTTTTCTAAGCCACGCCATCCTTGACAGGTCGCAAAAAGCTAAGGGGCTTTAAACTTCAGCCAAATGTGTTAAATAAAAGCGTCTTAAAGCATTATTTACATAAGATTACGATAAGAAAAACAAGTATACTGTAGCAAGACCCACAGTAGAAATGAAAATGCGCCTGGAAAAATGAAAATAAAAAGTAAGGAAGTAGGACCAGTAGAGAAAAGAGTATTGTAGAGCTCGCGAGTGTACCAGCTTGACCGCACAAAAACTTAACAATCACAGAGTAACAATGCATAAGTTCAATATGCATATTAAGGATTTGAAGTATTATGTAAAGCTGAGCTGTGTAATAGGTTCTTAAATACCTTTTGAATAGAAGGAAGTTGTTAAGCACAGCACTTTTTGCTGGAGTTAAACAATTAATAACACTGTACAGCATGCCTACAAGTAACATGCTAAGAGGAAATACTCGCATGCATGTAATATTGAAGGAAAAGTGTAAGAAAAAGATGCTCAAAAACCCAAAAAGCAAGAACTAACTGTTTACTTGTAGGAGATTAATGATTTTTTACTGTCATGTTCTGTCACGAAAAGCAATGAAGGCGCTTTGCGTTTCGCTATAACCAATCTAGACTTCCTTAGCAAGGTTTAGTGTTGTTTGAACGATTAGAGTTTAATTTTGCTTCTTTGATAATTTGTAAGTACGTGAACTTTGCGTGAAAGCGTCCTGAGATTCCGTTATCAAATTTACGGCACTTCGTTGCTCTTAGTCGGTGACATTGCCTAGCGCTACTGCGTCAAAAATTTTGTATCGGGTTCGATTCACGGGTGAAGCAGATATCTGGCAGAGTGATCGGAAGAAAACTTACTTCGATCGCAGCTCATTTTTATTAAGCGGCACACCAATTCTGTTCAATCCGTTAAAAAGCTGAACATTTGTCATCCTGCGACAGCTTTCGTCGGTAAAACCACAGCAGCGCCAAGGTAAAAAATTACAGCACTCGACCATGATATGATATGTTAAATTATGGGTCGTAGACATTCAATCTAACCGGCCGTTAGCTCAGTTGCAAAGCGCACGCTATCGGTGCGGGAGGTCTGGGGTTCGATTCCCGGGCCGGTCAAATCGACACAGTGTCGCCAACGACTCGCCACCGTTGCGACGTTTCTTCGGAGCTGTGTTGCCCAGGCGCTAAGCCGCGGAAATGGGCCCCGCAACTCGTTACACGCTTCGGCGTAATACGGCGAGTATAATGAAGATTTGATTTGATTTTGATTTGACATTCAATCTAACCCAGAGGCTCCCAACTTTTCCAGTACCTAGGTCCCCCAATCTTCAAGATATTGTTTTGGGGACCTTGTCTGAGAAACCTATGGGGGGCGTGTTGGCATTCTAATGGCATTCTTTCTAGGGACCCCCAGATTTTTTATTGGGGCCCCGTTAAGAATCACTTACTGAGAAACTAGTTATTGTAGTAGTTTTATCAAAAGCAAAGTTACACTTAAACAAAAGGGAAACACCTTTAGGATAAGCGTATTTCAAGTATCTACCTTGAATGCCCGCTAACTTGGTATTCTGGACACGTTTCAAATTTAAAATTTTTCTGGTAAATAAGAAATTATTCTTGCATGACCTGTAAGCAAGTAATGGGAAAAGTTTTGATGATGGAGTGATTATGCTAAAATCTGACATAAAGTCTACTTAACACATTGCAGAGAAATGCTTAACATAACTCTCAGTAAGGAAAGAAGTTTTCAATTACGCAAACACTATGAGACCAAATCAGAATTAAATTTTTTATTTTTATATTTAGTTATTCTTAGTTGGCAAAATGTTCAATCAGTTCGAGCAGGAAGCTGTTATAAATACGTAAAATACGAGCAGAAAGACAAACAAGCAGTTTAAACGAGAAAAGGCACATTGAGCAAATAATAATTACCTTAGGCTACCGCACAGATTACAGCAATATGAAACAAGTGTAAAGTATTGCCTCATGACATCGTTAATACTTTTTAGCGTAAGCAGCGATAAGGTTAGCAAAGTAAAAAGTTGAACGACTGGAAATATTGGAAATTTGGCCACTTTGTTGCTACCCACGATCCATAGCGCCTTGACGTGCCACAGAAAATAAAGAGAGAGTGGTGAAAATGCGCAGTAAATCAAAAAATCAATACTTAAGTAATTGCTGAGATCGTAAAGTAGTAGAAACCATTGAAACAAACATCATTTAAGAGGAAACACAAAACCGATGTCTCCCGGCAACACACCTGATATACTGTTTATGTTGATTGGCTTAACCTAGGATATCCTACAGATAATAGAAATACCAAATTGCTGAGCGATGCTAATATCGGACAGCATAAGCTATTCACGAAATTTGAATTTGGGTGCTTTGCTTTTATTGATGAGCTGAAGAAAGTAGCTAAACTTGGAAATTTGAACTTGATGTTTCACAACCATAAACTCCAAACAATAGATGAATTTATTTGCCTCTTGAATAAGAAAATCTTAATTGCTATTGTTGGTTTGGGAATTTCGCCATCATTGTGCGTCTATATCGGCATTCAATTTGGATGTGGTTATAGCAAGCGTTTCTGTTGCAGTCCAAAAATTGAACTTCAAAAAAATTTTGAGACAAAAAGGCAACT
This sequence comes from Trididemnum miniatum, assembly GCA_964006365.1. Classification (NCBI taxonomy): domain Eukaryota; kingdom Metazoa; phylum Chordata; class Ascidiacea; order Aplousobranchia; family Didemnidae; genus Trididemnum; species Trididemnum miniatum. The sequence continues at coordinate 25,462,708 of OZ023237.1, forward strand.
GCAGCTACGCTTAGAGATTCGCAACGGTACAATTCATCCGGTTCACGCTTCACACTGGTTCTCAAGAACTGTTTCAAGGAATTTTATTAGATCAGCGAACTGGCCAGCATTGCTGTTCCTGCTAGTGCTAGAAGCACTAGCAGGAACAGCAATGCTGGCCAGTTTGTAGCACTAGTGCTATTAGTGGTAATAGCACTAGTGCTATTAGTTGATACTATTAGTTGATACAGTTGATATAGCTGAAAACTCAACTTTTGTGCTAGAACCGGCTGACAAAAAGTTGTATCTTACCACTGAAGATTAGTATCATAGAGGGATAGTGAGAGAGTCGCACTCATGATGCAACTGCATCATTTTGGTTCAGTTAAGGCATATGCCACGGACTACTAAGCCGAGCATATACTTTTGCGGTTTTGTTGCAGATAAACTTAGTTTAATTTATCATAGTGCAAAGCGCCATCACTTGTTTACAACAAAATAACTGGCTAGCAAAAAGGCCTAATAATTTCTGCATGAAAGCTCTAGCTAGGATGGCAAGAAAGCGAAGGTAACACGACGGCTAAAGCTTCGCAAATTAGCTTAGAAATCAGAGAAGCTAGATTAGGGGCTAATAGTCAAGGTATGAATTATAGAAAGCTCTATCAAAGATTCCAGCAAAGCCGTATTAATTTGAAATTTTGAGTTATATAGAAGCAGATAAATTGTCAGCATCATTTTGCATAAAATAAAGCAATGTTCGTGAAAATAAAGCTAAAAAAACGTCACAAAATTTTGGAACAATAACGCACGAACAGCCATTTGGCACCATTCAAATTTGAGCTATTTTTTTGAAACCTTATGCTCAAAGGTTTAAATAGGCTGTATTGCCGTTAACAAAAACGAATCTATTCGTCCTGATGCTACCAGCTTGAGTTTGTCAGCTCATGCATGTGAAAAATTCAATTGCTACTACCAGCTGTTTGCGTAGTTTTGTGTTGCCGTTCGCACGCGCTTAGTTCCTCTTTCAGTTCAGCAAGATAAAAATAAAATACACTATAAAATGCTTCTCTATTTTTAAGGACTTTGTTTTGACAATAACAATCTTCTTTTAAAAAGCGGTAATCATCAAATTTTTGCTACGTCAACTGAAAAAGTTGAATTCTTTAGAAACAAAAGAACATTGCATTCTGGAGTGCAACACCACCGCTTAACAGTTTGGGCAAAAGCCTTATTATTTTTTGAGTTGTCGAAAATCTTTGCGGCTTATGATAAGATTTGATACCAAAAAGATACGTTCTTAGTACAGTATTATTGGCTGCACAGTGCACACTGAAGCGTTAAAAAATTTTTTGCGAAGCATTTGAGAAAAAGAAAAAGTAAAGCAGTGTTTCAGATAATGATTTGAAGCAAACATTAGTCCATTATCGTAAAGCTCTTTACAAATTCGACGTGTTTTAGCAATACAAACTTTGCATTTGAATTCAACTAGTTAAAAAAAGCTTTCTTTTACCACAATAAACCTGAAGTATAAAAATTGAGCGAATGCAGTTTGCCACTCTCAGCGATTCTGAGGTCGAGAAACCTTGTTTGTTTATCTGACAGTGTGATTTATAAAATGCCACAAGCAATCAATTAACTTTTGGTTGCAACGCCGTTGGGTAAACCCGCATGAAATTAAAATTGCCTGAGGTTTCGAAACTATCGTATCGTTATTATCATCAGCAGTTCCTTCCATTCCTTGCTCGATGACAACATTTCAAACAGTCTGGAAAAAATCACTGCTTAATTGCATGATGACACCACATTAAAATGACAATATATCAAAATTTCGCGGATAACAAGCCAAAAAAGTAGCACTTACAAGAATTAATGCAAGATTTTTAAAAATTCAGCAAACCAAACCAAAAAAGAATGAGTGGTCCTTGTTATTTTCTGAAAACAGGGCAACTCTGTTGACCTAGCGGTCACTGACCATCCATACCCTTACATTTCAAAGTTATACTTCGTTGTATTTAATTGAACACGTTTAGAAGCTAAATACATAACTGTGCTGTACGATAAATGTAAAATATTGCATAACGTAGCTATTTTTATAACTAATGTTAGTTAAAAGTCATTAATATATTATACCAGTTTCGGGTGAAAAAGCGCATGTTTTTAAAATATTTTTGAAGTTGAACATTTTAATATAGACATAACGTAAAACACAAATATTTGCCCAGTGACATAAAATAAATGAACAAAAATTTTGTTTTGGTCTTTGATGACGTAAATGATTGAGATTTATAGTAGGCCTACAATGTACTAATTCTCCATTATTTAACTTTCCATTATCTCGCTGTGGCTGGTATTTGTGGAAATATGGATGAATTAAGTCAGACAAAAAACCGACCGTATTGTTAGACTGAAAGTTGAAAATATTTCGTGGGCATAGTTCAAGCTGGGAAAAACTTAGAAAGTGATTGCAAATCTCAACTACTGCCGCGCATGCGCGAGTGTAATACGCGAGTGACCAGTGATCTCAACAGCGATTAAAGCAAATTAAGTTTAGTTCATCTCGCGTGATTTGATCCACGCTAAGTGTGAAAATTTAATCTGTTCAGCGCTGAATCTTGCAGAGCAGTGGTCCAGAGTTGCACTCGGTGTCATTAAATTAAAAAAAATCAAATCTTCATTATACTTGCGGTATTACGCTCAAGTGTGAAACGAGTGGTGGGATCCGTTTCCGTACTTAGCACCAGAACAGCGGTGGCAAGCCGTGGAGACACTGCATCTGATTTGATTGGCCCGAGAATTGAATTTCACGGCCGGTGCATTCAGTAGCATTTTCATATTAATGAAACGAAGCAGTTGCAGCTACGAAAGAGTTTACTGAGTGAATGTATCACGTTTATATTGCAGACGTTTTTGCTTCCAGCGTGAAGTGTTAGGGCTTGTTATAGCACGACTAATTTCGAATGATATAACCAAACCAAGGAAATTATGATTATCAAGGTAGCATTAAGGTCAAAAAGAGTGCGCTGCGAAAAATCAATCATTCAAGTTTTAAAAATTGCACAATAACACTTTTAAATTAGTTCTTAAAAGTCCAACCAGGTAAAAAATTTTAGCGTAAAATTTTAGGTTTTTTATGAAAGCTAGAACGTCTGCAAGAAAGATTTTCGCTGGCATTTGAAAATAACAAAGCGAAATTGCATTTCTGCATAAGATGCTTGCATTGTAATAGCCAGCCTTTTAGTTTATGATAAACATGTCATGGTTAGGTTTGCCATGTTTGAACTTTCGACTGTAAGCTCGAAAACTTGATTAAAAAAGTTTTTTGAAATTCAATCGAAATTTAGGGTCAGGTTTTAGGCTTACGTGATTTAGAAGGGAATACATTTGAGTCTGGAAAGACGAAAAAGATGATAACCGGTTACCCTTTTTTGTGCACTAGGGTAAGTGTTAGTGTACACCTGGCCCATGTCGTGCTTGCATTGCTTGGTGTCGCAAACAGTCATTATCATTATTCTATCAAATAATATAAGTTAAGGTTCGGTCAGAGTGCGAAAAAAAAGCGGTTAATACGGGTTTTTGGTTTACGTTCCAGTTTGTCGCGCAATTAAAAACATCCATGTTATTTGCAGGTAAAGTCTTGTGGAAAAATTTTGGTATAATGACAGATGATTCAGGCTGTGAATTGTTGTTTTGCCAACGAAATGAATATACACAATCAAATGTTTCAAGCTACATTCTGTGCCAGAGCAAGAATGAAACGCACAATGAAGCACTTAGTTTCACATCAGCTAGTGATGTGGAAATGGCGTTGAAGAATTTGCAATGGGAAATATTTGTTATTGAACAGAACGCAACGCGTATGAATGCGACTTGCGCAACTCACAATCGGACAAACTCCTCGTATTGCTATAGCAACGACAGAAATTTACTTTTATCCGAAAATGCCTGCTCAATTGACCCTCCTTGTCAGTGCACAAACACAAATACAAACACATACAACGCACTTTTGAGAGAGGTCACCAAAAAGCTACTATCAACATTATTTGTTTTAACGGTGCTTGCAATATTTGGAAATTCTTACGTTATGGTGCACAATTTCAAAAAACTTTGTTTCAAATTTTACTCAAAATCAACGGAGAAAAAGATTCACTATTTTCTTGTCTTAAACCTTTCTTTTGCTAATTTTATCTTAGCTGTCTGTGCATTAATGTTCGCGATTGAAGTTGAGATTCATTACCAAGAGATAGACGTTTTTTATATTGAAGTAAGTCGCTGTAATGCTATCGGACACTTAGCCTATGTTTCTAATCAAGTGTCTGTTTCTACTTTAGTAATGATCAGCGCCTTTCGACTCTACAGTGTTATAAACCCGTATAAAATCGTCCACTTCAAGTCGACTGTGACATTAGTATTGGTTTGCTGGAGTGTGTGGATTTTAATTGCTAGTATTCCTTTCATGAACACAATTCTTTTCTCCATTGGTATTCGTTTTAAAAATTATGAGAGCATTTTATATTTAGCCGTAGAAAATTTTGTTGAAAACTTGTCACACACAAATGCTACCGATTTTACGCAGAGCATTTTGCAAGGCATCTTATCTCATAAAACACCAGCTGTAATGCATCAAGCCATTGATAGCTTAGGTTTAATCAATGACACACTAAGTTATGATTTAATTGGTTATTATAACGCCCACACAATGTGTACTTTGGATATAGTGATAGAATATGACAAGCCAGCAGCTTACATCACCTTTTTTTTGGTCATGTTCAATTTTTGTTCTTTTTTATTCATGGTAATAGCATATTTTATCATCATTAAAAGATTATGGCAAGGCCAAGGTTTTAGGGAATATATAAAACAAAGTTCTTGTTGCTGTTGCGGGGATAGTCTCCAAAAAAGAGCGTCATCAAGTGCCAAGAGACGGGGGGACGAAAACCAAAGAGCTCTTTTGCGTATTTTTTGTATTATTATCACCGAGTTTTTTTGCTGGATTCCTATGACAGCGATTTCATTTTCGTATCTCTTTAAATCTTCTTACATGACATCATGTGAGTTATGCGAAGAGAAAAATGACAGCGCTTGGGCCGCTGCTTTGTTAATTCCGTTAATCCTCGGGAACACTTTGGTAATTCCGTATATTTACTCCACTGAAGTTTGGGTAAGTTTATTGAAAAAAATTTCAAGAAAACGAAAAGACGGTAAAAAATATTCCTCGAAAGTTTTCAATTCACTATCGGCGGTCACGGTTGTCGAACACACTCACGACAGAATCTGTATTCCTAATAATTGCAAATCTACCGCTGTATAAGAATGCTGCGACATTTATTTTCGTGATACTGCACTGCTACGTTTGAGTTACAGTATTTATTTTAATATAAACCTTACATTTTTACTCCGGGTGATTATCATCAAAGTTTGTAATAGTGAATAGAACGTCTGCCTAGAAATCGGTAGACTCGGGGTTCGATCCCTGGAAGGGGCAAATCAAGAATTCAAAAATTACTACTCATAGCTTTCCTGCTGGACTTTCAGCATTTAACGGAAAATACAGAAGAAGCAGGCAAGCTCATTAGCATGTAAAAAAAAAAAACACTTTAACAGCATTTGCCTTCCTTTTCCGCTTAAACAAAAGTGTAGAGGTTAAAAGTACATTAATATTTTGTACTTAACAGCGGTCAATGTTTAACTATTACTAGGATTTGATATTGCTATTGTTAGAAGCTGAATGCAATATGGCCAAAACAATGTGGTTTAAGCACCCGCTATAAATTTATCTATATTTTCTATGTAAAGGAGTTAGTTGCCTGTTCGTCAAAGGTGCCAACAGATCGCAATTAGTTTTATTTATTTATTTATTTATTTTTTTTAGTTGCATATTTTTCCTCCTATCACGAGAAAGCGATCAAAGCGCTATACGAGCTCGCTTAGGAGTTGCCAGCCATCTGTCTACCACACCAAGATGGGGGAATCCCGTTTAGTGCCTTTCCCAACGGCACAACAAGTAAACTTGCCCGCTTGTTCTCCACACTGTCCCTTTAATACTGAGCGTCAAGCAGGGAAGCTGTGAATACCAATTTTAAAGTCACTGGTTTGACCCGACTCGGAATCAAACCCGAGTCTATAGCTCAAAAGACAGACGCTCTATACCAGGGGTGTGCAACCCACGGCCCGCGGGCCACAATCCGGCCTTCCAGGCCAGTCAATGTGGCCCTCGACGATGGCAGGACAAAAAAAAAATTTTTTAAAAATCGATTTATTTAGCTATTTGTACCGTCTATAATACACGGGTTGTGTTTAGCATTTTATAATTTTATACATATTTGACGGTGACTGGCCCTCGACGTTGTTAAAATTTTCGAAAGTGGCCCCCCAGTGAAAAAGGTTACACACCCCTGCTCTATACCACTCGGCCATCTAAGCTGTTAATCGGCCATCTGAGCAGTTGTGAGCAGTTGTATTTGCTAGCAAACACCTAAAAAAACCACAAACACTCATGGTGGTAAAGGCAAATGTACAGTACAGCGAGTGCTTAAAGAGTATGTGGTCCACCATTGTTCTTCAAACTGGGGATCGCGTTCGCCCGCTGGGTGGCGAGAGAGCTCAATGAGAGTCGCAACGTGTTTTTCCTGACTTGACGATTTTCAACAACCCTCTTGAAGACCTTCTGTATTTTTTTTTAGAGTCGCCTTGTTTTAGTCCTAATAGTCAAGCAAAGTGGGACGTGATGAAAAAAGTTTGGAAAACACTGGTATATGCCGTTTCTCTAAGCTTTTTTTTGTTGGACTATCGGCAAAGTCTAAGAAACTATTTTATTCTGTCAATTAAAGTTTTACAGTACATCGAAAAAAAAAAAAAAAACTGAATAGAGCAGGTCTTATAACATGGCAAATTCGCCAATGAACGGTCAATAAATTTACTGCGGTTTTAACTTCGCAGCAAAAATTGGAGGCTTAATGGTGAGATTAAAAGATAATCTTGTGGCAATGAATTATTAATACACTATGATGACATTCAAATCTTTTAAATAAAACCTGGTTTGGTCGATTTATTGTGATCAAAACGAGCATGTTTACCGCTAATCGTTTCAACAAACGCCATTTACAATGCAATCCTACGCAACTTATTCCAAATTTTATGTACAAGCAAACGAAGATAATATCGTTGCATAAAAATCGATTAAAAAAACAAGCGTTATCGAAACCGACCACTTTACTCCAATGGTCTCCAACCGCTTTTACAAAAACGCATTTTCTTTTGAAATAATGCGTCACAATATTCGCTATGTAGTGCAGTATGCGCATCATGGAAGATGACCTACTTGCGCGTCGAATCCACGAAGCCAGTACCGGAGCCCAATGCACTAACCACTCGGCCAACTCCTTGTGCACAAAAAACAGAGCTTTGGTACGTACATGCCAGCTTAGACCTCTTGCGCCAACTTGTGACAGAGCAGCGGTTGATCCAAACACTTTCAGATGCATTAATAATAAACTTTTACCGCACAGCAGCGCATAGAAGACCAGTAAAGTCACCAATGGTTGGCGTATCAGCATGAATTTTTCGGATTCTACGCTCACTAAATCTTCTTTCGTATTCTTGACCAAAAAAATCCAACCTACAAATCGATCTCGCTTTCACACAACATTTTCAGTTATTGACTTGAAACAATAACTGTTGATCAGTGTAGAATATAGGCAAATGTAGCAAGAATCCCTTATTGCTCAGTTGGTGCCGAGCAGCAGCGTACGCAGGGGAGGGGCTCCTATGCGCGCGCCCCACCTCAGCTCCTCCTTATATAAAAAAGTTCATCAGTTATTTTTTGATTGCTCTACAGTTGGCTACTAGTCATTGTATACAGTAACTCGATCTTCTCGTTGTTTGCTTCTTCAATCGCTGAAAAGTTTGGACAAAGTAAACACCGGCCTCATTGAATTTCTTGAAACCTCTAGACTCTAAATACAAGACCAATGAGAAAAACTAACCACAAATACGAAGCAAAAAGCTTGACATCAAAAAAGAGATGGTGCGAGACTAGGAGTTCGCTACAGCCATTAAATCAGAATTCAGAACTATATGGCCAATAAGGGTTTTTTATAAATCCTCTTGTTTTGTAAACCATAGTCTAGTCCAAGTAGAAATAAGAGTGGGGGGAAGTATTTTATTTCTAGGCAGCAGTCGTAAGGTAAATTTAGTGCCAAAAAATTACTAATTAAAATGCCTCAAGATAGAAACAAAATTTACGAAGAAGATTTTCTGAAGTTTGTTTTTTTAAATGCAGTAGCGTGCGCGGAGGGAACTCCTATGTGCGCCCTCCCTCAGTTCCTCTTTAAAGAAAAATGTTAGTTATTCTTTTTAGTCGTTTTACAGTAGGCCTACTAGTCGTTAAGTTTGGATGAAGTAAACACCGCCCTCCGTGAATTTCTTGAGACTTGCAGGCCGTGATGCGGCTATATGTAGCCTAACATCCTGCTTTTTTTCTAAATTTTGTTTCGATTCTTGAGCAATTTTAGCTATGTTAGCACAATTTCTTTCGGTCAAATCGATTTTTTTTTGGTCGTAACGTATTGTAACTCAAATTTAAAACCATATTTCCGATCCTTCTTTGAACTATAAAATTTATAAAACCGGCCAGTTAACTCAGTCGTAAAGACGTCGGTGCGGAAAGTCTGGGCTTCGTTTCCAGGGCCGGTCAAATTGGACACAGTGATGCCAGCGACTCGCCACCGCGCTGCGAGTTTCTTTGGAGTTCGAAGCTCTGTTGCCCAGGCGCCGTAAAATGCAATCAGTTAAGAATTTTTCGGTAGCAGCGACAATTAAGCTCAAGAAATTCCAAATAAAAAGTGGATCCAAAACGCATTAAAATCATTATAGAAGACACAAGCCGACGCAAGCCCCCACACAACATAGTAGAAAAGTTTAGGGTACGTTTGACATTTACAAAATATGAGTATTCCTAACAATCGCGCGGCTCGCACCCATTGGCGCACGCAGAAGGAGCGTGGCTCCTCCCTTTGGTCCTGTAACAAGGTGCTAAAACCTAACTTTAAAGTTTATAATTTCTCAAAATAATAATGGTTGCAGCCTCCTTTTACTTATTTTAGCCAAGCCTCTGCTTTTAAACATAAGCTGCGAAAATATTTTTGCGTTGTCCACAGTGACTGCACTTACTGCATGCCCTTTTTCGATAAAAAAGTGTGCTGACATGAGTGCTTTTTTCATGTGAAAACTGTAAAAATTCGTTGGCGGCTGGGGGCTACGCCCCCAGACCCCCTTGGTCTTCGGCGGCTGAGGGTTATACCTCCAGACTCCCCGGTTGTACACCCCCCTTTGCCAAATCATCGGTGCGCCACAGCTCGCGCCCCCTCCACATTTCAAAATTTTCTGCGTACGCCACTGGTGCCGAGCACATGGCATTTTATGATGCTGATGTTTCCTGCACTTCACTAAAAAATGATACAAACTTATATAAAACAACGAAACTGCTTTCAGATACCGCTATTCATTCACATACACGCTGGCTCTGGGTTGAGCCTTTAGTAAGGAATTGTGTGCAAGTGTGAAGTATTCAGTGAGACTTGACTACGAATCAAACCGCAAAGCGAATGCTCATCGTAAATAAGCTACTTGTTTTGCTGAATACAATTAGGCTACTTCTTCGAAACAGAAGTTTCACTATTTCAAAATGCATCATTATGCGCGAATCCGTCCTAGTTAGTTGAATGGTTATTTTAAAAGCAGCCGATCAACTAGGTATAATATCATCAACGATACCGCTTAGTGTGATAATCACATTTTATTTTATCATTAATTGCAAATAATTATCTAATTTTATGAAGCCACCTATTGTGATTATTCAGTGTAAACAATATTTGAAGATGACGACAACATAAACAATCCACAGAAAAGCAATTAGGAAGGAAATATTGAAAATGGTCAGAGACGGTAGGCCTAATGGTTAACAAACAGATAGTATAAGAGCTAATGCGAAAGTTATTCAACTGATAATTGTAAAATAAATACCTCAGTCAGCCTTGTAAAATGATCTATGAAGCGTAGAAACTCGTGCTTGGACTAGTGACAAAGCGTAGTCTTGATACGGTTCAATGATTCTTCGTGAGAACATGTTTTTGATCTAATGAAAACGAAACGATGCTTAACCGAGTTGATTAGTTGAGGAAAGTTACAGAGAACAGAAAGTACGAGAAGGAAGTGCCAACAGCGCAGTGAGCGCACATAATATATTAGCTAATTTTTCTTCATTTAAGCTAGCGACAACAATTAATTTTCAGTGTAATTTTTTCGCTGAATGTAATTAAGTTTACTTAAATACAACAAAAGTTTACTGGAGTTGAAAGCAAGACCCGAACTTTGTATAACATCGAACTGTCGAAGCAACCGTGTACGAAGGCAGCTGAAGTTGAAACCATTTGCAGTAACAGTATGCCGAAAAACTAGCAATTTATAGCAAGTTTAAATCGGTCCCATTTCAAAAAACATCAGAATTTCCAACGAATTTTTTTCTAGTTTCAGTTGCTGACAAAGAAAGTTATTGCTGGTGAACATGAAGTAGTATCGAAACAAAAAAAAAAAAACGAATCACGGTAAAAAGTTACGGTTAGTTTCAGTTAACATCGGCAATTCTCGATTGCCACCTAGAGACGTCATTCGTGATTTTTAGCTAGAATGAGCTTGCATATTAACTCGACCTAATATAACAAAATGCAGCTGAGTTTGTAAATCGCTCTTTGACCCGTATCCATGCTATGGAAAACCATAGAAAATGGAAAACCAACGAGGATTCATTGCGTAAATAGAATTTTCCATCTTCCCAAAGACTTGCATGAACCTCTCATCGTTGGCTTCAAATCCGTTTATGAAATCACAAAAAAGTGGAGAAAGCAACATGTTGTGATAACGTGCGGCCTAATGTGCCTAACCCATTATGTGCAAATCGGAAGCGCACTTCGCGCCAACGCGGTATGTTGATATCTGGTTTGTATCACTTTCACCGCGAATCAAACAGAAAAGCACTCGTTTTCTCAGTGAAACTTCGTCGAGGCAAACTTTTCTATTTCAGTAAACTTAACATTTAGACTTATCGCAATGATGCAAGCCATTGTTAACTCGAGATCCCAAATTTTTGCGTGTTCATCCTGATAGTACTGGAAACAAAAACGTTTGTCAGGTAAGCTTATGAATATCACGTTTTGCTGAAAAAAGAACACACAACACTCAGCAATTTTTAATTTGAAAAAAAACACAGAAACTGTGCGCTATCAGGTGAAAGAATCTTTACTTCATAACATAACACTATAAAAACAAGAACGTTATGGTGCTAGGAAAAAAACTTTAATAATTTTGCGTCAAATCAACTGGTTTTTCCTACCGACTTTTCATGAGAATTTTTGGCTAATTTTACCTGTGTGTTGATCTTATATAATGCAACGAATTTTTAAATGAAGCCTCAAAAGCAAGCCTACTTTTCTTCAAGCACGGTGATGTCTTTTACGTATTATGACTTGAATAGAGCTTAAAGGAGCTATTCCACTCTTGGGATGTTTTTCCACGAGAATGTGAGCCACAACGATTTCAGCGTGAATCGGAGAAGGTACGCGCATGGCAGCACCATTTGCGTAACCCCACACTACGTATATCGTCGGAATAGGACCTAGGTATCACCCGGGCAGTTGATGACTTGGTGGAAACTCTTGGCTTAGTCGGAGCTATTAAGGTAGTTTTCATTAATATGTTTGGATTAGTTTCGGAGTCCACCAACAATAACCTGTCACCCTTCTTTAAAAACGCTGCGACGAAATGCGCAGTTTAGAGGAAATAATCCTACCTTTGTTTTTCTTTCTGCATATTCATCCCACCTGTTTCAAAAACAGCAAAATCAGTGAACAGTTTTCCAAATAAACTCATGGGATGCCTAGTTCCCTAGTATACAAGTATTATGAGAGAAAAATATATCAATATGCTAGATATAAATTACTAATGTCGGGAAAGCGAGAAAGAGAGGGTGCGTTGCAAACTTCTCAAGAGAGTCATTATAAAATAAAAGTTTAATGTTTTGTCCCAAAAAGCTTCTTGAAAGGCTTAGCGCAAACAATAAAACACTTTTACCAATTAATGGGTTGCCAGCTGGTGCAGAGGCTGCATGCCCGCAAGTTAAGTTGTTAACTATGCGATCGTGCATCGCCATTTTGAACTGTTTCTTCTACTGTATATAATGACGTTAGGATTGCAAAACAAAACAAAACAATGCACATCAACAATTTATCTTCTGAATCACGTAAGCAACGACACATATAGCAAAACCGGGTGCACACTATCTGTGAACTAAAAATGGGGAAATTAGTGAAACGAAACAGAAACAATGCAGTACTTTTTTCCTTTTTTGGAGTTTACGCAATTTTTGTTTTTGGTTTGCACGTAGGTTGTTCTTTTCTCTTCGGCCAGTGTTTTTTAAAGGTTTGGCTTGAGAAACTATTGCGCAATTTTTTCTGGAATCGGAACGAAATGCACACGCAAAGAAGTCGGACAAAATTGTTTTTGCTCAAACAGCGCGCCGTACGCCGTTTGGAAAAAACGATTTTGTGATCCTTGTTTTTTCAACTTATTTATGCCATTATTTGTCCGATATATATATCGGATATATCCGACTTATGTATCAGACAAATTGTTTTCTAAGTCAGACCAAAAAACACGCCAAAATAAGTCGGAAATTTCCGACTTGTACTGTATCTCGGACAAATTTGTACACTAAGTCGGACCAAAATAGACGCGCAAAACAAGTCAGACAAAACTTTTTGTCTGCCTTATTTTGTCTGATATGGTTCCTATGAGCTATCTCAGACAAAAGCTAAAAGTATCACGTGACTTTCATGAGATACCCTGTCATAGAGTATTTATGTACTACTACAGCGTAAGCACTATCTGTGCACAGTGTCCGGAACGAAATACTTAGTTTGTGCAGCGTGTTGCCATTTCTAATTTTGTTTTTAAGATTTTTTTTTCACAAAGTTTGCAAGGAGCTTCTGGTCTATAGTCTACGCTATTGTTGAAGTAATAGCAAGCTTTGTCATTATTTGTTAGACTATGAACGCACGTCAATAGAGCTTATACATACTTCTATTTCTCGTATGAAGTTCAACCATTGCGATTTCGCGAGCATGACACGCTTTATTGAGCAGCCTGTACGAGCGTCGCGTCTACCGTCATGAATCTTAGCACTTTGAAGTGAAATTTTTTGCTCTCTTCTCGACAGTCCAGTCAAACTGATATCAAGATTCACAATTTTTTCTTTTTACGCGGTACATCACGAAACTCACGCGATACTTCTAGATTTTGTCTGAGATAGCTCCTATGAACCGTATGAGACAAAAAATATTTTGCGTGTGTATTTCGGTCCGACTTAGCATAGAATTTGTCCGATATATAAGTCGGAAAAATCTGACTATTTTGCGCGTCTATTTTGGTCCAACTTAGCATAGAATTTGTCCGATATATACGTCGGAAAAATCTGACTATTTTGCGGGTCTATTTTGGTCCGACTTAGCATAGAATTTGTCCAATATTATAAGTCGGAAAAATCTGACTATTTTGCGCGTGTTTTTTGGTCCGACTTAAAGTACAAATTTGTCTGATATATAAGTCGGATATTACCAATATATACACCGAGCAAATTATAGTCTAAATAAGCTTAAAAAACATGGGTCACAAAATCGCTTTTTTCCAAATGGCATTGGCGCCCCGTTTGAACAAAAACGATTTTGTCTGACTTATTGTGCACGTGTTTTTTGGTCCGACTTAGATATATCGGACAAATAATGGTCTAAATATGCTCAAAAAGCATGGGTCACAAAACAAATAGTTTTTTTCCAAACGGCGCCTCATAGACCGGCAATTGAGTTTATAACTTAAAACACAGCTTTCTGCACAATTGTAGAAGCAGATTTTGAGAAACCGCTGGACAATTTTGAGAGACCATTTCGGTTCCTCCAAACGCCTTAAAAAAAATTGTCTTCAGTGTAATCGTTTCATGCTTAAATGATCGGCACGAATTTGAGGACTACTTTCATTTCTTGGGCATTAGACGAGGAGCTCCAAGGCAGAATAACTGCGAACCCTGTTTTAAATGTACATTATGACTTAACAGGGAGCTGAATCCCAATATACAAATCAAGAGACCACGACTTAATACACGACCATTATTATGTTATGTTCATTTCGTTACTTTTTGTAACCTTACCTTTGTAAAATACAGCTGGTATCGGTACTGAAGTAGCAATAGGTTAAATTACCTCATTTTTTTCAAGTTTAGTTTGTTTAGATTTGGAAAATAGGGTGAACTGTCACTCAATGAGCTAGAAGTACAACATAAATCCCCATAAAAGATTAAATTATTCATGTTTCAAAAACACGAGATTGGCAGAAAATCATAAAAAAGTTTTTCAAACTCAACTACTCAAGTTAAAGCTGATGAAAAAGTTGCAAGGGACTGAATACTTAATGTTTCGACTACAACAGAAGTCTCGTCAGCGTCGGCATGCACAGCCAACCTGGAATGAATCCAGCCTGGATTGGTTGCGCACAGCAGACTGACGACGCTTTTATTCAAGTTAAGCGTTTTTGCATGGAATAATTTTTGGTTATTTGATAGCGAATGCGTTGTTCGCTTCCGGGCTACTGAGCTGAAGTATTGTTTTTTATTAAAAGAAATCCGATTTTAAGTTCCCGTCTAACTACCGAGGGTAAAGTTCGTTTAACTGATATGATTAATGTGTGAAGCCAAAACGTCATCAAAAAATAAGTGAAAATCTCGATTAAGCTAATTCGAACCACAATGGTTTAATGAAATTGATGTTATTAGATCGAAACACAACGTTAACTGCACATAAAACGAAGAAGCATGTTAAGGGATTGTAATCTTAACGATTCCATGTCAAATCAATTAAATCAAAATTTGCTTTGCATTGATTAAAGTCACAGCAAATTCTGGGTTTTTACTTACAATTGGTGAGCTGTAGGCCATGTTGTGGCATTGCCATACAAAATGAACAGTAGAAGAGAAAAAAATGAATGGCTTTTTGTCAACGAAGCGGAAAAGACCGTATGCCAACCAATGTAATAGCTTTGCAAACGGTGCACGCGTCAGGTTATTAATATAGTCGAACAATTGAAGATGCCAAAGCAAAAAGTTTCCAAAAGAAAGCACTACAGTAACAGTGAGAAACTATTGAAAGCAGCCAACCATCGTTGCGAAGTTTATTTAGCAGGTTGATGAGCCAAGAGGTTTTCACGTCAATGCATTTTCATTAGAGTATAACACAAACGCACCACGCCAAAACAATTAGAGATCTTCCTCAGATTAAAAAATTTGGAGTTGTGAAGTTGAAAAGTAGTTTGATTTAAAACTTTAGATCAGAGGTTTTCAACAGGGAGCCAATGACCCCCTCAGGGGGCCACGGGAGTAGGAGACGTTTATCCGGGGGGCACAAGTAGGATGGAAGTAGGTTACCAGCACTAACCTACCTTCATTTTCATTCATATTTCTTTCAAACCTACATACAGACAAGAGAATTTTTTTCTGAGCAGGGGAGCCATGGGTGTTGAGAGTTTTTAAAAGGGGGCCACAAACAATAAAAGGTTGGGAACCACTGCTCTAGATCTTCATACAGGCTATTTTAAGTGAATGTAAATAATCGCATTTTTTCATGCCATGCAATCCAAACTGAACTGAGCAAAATGAAGTAATTGTGTAAAGAATAGCTTTGAAAGGCACCGATTTCTTTGTAGCAAAAGAAGGCGCTCAAGGCGTTGCAAGTCGCTAGCAGGAAATCAGTTCTTTCCGTATCGAGTTACATTTGATACAACGTAACTTGAATAGTTGTTTGTAGAAGTTGTAGAGGAGAAATAACTCATAAGCAGTGGCGTAGCTAGAGGTTCTGCCGCCAGGGGCGGTTCCAGAAATTACCGCCCCCAAATGCACTGATGCACCCAGGATTTGACAAAAGGGTGGTCACAACCTGGGGTCTGGTGGCGTAGCCCCCTGCCGCCAACAAATTTTTGTGGTTTTCACGTAAAAAACACTCATTTTCGCACACTTTTTTATCGAAAAAGGCCATGCAGTGAGTGCAGTCACCAGTGGCGTTGCGAGATATTTTAAAGGGGGGGACCATAATTTCTACATTTTTTCACGCTTACCATAATTTCTACATTTTTTCACGCTTACGCGATCATCAGGGAGCCTTATTCAAATAGAATTTATTCATATAGGTCTATTTGGATTTATTCAAATAGGTCTATATTTGGATTTATTTGGATATACTTCAAATAGTCTTACAACAAATATTTGAATTTACAACAAATATTTGGATTTATTCAAATAGTCGAAATTATGGAAAACATGTATACATCAGAAACATTTTTGAAAATGGCTGGTGAAGGATACATACCCCTCATCATATCCCCCTGGATTCGCTGCTGGCCATAAGCTACAGAAACCATCGCAAGACTGTGATATACTTCACTCACTTGGTACCATCAATTTTGTTCTTTTTTTGCTAAAAGACGGAGTCAAAAAAAAGGGGGGGAGGGGCATGGCCCAATGCCTCTCCTTCCTAAATACGCTACTAGCAGTCACTATAGACAATGCAAAAATAGTTTCGCAGCTTATACCTAAAAGTAGAAGCTTGGCTAAAATAAGTGAAAGAAGGCTGCAACCATTATTCGTTTGAGAAATTATAGACTGAAATTTAGGTTTTAGCACCTTATTACAGGGCTAGAGGGGATAGGCACCGCGCCCCCCCTGCGTGCGCCCATGTCACTTGCGTAGCACTGCCTAGTGCCTATACTGCATTCGCACGCTGAGTAAGAGCGATTCAAATAATGCAAATACGAAGAAGAGAACAGTGTGCAATTGTGACATTATACACATTAAAATCAAATCGTTGTTATACTCGCGGGAATACACCAAAGCGTAAAGGAGATGACGGGGCCCATTTCAGCAACTTTGCGCTGGGCACTGCTGGGCAACACTACAGTAAGATGATTTACGATTAGCAAATACGCGTTGTGGTTGTTCAAAATAATTAGGAAAAATAATTACATAAAGCTTACCGGTTTCTAAATTGCCGCCCCACGGACGTGCCGCCCGGGGCGGAACGAAAAGAAATCACTTGAAAAAAAATCACCTGATAAGAAATCACCCGAAAAGTGCAGGTAGGCTAAGATGGCCAATATGGTTGCATAACGAAATGAGAAAGATTGTCGTAAAACTAACGAAAATGGACATGTATATAACGTTCAGTTTGTCATAACGCTCTTTTATTCTTGCGCAGCTACAAATGGAACCTAAAATGAGCAGAAATTCGGTTATCTCGAAACGCTTGTATTAGTCAGTCATGCTAGTCCTATAGGCTTGCTAACGCTTTACTGTAGCATTAAACTTGTTTACTTTTTACCATGATGTCATATGTGAAGTTTGCTCACAGAAGCATATGCTCGTAGGTATATGGCCATCTAACCTTCATAAGTGGGTGTCCATCTGTCCCACAGCTTAAGAAGAGATGGCCACGCACGTGATTATACGATAACTAGCTTTCAGGAGGTACCTGGCTACCTGCTTCATGACTGCATTGTTGGAACTGCAAAATTTCTAACCCGAAGATTTTAGAGTAAAAACACGCCCACAGAAAATATTACTGCTTGCTATCTATATCCTGCTGAGAATTTTCACCCGACCTTAAAAGTTATTTTGGCTATATCTCACAAAATTTAGCAAATTTCGACAGCAATTTCAAACATGTTGCTTCACCATGTGCTGATTTAAAACTTACGAAGTCAATCTTGCATAGCATGTAAAACTAAGAAAATAACGGCTGATGTCCGTCTTCCCTCGATGGCCATTTCTCCCGGAATTACCCTACAGTAATAAAATCAAAACATTTGTAGTTAAAATGTTTGATAAGCCGAATAACAGTTGTGAAATTACCGGGAAGGCAAAACAATCATTAGTGAAGGGTGTTGCAGTGGCTAAAACAAACACGGCAAACTGTTATTGCCTGAACAAACAGTAAAGGTCTCCCTTTGGTTGTGAGCAGTCACGCGAAGTGATGTTACTTAGTTCTTTTTTACCGGATAGCGTTTAATGGTTGTAGGATCACAATGTTAGTGCGTGATTTTAAAACTTGCGTATGGTCTTGCATGAGTTGCGGAAATTAATTACTGTACAAGCGTAAATTGTAGTTGGTTCGGTTGTATGATGTCACGGGTTTTCGTGAGCTTAACAATGAAAACTGGTAGACCAAAGGCAAAATTGGCGGAATTCAATTTTACATATTTTTGAACTAATGCAGTATCACGCTTACGTAGCCATAAACACACCGCCAACATTTCCACGTATTTGCAATCTCGAAATGCAACCAAATAAAGCTTTTGTGTGAAAGTTGTGGTATCCAAGTTTTTTCAGTTTCGCCAAAACTGAACATCGTGATCTCATAAATCAAAGAGCAATTTCTCGAGCAAAAATGGGTTAAATTTTCCACTTTTCAATATATTATACTTCGATATAAAGATTTTTGAGCTAACGAAATAACCACAGATAGGCTACAGTGGTAATCTGTAGCGATTAACTCCAATCGCCATCGCCCCAATTACGAAAAACAACGCAGTGATTTTTGGCAGAATTCGAATAAAAGTGTTTAGTATTTTGGTGCAAACTGGAAAGTCAACTTTGAGTCAAAAATTGGAACAAACTTTCGTTAACCCCCCAAATCTCCGGACAAATTTTTTTATATTTGGGCAAATTCGCACTTTCTAAAAACTTAGAGGAAACAGTGGAAAGAACTACGCAAGAACTTGTTTTACAGTAAATGTTCGATCAAAGTTTTACGTTTTTGCGAACAGGACTACTCTATACAAAATCAATAGGATCATGAAAAAGATATTAATCAACACTACAAAAGACTTAAACGTTACCACGAAAAGGTGGAAAATTTGAAACTGTTGCAGCCGCTTCCGCAAAATGTCTAACAGGTCAGCGATCAAAATAGCTGTGGTGACTATTCAATACGTCACAGTGGTAGGCAGAGTTGGAGCAAAATATCGTTTAATATCGTCACAAACAAAACTCGCCCACGCCATGAACTTTTCTCCCAAGTCTTTAAGCGAAACTTTATGCAAGCGCGAAACACTACAGTAGAATTTGGAAAACAACGAAATAGTCAAAACCTCGATAGCTCGACTCGGCCATGATGCAACAACAGCAAGAAAAATACTTGGTAGTTATAGAGGAACTCCACAAAAAGATTAACAACAACTATAGGCAAAACACCTCCGTCTCCGAGTACATCGACCATTACAGGCTAACTATTGTGCATTGTGTCATAATAACTTACCATTGCAGCGTCATTTGTTTTGGACTTCAACCAACGTCATTTGTTTCCGAGATATTGCACAATATTTTGGATGTGAAAAATCGGTAAAAATTGGAGGTCTGGGGGATAGCATGAACTGCAAAGTTAATATCTATTTATTTTAGACAAAATTTTCCATTGATAAATCGCAGCTTGATTGACGACCTCGAATTTTTGCCTATTTATACCGGTCTTGTTGAGTTTCTACGGCTTACGGGCGACCAATTGTATTTTGGCTTTCTTAGCAACAGGTTTTTTTGTGAACATGCGTTGCCACCAATCAGTAAGGCTTTTGCATAGAATATTATAAACCATGTCGGTTGCACATACTCTAACTTACTCGTTGAATAAATGATCGTGATTTATTTGACAGATCTTAAAGTATTTACTGTAACTTGATGTGACTTACTTGATTTGTATAAAATTGTTTTGCTACTTGCGAAGAGCTATTATTAAATGTGAATATTCTTACATTAACACTAAGGTATGATCAACAATAATTGCAATGTCTTAAGTTGCTCGCCTCAGGTAGAAATTGAAAATTACACAAGAGGATACCTGCTTTGTGACAATTTAGTCGAAGCAAACGAAAACGTCGCAAAAAAACTTCAGGATATTACGAACACTGAAGAAGCTGCCGAATTTCTGGAAGAATACAAATGGAAACTGTATCCGTCTGTTCCGTGTGAAAGTACTCCGCAGAGTTTTTATGACTCAAGATACAGTAATCAGTCGGGTTTCAGGTGTTTTCAGAATGATACATCTGCTCTTTTTCGTGACATGCCTTGCCGAGATGAACCCTCTTGTAAGTGTATTGAACCATTAGAGGCTGAGAAATTGATATCAGAAATAGCTAGCAGCCTCGTCCCTCTGTTTTTCGTTTACGGAATTCTTGCTTTGGTTGGTAACTTTTGTGTTATATTCGGAAAAATTATGCACATGAGGCAGAGAAACGTCAAAAGAAGCAAAGAGATATCAATTTTTAATGTTTTGATACTAAACTTAGCTGCAGCTGATTTTCTTATGGGAATAGTTTCAATTTTGTCAGGCGTTGTCTCTCTGGGAATCACTGACCCTAATATTATTGCCGGAGTAGATTATTGCAATGCTTTTGGTGTTCTAGGTTTCATTTCAAACCAAGTTTCGATTACCATTTTAGTTGTTATAAGTTTTTTTCGTCTTTACTCTGTTGTAAGCCCTTACAAACGTATTCACGTAAAGGTAGCTGTAGGACTAATGATCGCGAATTGGGTAATTTGGGTAATACTGGCCTGTTTGCCACTTTTTGAGATACTTAACACTACAGGAGTTGTTATTATGGAGGGAGATGATGTGTTACATATCCCATTTGCGTCAACATCCAAGCTCATCGCCACGATAATAGATAACACAAACATTACCTCTACTTCAAAAATGATTTTGGATGTGATTAATCACTTCAAAACTCCCGATGTCATGATAAGTGCATTGCAAACGTTGGGTATATTGGATCAAACAGGAGCAAATTGGCGAAAAATGAGTTTTTATAAAAGATATTCTAGCAGTTGTTTTACTATAATGTCCCTAATTGGGAGCGGTAAATCTTCGTCAGGTGTTTTGTTTATTTCGTTATTTGTATACATTGCTATTTGCTCCGTATGTATTGCAGTGTCGTATGGTGTAATTTTCAAACATACGATTGGAAACCAAGGGTCTCGGTATTGGCCAAAACGCTTTTCAACTAGACATTCAGTTAACGTTGACCCTCATCGGGAAGCAGAAAACAAAAAGCTCCATAGAACTATATTCCTAATTGTCATCAGTAATTTTTTATTCTGGGTCCCAACAGCGGTGGGAGCTTTCTTGTATTACGAAATGTGTCTTACTGATGCAGCCACAAACCACAATGAGTCGTTCTATTACTTTCTAGCTTTATTTTTCATGTGTTTTATGCCTATAAACAGTGTCATGAACCCTCTAATATATTCAAAACATACTTGGGTAAAACTACTGAATGATTTAAAACGTCGAAAAAGCAGAATGCCCCGACACGTTTTCAAAAAATCGCAAGAAGTCTTTTTGTAACAAAACATTAGCTTGTGGAAAAAACATAAAGCCACAGTAAATTTCAAACCTGTACGTTTCGACAACACAGATTCGGCGGTCAACATTAGCAGTTCTTTCAGTTCTGTATCGCGTTGCTTACACTACTAATGATGACAGCTGAATCTGTGTTGTTGAAATTTTTAGTTTCAACATTAACAATTACTGTGGTTTTAGTTTTATTCCTTAAGCTATTTTCGTCCCGTATTTATTGTACTCCGAACATCAGCTTGTGTTATTCAAAAGTTCAAATTTATTGATTTTCTGGGATTTCTTATAGCGAAATTAAAAATTTATGATATGTGTATGAAACTGTGCGAAAATGTTGGGTTAGGCTACTTTTTCGTAAGAAATCAGGCAAAAAGCTTTCGAGATTTGTTTTAATCACGATTGTTTTAAGCATGTCGCTTACGCGATAATCTTTTTTACGTAAAAACGAAAGCAATATGATTTCTCGAGTAATTTTAAATTTTAGGTGCTTTTAAACTGAAAATATATGAGAAAAAGGTACTCATAAAAAACTTAGAATCTCTTCGTTCTACAAACTTCCTTTAAAGATTGGGATTCATGATTTACTTAGGCGACTTTTTTTACAGAGTTTATCAACTAAAAGTGTTATCGATACTATAGTATCGATAGTGAAGCCGCTTCACTTAGGTTAATTATGGTCTTTGTTTTTAAGCCTATTTGTTTAAGTTAAAAGATTTAATGAACCAGAACATCAAATATTGATTTTACAATAATAGAAAAACTTTATAATACCCCAATCTAAACTGAATTAAAGTATTCCAAAATCAAATCGAAAGAATTTGAACATTCTTAAAGGACTTGCAACTGTAAAATTAAATTTATATTTTTATGGCGGGTCTAATACTTTTACTACAACACTATTTCATGAAAACCTTCTGCAAATTTTTTTGAATTTTTGCTTCAACTTTAGATAAACTATCTATGTAATTTTTTTAATAAAAGCCTATGTCAATGATTAAGTTACAATTGATCGGCTCAGCATTCATTAAATTAACAGTACGGCCAGTAATTAATGGTTACGTATATATTGCATGTCAAACTTTAATCGTTGCTGGGAATGAAACTACGTCACCGTCTGTTTGACGAATTCTTTCTCCAATTTTTTTAAGTTTTAGATTAGCGTGTTATTTTTCGTTTTTGCTTTTTAGTATCTGCTGTAAATATTTAAAACCTTTAAATATTACCTTCAGAAGACTTTATTAGTGTAAATAAGTTATGACTTGTCGTGAACTGTGAACTATCGTTGAAAAAAGATGATTAAACAGAGAAATATGTTCACTGTGCATGAATTACAACAAATAGTTTTTTGGTGGAGTTGTCCACTATCGTGAATAAGGGGTAAACAATTTTGTGCTATCTTATTCCCTACTTTGAAATAAGCTTTTATATTATGCCTCAAAAATCAAATAATAGAGAAGCTACTTTAAATTTTTGATATCTGAGCTTACCTACAAGCGTATTTTGAAAGAAACTTTGCAATTTTGCGTTAATTTCTCCCAAACGTTTTACAGTGTGTCTCCGTAAAAATTTTGTTCGTTTCGTTTCAAACCTGATTGCTTTCATCAGAATGGCAGACCTCTCCATTGCAAAAAAATACTTCCAATTGCTGTACGTGGTTTAGCAGCCTGTTTTAATGCACTATGTTGTTGCTTTTTTATTTGGTTGTCCGTTGTAGCGATGCCTATTCTTGGTTGTTTTTTTTTTTTTTTGCAAATAAACAATCTATTTCTAAACAAAAGCTTGGAAATGTCAAGGACATCGATTAGACTGGTAAACTGTGTTTATTTTTGAATACTCTACAGCAAAGTAGGTTCGCGCTGATGTACGCGGAAGAATGATTGACAGCTTGAAGTCGTTCTGAACTTAATTACGAAATAAGCAAAGCCAGCGTAAGTCTATACATAAACATATAGAGATATGAACATGTAGGAATTAAAAGATTAACTAAATGAACAGTGTGAGAACCAATACTACGTGTAGTTTTGCTGTGCTAACGTAACCGCAGAATTAGTTGTTACAGCGCTTTTATTGTCCGAAGGCCTACCATGTGGATAACTAAGAAAGTTAGATAGTGAAGTACTGTAGCAGATTATGGCAATTGTTACATCATCAAGTAATAACCAAAACAGGCTCTTCAAAATAGAACATCTCGGTTTCATGATATAAAAATAGAGCAACCTGTAGAACGAGAGTGTTTTTTGAGATAACATATCATTTGCTGCTCAATTGCACTGTTGCTGTTCGCACGTCTATCATACACCCGCACATTACAAGCAATTTTCTCTCTGCTTTAGGGAATTGGGCGTAAAAAATCTGCAGACTCGTCATGTGGCCTTCTTTGCAAAGATCGTGGCAGAAAAATTGAATTAATCAATCCTGACACAACCAAAATATTGCGTCACGCCTGACCAAGATATGCCACTTTACCAAATCCAGTGGTTATTATAATAAAATGATTGTTTTTGGAAAAGAATCGTAAATTAATTCCAAGTCGTGTCATTTTAAACTTACAAGACCTATCAAGTTAATGAGGATGCAGGACTTGAGACCTTTAACGACTGACCTAGATTCTGCAAACAATGGTGCATGTGGAGACGCTACGAGTTACGTTGCCGTTGAAATAAACTTGTGGTATTTAAAGTTGCCAAAAAAATTATGAAAACACAGCAAATGAAATACCAAATAATTAATTCACAAAAGCAGAGTAGGATAATTAAACAAATATCAAAGCACGCTTGCTTTATTCCTTTGAGAAGCCTCAACCTTGTTGTATTTGCGTAAACACTTTTTCAATACAAAACGTAAATCAAGGCCAGTGATAATATTGCCTGTCTCTTTCAAGGGCAGGCAGTTTTACGAGAAAATGATCGTTTGAGCGATGAAGGCATGTTATGATCGCGAACCAATATAAATCTTCAGTAAAATATCAAAGCGTGTACTATAGAAATAATAGGGGAATACAAACAAAAATCGAAAAATGTGGCAATAGTCGTGATTTCATGCACCGGGAATAGAAGCTGTGTTCATGAATCTTTTTCTGGGGGGCAATGTCATCACTTACACAATATTGTGGCTCTTGCAGAATTTTGAGCTACCAGGGTTCGGTTTTTCTCCTAATTATATCGGTGTTGCATGCATTTACCCCTGACAAACGTTTATTTCAGCATGCAGATTGCACTAAACACTCGTTTTTGGGTGATGCTTGCGTACACTCATGGCATCACGAGTACTTGCTGCACCAGCACGCGCACCATGGGTTATTGCGCAAAAACAGAAGAGCTTCTCTAAACGCTTTCTACTCAAATTATTATTTATTAAAACAACGTGACGAAATCATGGGTTACATTTGATCACCTATTAAACGTGGAGTAATGCTAGCAGTGATGGATGCGATAAACTTTTCTGTACTAAAGCGATAACGATAACCGATAACTTTAAAAAAGCCCTGGGCGTTACCAATATAATCAATAAATCTCAATTTCTTAGAGCAATATCGGTAATCGATAAATTATATCGCCGATACGTTTTTCCGATAAATGTTGCGGTAAAATTTTCACTGTGTTTGACGAAGTTTTTTGTAAGTTAAATTGCAAAAATGTTTTTCCAGATTTTTTATGCGGTTCACGGGCTCTTCCGTGGCGTTAAATAAAACAAAGAGAGATTTTTTTAAATTGCAACAAGACATTATAGACACCGTGAATTTTTTCCATAGCGCCAACTCACTAATTTTGAACATTGTGTGCATGAAGAATCGTTTATCGCGATAATTTCTTAGCAATAACAAAATACATTACAAAAGCGATATCGGTAATCGATAAATGCAAATTATTTTGGGCGATAACGATAATCAGTGATAAATTATCGCCGATAACTATCGCCGATTACCTCGATAAATGCCCATCTCTGAATACTAGTCTATAGTTATCATGTTGCAAATTATACTCAGTGTCGCCACAGTTCGCTCTCGCTGCGACGTTTCTTCGGAGCTGTGTTGCCCAGACGCTAAGCCGTGGAGATGGGCCCCGCCACTCGTTACACGCTTCGGCGTAATAATACTGCGAGTGTAATGAAGCTTTGATTATTTTTGCGATTTATGCTTCGTTTAAATTTGGTCGTAAAGCGCTCATTCATTCCTTTTGAATTGTTTTGAGCGTTCCTTCGATTTGAAGCTTGAAGAACAGGTTCTATTCTTCGCCTAGCCATGTCATGAATCAAGTGACCGAAGACACGATCTGATCTCAGCGCTCATCTTATTACAAAAGTAGCCTATTGAAATTGAAAATGAAAAGCACAGGTTTATCCTTATCACTCCAGATTTGGCGGTGATTTTGAATGACCATGATCGATTGGTTTCTTCTCCAACTCTCTGTCACCAAACAGCAACGAATACGTTTATGCTCTGCATGGTACGAGCCATACTTGAATAGAATTTGCTGATATTTTTCGAATTCAGTGGTTAAACTTTTTCCCTATAGCTTACAAAGACTGCACTTGAAAGAAACAACTTTTTAAGCATAAGCATCAACCATCAAAGAACGCTACAACCTACAACAACGCAAAACTGCGCTAGGGCACCACTTTGTCAACAATAAAATGCTCCAGGCATGTCTATGGTTCCAGGTCGAAAAAGTGTAAAAAATGCGATTTCGTAAACTTAATAATAGGTACTTATTTGGCTGTAGATCACATTTGAAGCAAACACATAAGGAGCGGATTCAAGTGTAAAACTGCATACTTTTTCGATATGATTTACAAAAATCTGCATCAAATCATCAGAAAAGAAATAACACTAATGTTGCGAAATGATTTTGGAGAGTTTAAAAAAGTTCTTCCTATTGCAAGAGAACAGGTTTAATAGTAACAGGCTATAGAAAGGATGCCATCCAAAACAGTGATAGTACAATTGAATCCAAGGTACTTTTACGTTTAATTGTTTAGCTTTTCAATCTTTTCAATGTGAAGCGATACTCATTTCTCTGGTATTTTTCTACGTAGGCGCTAATGTTTGCCGGTTTACTCCTCGTAACTGAAGTCGTATTAATGTAGTTATCAGATTGTGGGAATAATTTAACATGTTTACAAATGTCATCAATTACAAATAATAATAGATTACCAGTTAAGTACAAAAACTCACGAATATGTTAAATTCCCACGATTTAGCGCTGCTTTCATGAAGTAAGCAAAAAGCATAAACAAATAGTTGAGTTAAAACAGATTCAATTCCCTTTTTTTATACTTTGCACCACATGCTTTCACTTTATTAAATCTTGCAAACATTTACGTTTAATTTTCGTAAGATCATCTCACAGTTGAAAAGGCTGGTCTTGTGACGCTTATAAACATCTCCGCAGCGACACCTTGCGTATGTTCGTTTGCATTTACGAAACAAAAATCGGCACAAAAACTTGTATTACATGTACTGGCAAGGTAATATCCAAAGGGGGGTAATTAGTCCCAAAACGTCTACAATAGCAAACCGCTGCAAGTGGCATAGATAGGTGCAGAATCAACTTTTTTGTTATGCATTAATTCGCGCCAAATTAAAATAAAAGTCAATGAACCCTCTCCACAAAAATTATGGATGTGACATTGCGCATAATTAACTAGTAGCCAGTCGTTGATTAATGTTATGACATTTTGTGTGCGAGTGTATCAAATTGATAGCAGTTACCAATGTTAATAGATTGAGTCAAGTTTGTGGCTGTAATAATACGTTTGATAGAAATCGATGATTTGACCAGACGGCCAAACGCACAAAACGTCTGCTTGTAAAGCGGTAAAAACTGAAAGATCAATTTCGAATTGTGTCCAAAAATCACTCAAAAATTGATATTCACAAAATTCAGCCATACTCAGCGATCAGTAAGCGTGTGTTTTGACCGACTCATTTAGAAACAATAGAGGTCATCGACTAAAAAGAAACGGACCCAACTGACAAAAATCACTTTTCATTGGTTTAACAAATTCAACATTGGCTAAACAAACTTAAAACTCGGCTAATCTTCATGTTTGAAACTCATGCAAAAGCCTTAGCAGCTGGAACTTGAAATATCAAAAAAGCAATTTCATACAAAAACTTGAAAAAGCAAGGCATACTCTGTAGCGGAATCAAAATATTTGGCATGCCCCGGCAGAAAATCGAAGGCCCACAGCTGATAAGCCAATAAATACATTCACCCAAGCAGTATAAGGGTGCAATAATTTTAGCAAAGCAATATTACACGACACAGCAGTCGTGGTGCACAATGACGTTTTCACAATATGTATTCAACTGCCATCATCAGCAGTGTGTGCCCACATCACAAAAGAGAAACAATTATATTATTTTAAACACTTTTTCAAATCTATGCGATACCTGTTAAGTTATACATAAAAACACGAAAACATACGAGCAAAATGAAGGTCATTAACATTTAAATACATGAAAGAACTATATCAGGTTTGTTCTTAATAGATAGATTCTAGCAATCTCTCATGCAATCTTTGGTGTAGCAGAGGCCACTTGTTTATTGTAACGTCATCAGATACCAGCTTTTTAGCGATGAATTTGTCAGAAATGTCTTTCGTTTCTCCTTTATCGAAAGGAAATCACATGCAATGCGTTTCTATATTGACAACTAAACACTATGCAATTTGACCGCAGCTTGATAAACCTATTTTGCTGACCTCCGTCAATTGCAAGCAGCACTACAAGAGCAAATTACAGTACCATTGTATGTTTGAATGGAATCTATTGCTAGAAAATAAAAACGGACAGAATTTGTGGAAGTCAATGCACAAGAGCTTTTGACTGTTTGGCGCAAAATTAGCACCAAGAGTCAATTGTTTTTAATTTATTCCCAATGAAACTTGATAGTTGTATCGCATTTCTATGGAGTTTGTCAAGTAAGTTCTAAAAGTTATGTTGTCAAGGTTTATAGTGGTGTGCAACTGTCCAATGATAATGTTGCGTCGTAACAATATAAGCGGATAAAAAGCATCAATATATCAACGTAGTTTAAAACTAAATCACGCTGAAAACTATGCGAAAAGTGACTTGAAATTATTGAATTACGCTTAAAAAATTGAAAAACTGTTTTTTTTTTCATTAAATTTCTTGTTGCAACATATTTTACCAAGATATTTTAAACACACTTGATGATACATTTTTGAGCTAACTATAGAAGTTAATACAGTGACCTTATTTCTTCAGGTGCATTGGGATTGCAATTGATTTTACATGAAGGGCACTCAATATCAAATGTCACGCTCGTTTTTGAGTGTCCGGGTCACAACCCAACTTATATTTTGTCAAAAAATCTATCGCAAAGTACAACCAACAAAATAATCGAACTCAGTTCACAAACATCTTCTGCTGAGGAAGTAGAATCTTTATTGGATTATGTCAAATGGACGCTATATGTTTCCGTATGTGATAACAAAGATACATGCAATGTCCAGTCCAGTTTCAACAATTTCAAAACCAACTGCGTCAACACATCCTGCTGTTTCACCACAGACCAAAAAGAATTCTTCAACGCCATAGAGAGTCGTACCTCAACCAATAGCACTAATATTATTACAAAGCTGAAATCAACCCCCCTTTCTCAGTGGTATTTGTTTTCACTTCTTGGTTTAATTTCATTGTTTGGCAATGTTGTTGTAATTTATCAAAAAATAACTTACTTGAGTGTGAAAAGAAACCACGACAAAGAGATGCACATTTACAATGTTTTGGTTTTGAATCTATCTCTTGCAGATCTTTTGATGGGAATTTACCTAATCACCGTATCTCTGGTGATTCATCACAAAATTAACAAAGATCTATATTTCAGTGAACCCATGCTGTGTGATACATTAGGAGTTGTTCATTTTGTCTCGGGCCAAGTTTCAATCACAGTTCTTGCGATCATAAGCTACTACCGTTTGTTTAGTATCTTGTTTCCGTACAAACAACAACACATTAGAGTGGTCGTTGTGCTGGCAACTACTTCATGGTTGATTTGGATTACTATGGCTTTATTACCAGTAATACCATGCGAACCATTTCTTACCATTTTTACTTACGGTGTTCATAAAAATCAAACTTATGCCGATGATAATGTTATTTATTTTGCTTCACAAATCAACCTCTTTGAATCATTAAAGCAAGCTACAGTTAATGATACAACAGTCTTGGCTGTGTTAAACGCGACTACTAGCTATTCTTCCACAAAAGTACTAAGAAAGGCTATGGGAAGTTTTGGATTATTAAATACAACCACAGATGATGTTGCACTGTTTGGATATTATAATTTCCAATACACGTGTTCCATGAGTATCATAACCGACGAAACTAATTTAACATTTTTGAATTTTTTCAATCTTGCTATCATTTCGTACAATTTATTAGCAAGCATATCTGTCTTAATCGCATATTTTCTGATTAGCGTCAACGTATCAGGCTATCAAAATATCATTTTCAATATGTTAAAGTGTAAAAAACGAGAAGATGACCCTTTGAACAAATTAAGGGAACCTGAAAATCAGCGCTTATTTCGAAGAATTTCGATTGTAGTAGCCACTGATCTGTTGTGTTGGCTTCCCATACGCATAACGTCTCTGTTATTTTGGACTTCGGATGAATTATTTTCGTCTCCTGTGCAATCATCGATAGATTTCCAAACCATTCTGATTTTTGTTATGTCAATTAATAGCATTTGTAATCCTTACATTTACTCTTACATGTTTTGGAAAAACTTTTTTAGGCGAATCAAACATTTAGTGCACGCAATTTGTAGTTGCGAGACAAAAGGCCCGTGTACATGAATACAAATCCTGCAGCAGGGGTAAGGAGGCGCCTCTGATATTGACGTGCTCATGAAACAAACGTAGAGTGTGTTGATTTCCCCGACATGTTTGTACATAGCGTGCCTGATGTGTGTGTGTTGCAACGTTTTATTTCTCTGTTGTGATGTCATAATGTGGTGTGCGTTTGGATGTTGTCTTGCCTGGTCGCATCATACGTGTGCGAGTGTATTGAGGACTGTATAGCTAGTTAGGTAGGATTTTGGGTTTTTGCAGCTACAGTTAGGTTAGGTAAAACGGGAGAAATAGAGGTTAGGTTAAGTCAGTGCTGACAGGCATAGTTTAGTAACTCGTATTCTATTTGAATAAGGTACGACTGGTTAAAGGCCCACTGCACCCAAATTCATCGATAGTTGTAAATAGGTATTAAATATATTCAAACATTTTCGCGAAAATTCGATCACGATATCTGGTCTCGGTAACGAGAAAACTGGTAAAATATTGTTAAATTCGTGACGTCATTGGGTACCAACAACCAAGAAATAATGCGACTTCTAAAAGCTTTCGCTCTGCGAAAGCTTTCGCAAAGCTTTCGAAAGTTTTCGGCAAAGTGCGAAAGCTTTCGCTGTGCGAAAGCTTTTAGAAGTTGCATTATTTCTTGGTTGTTGGTACCCAATGACGTCACGAATTTAACAATATTTTACCAGTTTTCTCGTTACCGAGACCAGATATCGTGATCGAATTTTCGCGAAAATGTTTGAATATATTTAATACCTATTTACAACTATCGATGAATTTGGGTGCAGTGGGCCTTTAAGCCTTTTTAATAGTTTCTGTCAAGTTAATAGACACTACAGTAGTGCCGTAGACTAGCGCTGAGCTAGAGTGTTACGGGCTGATCTGAGAATAGTCGAGCGGTTTCGTGTGCCGTTATCCGTCACCGAGATTGAGCGTTTGGTCAAAGAAATTTTGAAACCGTCGGCGTCTTCGTCTTGTCTTCGCTGTGATATTCGGAGTCGTCGTCGCGTTGTTCAATTTTCAATATACCAAAATTCTGTTACCCGGAAGCGTGCTGACCAAACCGCGCAGATTCTGAGGTTAACATCGTTTCAAAATTTCTGCTGTTGGATGTCCCTGCTGGATACTGGTCGATTTGAATTTTCTGGTTGGTGTCGTTTTGTTGTGCTTTGAGTTTCGGAGACGACTGGTTCTCTGCCAAGTAAAGGTTTGAAGCTTGTTCTTGCTACGTTTGAAAGTTACGCCAGACAATTCGTGACTGTTACGCAACATAGTCTTATTGATCCGATAAAGACTGGTGGTTATTGATATAACTTCCGCAACAGTGGTTTGAACCTATTAGTAGGATTATATTTATTGTCGTCAGACCCACAAGAGATCCATTCAAAATTAGTAAAATATTATTATTTGATTTCGTGCTCGTTTTTATTTTGTTTGTATACGCTTAGAAATTATTGTGTAAAAGTTATGGCAAGCCCCAGCCATGAGTTTTCGCTCACTGAGCAAGTGATAGCTAAATTGAAAGCCCTTAAGGCTAATTATGTGGAAACTGAGCAGCTGATGACTGATGCCGAAAATGTGGCTCAAGTCCGTGCGAGATTGCGAGAAATTAATTCGGAGTTTGATATCTTGATGAGCTTATGTATATTTGTTGGCGATGACGAAACTATGCCTGGCAGCACGTCCCATAAAGTTGATTTTATTAAAGGGAAGGAAGATTTTAAGCACAGGGTAGAGGCGTGGCTTGCGTGTGTGGATCTGCCTGACGAGAATGAGTTGCGTGAGCCTGAGTTTGATCGTGGTGGTTCACATGTTGTGAGGTGTGGTTCTGACGTTGATGTTGGTGGTAAGCCGTCTGGTATGGTTACCGGGTCACGTACTGGTTTCAGGTCTGAAGATGTGCATGTTGTGAGATGCAGCACTGAGGCTGATGCGTATGTGAGAAATGAACGATCTGATATTACGCCTGTGCTGCGTGCTGGTGTTGACGTTTGTGACAGGCCTTCCAATATGGCACCTGCTCCCCGTATTAATGTTGGTTCTGGTAGTACGTCGAGTGTTTCTTCCCACAACTCTCGCGCTAGCCGCATCAGGGAAAGCCGAGTGAAAGTGCGTTTGGCTCAGTTGGCATTATGTCACGAAGAAGAGAAGCGGAAGGAAGAAGAAATCCGTCAGAAGGAAGAAGAAATCCGTCAGAAGGAAGAAGAAATCCGTCAGAAGGAAGAAGAAATCCGTCAGAAGGAAGAAGAAATCCGTCGGAAGGAAGAAGAAGAGAGACGAAGACAGCAAGCGCATGAAAAAAGAAAGCGGGATAAGCAACGGGATTTAGAAATGGCGCATGCAGAACTCGAGGCTTGGGAAGCTGAATCTGTTTCTGGTGCCTGGAACATGCCTTTAGATTATGGATGTTCCATATATCCACGCAAAGTTCCGCAAATATCTACTTTGCCGGGAGCCGAGCCAGTCAGGATTGATATACCTAGGTTTGAACGTGGCCACCCCATGCCAGGCTCATCAGGTGAACGAGTTGGTGAGTTGAGGTCAAGCAGGAGGACCCAACCTATGCTTGATGTTCCTCAAGAGCAAAGATATCTTCGCGCGGAAACTGCTAGTCGTAATCTACCGCGTTTTGCTAGTCCTCCATATCATGGAACCACGGAGACAGCGCAACTCGCTCGGGAAGTTACCCGTACTGAAGCGAGTGAACGTTTTTTGCCCAAACCTGCGATTGAACAATTTGATGGGGACCCACTCGACTATTGGGCCTTTGTCAGTAGATTTAAAGTCCATATCGCCGATAGAATAAGCAGCGATGATTTGAAACTGGTTTACTTACTACAGCATTGTAGTAAAAGTGTGTACGAGAGGGTTAAACATTATGCTGGGGGACCAGATAAGCGCCAATGTTATCAGAAGGTATGGCGTGAGTTATACGATCGCTATGGGCAGCCACACGTTGTTGGTCGCCATTGTGAGCAGCGTTTGTTAGATTTACCCAAAGTTGGACAGTATGATGCTGAGCACTTGGAAAGCATGGCAATTTTGATGAAGAGATGCCTTGCTTCCTTGGATGAACTCTCTGGATCAACAACGATGAATACTGTTGGGTTTATTTCGACGTTAGTGGAAAAATTGCCTGTAGAATTGCGTCGTAAGTGGGTATCAAAGGCTTTGAAGATACAAAACAAGACCGGCTCCTTAGCTGGGTTTGCGGACTTAGCAGAGTTTGTGATCAGTGAGTCCGCAGAAGCGAATTCAACGCATTATAAAGCGATATTCCCTCTTCGATCGAGCAAGAGTGATGGGCACGTGTTTAAGCAAAGGAAGGCCCACACCTTCACTACTACGACTCCGGTTAAAACGTCGGATCAAGCCTCCAATCAAGCAAAAGACAAAGGCTCGAATGAAGGCAAACAAAGTCTCCAAAATGCTCCAATGAATTGTTATTGTTGTGGTGAACGACACAAACTGAGTCAATGCAACGAGTTTGCAGCGAAGTCTTACCAAGAAAGGAGGTCTGTAGTTCGCGAAAAGAAACTGTGCTATCGATGTCTGCGTCAGGGCCATAGTATAAAAGACTGCCGCAGCAGAAGGGCGTGTGATGTGGAGTCCTGCAAGAGTAACAGCCATCATACACTGCTGCATTCAGAGCAGATTGGAGCAGGCAATAGCAATAGTATGGTGCCAGTCCGCAATGCAGTTCTGTTAAATGGGGACTCGCTTAGAGGACTGAAAGGTGGAGCATCTCTAGATATACTTCCTGTAAGAGTGAGCAACGGTGATGAAGAAGTGCTCACATATGCGCTGTTAGATCCTGGATCATCGATGTCCTTTTGCGAGCAAGTCTTGATTAATCAGCTGGGAATAAAAGACCAAGGTTCCGTGGTAGAAACCTTCATGGAAACTCTTACCACCAAACGTCCGGAGCCTCTGAAGTCGGTGTGTTTCTCTGTGGATGTGAAGCCAGTGGATTCAAACGGTGGGATTAAAATAAGCAACGTGGTTATGATTGACCATATACCGGTAAATCCTCTCTGCAGGAATGTGATCCCTAATCTTGATGAATTTGAGCACCTTCGAGATGTTACTTTGCCTGAAATTAAAGGTGCTTCAGTTACGCTGCTTATAGGAAATGACAATTATCTGGCACATTTTCCTTTGGAAACTCGGGTCGCTGATGATCCTGGATCAGCTGGCCCTCATGCGATTAAGACGCCCTTGGGATGGGTATTGAAGGGATCGACAAGTTCTTTGGCTGGTACAGTCCCAGCAAAATGCCATAATTTTCTGCTCAACCAAGGACACACCCCTGCTTGTTTGGAAGAATTGAATGGCGTTCTAGTAACCGATGAGGGTGAAACAATTAATCCTTCACCTTGCATTAACAGCTGGGATGTTGATAGCTTGATGTCATGGCTTAAGAGTAATCAGGAGGCTCGAGAATTCGGCATGAAATATTCCGCAGAAGATGTGGTCGCTTATGATCGTATGGAAAGGTCCATATCCTTTGACGAGGGTCATTTCGAGCTGCCGTTACTGTGGAAGAATACTTCGGTTAGACTACCTGAAAGCTTGAATATGGCGAGAAAGAGATTAGAAGGAGTAAAGCGCAGATTACTCCGTGACGACAACATGAAAGAAATGTACCGCAAGCAAATGGAAACCGTGTTGAGTCGCGACTATGCCGAAGAGGTGCCTATGAATGAATGGGATGCACGAAAACGCATATGGTATGTTCCCCATCACCCCGTCGTTAATCCGAACAAGCCAGGTAAAGTTCGGATTGTTTACGACTGCGCCGCCAAAAGCCATGGGGTAAGCTTGAATGAGGAGCTGATGAAAGGACCCGACCTAGTCAATCGTTTGGTCGGAGTGCTGCTGCGCTTTCGCAAGGACAAGGTTGCGATCGCCGCGGACATAGAGAGCATGTTCTACCAGGTTCGCTGTGCACCAGAAGATCGTGACTCTCTAAGATTCTTATGGTGGCCTGGTGGGGACCTCGCTAAGGAAGCTGTACCTCACCGAATGAAAGTTCATTTATTCGGGGCAAAATCGTCCCCAAGCTGTGCTGCGTTTGCATTGCTGGAAATTGCCAGACGTTTTGGCAAGTATTTTCCCACCAACGTGTCGGATGTGATTAGGAAGGGGTTCTACGTGGATAATTGCCTAACGACAGCAAGCAATGATGAGGAGGGCATCCAGCTGATTAAGAACCTTAGAGAAATGCTGGGTAAAGGTGGATTCCATCTGACGAAATGGATTTCAAACAGTCAAGAAGTCATTGAAAGTGTGGAGCCAGATGAAAGAGCCAAGGTGGTTGCCAAGGTTGATATTGGCGATGCTTCCACGGAGCGGGTACTCGGAATGAGGTGGAATGTGCAGACTGACCACTTTGAGTTCAATGTAAGAATTCCGGAAAAGCCCTTTACACGAAGAGGATTGCTTGGGATTACTAATGCCCTGTTTGACCCCCTTGGTTTGGTTTCCCCCGTCGTATTGGAAGCTCGACTACTGTTTAGGAGCTTGTGTCAAATGAAAGTTGGGTGGGATGATAAGGTCCCAGACTCCGATGCTGCAAAATGGAAGAAATGGAAAGATAGCCTGGTTGCTTTGAACGATTTAAAGATTGAAAGATGGTGCAAAGGTCCAAAGGGTGCCACTGATCTGCAACTACATGCTTTTGCAGATGCGTCTACCGTTGCACGTGGCAGTGTATGCTACTTGCGATACATCGATTCTGATCAGCAGATTCGATGTTCTTTGTTAATGGCTAAATCCCTACTCGCTGGTTCAGAGAACCAAACTGTTCCGAGATTGGAACTGGAAGCGGCTCTCGATGCAGTGAAACTCGCGAAGGTTGTGCAAAGCGAACTCGAGCTTGAGAAATGTCCCTGCGTTTATTGGACTGATTCTACAATAGTCCTGCACAGCTTACGAGCAGAAACCAAGAAGTTTCCTGTGTTTTCTCGAAATCGATTGTCTCAGATTGAGCGCCTGACTTGTGTATATGATTGGCACCACGTGCCGTCTTCCTTGAATCCGGCAGACCTGGCTTCTCGCGGATGTTCCGCGACAGCTCTCGTTTCTAGCCCAGTTTGGTTGAATGGTCCGGAGTTCTTGAGAAAATCCCATGAAGAGTGGCCTCAACTACCGTTGATGAGAAAGTCCGATGAAAATTCATGCAAAGCGTTTGACGTGCCTCGAAATAATGCGCCTACTTTATCGATGATGGTTACCGTGGAGAAGTTCAAGCCAACACCAATGGAATACTTTGTTAATTACTGGTCTTCCTGGTATCGTCTAAGGGTTGCGGCATCCGGTTTACTACGATTTAAGTCATTTTTGTTAAGTCGAATAAAAGGAGTGGGTTTGGAGAAGCTCATCTGTGGTCCTATCACTGTAGAGGAATTGCAGTGTGCAGAGAAGGAGCTGTTAAAGTATGTCCAACATTGTAGCTTTCCCGAATGGTTTTCTGGGAGGCGTGTTCCATTGAAATCTAATGTCTTGTATCAGCTCAATCCAATAGTACTGGATGGTATTCTAAGAGTTGGTGGTCGGCTTGCGAAAGCCAATTTGCCTCTTACCGTTAAACATCCTGCAATCCTACCCTCTAAGAATCATGTAACCGATCTGATTATTCAACATTGTCATGTTCAAGAGTCTGGCCACCAAGGTGTCAATGCCACGCTTAATAATCTGATGAAACGCTACTGGATTCCCAGTCCGAAGGCTGCAGTAGCGAAGGTGATAAAGCAGTGCCTGAGTTGCAAGAGAAGAACGGCAAGGCCAAAGACCCAGATAATGGCTGATTTGCCGCCAGCTAGACTCAAAATGTTTGAGTCTCCGTTTGCTCACACAGGAGTAGATTACTTTGGCCCGTTCGTCGTCAAACAACGGAGGAGTGACGTGAAGAGATACGGATGTATCTTCACGTGCATGACGACTCGTGCCGTCCACTTGGAGGTGGCGCCAGATTTAACAACCTCTGCCTTTATCAATGCTTTGCAGCGTTTTGTCGCGCGTCGTGGCCCAGTTCACCACGTGTACTCTGACAATGGATCGAATTTTATTGGGGCCGAGAAAGTTTTGCGTCAGTCCATTCAGTCGTGGAATCAAAGACAAATCTATCAGCATCTCCGCCAAGAAGGGATACAGTGGACTTTTAACCCTCCTGGGGCCAGCCATATGGGTGGTGCCTGGGAGAGGATGATAAGGCTTGTAAGGCAGATATTTGTTAGCCTGCTTTCTGGAAAAAGACTTGATGATGATGGCCTTCATACTCTCCTCCTTGAAGTGGAGTCTATTATTAATTCAAGACCGTTGACGAATTGTTCTGGTGATCCGGAAGACCCCTTACCTTTTACTCCCAATCATTTGCTCAAGGTGGATCCATCAGTTGGGCTCCCTCCGACGTTAACTGCGTTAAGTGATGTGTTCGCCCGTGAGAGGTATCGCGTCGTTCAGTACGTCGCGGACGAGTTTTGGAGAAGGTGGGTGGAAGAGTACCCAAAGACCATGTTCCCTAGAAGAAAGTGGAACGAGCGACGAGTCAATCTTGGCTTGGGGGACATTGTCTTATTAGTGGACTCCTTTACGCCGCGAGGACAATGGCCTCTTCGGCGAGTGGTGAAGTTGTACCCAGATTCCGAAGAGGTCGTGAGGATTGTAGATGTCAAAACTACATCCGGGATTTTGAAAAGACCTATAACCAAACTATGCGTTATCGTTAAAGCACGCGAGAAAGAAGGCAATCATGAAGATAATCCGGCAGATGAAGACGACAAACCAAATGGGTAACTATGATGGTCGTAACCGATATTTATTTTTCAGATGTCGATGATGTGGGCTCCTACGACTCTCAAAATTCCTGCAGGTAAAGTCCAAAATATTTTCAGCGTTTAAGTGTTCTTCATTCTTTTTTCAGATTTTGAAGTTTTGAGAGCTGAAGTCGAGGAAATCTTGGTTGTTTTGGAAAATGAAACTTCTGTTGCATTTTGGGGGGGGAGGATGTTGATTTCCCCGACATGTTTGTACATAGCGTGCCTGATGTGTGTGTGTCGCAACGTTCTATTTCTCTGTTGTGATGTCATAATGTGGTGTGCGTTTGGATGTTGTCTTGCCTGGTCGCATCATACGTGTGTGAGTGTATTAAGGACTGTATAGCTAGTTAGGTAGGATTTTGGGTTTTTGCAGCTACAGTTAGGTTAGGTAAAACGGGAGAAATAGAGGTTAGGTTAAGTCAGTGCTGACAGGCATAGTTTAGTAACTCGTATTCTATTTGAATAAGGTACGACTGGTTAAGCCTTTTTAATAGTTTCTGTCAAGTTAATAGACACTACAGTAGTGCCGTAGACTAGCGCTGAGCTAGAGTGTTACGGGCTGATCTGAGAATAGTCGAGCGGTTTCGTGTGCCGTTATCCGTCACCGAGATTGAGCGTTTGGTCAAAGAAATTTTGAAACCGTCGGCGTCTTCGTCTTGTCTTCGCTGTGATATTCGGAGTCGTCGTCGCGTTGTTCAATTTTCAATATACCAAAATTCTGTTACCCGGAAGCGTGCTGACCAAACCGCGCAGATTCTGAGGTTAACAGAGTGTGTTTTTTTTATGGGTAAATCGATTTGTTTGCTATATAGCCATGGTTTTTCTGTTACATAGGCCTACACATGTTTATCTCTGAAGTTCTTTCGTGCCGACATCTTGGTTGGAATCATACAGACATGGTCCAGTAACTTTGATTCAGGAAAAATGCACAATAGCTAATAGAGCTGTTTCAGTCACGATTTTTTTACATTTAGTCCAAGGGATGAAACGTTGTGAGAGGGTTTAATGCAGTACGCAGAATCTCCACGCTGTTTACTACGATTTGTTTTTAGCAATGGAAAAGCATCGGTTTTGCTTGTTACGTCTATTTGATAACGCTGTTTTTGTGATGTTGTACTCGCGTGTTTTTTAACATGACGAAACTGTTTGTGAAAATGATACTTTTTTTTTCAGTGAAATAAAAACAAACTTAGGAAACAAAACTTTTATTTAGAAGCAATTTTTAGAAAAACAAAATAAATCGATTTGGGCTAGTGATTAAAATGATGAAATATCAAACTTGAAGTGAAAAATGGTAATGCTATTTTTGATCTAAGCAACAAAATGTGAGGTTGCAGACTTGACAAGAAAGCAACGATGTACTATATTTTCAGTTTCTGTTCTGTCTACGCGTAACTCGTGCGCAAATACTTTGTTACGTCACAAAAAATATTGACTTTCGTATAAGAACAATTTTTTTGCAATTTCAACACCACACGAAAACTAGAAATTCCTTGTTTGAATTAATTGAACAATACCCATATTTCTCAACGACTCAAATCAAAATCAAATTCTTACTATACTTGCGGCACGTATTACGCCGAATCGAGCGTTGGCATCAATCTCCACGGCTTAGCGCCTGGGCAACACAGTTCTGAAAAAATATCGCAGTGGTGGCTACAGTGTGTCCGATTTTTCCGGTCCCGAAATCGGGCGTCAAATCTCCCGCGTTAATGTCTGCCACTACGCCAATCGCAAAAATGTTTTGGGTTTAATTCAAGTCTAGGTTTTGCACATGTTGTTAGTAAGTTGCTTGAAAACCAAATAAAAAGATTTTGTACCAGTATATTTATTTACACCTTCCAATATACTGTAGCAACGTTACAGTTTATTTGCTATTACCCTGCTTTACTCTTAGGTCGACGACTCTACATAAATAGTTGAAAGCAGAAGGTGATAGCACAGTACTAGAATCATGTGCTCTATAAAAAGTAAGGCCTTAGCTGTGCCTTTTAGTATAAGAAACCGCAACTGAAAAAGTTGTGGTTCATTAAACACTTTGGCGCTGATTAATTGAACTAAGTAATTTTTAACGAGAAAATCGGAAAAAAATCGCTTCAATTCAGAAGTCAGAAAGCATGCGATGCAAATGTACCTATCCGTGTATGTAACATGCTAAAGAACAATTGAAAGAATGCTGGATTTCAAAGCTACGAAACACAGCAAGGTTTCGATTTCAAAAATAAATGATTCGTGACAACGTATACGGCAGTTTTTGACAATGAACGTACTACCGAAAAACTGAAAATGCTATTGCATGCTTTTTTTCAAATGCGTGCGTCAATGAAAACACACTCCTATACACGTAAAGTTGAAAACCTCTCAGTATCTGCTTGATGATCGTTGACAGTTTGTCGTATACACATAACACAACTTTCTATTTTTGATATTGTTGAATTTTATTTCATTCGTGCGTTTCTGACACCCTCTCAACTTGGGCGGTTGCAAAGGGCGACAACTCAAGTTCTCAAGCATCTTGATTTTCGCAACAAACGGTAGATGCTTTGGTAGAATTCCAAGTCAAGGCCAACCACGTTGTACAAAGGAATTCTGAGAGCAGGTTCTGGGTCAGACATGGGGTAATCGTAATGTAATTAGTAATCGATTACAATTAATTACATTTTTTTCAGTAATCGTAATCGATTACTAACCCAAAATCAGCTGTGTAATTGTAATCGTAATCGATTACATTGCAGCTGATTACATCATTCAGTGAATTACGCTTTCGATTTTGGTTGAAGCGGTGAGAATTTTTGTTTTGCGTACTTGCACTGCGTTGTGCCAATTCACAAGTCTATCCGCTGTGTTGTTTTGAACCACATCACGCGATTGGAAGCAAAAATGTAATTAGAGCATTGCCACCTTTATCTCTTAGATCTGAATAACAGCTGCCGTGGTGCTAAAACTTCTATTGTGCTGTTTTATAGCACCTATGCTTTCTACTAAAACAAACAAGCAACACATTCGTCACTGAAAATTTAATTAGCACATTATTCAATTATTTGATCAGAGTGTGAAGCAAAAAAATTTCTTCGCAAGCTTTGCAGTCTGTGATTAGTTTTTAGTATGAGTTGTCAGTCGAGTCTTAGTTTCGCTAAAAAGTAAAACCAAAAAAATTTACCAACAATTCCACAAGCTGACTAAAAGTAATCGAAATTGTAATCGCGATTACAATTGATGTAATTGTAATTTTAATCAATTACAATAATTTTTTTTAGTAATCGTAATCGTAATTGTAATCAAATGATTAGGAGTAATTGTAATCGTAATCGATTACATGAGTTCTGTAATTGCCCCAAGTCTGTTCTGGGTTGGCCTTTAAGCTTAGTAATTTTGGTATCCTTTAAGCTTGGGTGGCCCTCTAAGCTTGCTATGGCTGTATGATAGAACACTTAATTGTCTCGTATCGTTGATATGACAGCGAATAATATCTACTCGCATGGCATACACTAACGACCGTTGCAAACATCGCTTCAGCGTCATTAAAAAGATCATTTGAGACATGTCGCTTCGCCGCATGTCGCGTGCGGTAAAAGTAGCAGAAGCTGACCATAATTTCTTGTGAATAAAAAGAATATTAAATGAAAACTATCAATTAAACATAGAACGATACTGCAATTCAAAAATTTATGTAAACAAACCAAAATGACAACTAATCAAAAAAGATCTTCTTTACTCCAACGCAAAAAAGGAATGATATCAAGGCAGAAATCGATTTCAACATTTTAGCTGCTACAAATTCGAAAACGTGAAAAAAAGCTACAAAACTTGATTTTTGATGTATGCCTAACTGCACCAATTTCAAAATTTTTCCACCGACCAAAAATTTTGGCAAAACCCGATTTTCACTTTCTACTTTTCTTTTAAAATGCGTGCGGTGCAGTATTTTTAAATTTGTTGACCTAAGCAGTTTGCTGACCTGCTAGCAAAGGAACTGTTTCGCCATGAAAAACTGTAATTGCTGCCAAATCTCATTCGATGATAAAAAAAACAGCTGTGACTGGCAGCAGGAATTCGTCAGATATAAGCAATGCTAACAGTGATGATTTTTATGAAACAGCTACTCAGGGCCTCATAATAAAATGTTCCAGATGACAGAGTGAAATCTAGGAAGATGTCGCCAGCAAATCAACGAACGCAAAAAAACAAAAAACAAAGAAAGAAATCCTGCTATCAAAAATCAGGAAACACAATGTAACTGCAAAATATCGAAACCTATCAGGTTTTAATACTATCGGTCACACTACTATCGAGATAAAGCCAGCCGTTGAGTAGCAACAAAGAATTGAAGGCAAAGGCCTATACATTTAATGTTTGCTTGAGCAGTTTAATTCACTAGCGAAGCCAGGATTTTGCAATGGGAGGGGGGTTGAGAAAAACGTCACATTTGACAATACGGATCCAGAAAGTTTTAGTGGGGGGATGTAATTTTGAATTAGGTTGAATGTTAACTAAATGCAAAGACGTTTAGATCCGAAAACGAGCGTAAATAAGCCTTTTGAAAATGTGTTCATTCAGGGAGGGGCACACCAATTTTCGTCACTTTTTCAAGCGTAGTTTTTTCCGGCAGATCTAATTTTAAGCAACTTAAATACCAAAAACGACTCTAGGGGGGTCTGGCGGCATGCTCTCCCGGAAAAGTTTGAAAAATTTGCGTACTGTAATGGCTATTTTAGAGCTTTTTGAACAATTTTGAAGAAAAGTTTGTCATATTTTTGGCCCCTAACATTGAGTGCTTCACCAATGATGCATTTTGTTCGCACAGTTTCGATTATGTGTGCTTAAGGCGACTTCGGCATTTTGTTATGAAGAAGTTCGAAATTATGGAAAAATTTTATTCATGCAAAACATTGTTGAAAATGGCTGGTGGGGGGATGCATACGCATCATACCCCACATCCGCCTCTGGTTGTATAATAACAATAGATGGCCTCAAATTCAAGAGAGATGTTTTGAACTA
Organism: Trididemnum miniatum; assembly: GCA_964006365.1. Taxonomy (NCBI): domain Eukaryota; kingdom Metazoa; phylum Chordata; class Ascidiacea; order Aplousobranchia; family Didemnidae; genus Trididemnum; species Trididemnum miniatum. Next base: position 25,505,819 of record OZ023237.1, read on the forward strand.
AAAATACCGAAGGCAGTTAAGGCACGATTGTTGTAAGGAAGTCAAAGGAATGCTTTCTGGTGAAACTGATAAAACGATATTCAAATGTTAGCGATTTAGTTCTTTTTTGAGCTACAGTACGTACATCAATTTTACCTGAAATCGTTTAGCTTTTTTTCTACGGAAGGTCTGAGGGGCCGAGAGCAGTGCAAGTACAAGAGCGGCACTGCCCTGCTAATAAAATTGTTAAAACCGATCATCTTGTTAAATTAAAATTGTTAAAAAAGATGAAATATATAAAACCAACCATCAGCCTTGCCAAAATGTCCCCTAACGAAAGCAGCAAACAATTTTAAAACATTGGCAAAACTATGCTGTTTCAGCTTCAACAAAACATACAATGATTCCTGTTCAGCTAGACACAGCCTTTCATAAATTGATAACTTCTTATCAATAAAATTAAGTTACCTACAGTAGTGTGCAAATTAATTGACTCACCACAAAAAAACACAAAAAAATAATTTTTTTCAATTTATATTCATTTCGAAGCAACAACAACTGCATGTATTTTTAATGGGAGATACGGCCACCTTTATCTGTAATCAACTCCATAACTGGTTTTGGCATTGATTCTACGAGTGTTTAGCAGTTTTGAGTGATTTTTTGGTCACGTACCACAAGTCAATTATAGCATCAATAAGCTTCGTTTTGGATGTGCAATCCGTTTTTAATAGCCGAATTTTTACTATACTCCATAAATTCTCAATCGGGTTTAGGAAGGGCGAATTCCCAGGCCAGTCAAGGACCTTGATGTGATTTTTTTCAAAAGTTGTTTTCACTTGTTTGCAGTATGGCAGGGAGCCACATCTTGCTGAAAAACTCCTCCTTTGTTAGGAATAACAACTCTGCTGTCTCTGCACCATAAAGTAGCTTTAAGGGTATTTGATCTCTTTTCCCTGTATGAGGGATGATGAATGCAGACAAATATATTGAAGTAATTCAATGTAAAGTGGTGAAAGACATGAAAAAAGCATTTCCCAACAGAGGAGGAGTTTTTCAGCAAGATGTGGCTCCCTGCCATACTGCAAACAAGTGAAAACAACTTTTGAAAAAAATCACATCAAGGTCCTTGACTGGCCTGGGAATTCGCCCTCCCTAAACCCGATTGAGAATTCATGGAGTATAGTAAAAATTCGGCTATTAAAAACGGATTGCACATCCAAAACGAAGCTTATTGATGCTATAATTGACGTGTGGTACTGTAACCGAGAAATCACTCAGAACTGCAAAAAACTCGTAGAATCAATGCCAAAACCAGTTATGGAGTTGATTACAGATAGAGGTGACCATATCTCCAATTGAAAATAGTTGTTATTGCTTTGAAATGGAAATAAATTGAAAAAGTTTATTTTTTTGTGTTTTTTTGTGGTGAGTCAATTAATTTGCACACTACTGTACAAAATTGTGTGTAAGAAATTATCGATAGTTGCTGACAGCATTCATTGTTTCCGCAAGTCTGTTTTCACGAATGCAAGAAGGTTTTAGAGATCTTCACCCTTCACAAGACTAGCTACCGGCAGGTTAGCTCAGTTGCTTAGACATTGCTATCGCTGCAGTAGGTCTGGGTTCGAATCCCTGGTGGGTGAAACCAGATGAAGTGTCGCCAACAGCTCGCCATCGCCGCGACGTTTCTTCGGAGCTGAGTTGCTCAAGCACTAAGCAGCGGAAATGGGCTCAGGTACTCGTTACACACTTCGGCGTAATAACGTCAGTATAATGAAGACTTGATATTTTGATTTGATAAGGCTAGCTCACTTAAACTTACGGTTTCTTTTGTAGCAGGTTTATTTTTTAGCATCTTGATAAAGACAACAAAGAAAAACATTGTGATTTCAAGGCCAAAGCTCTGTTACTGGGGTTGTTCTTCTTGGCAAAAAATAAGGCTAAAATACTTACTAAATCTTTCTTTCCGAGCAAAACATAGTTTAAATTAATACCACAGGTATATACTGACATGCTGAATACCTATTGCCAAGTCAATTAGTTTTCAGCATTTGTTTTTCGATTATATTCCTATAGCAATCTCTACAAGTAAATAGATTCATAGGCAACAATCGCACGAAATCCCGCATAATATCCTCAGCCTTACAGAAAGATCATTCACGCAACATGTTCTTGGCAAACCAGAAGCGATATGTGAGTCAGCGTGTATAAAATCTTTGTGTTTAAAATTCAAACTTTTGAAATTGCTGTGACAAATTTCAAAATAGTAAAAGACGTTAACCCCGCAATACAAAGCGTGAAAAAGGGTAAATATATAAGTTACAAAATAGGTGCAAGCTGTCATCAGCAGTGCTACGTGCTGACCAACAATAAAATCTCTGCTTCCAATCACGGTCTTCTCTTCTCTACAAGTGGAATATGTAGCATCGACAACTCAAGCACAATCGACAATAAATGCAAAGCTAAGGAAATGGGACAAAGCTCAATCGAAATCGATGCAAGAAAATATCTACAAAACACAAAATGGAAATTGTTTTTGACCATTTCATCTAATCAACGATCATCGAATGGTGTGGCGGCATGTAACTTATCAGATAATGTTTCAGAAGTTTTAATAGGTTTGAATGAACATCACTGCCATCACGAAACGCAAATAACACCTCCTATTGCAGCCTGGGAAGTCTTTATAATTTTGGGCCTGGTTTGCACTGTCGTTAATGTCATGGTCATTTATACCAAACTATCCAAGTTTGTTGGGAAGAAAGTCCTTCCAAATGAAATCAAAATTTACTCTTTCCTTGTGTTAAATCTAGTTATATTAGATTTACTTATGGGTGTCTACTTGCTTGCCGTCGCTTTTGAAATGAAAAGGAAACACACGGTTAATAGTCATATTTTTGAACCGTTTCCGTGTGATGTTTACGGAGTCCTGAATTTGCTCTCTAGCCAAGTAACTGTTACTATTACATTGATAACGGTTGTATAGTGTAATATGGCCGTACAAACGACCAACTTTTAGATTTACCATCATTGTAAGTGCATGGGTTTGGCTACTATGCTTAGTGGTATCGATTTTTTCAGTCCTAGACATTGGGATTGTAAGTGAATTTTTCACGTGGTGAATCACCAAAGATTATTCATTCAATGCAGATAGTCAAGTAATGCTAGATTTTACCGCAACTTTTGTAAACTTTCCAGACAATGGTTCAGCCGAATGTGGCAATGTTCCTATCAGTTCTTCTGAACTTTTGTTGAAAAGTCTTGTTGAGTTACAATTGACGAAAACGAACGAAAAATGGGTGATTATTAAAATGTTACAGAAAAGTTATTTTTGCGCAATCAATTTTAAACTTTCAGATGCGCATAAGTCAGCATATTTTGCTTTGGGCATAGTTTTGTACAACTTTTTGTGTTGTATTCTTATTATCATAGCATACATACGAATATTATCGGCAATAACAGGCTGCACTTGCGTTGTGTGCACCCACAATATAGAAAATGTCAATGCGGGTATCGAAACTAGTCGACCTCAAAATGATAAAGTATTTTTTCGAATTTCGATTGTAATTGTAACGAATTTATTGTGTTGGATTCCTTTGTGTTTATGCATGTTTACATTAAGGCCCAAAGTTAGGAAACCTAATGGAGATTGCGATAGCATTGAAAAGCTTGTGAATATACATAGAGATATAAGTTTGGCTACCTTCTGCATGGTTTCATTGAATAGCATAATTAACCCCTACCTGTATTCAATGAACTACTGGAAACAAATGTGGAAAAGCTTATCAGATTTTGTAAAAAGCAAAAGCTTTTAGTCACTGAGTAATGTCTTGATTGCGAAGTATGTAATCGCAAGTTCTAAGGACCCGAGTTCCGTGTTTACACTGTCATTGATTTTACAAATTCAAAACGCTTAACTTTAAGTGAAGTCTTTTCCAACTGAAAAATGACTGTACAGTGTAAACATTGTTCAATGTTATATTGCTCTGAAGTTTAATGTGAATTACTTGGTATGACTATCTGTGTTCAAGTGAAGTTTGGTACTGTAGTTTCTCTTTTAAATTGCAACGTAATTTTGCTGTCATTCAGTGGCGCATGCCGAATTTTCAACGAGGGGGTGGGTGTTGAAGCACTAAGCCGTATTTTAACTTCTGTGTTGTTACTTATTTTAAACAAGCAAAACGCTATTGATTATTGCATCAGCTAACTAGCTGTTTTCATTGCAATATCGAGTGGACGAACACGAAATGGGACATGGAGTACTCTGCCAACGCATTGTCACTCCACGCTTTCATTCCCAAGGCTAGCTCCAGACCCTTGGGTATGGGTCAGCCCAGGGCAGCCTGGGTCAAGCTCAACCGTCTGCGTTCTGGTGTTGGACGTTTCTGTTCGTCCATGTACAAATGGGGTCTCGCTCCTCTAGCGAATTGTGAGTGTGGTGCCAGTGAACAAACCGCAGATCACATCATCTCACAGTGTCCCATACATCGAGCACCCCGAGGTATGTTTGTCTAATGGTTTTGGATGACGAAACAAGATGCTGGCTGAAGTCCCTTACAGTCAGCATCTGACCCAAGCAGTTTGGTGGCCAGGGTGGTAAAAAGATAAACCCTCGGCCTTGGTCCTTTCATTTGTCTTGGAAGAGATGCCCCGCCAAACGACGACGACGACGATTGCAATATCGTTTATGGCAAAGCTTCATAAAATACTAACCAAGATTTTTTATGCTAATCTCCTCCTCCAAGGACAGTATAACCGTGTCATGGCGGGAGTCTTTTACTATCGTTAACCATGCTAACTACTTACTAGAACTTTCTATAATAAGGTCGTAAAATGCAAAACCTGAAGCTTTCTAGCATTTACAGCAATAGCTGCTGTTTTTGACTTACCAACGGACAAGTACACTGTACAAAAATTTTTATGATTGCGATTGTGCAAGAGCGGTAAACACCATTGTGATGCAATAACCACACTTCGTGACGGAGCGATGCTATCGGCAGTGGGTTAACGCTGTGATGTTACTACAACTGCAGATCAAGCAAGGATCAAAATCGTCCTCTCATGCGGCAGATCAGTGAACACCGGTTATAAAGCGCAAAATTTGCTGAACCAATGGGGAGGGTTTGAACTTCCGAACTCCCCTCTTGCCTACGCCCTCGCAAGTTGCAACCAGTCACTATTTGCGTTAACTATTGTACAATTGTGCTTGATACAAATCTGCATATAAACCATTAACTGCCTGTTTCGTCGTTGTCGGCAACTTTTACACCTGGGAAGCCAACAACGACGAATCAGGGTGTTGTAGTTTTATGGTGATTTCATTCAAATACAATATAAGCTTTAGCGAACGATAGTTATCCACAATCTGTCAAAAAACGTTCAACCTCACTTGGACTAAAGATTATCGTACTGGTACAAAATTGTTAGACGGTCTGCAAATATTCTTAACTTCATTCAATGTGTTTACGGTTGACTTTATCATGTTCAGACAAATCTTGATCATAGTATGTTTGCAATGCGACGCGTGCGAAATCTTTTTTCTGATGGTGATCATTGTTTCAGCATTTCACAACTGATCAGTGAGGTTGGTGTGACCGGCTGGTTGGCGAAGCGGTTAACTGAACGGAGGGTTTTGGATTCGTTTCAAGGACCGGTTAAATCTGCACACAGTGCCAGCAACGACTCGCCACCGCTGCTGCGGTTTTTCAGCGTTACAAAGTGCGTTGCTCAGGCGCCAAGTCGCGGCAATCGACCCCGCCATTACTTACACGCTTTGGCGTAATACCGACAGTTTAATGAAGATTTGGTTTTTAAATATAATTTCACCGTAATTTTGCAGCAGACATAGTGTATTTCTATTGCTTTTAAATTTTGGCAAGTTGTGAACATTTGTTTCGAATGGGAAAGAAAATGGCCAGCAAAAATCAGCGGAGGTCTTGCCTAAAGTTGATGTTACTCTTTCTATTATCCTCGGCGAAAAGTAAGATTCGAAACAATTTTTGATTTAAGACCCGTCCGCAGTGTTCCCAATCGTGGTGCTCCATCTTTTCCTTTTTTATTCAGTTTTGGTCGTAAACGAGTTAGCGGGTGCATAACAAGCGATATTGCAAAAGCCGAGGTTGACGTCGAAAGCTCTGGGCTTACAAGGTCAAAATAAACAAGCGGAGACCAGATTATAGTTTTATGGTGGAAGGGATAGAGTTATTTAGACCAGAATATAGTTTTATATTGGAAGTGGAAGGGATCAGTACAACTGGGTGCCCAGTTGTCCGGGGGCCCAATTGTATTGATGTTCAGTTGTCCGGTGCCCAATTATCCGGTGCCCAGTTGTCCTGGTGCCCAGTTGTTCTGGTGCCCAGTTGTTCTGCTGCCCAATTGTCCCGGTACCCAGTTGCCTGGTGCCCAATTGTCATGGTGCCCACTTGTCCGATGCCCAGTTGTCCTGGTGACCAGTTGTCCGGTGCCCAGTTGTCCGTAAACCGCGATGTTCGACCTTTGGTCAGACAAAGAGATTTCGGTTGTCGAACACTGCTGTTGTAACGTTTTCACGCATCGATGTGTAGAACGCACACTTATGAGAAATGATATTAAACTTTGAGCGGCGATTTTTTGTGGATTAAAAGCGTATAAAAACTTTTAAAGTCATTTTTGAATTCGTCGTGTTTTTTAATACATTTCGTAAAAAAATATTTTTGCACTTCAGTTCCCCTTGACGGAATTCATGTAATAACTTTCAGATGGTTTGACTACATTTGTGCTGAATCGTCGATAACGACCCACTTCACATAAGATTAAAGCCTGGTCCACACTATTATATTTTAAGAGGAAACGCTGGTAAGTCAGTGGCGTGGCGAGGGGATCCTGCGCCCCGGGACAAACAAAAATTTTGTGCCCCCTGTGTTTTACAATTCTATGATTATCTGTACCGGCAGATTCGTCTTGTCTTCGTATATCGGCCGATTGTCTTTTTGCATAGCCACTACTTTTAAAATTTGTTTTCATGATAAATTCATTCAAAAACGCTTCAAATTGGGCTCGCCGTTTTCGACGCTGAGCGCCACTTTCTTTTTTGGGCATAATCTTCCTACAAGTTAAATCGCTAACAATGTAAACTTTAAAAACGCTTATCTGTTTTTAGAAATTAAAGATATTTTATTTAACGGTGCAGCAATTTTTCTGAGCCAGAGGCGGGCCGGTGAAAACTTATCACATGCAATTCCTTGAGTACAACCAGAAGACATTGTGGAGAGAGATGCAGAACGAAATTGGCAGCTTTTTGCCAAAATTTCATTTTTTGCTCTAATACTGTAGAATAGATCGTCCCAACTGAATGCCAAGGATACAAAAGACACACTACAGGACCCCCCATCCAGGGCTTAAAAGAGGGGGGCTGGGGATTGCAGGGGGCAATCTGCCCCGGGCCCATGGGTGTGTAGGAGTCCATGAAAGAGCATTTTAGGGGCCCATCATAGAGGTCTCAAAGTAGTGTGGTGAGAGATCCCCTTAGGTGTCGCAGAGCCCCGGATTCCATTTGGAGGCCCCGAATTATGGTTAAAGACCTTTTTGTTATTATTGGAGAAGCCACATAGCCGTCAAGGGTCCTCGGTTTCCATTTGAGGTCACCGAATTTCGGATTTCGGACACATTTGAGGTCACGGAATTTCGGACACATTTGAGGTCACCGAATTTCGAAGACCTTTTTTTTCGGAGACCACTTAGCCGTCAATGGACCAAGATTCCATTTAAGGGCCGAGAATTGTGGGTGAAGGCTTTTCTTTTCTTTTTTGGAGACGACAACATCTCAACTGTCGCCTAGGGGCCCACACTGGGGAAAGCTGCCCACATCAAACTGCAAAGCTTTTTCGCTCAAAATCTCAGCAAGAAGTTTGACCGTCGATCTGAAAAAAAGGCAATCCAGAAAACGGAATTGCATTTCATATCTGGCAATCAAGCGCTCAGCTGTAGTTTTATCCTACGATACTGCAATTCTTTCGCATTTGTAACTAAATTATCTCAGCAGCAGCAACGTGGCTGCGCTTTGCAACCCTAAAATTGCCAGACTTTTCCCTATTTTCTCATTCTGTGATTCCCGTCAAACATTCAAAATATCCGCATTGGAAATCACAGTCTACACACCAATCACGGTAGCAAAACAATACAAACTACAAAAGAAAACACCCAGAAAAAGTCATTGAGGCAAAGGTTCAGTTTAGTTAATGCTTCGATCGGCACTTCTCCGCTGTATTATCAGAAACGGCCTATTGGTTAAAAAAGTTTAGGATCACTGTGGTGTAGGTTTAGCACAGTATTACAGCGAGCGACTATACGCGTATCTTAATCGACTTACCAACAATTTTTAGCATCCATCTAACGCTAAAATAATGAAAATCTAATACTGTAGATACCTATCGTTTCTTTACTTTCCTTCTAGTGGAGTTCTATTTCCTTCTGTTTGATTGCTGCAAAGTTCAACAGCTCAGATGAACGAGTGGTATAGAGCGTCTGTCTCTTGAGCTGTAGACTCGGGTTTGATTCCGAGTCGGGTCAAACCAATGACTTAAAAATTGGTATTCACAGCTTCCCGGTTTGACGCTCAGCATTGAAGGAACAGTGTGGAGAACAAGCCGGCAAGTTTACTTGTTGTGCCGTTCGGAAAGGCACTAAACGGGATTACCCCATCTTGGTGTTCCCCATCTTAGACAGATGGCTGCTAAACGGGATTCCCCCATCTTAGACAGATGGCTGGCAACTCCTAAGCGAGCTCGTATAGCGCATTGATCGCTTTCTCGTGACAGGAGGATAAATATGCAACTAACTAACTAACTATGTACGCGCAGTTTCAAACCTCTTTGTGATGTCATAATAGAGTAAACGGGCCATTTGTGATCGGGTGTAAAGAGTGATTTTACTACTTTGCCAAAAGCATATACAGGTGTCAGATGCATTGCAATAAATTGATTGTTATAAAGTTTAAAAGATTTCGTCGAAACTGAAGTGTATAAAATCACTGTTTTGTGCGCCCCTTTGGTGCGTGATTTGTGGTCGGAAGTAAGGCGTGATTTGAATCCTTTGCGAACAGCATACATTACAACACAATAATCCACGAAGTAGTTTTTAAAATCTGTGTGAATATGTCGAAAAAAGAGTATCAAAAGAACTTCTTGGTACGCCCCTACGTGATGCGCCCCCGGGCGCGTGCCCCCACTTTCCCCGTAGCTACGTCACTGTCGTTTTGCCCCGTGTACCGTTTTGCCCTACCTTCCCTCTACGGTGCGCACCAGTCTACTACTATCAGACGATTTCTGCCGCCGGTGCAATCTTGCTTATGACCGGCTTTTTACCCTTGTTGTGAAATTTTTGCACGCCCCATTTGGCGCCCCTGTACCTTGGCACCCGGGGACATATGTACCCCACTGCCCCCTCTACGCTAGGCCTCTGCGGTAAGTCCAGGCTTTTTCAAATCAACCTTTCTCTCTTCATCATCTCCAGCGAAGCAACCTGCTCATCGCCGAAAATAAAGAGAAATGGAGCAGCTTAAGCGCTTCACAAGCGCATAATGCACATTGAGGAAAGGATCATAGTAGTCGCATTTACGCATTAAATTGACAAACTAAGTTTCAACACTCAATTTAATGGCAAGTGAAAGAGATAACGACGAATGTTATAATTTAGGTGAAAACTGTGATCAGCGGTGTTACGTGCTCACCAACAATAAAATCTCTGCTTCCAATCACGATCTTCGCTTCTCTACAAGTGGGATAAGTAGCATCGACAACTCAAGCACAATCGAAATCGATGCAAGAAAATATCTGCAAAACAAAAAATGGGAATTGTTTTTGACCATTTCATCTAATCAACGATCATCGAATGGTGTGGCGGCATGTAACTTATCAGATAATGTTTCAGAAGTTTTAATAGGTTTGAATGAATATCTCTGCCATCACGAAACGCAAATAACACCTCCAACTACAGCCTGGGATGTTTTTTTAATTTTGGGCCTAGTTTGCATTGTCGGTAATGTCATGGTCATTTATACCAAACTATCCAAGTTTGTTAGGAAGAAAATCCTTTTCGAGGAAATCAAAATTTACTATTTCCTCGTTTTAAATCTGGCTGTATCAGATTCACTTATGGGTGTCTACCTGATTGGCGTCGCTTTTGAAATGAAAATGAAACACACGGTTAATAGTCATATTTCTGCACCGTTTCCGTGTGATGTTTTCGGAGTCCTGAATTTGCTCTCTAGCCAAGTAACTGTTACTATTATATTGATAATAAGTTATTATCGGTTGTATAGTGTAATATGGCCGTACAAACGACCAACTTTTAGATTTACCATCATTGTAAGTGCATGGGTTTGGCTATTATGCTTGGTGGTATCGATTTTTCCAGTCCTAGACATTGGGGTTGTAAGTGAATTTTTCACGTGGGGAATCACCAAAGATTATTCATTCAATGCAGATAGTTATGTAATGCTAAAACACGGACTAGATTTTACCGCAACATTCGTAAACTTTCCAGACAATGATACAGGTACAACCGAATGTGTCAATGTTCCTATCAGTTCTTCTGAACTTTTGTTGAAAAGTCTTGTTGAGTTACAATTGACGAAAACGAACGAAAAATGGGTGATTGTTAAAATGTTTCAAAAAAGTTATTTTTGCGCAATCAATTTTTTACTTGCAGATGCGTATAAATCAGAATATTTTGCTTTGGGCATAGTTTTGTACAACTTTTTGTGTTGTATTCTTATTATCATAGCGTACATACGAATACTGTTGGCAATAACAGGCTGCACTTGCGTTGCGAGCACACACGGTACAGAAAACGTCAATGCGGACATGGAAACTAGTCGACCTCAAAATGACAAAGTATTTTTTCGTATTTCGATTGTAATTGTAACGAATTTACTGTGTTGGATTCCTTTGTGTTTATGCATGTTTATATTAAGGCCCAAAGATTACAAATGTAATGGAGATTGCGATAATTCCGCAAAGGTGGATTTATATAGAAATATAAGTCTGGCTACCTTCTGCATGGTTTCAATCAATAGCATAATAAACCCCTACCTGTATTCAATGAACTACTGGAAACAAATGTGGAAAAAACTGTTAGATTTTGTAAAAAGCAAAAGCTTTTAGCCACTAAGTAATGTCTTGATTGCGAAGTAAGCAATCACAAGTTCCAAAGACCCATGTTCCTAGTGTTCCATGTTTACACTGTCATTACAAATTCCACATTCTGAACATTAAATTTAGCCTTTACAACTGAAAATGACTGTGCAGTGTACTATGTTAATAATTTCAATGCTCTGTAGTTTAATGTGATATACTTGGTATGACTATGTATGATTAAATTAGTTTGGTATTTTTCTCTTTACAATTGCATTGTGATGGTTCTACCACTCAGTGGCGTAGGCCGAATTTTTAAGGGGGGGGGGGGGGGGGGGGGGGCTGGTTGAAGCACTATTTTAAACTTCTTCTGTTGTCACTCTTCCAAATCGCACAAAAAGGCATTGATTATTCCATCAGCCAACGTGCTCTTTTCATTGCAGTGTCGTTTATGCTAATATCCTCCTCCAAGGAGAGTATAACCGTGGCACGGCGGGAGTCTCATATCATCGTTAACCATGCTAACTACTAACTAGAACTTTCTACAACAAGGTCATAAAATGCAAAACCTGAAGCTTTCTCGCGTTTGCAACAGCAGCTGCTGTTTTCAGTTTTCCGACGGACATGAACACCGTAAGCAAACATTTTTCATGAATGCGATTGTGCAAGAGCGGTAAACAACATTGTGGTGCAATAACCACACTTCGTGACGGAGCGATGCTATCGGCTGTGGGTTAACGCTGTGATGTTACTACAACTGCAGATCAAGCAAGGATCAAAATCGTCCTCTCATGCGGCAGATCAGTGAACACCGGTTATAAAGCGCAAAATTTGCTGAACCAATGAGGAGGGTTTGAACTCCCGAACCCCCTCTTGCCTACGCCCTTGCAAGTTGCAACCAGTCACTATTTACGTTAACTATTGTACAATTGTGCTTGATACAAATCTGTATATAAACCACTAACTGCCTGTTTCGTCGTTGTCGGCAACTTTTATCACCTGGGAAGCCAACAACGACGAATCAGGGTGTTGTAGTTTTATGGTGATTTCATTCAAATACAATATAAGCTTTAGCGAACAATATAGCTACCCACAAACTGTCAAGAAACATTGAACCTCACTTGGACTTAAGATTATCGTACTGTTACAATATTGTTGGACGATCAGTGAATATTCTTACTTTGTTGAATGTGTTTACGGTTGACTATATCATGTTCAGGCAAATCTTGATCATAGTATGTTTGCAATGCGACACATGCGAAAAATTATGTTTTTGCTGTTGGTGATCATTGTTTCAGCATTTTACCACTCACCTGTGAGGTTGGTGTGACCGGCTGGTTGGCGTAGCAGTTAACGGAGCGGGGGTTTTGGGTTCGATTCACGGACTGGTTAAATCTGCACAGCACAGTGCTACCAACGACTCGCCACCACTGCTGCGGTTTTTTAACGTTACAAGCAGTGTTGCCCAGACGCGAGGCCGCGGTAATCGACCTCGCCATTCGCTACAATGTTTGGCGTAGTCAGTAGGTTATGATAAAGATTTGTTTTTACTTGACGTAATTTTGCCGTATTTTTGTAGCAGATATATTTTTATTGCTTCATAATTTTGGAAAGTTTTGAACATTGGTTTTGTACGAGAACGAAAATGGCCGGCAAAAATCAGCGTAAGTCTTGCCTAAAGTTGATATTACTCTTTTTGTTATCCTTGGCGAAAAGTAAGATTTGAAACCTTTTTTGGTTTTAGACCCGCCCGCACTGTTCACACTTTAATCGTTCAAGCTGCTCCATCTTTTCCCTTTTTATTAGCATTTTTGGTCGCAAGCGAGTTAGCAGGATGCTTAGCAGGAGGTAGTGTAAAAGCCAAAATTGACGTCGAAAGCTCTAATCATACAAGCTTCGAATAAACAAGGCGTAGACCAGACTAGAGTTTTATGGTGCAAGGGATAGATTTGTAAGTCTGTTTGCGTTGATTTCTTGGGGCGTGCTATAACCTATATATGCTGTAACATCGCATTGAATACTGTAAGTTATTTACAACTTGATAATCCCTTACTTAAAGAAAACCTTAAGAGCAGATTTTGACCTAACATGCAATTTTAAGGATTTCATGCAAAACCTTCACATGGTTTAAATCCATGTGAGTGATTATCTCCAGCGGAGCAACCTGCTTACCGCTGAAAATGAAGAGAGAAAGGAGCAGCTTAAGCGCTTCAAATGGGCATAAAGCGCAGTGTGGAAAGGATCATAACAGTGGCATAAACGTATTACGCAGACAAACTAAGTTTCAACACTCATTTTTGTGGCAAGTGCAAGAAATAACCATGAATGTTTTAATTTAAGTGAAAATCGTAATCAGCAGTGCTACGTGCTGACCAACGACAAAACCTCTGCTTCCAATCACGGTCTTTGCTTCTCTCCAAGTGGGATGTGTAGCATCGACAACTCAAACACAATCGACAGTAAATGCAAACCTGTAGAAATCGAACAAAGCTCAAGCGAAATCGATGCAAGAAAATATCTGCAAAACAAAAATTGGAAATTGTTTTTGACCATTTCATCTAATCAACGATCATCGAATGGAATGGTGGCATGTAACTTATCAGATAATGTTTCAGAAGTTTTATCAGATTTGGCGGAATGTAAGTGCTATAATAGAACGCACGCCAAACCTGCAACTACATACTGGGAAGTCTTTACAATTTTGGGCCTAGTTTGCGTTGTCGGTAATGTCATGGTCATTTATACCAAACTATCCAAGTTTGTTGGGAAGAAAGTCCTTCCAGATGAAATCAAAATTTACTATTTCCTGGTTTTAAATCTGGCTGTATCAGATTTACTTATGGGTGTCTACCTTATTGGTGTCGCATTTGAAATGAAAATGAAAAGCACGATTAATAGTTATATTTCTGCACCGTTTCCGTGTGATGTTTTCGGAGTCCTGAATTTGCTCTCTAGCCAAGTAACTGTTACTATTTTATTGATAATAAGTTATTATCGGTTGTATAGTGTAATATGGCCGTACAAACGACCAACTTTTAGATTTACCATCATTGTAAGTGCATGGGTTTGGCTATTATGCTTGGTGGTATCGATTTTTCCAGTCCTAGACATTGGGGTTGTAAGTGAATTTTTCACGTGGGGAATCACCAAAGATTATTCATTCAATGCAGATAGTCAAGTAAGGCTAAAACACGGACTAGATTTTACCGCAACATTCGTAAACTTTCCCGACCATGGTGCAGCTGAATATGTCAATGTTCCTATCAGTTCTTCTGAACTTTTGTTGAAAAGTCTTGTTGAGTTACAATTGACGAAAACGAACGAAAAATGGATGATTATTAAAATGTTTCAAAAAAGTTATTTTTGCGCAATCAATTATATTTTTTCAGACAAGGATAAATCAGAATATTTTGCTTTGGGCATAGTTTTGTACAACTTTTTGTGTTGTATTCTTATTATCATAGCGTACATACGAATGCTGTTGGCAATAACAGGCTGCACTTGCGTTGCGTGCACCCACGATACAGAAAACGTCAATGCGGACATGGAAACTAGTCGACCCCAAAATGACAAAGTATTTTTTCGTATTTCGATTGTAATTGTAACGAATTTACTGTGTTGGATTCCTTTGTGTTTATTCATGTTTACAGTACGGCCCAAAGTTAGAAAATCTAGTGGAGATTGCGATGACTATGAAAAGGTTGTAAATATGTATAGAAGTATAAGTCTGGCTACCTTCTGCATGGTTTCAATCAACAGCATAATTAACCCCTACCTGTATTCGATGAACTACTGGAAAAAAATCGGGAAAAGCCTATCAGATTTTGTAAAAAGCAAAAGCTTTTAGTCACCGAGTAATATATTGATTGCAAAGTAAGCAATCGCAAGTTGTAAAGACCCGGGTTGATTCTTAACAACCGAAAATGACTGTGTAACGAACATTGGACAAGTAGCCGTACCACATTTTTTATGACTGCGATTGTGCAAGAGCGGTAAACAAGATGGTGGCGCAATAACCACACTTCTTCCTTTCATGCGGCAAATGAGTGAAAACCGGCTATAAAGCACAAAAGTTGACGAACCAAAGGGGAGAGGTTGCAGCACCCGCATTCCACCCTTTTACCTACGCCCTAGTAATTATTTACTATTTACGTTAACAATTGTATTTCAATCAAATCTGTATATAAACCATTACCGCCTGTTTCTCCGTTCTCGGCTACTTTTACAACCTGGAAGCCAACAACGACGAATCACGGTACAGTAGTTTTATGGTGATTTCATTCAAATACAATACAAGCTCTAGCGAACGATGGTTATCCACAATCTGTCAGAGGACATTGAACCTCACTTGGACTTCAGATTATCGTACTGGTACAATATTGTTGGACGATCAGTGAATATTCTTAACTTTATTGAATGCATTTACGGTTGACTTTATCGTGTTCAGACAAATCTAGATTTAAGTCTGTTTTCAATGCGACACATGCGAAAAATTATGTATTTTTTGTGCTAACTTTCAACACTCAATTTTGATGGCAAGTGAAAGAGATAACGACGAATGTTTTAATTTAGGTGAAAACTGTAATCAGCAGCGCTACGTGCTCACCAACAATACAACCTCTGCTTCCAATCACGATCTTCGCTTCTCCACAAGTGGGATATGTAGCATCGACGACTCCAACACAATCGACAATAAATGCAAACCTACAGAAATCGAACAATTAAAGTTCAAGCGAAATCGATGCAAGAAAATATCTGCAAAACAAAAAATGGAAATTGTTTTTGACCATTTCATCTAATGAACGATCATCGAATGGAATGGCGGCATGTAACTTATCAGATAATGTTTCAGAAGTTTTAATAGGTTTGGCTGAACATCACTGCCATGACGAAACGCAAATAAAACGTCCAACTACAATCTGGGAAGTCTTCACAATTTTGGGCCTAGTTTGCATTGACGGTAAAATCGTGGTCATTTACACCAGTGTTCTTCAAACTTTTTTCATCACGACCTGCTTTGCTCGGTCAAAAATTTTCGCGACCCTCAGGGATTAAGATAACAATAAAGTAAAATTTAATGATGTAGAAAATATTGCAAAAATAATAATAAAATTGCCAATACTGCGTATGTTATCCATCCAAAAACTGCTACCAATTATAAATACTAACTCGCCTACGTTTCAAATGCTATTAACAGAACAACTCTGCTCCACTGCACTTTTTATCAAACTGAGTCACTACTAACTGCTTAGATTTAACCGGATTTAACTTCCCTCAGCGCCGGTAGCTCATCATTCTTCAGCATGCTCTCTAAACACAGAATCTTAAACAACCAGAAGCGAAGTTTTGTGACGTAACAATAGTTCTGTCATACACGATTGCGCTAAACACTCGTTTTTGGGTGATGCTTGCGTACACTCATGGCATCACTAGTACTTGCTGCACCAGCACGCGCACCATGGGTTATACGCGCAAAAACAGAAGAGCTTCTCTAAATGCTTGCTACTCAAATTATTATTTATTAAAACAACGTGACGAAATCATGGGTTACATTTGATCACCTATTAAACGTGGAGTAATGCTAGCAGTGATGGATGCGATAAACTTTTTTGTACTAAAGCGATAACGATAACCAATAACTTTAAAAAAGCCCTGGGCGTTACCGATATAATCAATAAATCTCAATTTCTTAGAGCAATATCGGTAATCGATAAATTATATCGCCGATACGTTTTTCCGATAAATGTTGCGGTAAAATTTTCACTGTGTTTGACGAAGTTTTTTGTAAGTTAAATTGCAAAAATGTTTTTCCAGATTTTTTATGCGGTTCACGGGCTCTTCCGTGGCGTTAAATAAAACAAAGAGAGATTTTTTTAAATTGCAACAAGACATTATAGACACCGTGAATTTTTTCCATAGCGCCAACTCACTAACTTTGAACATTGTGTGCATGAAGAATCGTTTATCGCGATAATTTATTAACAATAACAAAATACATTACAAAAGCGATATCGGTAATCGATAAATCCAAATTATTTTGGGCGATAACGATAATCAGTGATAAATTATCGCCGATAACTATCGCCGATAACTATCGCCGATAACTATCACCGATTACCTCGATAAATGCCCATCTCTGAATACTATAGTCTATATTTATCATGTTGCAAATTATACTCAGTGTCGCCACAGTTCGCTCTCGCTGCGACGTTTCTTCGGAGCTGTGTTGCCCAGACGCTAAGCCGTGGAGATGGGCCCCGCCACTCGTTACACGCTTCGGCGTAATAATACTGCGAGTATAATGAAGCTTTGATTGTTTTTGCAATTTATGCTTCGTTTAAATTTGGTCGTAAAGCGCTCACTCATTCCTTTTGAATTGTTTTGAGCGTTCCTTCGATTTGAAGCTTGAAGAACAGGTTCTATTCTTCGCCTAGCCATGTCATGAATCAAGTGACCGAAGACACGATCTGATCTCTGCGCTCACCTTATTACAAAAGTAGCCTATTGAAATTGAAAATGAAAAGCACAGGTTTATCCTTATCACTCCAGATTTGGCGGTGGTTTTGAATGACAATGATCGATTGGTTTCTTCTCCAACTCTCTGTCACCAAACAGCAACGAATACGTTTATGCTCTGCATGGTACGAGCCATACTTGAATAGAATTTGCAGATATTTTTCGAATTCAGTGGTTAAACTTTTTCCCTGTAGCTTACAAAGACTACACTAGAAAGAAACAACTTTTTAAGCATAAGCATCAACCATCAAAGAACGCTACAACCTACGACAACGCAAAACTGCGCTAGGGCACCACTTTGTCAACAATAAAATGCTCCAGGCATGTCTATGGTTCTAGGTCGAAAAAGTGTAAAAAATGCGATTTCGTAAACTTAATAATAGGTACTTATTTGGCTGTAGATCACATTTGAAGCAAACACATAAGGAGCGGATTCAAGTGTAAAACTGCATACTTTTTCTATATGATTTACAAAAATCTGCATCAAATCATCAGAAAAGAAATAACACTAATGTTGCGAAATGACTTTGGAGAGTTTAAAAAAGTTCTTCCTATTGCAAGAGAACAGGTTTAATAGTAACAGGCTATAGAAAGGATGCCATCCAAAACAGTGATAGTACAATCGAATCCAAGGTACTTTTACGTTTAATTGTTTAACTTTTCAATCTTTTCAATGTGAAGCGATACTCATTTCTCTGGAATTTTTCTACGTATTAATGTAGTTATCTAATGTTTGCCGGTTTACTCGTCGTAACTGAAGTCGTATTAATGTAGTTATCAGATTGTGGGAATAATTTAACATGTTTACAAATGTCATCAATTACAAATAATAATAGATTACCAGTTAAGTACAAAAACTCACGAATATGTTAAATTCCCACGATTTAGTAAGCAAAAAGCATAAACAAATAGTTGAGTTAAAACAGATTCAATTCCCTTTTTTTATACTTTGCACCACATGCTTTCACTTTATTAAATCTTGCAAACATTTACGTTTAATTTTCATAAGATCATCTCACAGTCGAAACGCTGGTCTTGTGACGCTTATAAACATCTCCGCAGCGACACCTTGCGTATGTTCGTTTGCATTTACGAAACAAAAATCGGCACAAAAACTTGTAAATTTACATGTACTGGCAAGGTAATATCCAAAGGGGGGTAATTAGTCCCAAAACGTCTATAATGGCAAACCGCTGCAAGTGCATAGTTAGGTGCAGAATCAACTTTTTTGTTATGCATTAATTCGCGCCAAATTAAAATAAAAGTCAATGAACCCTCTCCACAAAAATTATGGATGTGACATTGCGCATAATTAACTAGTAGCCAGTCGTTGATTAATGTTATGACATTTTGTGTGCGAGTGTATCAAATTGATAGCAGTTACCAATGTTAATAGATTGAGTCAAGTTTGTGGCTGTAATAATACGTTTGATAGAAATCGATGATTTGACCAGACGGCCAAACGCACAAAACGTCTGCTTGTAAAGCGGTAAAAACTGAAAGATCAATTTCGAATTGTGTCCAAAAATCACTCAAAAATTGATATTCACAAAATTCAGCCATACTCAGCGATCAGTAAGCGTGTGTTTTGACCGACTCATTTAGAAACAATAGAGGTCATCGACTAAAAAGAAACGGACCCAACTGACAAAAATCACTTTTCATTGGTTTAACAAATTTAACATTGGCTAAACAAACTTAAAACTCGGCTAATCTTCATGTTTGAAACTCATGCAAAAGCCTTAGCAGCTGGAACTGAAAATAAAAAAAAAAAGCAATTTCATACAAAAACTTGAAAAAGCAAGGCACACCCTGTAGCGGAATCAAAATATTTGGCATGCCCCGGCAAAAAATCGAAGGCCTACAGCTGATAAGCCAATAAATACAATCACCCAAGCAGTATAAGGGTGCAATAATTTTAGCAAAGCAATATTACACGACACAGCAGTTGTGGTGCACAATGACGTTTTCACAATATGTATTCAACTGCCATCATCAGCAGTGTGTGCCCACATCACAAAAGAGAAACAATTATATTATTTTAAACACTTTTTCAAATCTATGCGATACCTGTTAAGTTATACATAAAAACACGAAAACATACGAGCAAAATGAAGGTCATTAACATTTAAATACACGAAAGAACTATATCAGGTTTGTTCTTAATAGATAGATTCTAGCAACCTCTCATGCAATCTTTGGTGTAGCAGAGGCCACTTGTTTATTGTAACGTCATCAGATACCAGCTTTTTAGCGATGAATTTGTCAGAAATGTCTTTCGTTTCTCCTTTATCGAAAGGAAATCACATGCAATGCGTTTCTATATTGACAATTAAATACTATGCAATTTGACCGCAGCGTGATAAACCTATTTTGCTGACCTCCGTCAATTGCAAGCAGCACTACAAGAGCAAATTACAGTACCATTGTATGTTTGAATGGAATCTATTGCTAGAAAATAAACGCACAGAATTTGTGGAAGTCAATGCACAAGAGCTTTTGACTGTTTGGCGCAAAATCAGCACCACGAGTCAATTGTTCTTAATTCATTCCCAATGAAACTTGATAGTTGTATCGCATTTCTATGGAGTTTGTCAAGTAAGTTCTAAAAGTTGTATTGTCAAGGTTTATAGATTTCGTGTGCAATTGTCCAATGATAATGTTGCGTCGTAACATATAAGCGGATAAAAAGCATCAATATATCAACGTAGTTTAAAACTAAATCACGCTGAAAACTATGCGAAAAGTGACTTGAAATTATTGAATTACGCTTAAAAAATTGAAAAACTGTTTTTTTTTTCATTAAATTTCTTGTTGCAACATATTTTACCAAGATATTTTAAACACACTTGATGATACATTTTTGAGCTAACTATAGAAGTTAATACAGTGACCTTATTTCTTCAGGTGCATTGGGATTGCAATTGATTTTACATGAGGGGCACTCAATATCAAATGTCACGCTCGTTTTTGGGTGTCCGAGTCACAACCCAACTTATATTTTGTCAAAAAATCTATCGCAAAGTACAACCAACAAAATAATCGAACTCAGTTCACAAACATCTTCTGCTGAGGAAGTAGAATCTTTATTGGATTATGTCAAATGGACGCTATATGTTTCCGTATGTGATAACAAAGATACATGCAATGTCCAGTCCAGTTTCAACAATTTCAAAACCAACTGCGTCAACACATCCTGCTGTTTCACCACAGACCAAAAAGAATTCTTCAACGCCATAGAGAGTCGTACCTCAACCAATAGCACTAATATTATTACAAAGCTGAAATCAACCCCCCTTTCTCAGTGGTATTTGTTTTCACTTCTTGGTTTAATTTCATTGTTTGGCAATGTTGTTGTAATTTATCAAAAAATAACTTACTTGAGTGTGAAAAGAAACCACGACAAAGAGATGCACATTTACAATGTTTTGGTTTTGAATCTATCTCTTGCAGATCTTTTGATGGGAATTTACCTAATCACCGTATCTCTGGTGATTCATCACAAAATTAACAAAGATCTATATTTCAGTGAACCCATGCTGTGTGATACATTAGGAGTTGTTCATTTTGTCTCGGGCCAAGTTTCAATCACAGTTCTTGCGATCATAAGCTACTACCGTTTGTTTAGTATCTTGTTTCCGTACAAACAACAACACATTAGAGTGGTCGTTGTGCTGGCAACTACTTCATGGTTGATTTGGATTACTATGGCTTTATTACCAGTAATACCATGCGAACCATTTCTTACCATTTTTACTTACGGTGTTCATAAAAATCAAACTTATGCCGATGATAATGTTATTTATTTTGCTTCACAAATCAACCTCTTTGAATCATTAAAGCAAGCTACAGTTAATGATACAACAGTCTTGGCTGTGTTAAACGCGACTACTAGCTATTCTTCCACAAAAGTACTAAGAAAGGCTATGGGAAGTTTTGGATTATTAAATACAGCCACAGATGATGTTGCACTGTTTGGATATTATAATTTCCAATACACGTGTTCCATGAGTATCATAACCGACGAAACTAATTTAACATTTTTGAATTTTTTCAATCTTGCTATCATTTCGTACAATTTATTAGCAAGCATATCTGTCTTAATCGCATATTTTCTGATTAGCGTCAACGTATCAGGCTATCAAAATATCATTTTCAATATGTTAAAGTGTAAAAAACGAGAAGATGACCCTTTGAACAAATTAAGGGAACCTGAAAATCAGCGCTTATTTCGAAGAATTTCGATTGTAGTAGCCACTGATCTGTTGTGTTGGCTTCCCATATGCATAACGTCTCTGTTATTTTGGACTTCGGATGAATTATTTTCGTCTCCTGTGCAATCATCGATAGATTTCCAAACCATTCTGATTTTTGTTATGTCAATTAATAGCATTTGTAATCCTTACATTTACTCTTACATGTTTTGGAAAAACTTTTTTAGGCGAATCAAACATTTAGTGCACGCAATTTGTAGTTGCGAGACAGAAAGCCCGTGTACATGAATACAAATCCTGCAGCAGGGGTAAGGAGGCGCCTCTGATATTGACGTGCTCATGAAACAAACGTACAGTAGAGTGTGTTTTATTTATGGGTAAATCGATTTGTTTGCTTGGTTTTTCTGTTACATAGGCCTACACATGTTTATCTCTGAAGTTCTTTCTTGCCGACATCTTGGTTGGAATCATACAGACATGGTCCAGTAACTTTGATTCAGGAAAAATGCACAATAGCTAATAGAGCTGTTTCAGTCACGATTTTTTTACATTTAGTCCAAGGGATGAAACGTTGTGGGAGGCTTTAATGCAGTACGCAAAATCTCCACGCTGTTTACTACGATTTGTTTTTAGCAATGGAAAAGCATCGGTTTTGCTTGTTACGTCTACTGGATAACACTGTGTTTGTGATGTTGTACTCGCGTGTTTTTTAACATGACGAAACTGTTTGTGAAAATGATACTTTTTTTTTCAGTGAAATAAAAACAAACTTAGGAAACAAAACTTTTATTTAGAAGCAATTTTTAGAAAAACAAAATAAATCGATTTGGGCTAGTGATTAAAATGATGAAATATCAAACTTGAAGTGAAAAATGGTAATGCTATTTTTGATCTAAGCAACAAAATGTGAGGTTGCAGACTTGACAAGAAAGCAACGATGTACTATATTTTCAGTTTCTGTTCTGTCTACGCGTAACTCGTGCGCAAATACTTTGTTACGTCACAAAAAACTATTGACTTTCGTATAAGAACAATTTTTTTGCAATTTCAACACCACACGAAAACTAGAAATTCCTTGTTTGAATTAATTGAACAATACCCTTATTTCTCAACGAATCAAATCAAAATCAAATTCTTACTATACTTGCGGCACGTATTACGCCGAATCGAGCGTTGGGATCAATCTCCACGGCTTAGCGCCTGGGCAACGCAGTTCTGAAAAAACATCGCAGTGGTGGCTACAGTGTGTCCGATTTTTCCGGTCCCGAAATCGGGCGTCAAATCTCCCGCGTCGATGTCTGCCACTACGCCAATCGCAAACATGTTTTGGGTTTAATTCAAGTCTAGGTTTTGTACATGTTGTTAGTAAGTTGCTTGAAAACCAAATAAAAAGATTTTGTACCAGTATATTTATTTACACCTTCCAATATACTGTAGCAACGTTACAGTTTATTTGCTATTACCCTGCTTTACTCTTAGGTCGACGACTCTACATAAATAGTTGAAAGCAGAAGGTGATAGTACAGTACTAGAATCATGTTTAATATAATTTGAAAATAACCTCATGTGCTCTATAAAAAGTAAGGCCTTAGCTGTGCCTTTTAGTATAAGAAACCGCAACTGAAAAAGTTGTGGTTCATTAAACACTTTGGCGCTGATTAATTGAACTAAGTAATTTTTAACGAGAAAATCGGAAAAAAAATCGCTTCAACTCAGAAGTAAAAAAGCATGCGATGCAAATGTACCTATCCGTGCTTGTAACATGCTAAAGAACAATTGAAAAAATGCTGGATTTCAAAGCTACGAAACACAGCAAGGTTTCGATTTCAAAAATAAATGATTCGTGACAATGTATATGGCAGTTTTTTACAATGAACGTACTGCCGTAAAACTGAAAATGCTATTGCATGCTTTTTTTCAAATGCGTGCGTCAATGAAAACACACTCCTATACACGTAAAGTTGAAAACCTCTCAGTATCTGCTTGATGATCGTTGACAGTTTGTCGCATACACATACCACAACTTTCTATTTTTGATATTGTTGAATTTTATTTCATTCGTGCGTTTCTGACACCCTCTCAACTTGGGCGGTTGCAAAGGGCGACAACTCAAGTTCTCAAGCATCTTGATTTTCGCAACAAACGGTAGATGCTTTGGTGGAATTCCAAGTCAAGGCCAACCACGTTGTACACAGGAATTCTGACAGCAGGTTCTGGGTTGGCCTTAGTAATTTTGGTATCCTTTAAGCTTTGGTCGCCCTCTAAGCTTGCAATGACTGTATGATCGAACACTTGATTGTCTCGTGTCGTTGATATGACAGCGAATAATATCTACTCGCATGGCATACACTAACGGCCGTTGCAAACATCGCTTCAGCGTCATTAAAAAGATCATTTGACACACGTCGTGTCGCCGCCGGTCGCGTGCGGTAAAAGTAGCAGAAGCTGACCATAATTTCTTGTGAATAAAAAGAATATCAAGTGAAAACTATCAATTAAACATAGAACGATACTGCAATTCAAAAATTTATGTAAACAAACCAAAATGGCAACTAATCGAAAAAGATCTTCTTTACTCCAACGCAAAAAAGGAAAGATACCAAGGCAGAAATCGATTTCAACATTTTAGCTGCTACAAATTCGAAAACGTGAAAAAAAGCTACAAAACTTGATTTTTGATGTATGCTTAACTGCACCAATTTCAAAATTTTTCCACCGACCAAAAATTTTGGCAAAACCCGATTTTCACTTTCTACTTTTCTTTTAAAATGCGTGCGGTGCAGTATTTTTAAATTTGTTGACCTAAGCAGTTTGCTGACCTGCTAGCAAAGGAACTGTTTCGCCATGAAAAACTGTAATTGCTGCCAAATCTCATTCGATGATAAAAAAAAAAACAGCTGTGACTGGCAGCAGGAATTCGTCAGATATAAGCAATGCTAACAGTGATGATTTTTATGAAACAGCTACTCAGGGCCTCATAATAAAATGTTCCAGATGACAGAGTGAAATCTAGGAAGATGTCGCCAGCAAATCAACGAACGCAAAAAAACAAAAAACAAAGAAAGAAATCCTGCTATCAAAAACCAGGAAACACAATGTAACCGCAAAATATCGAAACCTATTCAGGTTTTAATACTATCGGTCACACTACTATCAAGATAAAGCCAGCTGTTGAGTAGCAACAAAGAATTGAAGGCAAAGGCCTATACATTTAATGTTTGCTTGAGCAGTTTAATTCACTAGCGAAGCCAGGATTTTGCAATGGGAGGGGGTTGAGAAAAACGTCACATTTGACCATACGGATCCAGAAAGTTTTAGTGGGGGGATGTAATTTTGAATTAGGTTGAATGTTAACTAAATGCAAAGACGTTTAGATCCGAAAACGAGCGTAAATAAGCCTTTTGGAAACGTGTTCATTCAGGGGGGTATTCAGAACATTTTTCAGGGAGGGGCACACCAATTTTCGTCACTTTTTCAAGCGTAGTTTTTTCCGGCAGATCTAATTTTAAGCAACTTAAATACCAAAAACGACTCTAGGGGGATCCGGCGGCATTGCTCCCCCGGAAAATTTTGGAAAATTTGCATACTGCAATGGCTATTTTAGAGCTTTTTGAACAATTTTGAAGAAAAGTTTGTCATATTTTTGGCCCCTAACATTGAGTGCTTCACCAATGATGCATTTTGTTCGCACAGTTTCGATTATGTGTGCTTAAGGCGACTTCGGCATTTTGTTATGAAGAAGTTCGAAATTATGGAAAAATTTTATTCATGCAAAACATTGTTGAAAATGGCTGGTGGGGGGATGCATACGCATCATACCCCACATCCGCCCCTGGTTGTATAATAACAATAGATGGCTTCAAATTCAAGGGAGATGTTTTGAACTAAAAATACCAAAGGCAGTTAAGGCACGATTGTTGTAAGGAAGTCAAAGGAATGCTTTCTGGTGAAACTGATAAAACGATATTCAAATGTTAGCGATTTAGTTCTTTTTTGAGCTACAGTACGTACATCAATTTTACCTGAAATCGTTTAGCTTTTTTTCTACGGAAGGTCTGAGGGGCCGAGAGCAGTGCAAGTACAAGAGCGGCACTGCCCTGCTAATAAAATTGTTAAAACCGACCATCTAAAAAAGATGTAATATATAAAACCAACCATCAGCCTTGCCAAAATGTCCCCTAACGAAAGCAGCAAACAATTTTAAAACATTGGCAAAACTATGCTGTTTCAGCTTCAACAAAATATACGATGATTCCTGTTGAGCTAGACACAGCCTTTCATAAATTGATAACTTCTTATCAATAAAATTAAGTTACCTACAGTAGTGTGTTAATTAATTGACTCACCACAAAAAAACACAAAAAAATAAATTTTTTCAATTTATATTCATTTCGAAGCAACAACAACTGCATGTACAGGGTGGGGCAAAAAAACCTCAAGGGGGCATAATTTTCACACTTTTTTCAAGCGTATTTGTTTCGGCAGAACTAATTTGAAGCTGATTGAGACACAGGAAAGGTTCTAGGAGGTCCGTGGGCATGCTCCCCCGGAAAAATTTTGAAAATTTACATGCTGTAGTGCAGGGCTACTCAACTATAATCAGGATCGGTCCAGGAAGACAACTTCATTATTTGCAAAGGTCCAGAAACAAATTCATGGCTGATTTGATTAGGGCAAAAAAATACTATTCGGTTGACTAAATGACTGAAGACTTGCTATCGGCGCGGGAAGTTTAGGGTTCAATTTCCGGGTTACCAAATCGGACGTAGTTACCCTGTCTACATGTCGAGTTTGAGTGGTTCTAATGACCGACACGCTTGCGGCATCATAACCATTTTTTGATTCTTAGTCAATTTGTTGAAGTAAGTGATTACGACATGAAAATTTTAATTGTGACGCAGAAAGCCCCTGGGCTTTCGGAGCTGCTTGAACTGGACATGTGGACAGGGTAAAAGTCGCCAACGGCTTGCCACCGCTGCGATGTTTCTTTGGAGTTCAAAGGTGTGTGCAGGAGCGGATCCAGGGGGAGGTGTGGGGTATGCATTCCTTCCCACCAGCCATTTTTAACAATGTCTTGGATGAATAAAATTTTTCCATAATTTCGAACCTCTTCACAACAATACGTCTTAGTCGCCTTAAGCACGCATAATTGAAACTGTGCAAACAAAATGCATCATATTGTTTGGTGAAGCACTCAAAGTTAGGGACCAAAAATATGACAAAGTTTCCCAAAACTTGTTCAAAAAGCACTAAAATGGCCATTACAAAATAAAATTTTTAAAGTTTTTCCTTCGGAGCATGCCCCCGGATCCCCTAGAGTCGTTTTTGGTATGTATACTTAAGTTGCTTAAAATTAACTCTGCCGGAAAAAAATGCGCTTGAAAAAGTGACAAAAATTGGTGCTCCTTCCCTCAAAAAAAATTTTGTATACGCCTCTGACATCAAACATTTTCAAAAGGCTTATTTACGCCCATTTGCGGGTCTAAACGTCTTTGCATTTAGTTAACATTCAACCTAATTCAAAATTACATCCCCCCACCAAAACTTTCTGGATCCGCTCCTGGGTCTGTTGCTTAGACGCTACTTCGCAGAGATAGGCCCTGCCACGTGCGCTGGTTATCGCTTCGGCGTAATACCATGAACACCGGGGGTCTCCATCGCATTTATCGTTATCTTTTTACTTGTTACCTTCTATTGCGATCCATTATTGTTTTAAAAATACTAAATGAAAAGTGCCTTCAGTCGCTATTTTTGGCGCGCTGTAAAATAAGAATTTAAATAAAATCAAATTTTTGCTATACTCGGGATATTACGCCGAAGCGTGTATAGAGTAGTGGGGCCAATTTCCGCGGCTTAGCGCCTAGGCAATGCAGCTCCGTAGAAACATCGCAGCTATAACGAGCTGATGGCGACACTGTGTCCAATGTAAATAGCCCGGGAATCCAACCGAAGACCTGTCACAAAGATAACGTTATCCTTAATCGATGCACTAACCAGTCGATTTTAGTTAAAGTTATATCTTAATTAACGCATAACTCTTCGATCGCACCCACGAGAAGGTTGCAACAGAACAAACAAAAACCTCGCCTATTTTTAAGGTTTATTTTGTTGTATTTATGATAAAGTTTTACGTTATCACTTGGAAAATATTTGATTGGCTAAAAACTTTATTGGGGTCCAGCTTCAGCATTTGGAAGGTCCAGATTTGGACCGCGGGCCGCCAGTTAATGCTCTAGTGATTATTTTAGTGCTTTTTGAATAATTTTCACGCAAATTCTTTTTAAATTTTTTTGACCCTAATCTTGAGTGCTTTGCCAAAAATGATGCGTTTTGTTCGCTCGTTTTCGATGTACGTGCTGAAGGCGTAAGGCTTTTTGCTATCAAAAAGGTTTGAAATGATGGAAAAAATTGTATACATCAAAACATTTTTGAAAATGGCTAGTGGAAGGATGCATACCCCTCATCCCAGTCCCCTGGTCATAAGCTACAGAAACCATTAAAAGAGCATAGCATAATTTAGTCACGTGGCACCATTAATTTTGTTCATTTTTACTAAAAAGCAAAGTCAAAAAGGGGGCTAAGGCACAATGCTCCCCACTAAATTCGCTCTTGTCTCTACGTTTAGGCCTATAAAGGTCTTTGATGGTCGATTTCCAAAAAAAGGGTCTTGATAAAAAGAAGGTCTTCGTTGTTCGTGACGAGGCCCCTTATTTCTACGAGGCCCTAGGCTTCAGCTTGCCTGGCCTATTGGTAAATCCGGCCCTGCTCGTTACACACTTCGGCGTAATAACGTCAGTATAATGAAGACTTGATATTTTGATTTGATAAGGCTAGCTAACTTAAACTTACGGTTTCTTTTGTTGCAGATTTATTTTTTAGCATCTTGATAAATTCAGCAAGCTTTGATCGTTTGCCCTAAATCGAAAAGAAAATGACCAACAAAGAAAAACATTGTGATTTCAAGGCCAAAGCTCTGTTACTGGGGTTGTTCTTCTTGGCAAAAAATAAGGCTAAAATACTTACTAAATCTTTCTTTCCGAGCAAAACATAGTTTAAATTAATACCACAGGTATATACTGACATGTTGAATACCTATTGCCAAGTCAATTAGTTTTCAGCATTTGTTTTTCGATTATATTCCTATAACAATCTCTACAAGTAAATAGATTTATTGGCAACAATCGCTCGAAATCTTGCATAATATCCTCAGCCTTACAGAAAGATCATTCACGCAACATGTTCTTGGCAAACCAGAAGCGATATGTGAGTCAGCGTGTATAAAATCTTTGTGTTTAAAATTCAAACTTTTGAAATTGCTGTGACAAATTTCAAAATAGTAAAAGACGTTAACCCCGCAATACAAAGCAAGTTACAAAATAGTGCAAGCTGTCATCAGCAGTGCTACGTGCTGACCAACAATAAAACCTCTGCTTCCAATCACGGTCTTCTCTTCTCTACAAATGGGATATGTAGCATCGACAACTCAAGCACAATCGACAATAAATGCAAAGCTAAGGAAATGGGACAAAGCTCAATCGAAATCAATGCAATAAAATATCTACAAAACACAAAATGGAAATTGTTTTTGACCATTTCATCTAATGAAAGATCATTGAATGGTGTGGCGGCATGTCACTTATCAGATAATGTTTCAGAAGTTTTATCAGTTTTGGCTGAACATCACTGCCATCACGAAACGCAAATAAAACCTCCTACTACAGCCTGGGAAGTCTTTACAATTTTGGGCCTAGCTTGCACTGTCGTTAATGTCATGGGCATTTATACCAAACTATCCAAGTTTGTTGGGAAGAAAATCCTTCCAGATGAAATCAAAATTTACTATTTCCTGGTTTTAAATCTGGCTATATCAGATTCACTTATGGGTGTCCACCTGCTTGCCGTCGCATTTGAAATGAAAAGGAAAAGCACGATTAATAGTTATGTTTCTGAACCGTTTCCGTGTGATGTTTACGGAGTCCTGAATTTGCTCTCTAGCCAAGTAACTGTTACTATTATATTGATAATAAGTTATTATCGGTTGTATGGTGTAATTTGGCCGTACAAACAACCAACTTTTAGATTTACCATCATTCTAAGTGCATGGGTATGGCTACTATGCTTAGTGGTATTGATTTTTCCAGTCTTAGACATTGGGATTGTAAGTGAATTTTTCACATGGGGAATCACCAAAGATTACTCATTTAATGCAGATAGTCAAGTAATGCTAAAACACGCACTAGATTTTACCGCAACATTCGTAAACTTTCCAGACAATGATACAGATACAGCCGAATATGTCAATGTTCCTATCAGTTCTTCTGAAGTTTTATTGAAAAGTCTAGTTGAGTTGCAATTGACGAAAACGAACGAAAAATGGATGATTATTAAAATGTTTCAAAAAAGTTATTTTTGCGCAATCAATTTTATACTTTCCAATGCGCATAAATCAGCATATTTTGCTTTGGGCATAGTTTTGTACAACTTTTTGTGTTGTATTCTTATTATCATAGCATATATACGAATATTAGCGGCACTAACAAGCTGCACTTGCATTGTGAGCGCCCACAATACAGAAAATGTCAATGCGGACATGGAAACTAGTCGACCTCAAAATGATGATGTATTTTTTCGTATTTCGATTGTAATTGCAACGAATTTATTGTGTTGGATTCCTTTGTGTTTATGCATGTTCATATTACGGCCCAATGTTAGGAAACCTAATAGAAATTGCGATAACTTTGAAAAGCTTGTGAATAAGTATAAAAGTTTAAATTTGGCTACCTTCTGCATGGTTTCATTCAATAGCATAATTAACCCCTACGTGTATTCAATGAACTACTGGAAACAAATGAGGAAAAAACTGTTAGATTTTGTAAAAAGCAAAAGCTTTTAGTCACTGAGAAATGTCTTGATTGCGAAGTAAGTAATCGCAAGTTCTAAGGACCCGAGTTCCGTGTTTACACTGTCATTGATTTTACAAATCCAAAACGCTTAACTTCAAATGAAGTCTTTTCCAACTGAAAAATGACTGTACAGTGAAAACATTGTTCAATGTTATATCGCTCTGAAGTTTAATGTGATATACTTGGTATGACTATCTGTAATCACGTGAAGTTTGGTACTGTAGTTTCTCTTTTAAATTGCTACGTAATTTTGCTGTCATTCAGCCGCGTTTGCCGAATTTTCAACGAGGGGGGGCGGGTTGAGGCACTAAGCCGTATTTCAACTTCTGTGTTGTTACTTATTTTAAACAAGCAAAACGTTATTGATTATTGCATCAGCTAACGTGCTCTTTTCATTGCAATATCGTTTATGCTAATATCCTCCTCTAAGGACAGTATAACCGTGTCAGGGCGGGAGTCTTTTACTATCGTTAACCATGCTAACTACTAACTAGAACTTTCTACAATAAGGTCGTACAATACAAAACCTGAAGCTTTCTGGCGTTTACAGCAGTAGCTGCTGTTTTTGACTTACCAACGGACAAGTACACCGTACAAAAATTTTTATGATTGCGTCTGTGCAAGAGCGGTAAACAACATTGTGGCGCAATAACCACACTTCGTGACGGAGCGATGCTATCGGCAGTGGGTTAACGCTGTGATGTTACTACAACTGGAGATCAAGCAAGGATCAAAATCGTCCTCTCATGCGGCAGATCAGTGAACACCGGCTAGAAAACACAAAAGTTACTAAACCAATGAGGAGGGTTTGAACTCCCGAACTCCCCTCTTGCCTACGCCCTTGCAAGTTGCAACCAGTCACTATTTGCGTTAACTATTGTACAATTGTACTTGATACAAATCTGTATATAAACCACTAACTGCCTGTTTCGTCGTTGTCGGCAACTTTTACCACCTGGGAAGCCAACAACGACGAATCAAGGTGTTGTAGTTTTATGGTGATTTCATTCAAATACAGTATAAGCTTTAGCGAACGATAGTTATCCACAATCTGTCAAAAAACGTTCAACCTCACTTGGACTAAAGATTATCGTACTGGTACAAAATTGTTAGACGGTCTGCAAATATTCTTAACTTTATTCAATGTGTTTACGGTTGACTATATCATGTTCAGACAAATCTTGATCATAGTATGTTTGCAATGCGACGAGTACGAAAAGTTTTTTCTGATGGTGATCATTGTTTCGGCATTTCACAACTGATCAGTGAGGTTGGTGTGACCGGCTGGTTGGCGAAGCGGTTAACTGAACGGAAGGTTTTGGGTTTGATTCAAGGACCGGTTAAATCTGCACACAGTGCTACCAACGACTCGCCACCGCTGCTGCGGTTTTTCAGCGTTACAAACTGCGTTGCTCAGGCGCCAAGTCGCGGCAATCGACCCCGCCATTACTCACACGCTTTGGCGTAATACCGACAGTTTAATGAAGATTTGTTTTTTTAATTTAATTTCGCTGTATTTTTGCAGCAGATATAGTGTATTTCTATTGCTTTTTAATTTTGGCAAGTTGTGAACATTTGTTTCGAATGGGAAAGAAAATGGCCGGCAAAAATCAGCGGAGGTCTTGCCTAAAGTTGATGTTACTCTTTCTATTATCCTCAGCGAAAAGTAAGATTCGAAACTATTTTTGATTTAAAACCCGTCCGCAGTGTTCCCAATCGTGCTGCTCCATCTTTTCCTTTTTTATTCAGTTTTGGTCGCAAACGAGTTAGCAGGTTGCATAACAAGAGGTATTACAAAAGCCGAGGTTAATGTCGAAAGCTCTGGGCTTGCAAGGTCAAAATGAGCAAGCGGAGACCAGACTATAGTTTTATGGTGGAAGGGATAGAGTTATCTAGACCAGAATATAGTTTTATATTGGAAGTGGAAGGCATCAGTACAACTGGGTGTTCAGTTGTGCGGTACCCAATTGTCCTGATGCCCAATTGTCTTGGTGCCCAGTTGTCTTGGTGCCCAGTTTTCCTGGTGCCCAATTGTACTGGTGCCCAGTTGTCCGGTGCCCAGTTGTCCTGGTACCCAGTTGTCCGATGCCCAGTTGCCCTGGTGACCAGTGGTCCAATGCCCAGTTGTCCGTAAACTGCGATGTTCGACCTTTGGTCAGACAACGAGATTTCGTTTGTCGAACACTGCAGTTGTAACGTTTTCACGCATCAATGCGTAGAAGGTACACTTATGAGAAATGATATTAAACTTTGAGCGGCGATTTTTCGTTGATTAAAAGCGTTTAAACATTTTGAATGTCATTTTTGAATTCGTCGTGTTTTCTAATACCTGTAATAAAAAATATTTTTGCACTTCAGTTCCCCTTGGAGGAATTCATACAATAACTTTCCGATAGTTTGACTACATTTGTGCTGAATCATCGATAACGACCCACTTCACGTAAAATTAAAGCCTGGTCAACTCTATGATGTTTTAAGCGGAAACGCTGGTAAGTCCACGCTTTTCCAAATCAACCTTTCTCTCTTCATCATCTTCAGCGAAACAACTTGCTCATCGCCGAAAATAAAGAGAAAGGAGCAGCTTAAGCGCTTCACAAGCGCATAATGCACATTGAGGAAAGGATCATAGTAGTCGCATTTACGCATTAAATTGACAAACTAAGTTTCAACACTCAATTTAATGGCAAGTGAAAGTGATAACGACGAATGCTTTAATTTAGGTGAAAACTATACTCAGCAGTGTTACGTGCTGACCAACAATACAACCTACGCTTCCAATCACAATCTTCGCTTCTCTCCAAGTGGGATGTGTAGCATCGACAACTCAAGCACAATCGACAATAAATGCAAAACAAAAACTATCGAACTATGTACAAGCGAAATCGATGCGAGAAAATATCTACAAAACACAAAATGGAAATTGTTTTTGACCATTTCATCTAATCAACAATCATCGAATAATGTGGCGGCATGTGACATATCAGATAATGCTTCAGAAGTTTTATCTGGTTTGGCTGAACATCGCTGCCATCACGAAACGCAAATGAAACCTCCTACTACAGTCTGGGAAGTCTTTACAATTTTGGGCCTAGTTTGCATTGTCGGTAATATCATGGTCATTTATACCAAACTATCCAAGTTTGTTGGGAAGAAAGTCCTTCCAGATGAAATCAAAATTTACTATTTCCTGGTTTTAAATCTGGCTATATCAGATTTACTTATGGGTGTCTACCTTATTGGCGTCGCTTTTGAAATGAAAAGGAAAAGCACGATTAATAGTTATATTTCTGAACCGTTTCCGTGTGATGTTTACGGAGTCCTGAATTTGCTCTCTAGCCAAGTAACTGTCACTATCATATTGATAATAAGTTATTATCGGTTGTATAGTGTAATATGGCCGTACAAGCGACCAACTTTTAGATTTACCATCATTCTAAGTGCATGGGTATGGCTACTATGCTTAGTGGTATCGATTTTTCCAGTCTTGGACATTGGGGTTGTAAGTGAATTTTTCACATGGGGAATCACCAAAGATTATTCATTCAATGCAGATAGTTATGTAATGCTAAAACACGGACGAGATTTTACCGCAACATTCGTAAACTTTCCAGACAATGGCACAGCCGAATGTGTCAATGTTCCTATCAGTTCTTCTGAACTTTTATTGAAAAGTCTAGTTGAGTTACAATTGACGAAAACGAACGAAAAATGGATGATTATTAAAATATTTCAGAAAAGTTATTTTTGCGCAATCAATTTTATACTTTCAGATGAGCATAAATCAGCATATTTTGCTTTGGGCGTAGTTTTGTACAACTTTTTGTGTTGTATTCTTATTATCATAGCATACATACGAATGCTATTGGCAATAACAAGCTGCACTTGCGTAGTGAGCACACACGGTACAGAAAACGTCAATGCGGACATGCAAACTAATCGACCCCAAAATGACAAAGTATTTTTTCGTATTTCGATTGTAATTGTAACGAATTTACTGTGTTGGATTCCTTTGTGTTTGTGCATGTTTATATTAAGGCCCAAAGATTACAAATGTAATGGAGATTACGATAATTCCGCAAAGGTGGATTTATATAGAAATATAAGTCTGGCTACCTTCTGCATGGTTTCAATCAATAGCATAATTAACCCCTACCTATATTCAATGAACTACTGGAAAAAAATCGGGAAAAAGCTGTTAGATTTTGTGAAAATCAAAAGCATTTAGCCGCTGAGTAATGTATTGATTGCGAAGGAAGCAATCGCAAGTTCCAAAGACCCGTGTTCGTACTGTTCCATATTTAGTCTTTACAACTGAAAATGACTGTGCAGTGTACTCTGTTAATAATTTCAATGCTCTGTAGTTTAATGTGATATACTTCGTATGACTATGCGTGTTTCAATTAGTTTGGTATTTTTCTCTTTACAATTGCATTGTAATTGTGCTACCATTCAGTGGCGTAGGCCGAATTTTTAACGGGGGAGCGGGTTGAAGCACTAAGCCGTATTTTAACTTCACTGTTGTCACTCTTCCAAATCGCGCAAAAAGGCGTTGATTATTCCATCAGCCAACGAGCTTTTTTCATTGCAGTGTCGTTTATGCTAATATCCTCCTCCAAGCACAGTATAACCGTACATGGCGGGAGTTTCATACCATCGTTAACCATGTTAACTACTGACTAGAACTTTCTACAATAAGGTCGTACAATACAAAACCTGAAGCTTTCTAGCGTTTACAACTGCACCTGCTGTTTTCAGTTTACCGACGTACATGAACACCGTAAACAAACATTTTTCATGAATGCGATTGTGCAAGAGCGGTAAACAACATTGTGGTGCAATAACCACACTTCGTGACGGAGCGATGCTATCGGCAGTGGGTTAACGCTGTGATGTTACTACAACTGCAGATCAAGTACGAATCAAAATCGTCCTCTCATGCGGCAGATCAGTGAACACCGGATAGAAAACACAAAAGTTACCTAACCAATGGGGAGGGTTTGAACTCCCGAACTCCCCTCTTGCCTACGCCCTTGCAAGTTGCAACCAGTCACTATTTGCGTTAACTATTGTACAATTGTACTTGAATGCTTGTTTATTCTTTGTCGGCAACTTTTGCCACCTGGGAAGCCAACAACGACGAATCAGGGTGTTGTAGTTTTATGGTGATTTCATTCAAATACAATATAAGCTTTAGCGAACGATAGCTACCCACAAACTGTCAAAAAACATTGAACCTCACTTGGACTTCAGATTATCGTACTGTTACAATATTGTTGGACGATCAGTGAATATTCTTACTTTGTTGAATGTGTTTACGGTTGACTATATCATGTTCAGGCAAATCTTGAGCATAGTATGTTTGCAATGCGACACATGCGAAAAAATATGTTTTTGCTGATGGTGATCATTGTTTCAGCATTTTACCACTCACCTGTGAGGTTGGTGTGACCGGCTGGTTGGCGTAGCAGTTAACGGAGCGGGGGTTTTGGGTTCGATTCACGGACTGGTTAAATCTGCACAGCACAGTGCTACCAACGACTCGCCATCACTGCTGCGGTTTTTTAACGTTACAAGCAGTGTTGCCCAGACGCGAGGCCGCGATAATCGACCCCGCCATTCGCTGCAATGTTTGGCGTAGTCAGTAGGTTATGATGAAGATTTGTTTTTATTTGACGTAATTTTGCCGTATTTTTGTAGCAGATATATTTTTATTGCTTCATAATTTTGGAAAGTTTTGAACATTGGTTTTGTACGAGAACGAAAATGGCCGGCAAAAATCAGCGGAATTCTTACCTAAAGTTCATGTTACTCTTTATGTCATCCGTGGCGAAAAGTAAGATTTGAAACCTTTTTTGGTTTTAGACCCGCCCGCACTGTTCACACTTTAATCGTTCAAGCTGCTCCATCTTTTCCTTTTTTATTAGCATTTTTCGTCGCAAGCGAGTTAGCAGGATGCCTAGCAGGAGGTAGAGTAAAAGCCAAAATTGACGTCGAAAGCTCTAATCATACAAGCTTCGAATAAACAAGGCGTAGACCAGACTAGAGTTTTATGGTGCAAGGGATAGATTTGTAAGTCTATTTGCGTTGATTTCTTGGGGCGTGCTATACCCTATATATGCAGTAACATCGCAATGAATACTGTTAAGTTATTTACAACTTGATAATCCCTTACTTAAAGGAAAACCTAAAGAGCAGATTTTGACCTAACATGCAATTTTAAGGATTTCATGCAAAACCTTCTCATGGTTTAAATCTGTGTGAATAATTATCTCCAGCGGAGCAACCTGCTCACCGCCGAAAATGAAGAGAGAATGGAGCAGCTTAAGCGCTTCAAACGGGCATAAAGCGCAGTGTGGAAAGGATCATAATAGTCGCATAAACGTATTACGCAGACAAACTAAGTTTCAACACTCAATTTTGTGACAAGTGCAAGAAATAACCATGAATGTTTTAATTTAGGTGAAAACTGTAATGAGCAGTGCTACGTGCTCACCAACAATACAACCTCTGCTTCCAATCACGGTCTTAGCTTCTCTACAAGTGGGATGTGTAGCATCGACGACTCCAACACAATCGACAGTAAATGCAAACTTATAGAAATCGAACAAAGCTCAAGCGAAATCGATGCAAGAAAATATCTGCAAAACACAAAATGGAAATTGTTTTTGACCATTTCATCTAATGAACGATCATCGAATGGAATGGTGGCATGTAACTTATCAGAAAATGTTTCAGAAATTTTATCAGTTTTGGCGGAATGTAAGTGCTATAATAGAACGCACGCCCAACCTGCAACTTCAGCCTGGGAAGTCTTTACAATTTTGGGCCTAGTTTGCGTTGTTGGTAATATCGTGGTCATTTATACCAAACTATCCAAGTTTGTTGGGAAGAAAGTCCTTCCAGATGAAATCAAAATTTACTATTTTCTCGTTTTAAATCTGGCTGTATCAGATTTACTTATGGGTGTCTACCTGATTGGCGTCGCTTTTGAAATGAAAAGGAAAAGCACGGTTAATAGTTATGTTTCTGAACCGTTTCCGTGTGATGTTTTAGGAGTCCTGAATTTGCTCTCTAGCCAAGTAACTGTCACTATTATATTGATAATAAGTTATTATCGGTTGTATAGTGTAATATGGCCGTACAAACGACCAACTTTTAAATTTACCATCATTCTAAGTGCATGGGTTTGGATACTATGCTTAGTGGTATCGATTTTTCCAGTCTTGGACATTGGGGTTGTAAGTGAATTTTTCACATGGGGAATCACCAAAGATTATTCATTCAATGCAGATAGTAATGTAATGCTAAAACACGGACTAGATTTTACCGCAACATTCGTAAACTTTCCCGACCATGGTGCAGCCGAATATGTCAATGTTCCTATCAGTTCTTCTGAACTTTTGTTGAAAAGTCTTGTTGAGTTACAATTGACGAAAACGAACGAAAAATGGATGATTATTAAAATGTTTCAAAAAAGTTATTTTTGCGCAATCAATTATATTTTTTCAGACAAGGATAAATCAGCATATTTTGCTTTGGGCATAGTTTTGTACAACTTTTTGTGTTGTATTCTTATTATCATAGCATACATACGAATGCTGTTGGCAATAACAAGCTGCACTTGCGTTGCGTGCACCCACGATACAGAAAACGTCAATGCGGACATCGAAACTAGTCGACCTCAAAATGACCAAGTATTTTTTCGTATTTCGATTGTAATTGTAACGAATTTATTGTGTTGGATTCCTTTGTGTTTATTCATGTTTACAGTACGGCCCAAAGTTAGAAAATCTAGTGGAGATTGCGATGACTATGAAAAGATTGTAAATATGTATAGAAGTTTAAGTCTGGCTGCATTTTGCATGGTTTCAATCAATAGCATAATTAACCCCTACCTGTATTCGATGAACTACTGGAAAAAAATCGGGAAAAGCCTATCAGATTTTGTAAAAAGCAAATGCTTTTAGTCACCGAGTAATGTATTGATTGCAAAGTAAGCAATCGCAAGTTGTAAAGACCTGGGTTTATTCTTTACAACCGAAAATGACTGTGTAGCGAACATTGGACAAGTAGCCGTACCACATTTTTTATGACTGCGATTGTGCAAGAGCGGTAAACAAGATGGTGGCGCAATAACCACACTTCTTCCTTTCATGCGGCAAATGAGTGAAAACCGGCTATAAAGCACAAAAGTTGACGAACCAAAGGGGAGAGGTTGCAGCACCCGCATTCCACCCTTTTACCTACGCCCTTGTAATTATTTACTAGTTACGTTAACAATTGTATTTCAATCAAATCTGTATATAAACCATTTCCGCCTGTTTCTCCGTTCTCGGCTACTTTTACAACCTGGGAAGCTAGCAACAACGACGAATCACGGTGCAGTAGTTTTATGGTGATTTGATTCAAATACAATACAAGCTCTGGCGAACGATGGTTATCCACAATCTGTCAGAGGACATTGAACCTCACTTGGACTTCAGATTATCGTACTGGTACAAAATTGAGACGGTCAGTGAATATTCTTAACTTTATTGAATGCATTTACGGTTAACTTCATCGTGTTCAGACAAACCTAGATTTAAGTCTGTTTCCAATGCGACACATGCGAAAAATTATGCATTTTTTGTGCTAAGTTTCAACACTCAATTTTGATGGCAAGTGAAAGAGATAACGACGAATGTTTTAATTTAGGTGAAAACTGTAATCAGCAGTGCTACGTGCTCACCAACAATACAACCTCTGCCTCCAATCACGATCTTCGCTTCTCCACAAGTGGGATGTGTAGCATCGACGACTCCAACACAATCGACAATAAATGCAAACCTACAGAAATCGAACAAATAAAGTTCAAGCGAAATCGATGCAAGAAAATATCTGCAAAACAGAAAATGGGAATTGTTTTTGACCATTTCATCTAATCAACGATCATCGAATGGAATGGCGGCATGTAACTTATCAGATAATGTTTTAGAAGTTTTAATAGGTTTGGCTGAACATCACTGCCATGACGAAACGCAAATAAAACGTCCAACTACAATCTGGGAAGTCTTTACAATTTTGAGCCTAGTTTGCTTTGTCGGTAAAATCGTGGTCATTTACACCAGTGTTCTTCAAACTTTTTTCATCACGACCTGCTTTGCACGATCAAAAATTTACGCGACCCTCAGGGATTAAGATAACAATAAAGTAAAATTTAATAATGTAGAAAATATTGAAAAAATAATAATAAAATTGCCAATACTGCGCATGTTATCCATCCAAAAACTGCTACCAATTATATATACTAACTCGCCTACGTTTCAACTGCTATTAACAGAACAACTCTGCTCCACTGCACTTTTTATCAAATTGAGTCACTACTAACTGCTTAGATTTAATCGGATTTAACTTCCCTCAGCGCCGGTAGCCCATCATTTTTCAGCATGCTCCCTAAACACAGAATCTTAAACAACCAGAAGCGAAGTTTTGTGACGTAACAATTGTTCTGTCATACACGATGGCTCGTGCACGTTTGGTTTTATCCTGGCTGGGAGAGGCGCAGGCTTACTTCGTTTCTCTAAATAAAATTTTTTCTGCTCACTCAAGGTGTAACGTTCAGCTTTGTCAAGTCAGGATGTGTTTCTCTCATCTGTTTAAAATGAATTCTTGTTAATACTTTAATACTGTTCTTGAAACATTCTGCTCCCCCCAATGAGTCCTTTCGCGACCCACCGGGGGGTCGTGACCCCCAGTTTGAAGAGCACTGATTTACACCAAACCATCCAAGTTTGTTGAGAAGAAAATCCTTCCAGATGAAATCAAAATTTACTATTTCTTCGTTTTAAATCTGGCTATATCAGATTTACTTATGGGTGTCTACCCGCTGGCTGTCGCTTTTGAAATGAAAAGGAAAAGCACGGTTAATACTTACGTTTCTGAACCGTTTCCGTTTGATGTTTACGGAGTCCTGAATTTGCTCTCTAGCCAAGTAACTGTCACTATCATATTGATAATACGTTATTATCGGTTGTATAGTGTAATTTGGCCGTACAAACGACCAACTTATAAATTTACCATCATTCTAAGTGCATGGGTATGGCTACTATGCTTAGTGGTATCGATTTTTC
The DNA here is from genome assembly GCA_964006365.1 of Trididemnum miniatum. Lineage (NCBI taxonomy): Eukaryota > Metazoa > Chordata > Ascidiacea > Aplousobranchia > Didemnidae > Trididemnum > Trididemnum miniatum. Next base: position 25,546,654 of record OZ023237.1, read on the forward strand.
CAGTCTTGGACATTGGGGTTGTAAGTGAACTTTTCACATGGGGTAGGTCTATCACCAATAATTATTCATTTGATTTGCATAGTTTCTTACCATTATACCATAGATTAGATTTTGCTGCAACATTTGTAAACTTTCTAGACAATCATACAGCCGAATATGTCAATGTTCCTATCAGTTCTTCTGAACTTTTATTCAGCGATGGCGGAAGCATTTCTAAGGTGGGGGGGCCCAAAACCTATGACCTGATTTTTTTCACCTACAACCAGGGCGGCAGTGGCGTAGCGAGAAATTTTTAAAGGGGGGAGCATAATTTCCACATTTTGTTCTTGCGTATTTTTTTCGGCAGAACTAATTTGAAGCTGATTGAGAAACAAGAAAAGCTTTAGGGGGTCCGGGGGCGTGCTCCCCCGAAAAATTTTTGAAAATTTACGCGTTGTAATGGCTATTATTGTGCTTTTTCAATAATTTTCAGGCAAATTGTGTATAAAATTTTTGACCCGAATTCTGAGTGCTTCGCCAAACATGATGCATTTTGGAGTACAATATATGGATTTTTTGAATATTTTAGTTTAAAAAATAAGAGCCCAAATAATTTGAAACATTTGAGTGCTAGAGACGTTTCAATGTAAACTTAAACCATTATCAAACTAAAAAATATCATTGCGAAAAAAGAGAAAAGGTTACTATACGGACAAGCTCGAAGCAAATCATGAACATATGGATGCAATTAAAAACTTTTGGTTTTTAATTTTAATTTGTTGACAGCTCAGATGGCCGAGTGGTGTAGAGCGTCTGTCTTTTGAGCTGTAGACTCGGGTTTGTTTCCGAGTCGGGTCAAACCAATGACTTTAAAATTGGTATTCACAGCTTCCCTGCTTGACGCTCAGCATTGAAGGGACAGTGTGGAGAACAAGCCGGCAAGTTTACTTGTTGTGCCGTTCGGAAAGGCACTAAACGGGATTCCCCCGTCTTGGTGTGGTAGACAGATGGATGGCAACTCTTAAGCGAGCTCGTATAGCGCATTGATCGCTTTCTCGTGATAGGAGGATAAATATGCAACTAACTAACTAACTAACTAACTTAATCGAAACGTCTCCAACATTCAAATGTTTCAAATTATTTGAGCTCTTATTTTTGTGATCAAAATGATGCATTTTGTTCGCACATTTTAAGTTATGCGTGCTTTAAACGTAAGGCTTATAGCTATTGAAGAGGTTTAAAATTATAGAAGAATTGTATGCATCAAAAACATGTTTGAAAATGGCGGGTGGGAGTATGCATATCCCTCATCCCACCCCTCTGGATTCGCCCCTGGCCATAAGCTACAGAAACCATCAAAAAAAATCTGGCATATTTCAGTCACTTGGCACTATCAGTATTGTTCTTGTTTACTAAATAGCAGAGTCATAGGGGGGGCATGGCACAATCATTAAATACGCTTTTGAGGGCCGGATTTAGACAATGAGAGGCCCTAGGTTACTTGATCACACTGATTGGAAGAGCAAAAAAAGGTCTTCACGTCCTCAGATGTCCTGTTATCACTGAAAATATCGGTTTGGTGAAAAGCAAAAAAAAAAAGGTATACTCGTCCTCAGTTCTCAGATGTTCTGTTTTCCACTGAAAGTATCGGTGAAGAGACAAAAAAAAGGTCTCCATTGTTCGTGATGAGGCCCTCCATTTTCTCCGAGGCCCTAGGTTTCAGCCTGCTTAGCCTTTACGTAAATCCGGCCCTATACCTACAAACCATATTTAGCCAGTCCACATGTGACATGTCCAATTTATGTGGGCTTCAGACCCACAATTCTTGCTTCTAGTTTCTGTTCCCCCCACCCCGCAAGCAAAATTTTAAAGAAGACATCTCTAGATATAAGTTCTTTCCTAGGTTTTAATTTCGATAATAGGCCTATCAAGTTTCAATTACATTCATGCAGAAACAATATTGCAAAAATAAACACGTAAATTAGGCCCCCCCAGGCCCCCCTAAAAAAAGTGGGGGGGCCAGGGCCCCCCCGGTTCCGCCACCTATGCTTTTATTGAAAAGTCTTGTTGAGTTACAATTGACGAAAACGAACGAAAAATGGATGATTATTAAAATGTTTCAAAAAAGTAATTTTTGCGCAATTTTTTTTTGGTTCGGATGGTTATTATCAAGATCTTGAATCAGTATCTTTTGCTTTAGGAATCATTTTGTATAATTTCTCGCGTTGCATTTTTATTATCATGGTATATATACGAATGCTATCGGCACTAACAGGCTGCAGAAAGACTAGAAGCGCACGAGCAGCAGAAAATTATCTTAACGACACCGAAAGCAGACCCCAAAACGATGAAGTATTTTTTCGCGTTTGGATTGTAATTGTAACGAATTTATTGTGTTGGATTCCTTTGTGTTTATGCATGTTCATACTATGGCCCAAAGATAAGAAACCCAATAAAGACTGCGATAACTTTGAAAAGCTTGTGAATATGTATGGAGATTTAAGTTCGGCTACATTTTGCATGGTTTCATTCAATAGCATAACCAAACCCTACCCGTATTCAATGAACTAATGGAAAAAAATCGGGAAAAAAATGTCAAATTTTGTAAAAAGCAAATGCTTTTAGTCACTTGAGTAACGTCTTGATCGCAAAGTAAGCAATCGCAAGTTCTAAGGACCTGGGTTCGATATTTATTCTGTGATTGATTTTACAAATCTCACAAACTCAACTTTAAATTAAGTCTTTACAACCGAAAATTACCGTATGATGAACATTGGGTTTCATTGCTATGTAGTTTAATGTGGTATGCTTGGTATGAATATCTGTGTTCAACTGTAGATTTGGTATGTTTCTTTTTACAATTGCAACGTAATTATGCTAGAATTAAGTGGCGTAGGCAGAGCGTTTCAACGAAAGAGGGGGGGCGGGTTGAAGCACTAAACCGTATTTTAACTTCAGTGTTGACACTCTTGTTAATCGCGCACAAAGGTATTGATTATTGCATCAACCAACGTGCTCTTTTCATTGCAATGTCGTTTATGCTAATCTCCTCCTCCAAGGACTGAATATCCGTGGCGGAAGTTTTATACCATCGTTAACCATGCTAACTACTAACTAAAACTTTCTACAATAAGGTCATAAAATGCAAAACCTGAAGCTTTCCAGGGTTTACAACTGTAGCTGTTGTTTTCAACTTACCAATCCGTGGCACGGCGGAAGTTTTATACCATCGTTAACCAAGGACAAGTACACCACACAACATTTTTTATGAGAGCGACTGTGCAAGACAAGGGTGGAAACCAAAACCTAAACCTAAATCTGAAAACCCGGTTTCGAAAAAAATTTTTGAAACCCAAACCGAAACTGGCACTTACTCAGCCAAAATTTTGAAAACCTAAACTTGAACCGAAACCGTTTTTTCTTGAAATGTCTAAACCGAAACTGAAACTAAAACCTGTTCAGAATTTTGTGAGGTTTTGGGTTTTAAAATTGTCATCACCATCATTACCAGAACAGTTTCTTTAATGCTGAGCGTCAAATAAAGAAGCTGTGAATACTAATTTTTGAGTCATTGGTTTCACCGGCTCGTAATTATACCCAAGTCGACAACTTCTGAAGCAATTCCTCTTCTCACTCGGTCATCTGAGCGGCTGCTTATCATCGCAATACAACAAAAACGCTAAAAAGTAGAGCACTTAATTCATCCGTATGCAAAATAAAACAACTTTTTTGGATGAAACTTAAACCGAAACTAAAATCCAGAAACCGAAGCTGTGCGAAAGCAAAACTAAAACCGAAACTGGAACCTATTTTTCAACAGCCGTGAAACCAAACCAAAACTGAAAGCTGACATCTGGGTTTCTACACACCGAAACTGAAACTGACATCTGGGTTTCTACACACCGAAACTGAAACTGACATTCTAACGCCAAGTAGTCAGGATTCCACCCTTGGTGCAAGAGCGGTAAACAACATTATGATGCAATAACCACACTTCATCTTTTCATGCGCCAAATGAGTGAAAACCGCCTATAAAGCACAAAAATTGTCGAACTACTGGGAAGGGGTTTGAATCCCCGACCTCCCTCCCCTTGCCATCATTCACTACTTACGTTAACTATAATGCAATGGTACTTAAATCAAATCTGGGTCGGTATACTGCTCAACTTTTGTGCGCTTAACGCAATGCGTTTAACTTAATAAACAACAAAGTTAACTCATAGGGTTAAGCGCAACACAAGATGAGCAGTATACCGCCCCTGCACATAAACCACTACAGCCCATTTCGCCGTTGTCGGCAACTTTTACCACCTGGAAAGCCGATAACAACGAATCACGGTGCAGTAGTTTAATAGTGTTTTCATTCAAATACAATACAAGCTCTGATAGTTATCCACAATCTGTCAGAGGACATTGAATCTCACTTTAATTTAAGATTATCGTACTGGTACAATATTGTTAGACGATCAGTGAATATTCTTAACTTTATTCAATGTGTTTGCAGTTGACTTTATCATGTTCAGACAAATCATGATCAAAGTATGCTTGCAATGCGACGCGTGCGAAATGTTTTTGCTGATGGTGATCATTGTTTCGGCATTTCACAACTCATCAGTGAGGTTGGTGTGACCGGCTGGTGGGCATAGCGGCTAACGGAGAGGGGGTTTTGAGTTCGATTTATGGACTGATCAAATCTGGACACAGTGCCACCAACATTACAAGTTACAAGCTGTGTTGCCCAGGCGCTAGGCCGCGGCAATCGATCCCGCCATTCGCTACACGCTTTAGCGTAATACCGACAGTATAATAAAGATTTGTGTTTTTTGACTTTATTTCGCCGTATTTTTGCAGCAGATATATTTTGAACATTTGCTTTTGACTTTGTATTTTCATTTTGTATTGGACTTTGTATTTGTGCTTTGTATTTTGAACATTTGTTTTGGACGGGAAGGAAAATGGCCGGCGAAAAACAGCGGAATTCTTGCCTAAAGTTGATATTATTCTTTTTGTTATCCTCGGCGAAAAGTAAGATTTGAAATCTTGGTTGATTTTAGACTCGTTCGCACTGCTCATACTTTAATCGTTCAAGCTGCTGCATGTTTTTCTTTTTTCCTTCGTTTTTGGTCGTAAGAGAATTAGCAGTATGCTTAGCAGAAGATATTGTAAAAGCCAAAGTTGACGTCAAACGCTCTGGTCATACAAGCTTAAAACAAGCAAGGCTTGGATCAGACTATAGTTTTGTGGTACAAGGTATCAAGTTGTAAATCTATTTGCGTTTATTTCTTGCGGCGTGCTATGCCGTATACAAACTGTACTATCACAGTGAATATGATATTTACAACTTGATAACTCCTAGCTTAAAGGAAAACCTAAAGAGTAGCTTCGACCAAAACTGCAATTTTAAGGATTTCATGAAATAACGTTCAGATAGTTGGACTAAACCTGTGCTGCATCATTAACAACGACCCACTTCATATAAGATTAAAGCCTGGTCCACACTATGCAGTTTTCAAGCGCTTACGCTAGTAAGCCCACGCTTTTCCACATCAACCTTTCTCTTTTTATTAAATCCAGCGGTGCAACCCGCTCACCGCCGAAAATAAAAAGAAAATGGAGCAGCTTAAACGCTTCAAACGCGCATATTGCACACTGTGGAAAGGATCATAATAGTCGCATAAGCGTATTACGTTGACAATCTAAGTTTCAACACTCAATTTTGTGGCAAGGGCAAGAAATAACCATGAATGTTTTAATTTAGGTGAAAACTGTATTCAGCAATGCTACGTGCTCACCAACAATAAAACCTCTGCTTCCAATCACGATCTTCTCTTCTCTACAAGTGGGATATGTAGCATCGACAACTCAAGCACAATCGACAATCAGTGCAAACTTATAAAATTTCAGAAAATCGAACAAAGCTCAAGCGAAATCGATGCAAGAAAATATCTGCAAAACAGAAAATGGAAATTGTTTTTGACCATTTCGTCTAATCAACGATCATCGAATGGAATGGCGGCATGTCACTTATCAGATAATGTTTCAAAAGTTTTATCAGGTTTGGCGAAATATCTTTGCCATGACGAAACGCAAAAAAAACAACCTCCACCTACAGTCTGGGAAGTCTTTACAATTTTGGGCCTAGTTTGCGTTGTCGGTAATACCATGGTCATTTACACCAAACTATCCAAGTTTTTTGGGAAGAAAATCCTTCCAGATGAAATCAAAATTTACTATTTCCTCGTTTTAAATCTGGCTATATCAGATTCACTTATGGGTGTCTACCTGATTGGCGTCGCATTTGAAATGAAAAGGAAAAGCACGGTTAATACTTATGTCTCTGAACCGTTTTCGTGTGGTGTTTTAGGAGTCCTGAATTTGCTCTCTAGCCAAGTAACTGTTACTATTATATTGATAATAAGTTATTATCGGTTGTATAGTGTAATATGGCCGTACAAACGACCAACTTTTAAATTTACCATCATTCTATGTGCATGGGTTTGGATACTATGCTTAGTGGTATCGATTTTTCCAGTCTTGGACATTGGGGTTGTAAGTGAATTTTTCACATGGGGAATCACCAAGGATTATTCATTTAATGCAGATAGTTTTTTAATGCTAAAACACGGACTAGATTTTACCGCAACATTCGTAAACTTTCCAGACAACGATACAGCCAAATGCGTCGATGTTCCTATCAGTTCTGCTGAACTTTTATTGAAAAGTCTTGTTGAGTTACAATTGACGAAAACGAACGAAAAATGGATGATTATTAAAATGTTTCAAAAAAGTTACTTTTGCGCAATCAATTTTATACTTTCAGATGAGCATAAATCAGCATATTTTGCTTTGGGCATAGTTTTGTACAACTTTTTGTGTTGTGTTCTTATTATCGTAGCATATATACGAATGTTATGGGCAATAACAAGCTGCACTTGCGTTGTGAGCACCCATAATACAGAAAACGTCAATGCGGGCATCGAAACTAGTCGACCTCAAAATGACAAAGTATTTTTTCGTATTTCGATTGTAATTGTAACGAATTTATTGTGTTGGATTCCTTTGTGTTTATGCATGTTCATATTACGGCCCAAAGTCAAGAAACCTAATGGAGATTGCGACAACTTTGAAAATTTTGTGAATACACACAGAAATATAGGTTTGGCTACCTTCTGCATGGTTTCAATCAATAGCATAATTAACCCCTACCTATATTCAATGAACTACTGGAAAAAAATGTGGAAAAATTTGTTAGATTTTGTAAAAAGCAAATGCATTTAGTCACTGAGTAATGTATTGATTGCAAAGTAAGCAATCGCAAGTTCCGAGGACCTGGGTTTAATATTTACACTGTCATTGAATCTACAAATCTCATAAATGTAACTTTAAATTATGTCTTTACAACTGAAACTGATTGTACAACGTGCATTGTGAAATATTTCATTGCTCTGAACTTTAATGTGATATGATTGTTGTTACTATTTGTGTTCAAATTAGTTTGGTATTTTTCTCTTTACAATATTGTAACGTAATTGTGGTGGCATTCAGTGACGTAGGCCGAATTTTTCAACGGTAGAGTGGGTTGAAACACTAAGCCGTATTTTAGTGTAACTTTAGCGTTGTCACTCTTTTTAAACGTGCAAAAAAGTAATGATTATTACATCTGTCAACGTGCTCTTCATTGCAATGTCGCTTATGCTTACCTCCTTCTCTATACAGCACATTATAGCTGTGGCATTGGTGGATGTCTTTTACCATCGTTAACTATATGCCAATTACTAACTACAACTTTTTACGATAAGGTTATAAAATACAAAACCTGAAGCTTTTTAGCGTTCACAACAGTAGCTGTTGTTCTCAACTTAGCAACGGACAAGCACACCGTACAACATTTTTTGTGATTGCGATTGTGCAAGAGCGGTAAACAACATTGTGGCGCAGTAATCACACTTGGTAATGGAGCAACGCTATCCGCAGTGGGTTATCGCTGCGATGTTACTACAGTCGCAAATCAAGCAAGGATTAAAATCCTCCTAATGCAGCAAACACGTGAACACTGTCTTGTACACAAAAGTTAGGAACCAATGGGGAGGGGTTTGAACCCCCGAACCCCACCCTCTTACCTACGCTCTGGAAATCATTTACTACTTACGTTAACTGTTATGTAATTGTACTTGAATCAAAGCTGTACATAAACCACTACAGCCTGTTTCGCCGTTCTCGGCAACTTTTATCACCTGGGAAGCCAACAACAACGAATCAGGGTGCAGTAGTTTTATGGTGATTTCATTCAAACACAATACACGCTCTGGCGAACTATAAATAGCCACAATGTTACGACATTGAACCTCACTTCGACTGAAAATCATCGTACTTGTACAAAATTGTTTAGACGGTCTGCGAATATTCTTAACTTTATTCAATGTGTTTACGGTTGACTTTATCATGTTCAGACAAATCTTGACTAAAGTCTGTTTCCAATGCGACGCGTGCGAAAAATTATGTTTTTTCTGATGGTGATCATTGTTTCGGCATTTCACAACTCATCAGTGAGGTTGGTGTGACCGGGTGGTTGGCGCAGCGGTTAAAGACATCGATAACGATGCGCGGGTTTTGGGTTTGATTCACGGACTGGTTAAATAGTCGCTGGTTAAATTTTTGGTACCATATGCAAAAGCTATCAGTGTTGGACCAGTTTATTAAACTGTTAGATTTGGTTTTACAACTAGGTTATACTGTTATAGACATTGTACAGTGCAGGTATTATACTGGTAATTGATAATGGACTACCAACTATAGGTACTATAAAAAAGAAATGCAGAACAGTATTATTAGAAATAATGCGTTGCAGAAAGAAGCAAACTGTAAAATGCTCTTGTGATCCTGTAACAATACCAAACTTTTCACGAAGTGTGAATGAAAGTGGAAGTAGTTTTACACTGTTTCCATGATATCATCTTGAATGTGTTAATTAGCATTCTCAAACTCATGTAACTTCTAATGATGTGGCCTTAAGCCATTAAGTTAGACTTGCTATTGAACTATTAAGAAGTTGTTGCTGAAGGCAGTGTAACTTAGATTATGACTTGTTGTAACTTTGGTTTATGAGCAAGTGCTTGTGTTTGGCGAATGTTACATGATGAAAGGAAATGCAAAGGGGTAAGACTAAGGTCTGGAAAGGGGATGCGTGATGTAACTTGTGATAGAGAGACCCTATCACCAGTGGTGTAAAGTAAGGAAATACTTTTACTTGAGTAGATTACTTGAGTGCTTTGTTTGGTAGCGAGTACCTTTTTGAGTATTTTTTTTCGGCTACTTTTACGTTTACTTGAGTACTTTTAGTATGAAGTAACACTACTTGGTTAGTTTTTATTTTAGAAAAGTACAAAGTAGTCATGGAGTTACTAGTCTCATTTGAAATCCCTCGTTGCACCTAAAATCTTGCGTTGCAAAGTTGCAGTTATAGTCTGTAATTACTGAAAGATCGCAAGGAACAGAAAATGCTTAATATGTTCGCAATAATATATTCATTCCATAAACCTCTAGGCCCAGCAGTAAAACTACTGACTATCGTATTTCTCTTTTAATCGTAATAATGGAAAAAAGCTAATTGCAAAGCTAAAACTGAAGTGTTAACAGAAATAAGCAGGTTTTTGCTTTTGAGTTAATGCTTAATATTTATATGTTTATCCGTCTTTGTGATGATAGAGGCGGTATAACGAGTTCGCTAAGGGGTTTCGAGCCACCTGTCTGTCACTCCGAGATGGGGAAATTGTTAAGTGTAGTTCCGAACGGCACAACAAATAAACTTGCCGGCTTGTACTTCACGCAGTCGCCTTTGATGCTAAGCATCACGTAGGGAAGCTATAAATACCAACTTTTCAGTCATTGGTTTAACCGTACTCTGAAGCGAACCCCGAGTCTACCGTTCCAGAAGTAGACGCTCTATCCACTCGGCCATCTGAGCGGTAATATTTTCTTTACCATTTTTCCACCTTCACAGCAAGTTATTATCGGCAAGTGTGCAGTTGGCACTTAAACGATTGAGAACGCTGTACTTTTACTTGAGTAGTTTTTAAATGACTACTTTTTTACTTTTACTTAAGTGCTTTTTTTAGTCTATACTTTCTACTTCACTTCGAGTAGTTTTGCCGTCAGTAACAATACTTTTACTTAAATACAGTTTCAAAATGCTTTTTACATCACTGCCTATTACTTAACATGAATTATATAAGAGTAAGCCTTATTCCTTAGGGAATATATTAATGACTATTTGTGAATTGTTTGCTTTGCTACCTTGCGTTAATAATATTGAAACCAAAGTAGTTAGACAACCAACCTTCTTGAGACACGATAGCAACTATGACTTCACAACCAGGCACATAATAATGCTTGGCTCCTACTGCGCTATAGTGCTTGTGCATAGCTAAGTACACCCCCCCCTTAGTTTTTCCTGAGGTCCTAAGCCTCTATAAAAAATGACTGATCATTACGACATTGTGTCTCGCCCTTCAGACCAATAACTTGCGTATCTGTTTGTTATTTGCACCTTGATTGTGCTTGGGAAACATGCCCACAATATTGTTTGTGCATACTTGTTGGTTGTCTACATCTTGTTTATGCATAAGTAGCATGCCCACAATCTTGTTTGTGCATGACTGTATTTTGCACATCTTATTTGTGCACACCTGTTGGTTGTCTATATATGTGCTTAATCTGGGCTGTCTGGACCATAGTGCTGCAATAATCCAAGTGTAATCACATTAGTCATGAGTAATCATGGTAAGTGATTGAGAAGCACTGCTGATGTAAAGTGATAGATGTGACAACAAACCTTACTTTACCTGTATAAATTAAAATTGTGTCTTGGCATTGTGTCATGACAACATCATAATTACTAATATTATTAAGTGTATTACATTATGCATGTACTCATGTGTAATCCGCTGCGCCATTGTTGTGTACTAATCAATTCTATTCGAATAACATTTTAGATACATTTGTGCATAGTAGATAATGATACCCCATTGAAGGGACTGCTGCCTTTGGTAGACTCATTCTATTGGTTGTTGGGTTCCCTGATTGAACTCACAGGAGGGCTAGTATAGATGCGTGAGACAGACCCAACAACTTCAGCATCTCCTACCCCAGCCCAACAACAACCTTCTCCAGCTCCCAAAATTTTTAGTGAACAAATTTACGAATTCTACGCCTGTTGGATATGGGCAACTTGACTCAGATGATCAGGAAATGGTCTGGCGCTGTCCAGTTTGCCACTGTTTACTAATCAAACTAACTTTTGTACTGTTTTATCACTTTTATGTTAAAAGTTGTTGTGTAATGACTATTTGATGACTATTTCAGTGCAAACAAATAAAATTGTACTTGACTTGTTTGGTTAGGATCTTGGGTTCCAATGAATACAGTCGTAGGGTACTGACCCACTAGTTAGTGAACAAGCAGTCAACTGTATCAGTGTATGTTTGCTCTTCAACGCAGCCCAATGCACGAACCACTCTGCCAACTCCATACCGTTATGATGACGTTTGATTGCATCAACTTAAAAGCACGCCGCGTCTGACCATTTTACAGTTCCAATGTTGACACGTCGCATGGCTTGACTTGACTTTTCTCAGTCTGGCACGGCCTCAGTGTAGACCAGGCTGAAGTCTCCTAAAGTCAAGAGTTTTTCAAGAAGATGAATTAGCATTATTCAATCAAAAAGATCGTATAGATTCAGTAGACGATCTTGCTGAACATCATTCTCCACCAGGATACACCTACCACAAATCAAACAAAGTTGTACTAATACTACAAAATTCTTTTCCAATCAAGCGGGTTTCCAGTGATTGAAGAAGCTATCAAAATTGATGAAGATTTGAAAGTACAGCTATACAATTTAGAGGAAAACCGGTTCCTTTACCGACTGGGTTTGTTTCTGGACGAAATGCGATACTGGACAGATACTCGCTCTTAAACAACTTTCCAAATTATTTGCAAAGTTTTCATGAAAAGCATAAAGACTTTGACATGCTGCACGAATTAAATAATCGACAATTTTTTCAGCCAAAGGGAAGCCCACCATTTTCATCATCAATAATTAGATTTGCGTTATTATTAAGGTACACTTCTGCTGCAGCTTACAAGATTATAAAGCAACACCTGCCACTGCCATCTACTTCGTTATTAGAAAAACTTAGAAGTAACAAAGTTGCATATCTGAAAGCTGCTAGACTCTTAAAAGAACAAAACAAAATTTCAACAGATGTCGCCTTTTGGTACACGAAATGCATTTGCAAAAATATGCACAGTATGCTGGAAGTGAATACGTTGGTGCTGATTTAGATGGAGACCTCTATAATCTTTTTCGCCGTCAATTCTCGGGAATTAAAAAACTTGCGCTTTAAATTGAATGTGGATACATATTCAAAAATGTTTTTGCCGAATTCGCGTAATTCGTTGAGTGTTCAAAAAGTATGTGGGGGTAGGCATCGAACCTGGGGACATTTGCTTTACAGTGGATTTAACAATTTCAAATGTTTTTCGTTTTTTTAGTTGTTCAGTTTGTTTACACACAAATTATACAATAGGCCTCTTAGAAATTGGCCGCTTGATGTAACATGTGAGCATCAGGCAAGAGATAAAAGAATACTAATAAAAAAGTAGCCGCCGACTGTTTTCTGATAAAACTACTGTATGATGTTTTTCTACCAGGTAACTTTTTTTCTGCAATTAATTAGACCCAGAGTTGAATCAATTACATGCGCCCAAACAGTATTTAATCACATTAAATGACAATTACTTTGCACCGAAAAACTCGATTACAATCATAATTTGAATTACATGAGAAAGAATAATGAATTGTATTTAATTACACTATTGCAATTATTCTGTAACCGATCCGACTCTGATTATATCTACGAATTCCCTGAGTAAATACATTTTGAACAATTCGCTAGTACTACTCAAAAATATCTGCTCTTTTTACAGCCTAATTGATAGTCTGGAACATCAAATATCGACTAATCAAGTCTGAATCATCAAGTTTTACAAACTTAAAAGTGGTGAGATTCGCCACTATAAACTTAAATTTTGCATTAATCCTTTCAAAATAAATGAAATTAAAGTTAAAATCAGCTTTTGCAACGCCATGAATTTGAATCCGCTCGCGAATTCTTCATGAATTTGAATCTGAATTTCATTTTTTCAAAGTCAATGAATTTGAATTTCGTTTTTTCAAAGCCAATGAATTTGAATTTAAAAAATTGAAAAATAATGAATGGATCCAACTCTAGTAACGAATGGTGTGGCCAATTTCCACGGCGTTGCGCCTGGGCAACACAGTTCCAAAGAAACATTGCAGTGGTGGCGACAGTATGTCCGATTTGTCCGGTCTGGGAATCGAAAATCCAACCTCCCGCGTCGATGTCCACCGCTACGCCAATCGAAAAAAATGTTTTGGGTTTAATTCAAGTCTAGGTTTTGCACACGTTGTTAGTAAGTTGCTCGAGAATCAAACAAAAAGATTTTGTACCAGCATATTTATACCTTCCAATATAGCAGGGGTGGACAATTATTTCACACGAAGGGCCAGGTTTGGAAAAACTGTTGAAGCCGCGGGCCGCACGCTGATTGGAAAACAAGGTGAAGACCTTTCGTTTTGGAGATCACGGTCCACATACAAATCTGATCTCCAAAATAAGAGGTTTTCACCTCGTTTTTTATTCCAATTTTGCACCGTTGAGGCTAATTTTTTTGAAAATCACTGCCATCCATGATCTCTAAAGGAAAAAAAAAGGTCTTCCGCTGAATTCACGGTGAGAATTTAAGTTTGTGTAAGTGCCGGCGGGCCGGATTTGGCCCGCGGGCCGTAGTTTGTCCGTGTCTGCAGTATAGCAACGTTGCAGTTTATTTGCAATTATCCTGCTTTACACTTGGTTGAACGCATGCGGTAATAATGCACTACTAGAATCATGTGCTTTGCAAAAAGTATGACCTTGGCTGTGCCTTTTAATACAAGAAACCGCAACTGAAAAAGTTGGTCATAAAACACTTTGGCGCTGATTAATCGAGCTTCGTAACATCTAACGAGAAAATCGGAGAAGAAATTGCTTCAAACTAGAAGCTATAAAGCATGCGATGCAAACGTACCTATCCGTGCGTGTAACGTGCTAAAGAACAATTGAAAGAATGCTGGATTTGCAAGCAAAGAAACGCACAGGCAAGGTTTCGATTCCAAAATAAATTATTCGTGACAATGTACATGGCAGTTTTTCGACAATGAACGTACTGCCGAAAAACTGAAAATGCTATTGCATGCTTTTTTTCAAATGCGTGCGTCCATGAAAACAAACTCCTATACACGTAAAGTTGAAAACCTCTCAGTATCTGCTTGAACGTCGTTGACGGTTTGTTGCAGACACAACCTCCTATTTTTGATATTGTTGAATTTTACTTCATTCCTGTGTTTCTGACACCCTCTCAACTTTGGCGGTTGCAGAGGGCGACAACGTAGGCCTACTCAAGTTTTCAAGCATCTTGATCTTCGCAACAAACTTCAGATGCTTTGGTGGAATTCCAAGTCAAGACCAACCACGTTGTACACAGGAATTCTGACAGCAGGTTCTGAGTTGGCCTTTAAGCTTAGTATTCTTGGTAACCCTTAAGCTTGGCATAAGCTTGGGTCGCCCTTTAAGCTTGCTATGATTGTATGATACAACACTTGATTGTCTCGTACTGTTGATTTGGCGGCAGATAATATCCACCCATACGGTATACACCAAGGGTGGAGGACCTGCGGCCCTCTCAAGTTTTGGATGTGGCCCGCGTCAGAACTTTGTTAAGTGTACAGCAACACACCGGTCGAATAAAAATCCTTAATCTTTCTCAGAAACTTCTTTGAATTCAGCTACATGCTAATGTATATTTGTGACGTAAAGCGACGAAAAAGTTTCTGATTTTGCAATAAAAAATAACTCATCAACATTAATAAGTCTGCGACGTAAAATTGGGTATGTTTAAAGCAAAAACTGAAAATGCGGCCCGTTGTAAATGCAATCCAATTATTGTGGCCCGCTGCGTTATGCCGGTTCCCCATCCCTGGTATAGCCTACACCAACGCAGTTGCAAATATCGCTTCAGCGTTGTCAAAAAGGTCGTTTGACGCGCGTCGCTTCACCGTCTGTCGCGTGTGGTAAAAGTAGTAGAAGTTGACCATAATTTTTCGTGAATGTTAAATAAAAAGTATTATGATACTGCAAATTGAAAATTTATGTAAACAAACCAAAATGGCAACTAATCAATAACAAAAAAAAATGATGACAAAAAAAAAGCAGTGAGTTGCACAACACATAGATGAACAGTTGAAACACGTCTGATCAGGAATTTTTGTCAGATATAAGCAATGCTAACAGTGATGATTTTCATGAAGCAGCTACTCAGATCTCCGCAACAAAATGTTCCAGATGACAGAGTGAAATCTAGGAAGATGTCGCCAGCAAATCAATGCACGCAAAAAAAACAACATAGAAAGAAACCTACAATCAAAAAACAGAAAACACAGAGTAACCACAAAATCTCAAAACCTATTCAAGTACTAACTCGATCAGTCACACTAATATCGAGATAAAGCCAGCTGTTGAGTAGCAGCAAAAAAATTAAAGGCCAAGACCGATATTGATTTCTTGCTTGAACAGTTTAATTTCTTTTGATTTTCGATCTTGAACTTTGAATTTTTTACCATTTCAGCATAGATACACAAGTGGATAAATTCTGTGCTGTGTAAAAATTAATTCATTGGAGGTTAAAAGCACAAAGAGAGCCTACAGACTCAAACCAAAAAAAAAAAATATATATATATATATAGCGGCAGAAAATCAAACGAAGATGAAATAGTTTCTAAATAAAATGATAAAACCGACCATCAGCTTGGCCAAAATATACCCAAACGATAGCAGCAAACAATTTTAAAACATTGGCGAAACTATGCTGTTTGAGCTTCAATAAAACACATAATGGTTTCTGTTGAAACAGCTTGAAATAACCTCAACAAAATTAAGCTACCTACAAGATTGTATGAAATAATAGACAGTTGCTGACAGTATCCATTGATTCTGCAAGTCTATTCTCACAAATGCAAGAAGGTTTTAAGAAATCTTTACCCAACATATGACCAGCTACCGCCCGGCTAGCTCAGTTGTTAAGACATTGCTATCGCTGGAGGAGATCTGGGTTCAAATTCATGGTCAATGAAACCGGACTAAATGTCGCCAACGGCTCGCCACCGCTGTGACGTTTCTTCGGAGCTGTGTTGCCCAAGCGCTGAGGAGCGGAGATCGACCCCGCCACTCGTTACGTTACACACTTCGGCGTACTAACACCAGAATGATGGAGATTTGATTTTTGATTTGATAAGGCTAGCTAACATAAATTTACGGTTTGTTTGCAGCACATTTATTTTTTTAGCAACTTTATAAATTCAACAAGCTTTTATTATGTGTCCTAGATCGAAAAGAAAATGACCAACAAGAAACCATGTGATTTCAAGGCCAAATCTCTGTTACTGGTGTTGTTCTTCTTGGCAAAAAGTAAGATTAAAATACTCATTAATTTAAACTTTCCGCGCAAAACAAACCTTTAATTGATACCACTGGCACATACTGAAATATTGCATGCCTAGTCGATTAGTTTTCAGCATTTTTTTTTTTCGATTATATTTCTAATGCAATAGATTTATTGGCAACAATCACACGAAATCCCGAATAATATCTTCAACCTTAAAAAAAGATCCTGCACACAACATGTTCTTGGCAAACCTGAAGCGATATTTAAGTCAACGTATATAAAATCTTTGTGTTTAAACATGTGCAAACGCTCTGACAAATTTCAAAAGAATAAAAGTCGTTAACACCTTGATACAAAGCGTGAAAAAGGATAAATATATAAACGACATAACATACAATGTACAATGTGCTGTAGTTGGAAACTGTAATCAGCAGTGCTACGTGCTCACCAACAATACAACCTCTGCTTCCAATCACGATCTTCTCTTCTCTACAAGTGGGATATGTAGCATCGACAACTCAAGCACAATCGACAATAAATGCAAAGCTAAGGAAATGGAACAAAACTCTAGCGAAATCGATGCAAGAAAATATCTGCCAAACAAAAAATGGAAATTGTTTTTGACCATTTCATCTAATCAACGATCATCGAATGGTGTGGCGGCATGTAACTTATCAGATAATGTTTCAGAAGTTTTATCAGGTTTGTCAGAATATCACTGCCATGACGACACGCAAATAAAACCTCCAACTACAGCCTGGGAAGTCTTTACAATTTTGGGCCTGGTTTGCATTGTCGGTAATGTCATGGTCATTTGCACCAAACTATCCAAGTTTGTTGGGATGAAAGTCCTTCCAGATGAAATCAAAATTTACTATTTTCTCGTTTTAAATCTGGCTATATCAGATTCACTTATGGGTGTCTACCTGATTGGCGTCGCATTTGAAATGAAAAGGAAAAGCACGATTAATACTTATGTTTCTGAACCGTTTCCGTGTGATGTTTTCGGAGTCCTGAATTTGCTCTCTAGCCAAGTAACTGTTACGATTTTATTGATAATAAGTTATTATCGGTTGTATGGTGTAATTTGGCCGTACAAACGACCAACTTTTAGATTTACCATCATTGTAAGTGCATGGGTTTGGATACTATGCTTGGTGGTAGCGATTTTTCCGATCCTAGACATTGGGGTTGTAAGTGAATTTTTCACATGGGGAATCACCAAAGATTATTCATTTGATTTGCATAGTTTCTTACCATTACACCATGGATTAGATTTTACCGCAACATTCGCAAACTTTCCAGACAACGATACACCGAAATATATCAATGTTCCTATCAGTTCTTCTGAACTTTTATTGAAAAGTCTAGTTGAGTTACAATTGACGAAAACGAACGAAAAATGGATGATTATTAAAATGTTCCAAAAAAGTTATTTTTGCGCAATTATTTTCTTAGATTCGGACCGTTATGATCAAGATTTTAATTCACTATATTTTGCCTTAGGAATCATTTTGTATAACTTTTCATGCTGTATTCTCATTATCGTAGCATATATACGAATACTAGCGGCACTAACAGGCTGCAGAAAGATTAAATGCACACGTGCAGCTCAAATTTCTCCTAACAACATCGAAACAAGTCGACCTCAAAATGATGATGTATTTTTTCGTATTTCGATTGTAATTTTAACGAATTTATTGTGTTGGATTCCTTTGTGTTTATGCATGTTTATATTCCGGCCCAAAGATAAGAAATCTATTGGAGATTGCGATGACTTTGAAAAGGTTAAGAGTATATATAGAAATGTAAGTCTAGCTACCTTCTGCATGGTTTCATTCAATAGCATAATTAACCCCTACGTATATTCAATGAACTACTGGAAACAATTCGGGAAAAAACTGTTAGATTTGGTAAAAGCAGATGCTTTTAGTCACTGAGTGATGTCTTGATTGCGAAGTAAGCAATTGCAAGTTCCAAGGACCCGGGTTCGATATTTACACTGTTATTGAATTTACAAATCCCACGAACTTACAGTACTGTAACTTTAAATTAAGTCTTTACAACCGAAAATGATTGTACAGTGTAGCCTACATTGTTAAATATTTCATTGCTCTGTACTCCGTAATTTAATGAGATATGATTGGTATGACTATCTGTGTTCAAATGAAGTTGGTAGTTTTCTCTTTATAATTGCTACGTAATTGTGCTATCATTCAGTGGCGTAGGCAGAAATTCTCGACGAGGGGAGCGGGTTGAAACACTAAGCCGTATTTTAACTTCGGTGTTGTCACTCTTTTTAAACGCGCAAAAAGTTATTGATTATTGCATCTGCCAATATGCTCATTTTATCGCAAAGTCGTTTATGCTAATCTCCTCCTCCTCCTAGCACATTATAGCCGTGGTATGGCGGAAATCTTATTATCATTAACTATGCTAACTATTATCTACATTCTACAATACAGTCATAAAATACAAAACCTGAAACTTTTTAGCGTTTGCAACAGTAGCTGTTGTTCTCAATTATCAACGGACGTGAACGGAACACCGTGCATTTTTCGTGATTGCAATTGTGCAAAAGCGGTAAACAACATTGCGGCGCAATAATCACACTTGGTAATGGAGCAACGCTAACCGCAGTGGGCTAAAGCTGTGACATTAGTGTTGCTACAACTGCAAATCAAGCAAGGATCAAAATCATTGTTTCATGCGGCAGATGAGTGAACACGGCTATAAAACACAAAAGTTGCTGAACCAATGGGGAGGGGTTTGAACCCCCGAACCTTGCCTACCCCCTTGGAACCATTCACTATTTACGTTACCGATTGTACATTTGTATTTGAATTTAACAGCTCAGATGGCCGAGTGATAAGAGCGTCCTCTTTGGGAGCTGTAGACTTGGGTTTGATTCCGAGTCCGGTCAAACCAATGACTGTATAATTGGTATTCGCAGCTTCTCTGCTTGACGCTCGGCATTGAAGGGAGAGTGTGAAGAACAAGCCGGCAAATTTACTTTTTGTGTCGTCGGGAAAAGCTCTTAGTGGGATTCCCCCATCTTGGTGTGGCAGACAGATAGCTGGCACCTTAAACGAGCTCGTACAGCGCATTAATCGCTTTCTCGTGATAGGAGGATAAATATGCAACAAAATACTAAACCACTATAGCCTGTTTCGCCATTCTCGGCAACTTTTACCACCTGGTACAGTGGTAAGCCAACGACGAATCACGGTGCAGTAGTTTTATGGATGGTGATTTTATTCAAACACAATACAAACTCTAGCCAACGATAGTTATCCAATGATCTGTCAGAGGACATTGAACCTCACTTGGACTAAAGATTATCGTACTGGTACAAAATTGTTAGACGGTCAGTCAATATTCTCAACTTTATTGAATGTGTTTACGGTTGACTTTATCACGGTTAACGGAAGTGTTTTGGGTTCGATTCAAGAACCGGTTAAATCTGGACACAGTGCCACCAACGACTCGCCACCACTCCCACGGTTTTTCAGCGTTAGACGCTGCGTTGCCCCGGCGCCAAGTCACGGCAATCGACCCCGCCACTCCTTACACGCTTTGGCGTAATTGGGATAATAGAATATAATAAAGAGTTGTTTTTTTGATTTTTAATTTTGCCGTATTTTGTAGCAGATATATTTTTATTGCTTTTAATTTCGGCAAGTTTTAAGCATTTGTTTTGTATGGGAAAGAAAATGATCGGCTAAAAACAGTGGAATTCCTACCTAAAGTTGATGTTACTATTTTTCTTATCCTCGTCGAAAAGTAAGAATTGGCTCCCTTGTTGATTTGAGACCCCTCCGCACTGTTCCAAATCGTTCAAGCTGCTGCATCTTTTCCTTTTTTATTCATTTTAGGTCGTAAGCGAGTTAGCAGGTCGCGTAACAGGAGATATTGCAAAAGCCAAGGTTAACGTCGAAATGTCTGAGCTCACAAGTTTAAAATATGCAAGGCGTAGACCAGACTTAAGTTTTATGGTGCAAGGAATAGAGTTATAAGTCTGTTTGCTCTGCAAATTTTGTTGGGTAATTTCACTACCCAATATTGGGCAATTACCCGCTTTACCCAAAAAAATTCAAGCATTTACCCAATATTTTATGGTACAAACCTACTGCCCAAAACTTAACTTTAGACAACAGCATTACCCAAAAAGCTTTTTGGGTAATTACGTGCTTTAGCTTCAGCTATATGATGTGAACGTTTGTTATTTATGATGTGAAATCTCAATACGAAAGTTCTGGATGACAGCGTGATTTAGCTTTAGTCGGCAGCGTGGCCGAGTGGTTCGAAGCGTCGTTTTACTGTACGACGGCCATGATCGCAAGGTTGATGGTTCAACTACCACCAAAGCCTCGTTGTTGCATCCTTGGATAAGATGCTTCACGACAATTATCTCTGTTTGGTGGAATCTGACACGTAGCAAATTGAAGTAGTCAGAAGCAAAATTTAAGCGAAAAACTCGGAAACAAAGGCAACTCCTAAGTCCTGAGCGGTCTGGATTCGTCCTATGCATAGAGCCTCTGCCGCTTTCTCGTGACAGGAGAATAAAAATGAAGAAATCAAATCAATCAAACTGATGTCAATTAAACAATTCAGCAAAAAAAGCCTTTCAGCGGCAATCAAGATCACACATCTTCAACTTTAATTAGTTTAAATCACCTTCAAAAAAGAATATTAATAACAGGACTATAGGTTGAAAGTACAAACAGCTAAAAGGTGAAACTAAGAGTAGGCCTAGTCATTGTGATCAAAAATTGAAGCAGTAGCCTAATGCATGTAAAGAACCAAACGGAAGAATAATTCATTCAAAAAAATGTTACAATTGCAGCAGTGCATCGCGAGTGTAAGAAGTGTGCGTGAATGCGAAACGAGGAAACCAACATTGAGACTACTGGTGCAAGAGAACAAGTCGGGAAGCTCACTTTTACTGTTGTCAAAGAAAGACGCTTGGTAAAACTATACTTTTTCTTCATAGATTGACCTACATACTGGTGTTCAGACAGATCGTCAGTTAAGAAATTGCACACACCAAAGATTATTATAGAACACTGACTGTTAGTGATTGAAGCATCGCATCACTTAGAAAATTTATAAGAGGAATAGTTGAATATTAAAAACTTAAATGTTATAAAAAAATTGTAAGCCAGGGCCGGCGCCAAGGGGCCTGCCTCCCCCAACCGACATCCTTGGTCCCCAATCAACAAGCTTAGGCTGCTCTTTTGAAGAAAGCGGCTATTGTGTTTAATTTCGATTTTTGCCCCCCCCCCTCTTGCAAACGCTTGGCCCCCCTAAATCAACTGCTCTGCCGCCGGCTCTCTAGTAAGTTAATGTAATGCATTTCACGACAGTTCCAGAGTTTTCACCTTTGTTTAAAATTTGAATTTTTTAGCTGGTGCACAAACAAAAGCGAGATATAAACGTTTGGGTCCCAGAAAACTTTGAAACCAAGTATAAAATGTGCGACCAGATTATGGAAAAGCTCACTTGTGTAATAGCCTCTTTAACATTCGCAACACCACCATTGGCCTTCAAGTTTAAACCAACCTAAAAAGTCACAGCACGGCGCAGAAGAGAATAGGTCACATTGCAAATACCTTACTTATAGAAGAGCTATATATTGTGAAATATCGCTCTTATCGCCAACTTTAAAACCATACTTTTAAATGATAAATCCAGCAGGCTTTCAAGGGAGTTATCAACTAATGGTATGTCAGCAGCTATATTTGCGAAGCTAAAAACTATAGGTGAGCAAGTTAAGGTCAATTTGATAGCGTATGTTTTTGAGAAAGATGATATGCTACCCATGCATATAACTTTTGACTCGATGGCACGAATTATGTTTATGCAGCAATTATCACAAAAGAGTTTCTTCCGGTAATTGATTTAAAAAGCATTTTTTCCGCCTGAGGCGAAAAATTAAACACTATTAAGCAACTCAAGATGAAATTGTTGTTCATTTACTCGCAGTGTTTAAATTAATTTATGAAAAGGTTTATTTACGAAGCAGAGCCGGCGGCAGAGCAGTCGATTTAGGGGGCTAAGCGTTTATCAAGGAGGGGTGGGCAAAGTTTGAAATTGAGTACAAAAGCAACTGTCTTCAAAAGAGTGAGCTTGTTGAATTGGGGGGGCCAAGCATGACGATTGGAATGTCCAGTCTCCTGTCCCCTCCCCCTTCTTGGCGCCGGCCCTGAATACGAAGAGATGTACGAAAAGCCTACACGAATCACAGCATGCGGGCAGCGAAAATAAAAACAAAAATTAAATAAATATTGGGCATAGAATACCCAATATGACGTATTTTCAAAAATACCACCAGTGAAATATTATTATCTTTCTTTGTTTTATAATATGAATCAGAACAGATCAGTTAGTAGAAATATCAAACTCGCTTCCTATGAGATGCTCTGCACGAACCGCAAAGGTAAGTATTATGTATAGACGTTGACTATAGACCATATAGAATAACGTAATAACTAGGGCGGTTTTTTATTGACCTAAAAATCTCAAAAAATTGACCTTATTTTATCAAAAAATTGACTGTTTGACCAAACGAAACAATGAAATGAAAGAACCAGTCCAACAGAAAAAAAAAAAAAAAAAACACCGAAGTCACTTCAGTTAGTGCTTAGATTATAATGTACGCACATATAATTCAAGTATTTTGCTATTCGCTGTATTGCAATCTGTGTAACATCAAAGCATGTTCAAATAACCAATGCATTGTCTTTTCAATTCTAGTGTTTTTGACTACCGGCACGTAGCGACAAAAATATGTAACAAATGAAAACACATCGAAAAGCTTATTTCATTATGATCCAGTTTTGTGCAATCTTGCAAAGCTGTCTGAACAGATCTTTACAATCGAAATTAATCAAATCACATCAAGCATTACATGAATAAATTAAGCATGTGTAAAGCTGTAATACCGGTAATAGTCAGGCGACAGCATGCACCTCCCTGGTACCACCAACAGTTACGAACCTCCATCTCTAAATTATCTAAGTCATCTCTTTTTAAGTAGGCTATAAAGTAGAAACGCGCAAAAAAAGCAAGAAAGCAAAAATTGACCTAATAAAAAAGCATTGACCAAAAAAACAAAAAATTGACATTTATTGACTTTATAACTTCATAAACACTGATCCTACGACCGTGAAATTTTGTTTCCACGTTTTTAGAGTTGTTTTCTACATCCAAAAAAAAATTGACTTTATTGACCGTGAATCGCCCTAGTAATAACTCAAGCAATACCGTATACTGCAAACAAGCGATATAGGGGCAACCCCATATCGCATTTTAGGTTATGAATGCCTAAACATATTTCGGTAGAAGGAGCCCAATTAATTTAATATCGAAATGCCAACGCAAAATAGCACCAAATTTTTGGGTAGTCAATACTCATTTTAATCTCAATATGTTGGGTAACAGCATTGGGTATCATATATCTTACTATATTATTTGGGAACTTTTTACCCATAAAATATCATGAAGTGTCCAAGCCTTAATACCCAACAACGGTACCCAAACATTTTGGGTCAAAGGTACGCAACAATATTTGCAGTGTGTGTTAATTTCTTGCGGTGCACTGTAAAAGTATACATGCAGTATTATCACAGTGAATAAGTTATTCACAACTTGATACTTCCTATCTTGAAGGAAAACCTAAAGAGTAGATTTCTACCTAACCTGCATTTTAAGGATTTTATGCAACAACTAATAACCTTCAGATGTTTTGACTTAATCTGTGCTGAATCATCAGACTTGGGATGTATTTTGTAGTTAAAATACAAAATACGCTTTAGAAATACAAAATACTGTATTTTGTTTTTGTATTTAAATACAGTTATTTTAATGTATTTTGTATTTTGTTTTTTAAATACATTTGTTCCACGCATTGGATAACAAATAACGCTGAACAAACCTGCCCCCAAAATAAATACGCCAAATGTGGAACTTTGTTGATTTTCACTTTTTTTCAAATTTTAATAGCCTACTCGAAAAGCTATACCTTGTAGTGTTTGGGGATTTCCAAAATTCGCTTTGGTTCCAATGTTTTTTGTTTTTCGCAAAAGTATTTTCAAAGTATTTTGAAATGCATTTCAACACACTGTTAAAGTATTTGTATTTACTAGTATTGCCGAAAAATATTTTGTATTTAAATACTTTATAGTCAATCTATTTTGTATTTCTATTTAAAAACATTTGGAGAGTATTTTGCCCAAGTCTGTGAATCATCGATAATAATGACCCACTTCATATTAGATTAAAACCTGGTCCACACTGTAGGCTTGTTTTAAGCAGCTGTAAGTCCAGACTTTTCAAAATCAACCTTTCTCTCTTTATTATCTCCAGCGGAACAACCTGCTCACCGCTGAACACCAACAGAAAATGGAGCGACAAGCGCTTCAAAAGCGCATAATGCACAATGTGGAAAGGATCACAATGGTCCCATAATGGTGGGTTTATCGATACGCGGCACCCGGCAATGCGATTACCATTACAAACCATGTTGGTGTGCGATTAAAGCGATATAAAATTTTACTAACCTGCGTCAAGCAAGCTGATTGTTCAATGATGTCGTAACAATGAAACATGCATTGTCTCACTCTTGTCGTCAGGGTTATTTCAAACATTTTTTTGATACCAGGCGATGAAGCGGAAAAACTTGTACAGGTATAATTCCTTGATATCGTGTTTCTCGCACAAAGTTCAACGTTAAAATAAAATAAACAAAAAACACTAGGTAATTGCATTGCCGCGGGCCACGCATCGGTAAAGGTGCGTTTACCGATCCGCGGCACGCGTCAAAATTTTTTCGCTTCTTGTTTGTTGTATTTTACAGTTCACCGATCACGCGAAAAGCTGCAAAATCCTTCTGCATTAAACTACGTTATAATTGTGGTCGCGTCATCGCATGCCGCGCGTCGTGTACCGCGTGTCGCGTATCGGCAAACGAACCTTTAAGCGTATTACGATGACAAACTAAGTTTCAACACTCGATTTTGTGGCAAGTGAAAGAGATAACCAGATATGTTTTAATTCAGGTGGAAACTGTCATCAGCAATGCTACGTGCTGACCAACAATAACACATCTGCCTCCAATCACGATCTCCTCTTCTCTACAAAGCATCGATAACTCAAGCACAATCGACAATAAATGCAAAGCTAAGGAAATGGAACAAAGCTCAAGCGAAATCGATGCAAGAAAATATCTGCAAAACACAAAATGGAAATTGTTCTTGACCATTTCATCTAATCAACGATCATCGAATGGAATGGCGGCATGTAACTTATCAGATAATGTTTCAGAAGTTTTATCAGTTTTGGCGGAATGTAACTGCCGTGACGAAACGCAAATGAAACCTCACCTACAGTCTGGGAAGTCTTTACAATTTTGGGCCTAGTTTGCGTAGTCGGTAATACCATGGTCATTTATACCAAACTATCCCAGTTTGTTGGGATAAAAGTCCTTCCAGATGAAATCAAAATTTACTATTTTCTCGTTTTAAATCTGGCTATATCGGATTTACTTATGGGTGTCTACCTGCTTGCTGTCGCTTTTGAAATGAAAAGGAAAAGCACGATAAATATTCATGTTTCTGAACCGTTTCCGTGTGATGTTTACGGAGTCCTGAATTTGCTCTCTAGCCAAGTAACTGTTACTATTATATCGATAATAAGTTATTATCGGTTGTATGGTGAAATTTGGCCGTCCGTACAAACGACCAACTTTTAGATTTACCATCATTGTAAGTGCATGGGTTTGGATACTATGCTTAGTGGTAGCGATTTTTCCAGTCTTGAACATTGGGATTGTAAGTGAATTTTTCACATGGGAAATCACCAAAGATTACTCATTTAATGCAGATAGTCAAGTAATACTAAAACTCGAACCAGATTTTACCGCAACATTTGTAAACTTTCCAGACAACGATACAGCCAAATGCGTCGATGTTCCTATCAGTTCTTCCGAATTATCGTTGAAAAGTCTTGTTGAGTTACAATTGACGAAAACGAACGAAAAATGGATGATTATTAAAATGTTTCAGAAAAGTTATTTTTGCGCAACTAATTTCACACATTCAGATGAGAGTAAATCAGCATATTTTGCTTTGGGCATAGTTTTGTATAACTTTTTGTGTTGTATTCTTATTATCATACCATATATACGAATACTAGCGGCACTAACAGGCTGCACTTGCGTTGTGAGCACTCGCCATACAAAAAATGTTAATGCGGGCATCGAAGCTGGTCGACCTCAAAATGACCAAGTGTTTTTTCGTATTTCGATTGTAATTGCAACGAATTTACTGTGTTGGATTCCTTTGTGTTTATTCATGTTTATAGTACGACCCAACGTTAAGAAACCTAATGGAGATTGCGATAACTGTGAAAAGGTTGTATATATATACGGAAATGTAAGTTCGGCTACCTTCTGCATGGTTTCATTCAACAGCATAATTAACCCCTATCTATATTCGATAAACTGCTGGAAAAAAATCTAGGAAAAGCCTATCAGATTTGGTAAAAAGTAGATGCTTTTAGTCACTGAGAAATGTATTGATTGCGAAGAAGCAATTACAAGTTCCAAAGGTCCCGCGTTTGATATTCATACTGTTATTGATTTTACAAATCTCACAAGTTTAACTTAAACTCAAGTCTTTGCAACTAAAACTGACGGTACAATGTACATTGTTAATTATTTGATTGCTTAATACTGTAATTTAATGTGATACAATTGGTGTGACTATTAGTGTTCAAATGAGTTTGCTTTTTTTTTTCTTTACAATTTCAACGTAATCGTGCTAGCATTCAGTGGCGCAGGCAGAAATTTTCAACGGTGGAGCGGACCGAAACATTAATCCGCATTTTAACTTCAGTGTTGTCCCTCTTTTCAAACGAGCAAAAAGTTAGTGATTGTTGCATCAGCCAACGTGCTCTTTTCATTGCAGTGTCGCTTATGCTAATCACCTCCCCTTAGCACAGTATAACCGTGGTATGGCGGATATCTTTTACCATCGTTAACTATGTTAACTACTATCTAGAACTTTCAACAATACGGTCATAAAATACAAAACCTGAAGCTTTTTAGTGCCTGCAACAGTAGTTGTTGTTCTCAACTTACATACGGACAAGTACACCGTACAACATTTTTCATGATTGCGATTGTGCAAGAGCGGTAAACAACATTGTGGCGCAGTAACCACACTTCGTAATGGACCAATGCTATCTATCGGCAGTGGGTTAACGCTGTGATGCTACTACAGTCGCAGATCAAGCAAGGATCAAAATAATCGTTTGATGCGGCAAATGAGTGACACCGGTTATAAAACACAAAAGTTGACGAACCAATAGAGAGGGGTTTGAACCCCCGAACCCCACCCTCTTGCCTACACCCTTGCAATCATTCACTATTTACGTTAACTGTTGTGTAATTGTTTTTGAATCAAAGCTGTATGTAAACCGCTAACAGCCTGTTTCCCCGTTGTCGGCAACTTTTATCACCTGCGAAGCCAACAACGACGAATCAGGGTGCAGTAGTTTCATGGTGATTTCATTCAAATACAATATAAGCTCTGGCGAACGATAGTTATCCACAATCTGTCAGAGGACATTGAACGTCACTGAGACTTAAGATCAGTGAATATTCTTAACTTTATTCAATGTGTTTACGGTTGACTTTACCATGTTCAGACAAATCTTGATTGAAGTCTGTTTCCAATGCGACGCGTGCGAAAAATTATGTATTTGGTGATGGTAATCATTGTTTCAGCATTTCACAACTCACCTGTGAGGTTGATGTGACCGGCTGCATGTTTGGCGCAGCGGTTAAAAACATCGATAACGATGCGAGGGTTGTAGCTTCGATTCACGGACTGGTCAAATCTGGACACAGTGCAACCAACGACTTGCCACAAATGCCGCGGTTTTTCAGCGTTACAAGCTGTGTTGCCCAGGCGCTAGGCCGCGGCAATCGACCCCGCCAATCCCTACACGGTTTGGCGTAATACTGTCAGTAGGTTATAATAAAGATTTGTTTTTTTGACTTAATTTCGCCGTATTTTTGTAGCAGATACATTTCTATTGCTTCATAATTTCGGCAAGTTTTGAACATTTGTTTTGGACGGGAAGGAAAATGGCCGGCAAAAAACCGCGGAATTCCTACCTTAAGTTGATGTTACTCTTATTGTTATCCTTGGCGAAATGTAAGATTTGAAACCTTTGTTGATTTTAGACTCGTCCGCACTATTCACACTTGAATCGTTCAAGCTGCTCCATCTTTTCCTATTCTATTCATTTCTGGTCGTACGCGAGTTAGCATGATGCTTAAGAGGAGGTAGTGTAAAAGCCAAAATCGACGTCGAAAGCTCTGGACTTACAAGCTTAAAATATGCAAGGCGCGTACCAGACAAGAGTTTTATGGTACAAGAGATTGAGTTGTAAATCTGTTTGCGTTTATTTTTGGGGGCGTGCTATACCCTACATATACTGCAATATATCACAATGAATCCTATAGGTTATTTACAACTTGATAATTCCTTACTTAAAGGAAAACCTAAACAGTAGATTTCAATCTAACATGCAATTTAAAGGATTTTATGCAAAACTTACACATGGTTTAAATCTGCGCTGCATCAATGATAACGACTCACTTCATATGAGATTAACGCCTGGTCCACACTATGCATATTTCAAGCGGTTACGCTAGTAAGCCCACGCTTTTCCACAACAACCTTTTTCTCTTCAAAGCATCCAGCGAAGCAACCTGCTCACCGCTGAACACAAAGAGAAAATGGAGCAGCTTAAGCGCTTCAAACGCGCATAATGCACATTGTGGAAAGGATCATAATAGTCGCATAAGCGTATTACGGTGATAAACTAAGTTTCTACACTCAATTTTGTGACAAGGGAAAGAGATAACCATATTTTGATTTAGGTGGAAACTGTCATCAGCAGTGCTACGTGCTCACCAACAATAAAACCTACGCTTCCAATCACGATCTTCGCTTCTCTTCAAGTGGGATGTGTAGCATCGACAACTCAAGCACAATCGACAGTAAAGGCAAACCTATAGAAATCGAACAAAGCTCAAGCGAAATCGATGCAAGAAAATATCTACAAAACACAAAATGGAAATTGTTTTTGACCATTTTGTCTAATCCAATATCACCGAATGGAATGGCGGCATGTAGCTTGTCAGATAACGCTTCAGAAGTTTTATCAGGTTTGGCGAAATATCTTTGCCATGACGACACGCAAAAAAAACAATCTCCACCTACAGCCTGGGAAGTCTTTACAATTTTGGGCCTAGTTTGCATTGTCGGTAATATCATGGTCATTTGCACCAAACTATCCAAGTTTGTTGGGATGAAAGTCCTTCCAGAGGAAATCAAAATTTACTATTTTCTCGTTTTAAATCTGGCTATATCAGATTTACTTATGGGTGTCTACCTTATTGGTATCGCTTTTGAAATGAAAAGGAAAAACACGGTTAATACTTATATTTCTGAACCGTTTCCGTGTGATGTTTTAGGAGTCCTGAATTTGCTCTCTAGCCAAGTAACTGTTACTATCATATTGATAATAAGTTATTATCGGTTGTATAGTGTAATATGGCCGTACAAACGACCAACTTTTAAATTTACCATCATTCTAAGTGCATGGGTTTGGCTACTATGCTTGGTGGTATCGATTTTTCCAGTCTTGGACATTGGGGTTGTAAGTGAATTTTTCACATGGGGAATCACCAAAGATTATTCATTTAATGCAGATAGTTATTTAATGCTAAAACACAGGCCATATTTTATTGCAACATTTATAAACTTTCCAGACAATGATACAGGTACAGCCAATTGTGTCAATGTTCCTATCAGTTCTTCTGAACTTTTGTTAAAAAGTTTAGTCGAGTTACAATTGACGAAAACGAACGAAAAATGGATGATTATTAAAATGTTCCAAAAAAGTTATTTTTGCGCAATCAATTTTTTACTTGCAGATGCGTATAAATCAGAATATTTTGCTTTGGGCATAGTTTTGTATAACTTTTTGTGTTGTATTCTTATTATCATAGCATACATACGAACACTAGCGGCACTAACAAGCTGCACCTGCGTTGTGAGCACCCATAATACAGAAAATGTCAATGCGGACATCGAAACTAGTCGACCTCAAAATGACAAAGTATTTTTTCGTATTTCGATTGTAATTGCAACGAATTTACTGTGTTGGATTCCTTTGTGTTTATGCATGTTGATATTACGGCCTATCCTTAGGAAACCTAATGGAGATTGCGACAACTTTGCAAAGGTTATGAATATGTACAGATATTTAGGTTTGGCTACGTTCTGCATGGTTTCATTCAATAGCATAATTAACCCCTACCTGTATTCAATGAACTACTGGAAAAAAATCGGGAAAAAACTGTTAGATTTTATAAAAAGCAAATGCTCTTAGTCACTGAGTAATGTATTGATTGCTAAGTAAGCAATCGCAAGTTCCAAGGACCCAGGATCGATATTTACACAGTGATTGATCTTACAAACTAACACACTTAATTTTAAATTAAGTGTTTGCAACTGAAAATGACTGTACAGTGTACATTGTGAAAAATTTCATTGCTGCGTAATTTAATGTGATACAATTGGTATGACTATGTGTGTTCAAATAAAGTTTGGTATTTTTTTATTTGCAATTGCAACGTAAATGTGCTAGCATTCAGTGGCGTAGGCATGAATTTTTCAACGGAAGTCGGGGGAGGGGGGGTTGAAGCACTAATCTGTCTTTTAACTTCAGTGTTGTCACTCTTTTCAATCACGCAAAATGTTAATGATGATCACATCAGTCAACGAGCTCTTTGCATTGCCATATCGTTTATGCTAATCTCCTCGTAGGGATGTGCTTCAAGTAGGGATGTGCTTCAAGGAAAATTGCTAGTAGGGATGTACTTCAAGGAAAATTGCTCGTAGTAGGTAAAATTGTAGGGATATAGTAGGGATGTGCTGTGCTTCAAGTAGGGATGTGCTTCAAGGAAAATTGCTCGTAGTAGGTAAAATTGTAGGGATATAGTAGGGATGTGCTGTGCTTCAAGTAGGGATGTGCTTCAAGGAAAATTGCTCGGACTTGCCGAATAACGAGTATTCACAACATTACTTGGCCGAGTCCGAGTATCTACGACATCAAGATATGCACTCAAAATCAGGTCAAGAGCATAAAATAAGGTCATCACGTCCGTATAAGTCCTAATTTCGATTCAAGCTCGGATACAGAGCAAAAAAGGTCAAAATGATAATGCCTTAATACTCGGCCGAGTATTCGCACTAGGCACATCCCTACCTCCTAGCACAGTGTAACTGTGGAATGGCGGGAGTGTTTTACCATTGTTAACCACGCTAACTACTAACTAGAACTTTCTACAATAATCGTCGGCAGTGGGCTAACGCTGCGATGTTATCACAACCGCAGATCAAGCAAAGTCCAAAATCATCCTTTCATGCGGCAAATGAGTGAAGACCGGCTATAAAACACAAAAGTTGACGAACCAAAGGAAGGGTTTGAACTCCCGAACCTCCCCCCCTTTTGCCTACACCCTTGCAATCATTCACTATGTACGTTATCTTTGCACAATTGCACTTGAATCAAAGCTGTATATAAACCACTAATAGCCCGTTTCGCCGTTGTCGGCAACTTTTATCACCTGCGAAGCCAACAACGACGATTCAGGGTGCAGTAGTTTCATGGTGATTTCATTCAAATACAATATAAGCTTTAGCGAACGATAGTCCATCCACAATCTGTCAGAGGACATTGCAACTCACTTAGGCTTAACATCAGTGAATATTCTTAACTTTATTCAATGTGTCTACGGTTGACTTTATCGTGTTTAGACAAATCTTGGTCAAAGTCTGTTTCCAATGCGACGCGTGCGAAAAATTATGTTTTTTTTCTGATAGTGATCATTGTTGCAGCATTTCACAACTCACCTGTGAGGTTGATGTGACCGGCTGCATGGTTGGCGTAGCGGTTAACGGAACAGAAGGTTTTAGATTCGATTCAAGGACTAGTTAAATCTGGACACAGTGCAACCAACGACTTGCCACAAATGCCGCGGTTTTTCAGCGTTACAAGCTGTGTTGCCCAGGCGCTAGGCCGCGGCAATCGACCCCACCACTCGTTACACGGTTTGGCGTAAAGCCTGGTCTACACTGAGGCCGTGCCAGACTGAGAAAAGTCAAGTCAAGCCATGCGACGAGTCTGCACTGGAACTGTAAAATGGTCAGACGCGGCGTGCTTTTTAAGTTGATGCAATCAAACGTCATCATAACGGTATGGAGTTGGCCGAGTGGTTGGTGCATTGAGCTGCGTTGAAGAACAAACATACACTGATACAGTTGTCTGCTTGTTCACTAACTAGTGGGTTAGTACCCTACGACTGTATTCATTGGAACCCAAGATCCTAACCAAACAAGTCAAGTACAATTTTATTTGTTTGCACTGAAATAGTCATCTAATAGTCAATTACGCAACAACTTTTAACATGAAAGTGATAAAACAGTACAAAAGTTAGTTTGATTAGTAAACAGTGGCAAACTGGACAGCGCCAGACCATTTCCTGATCATCTGAGTCAAGTTGCCCATATCCAACAGGCGTAGAATTCGTAAATTTGTTCACTAAAATTTTTGGGAGCTGGAGAAGGTTGTTGTTGGGCAGGGGTAGGAGATGCTGAAATTGTTGGGTTGGTTGCAGGCATCTACACTAGCCCTCCCGTGAGTTCAATCAGGGAATCCAACAACCAATAGAATGAGTCTACCAAAGGCAGTAGTCCCCTTCAATGGGGTATCATTATCTACTATACATAAATGTATCTGAAATCTTATGCAAATAAAATTGATTAGTACACAACAATGGCGCAGCAGATTACACATGAGTACACTCATAATGCAATACACTTAATAATATTAGTAATTATGATGTTATCATGACATAATACCAAGACATAATTTTTATTTATATATACAGGTAAAGTAAGGCTTCTGGTCACATCTATCATTCCACATCGGCAGTGCCTCTCAATCACTTGTCATGATTACTCATGACTAATGTTATTACACTTGAACTATTGCAGCACTATGGTCCAGACAGCCCAGATTAAGCACATATATAGACAACCAACAGGTGTGCACAAATAAGATGTGCAAAATGCAGTCATGCACAAACAAGATTGTGGGCATGCTACTTATGCATAAACAAGGTGTAGACAACCAACAAGTATGCACAAACAAGATTGTGGGCATGTTTTCTCTAGGCTACTCATTATTAATAAACCTAGGTCCAGTAGGCGAATGGGGTAGGTTGCCGACTTGTCATTCTGGCCTTATTCTTACTACAGTAAGATACTAACAACCTAGCCTACTGACATTTCAAAAATCAATGCTTTCAAACACTACTTTACAGAAAAAAACTCTCCACAAACTTCAGTTTTATCTTTCACTACAAATCAACCTGCCAACTGTCAACACTGCTGAATAGGCTTAGTCCAACAGCTGGTATCAATCTTTTCGGCTGCTAAAGACCTGGGATGTAATTCATTTCAACCAAACAAATCGGAATTCAATATGAATAACCTTTTGGTCTCTGCAAAACTTGTTTTCAAAAAAAAAAAAACTAGATGTACACTAGTCAATTAATTGGACATCGGTAGGTTGCCATTCTGGCCTGCGTACAGCTTGGATTCTTATAAAGCCGACTGAAATTTCAAAATACAATCCTTTGCTATTTTCTTCTGCCTGTTTACCTAAAAAATATACAAAGACAAAGTGTTTCACGACCAAGTAGTCTAAGACTATTAGCCTATACCTGTACCTGGAAAATGGAAAACTCCCGATCGCAGCAAGTCGCAGTCGCAGCAGGCTGAGAAGAATTAAACAAAGCGTAAATTTTTTTTCGGCTGTGCGCGGCACATGTCTGCGCCGCGCAAAACTCCATTTCAGTAAAACAAACTAACTTTTGCGCCTCGCTCAGCCTCAGTGTAGACCGGGCTTAATACCGCCAAGTATAATAAAGATTTGTTTTTTTTTACTTAATTTAGCCGTATTTTTGCAGCAGATATATTTCTACTGCATTTTAATTTCGGCAAGTTTTGAACATATGTTTTGGACAGGAAAGAAAATGGCCTTCAAAAAACCTCGGAATTCTTGCCCAAAGTTAATGTTACTCTTGTTATTATCCTTCGCAAAAAGTAAGATTTGAAACGTTTTTTGATTTAAGACCAGTCTACGCGGTTCAATATTCACACTTCGTTCAAGCTGCTCCATCTTTTCCTATTTTATTCATTTTTGGTCGTAAGCGAGTTTGCAGGATGCTTAGCGGGAGACATTGTAAAAGCCAAGGTCGACGTCGAAAGCTGTCTTACAAGCTTAAAACAAACAATCCGTAGACCAAGCTGTAGTTTTATGGTACAAGGGATTAAGTTGTAAATCTGTTAGCGTTTATTTCTTGCGGCGTGCTATACCGTATACAAACTGTAATATCACAGTGAATATGTTATTCACAACTTGATAATTCCTAGCTTAAAGGAAAACCTAAGAGTAGATTTCGACCTAACCTGCAGTTTTAAGGATTTTATGCAAAACCTATACACTGTCCTGAATCATTGATAACGACTCACTTCATATGAGATTAACGCCTGGTCCACAATATACTAATTTCAAGCGTTTACAAGCTTTTCCACATCAACCTTTCTCTCTTTATTATGTCCAGCGGAGCAACCTGCTCAATGCCCAAAATAAAGAGAAAATGAAGCAGCTTAAGCGCTTCAAACGCGCATAATGCACATTATGCATAATAGTCGCATATGCATATTACGGTGATAAACTAAGTTTCTACACTCAATTTTGTGGCAAGTGAAAGAGATAACCATGAATGTTTATATTTAGGTGCAAGCTGTCATCAGCAGTGCTACGTGCTGACCAACGACAAAACCTACGCTTCCAATCACGATCTTCGCTTCTCTACAAGTGGGATGTGTAGCATCGGCAACTCAAGCACAATCGACAATAATTGTAAACCAATAGAAATTGAACAAAGCTCAACCGAAATCGATGCAAGAAAATATCTGCAAAACAAAAAATGGAAATTGTTTTTGACCATTTCATCTAACCAAATATCATCGAACGGAATGGCGGCATGTAACTTGTCAGATAATGTTTCAGAAGTTTTATCAAGTTTGACTGAACATTACTGCCATCACAAAACGCAAATAAAACCTCCAATCACAGTCTGGGAAGTCTTTACAATTTTGGGCCTAGTTTGCATTGTCGGTAATATCATGGTCATTTGCACCAAACTATCCAAGTTTGTTGGGAAGAAAATCCTTCCAGATGAAATCAAAATTTACTATTTCCTGGTTTTAAATCTGGCTATATCAGATTTACTTATGGGTATCCATCTGATTGGCGTCGCATTTGAAATGAAAAGGAAAAGCACGGTTAATAGTTATGTCTCTGAACCGTTTCCGTGTGATGTATTCGGAGTCCTGAATTTGCTCTCTAGCCAAGTAACTGTCACTATTATATCGATAATAAGTTATTATCGGTTGTATAGTGTAATATGGCCGTACAAACGACCAACTTTTAGATTTACCATCACTGTAAGTGCATGGGTTTGGCTACTATGCTTGGTGGTATCGATTTTTCCAGTCTTGGACATTGGGATTGTAAGTGAATTTTTCACACGGGGAATCACCAAAGATTATTCATTTAATGCAAATAGTTATTTAATGCCAAAACACGGACTAGATTTTACCGCAAGATTTGTAAACTTTCCTGCTGACAATGGTACAGCCGAATATGTCAATGTTCCTATCAGTTCTTCCGAATTATCGTTGAAAAGTCTTGTTGAGTTACAATTGACGAAAACGAACGAAAAATGGATGATTATTAAAATGTTTCAAAAAAATTATTTTTGCGCAATCAATTTTGTACATTCAGATGAGAATAAATCAGAATATTTTGCTTTGGGCATAGTTTTGTATAACTTTTTGTGTTGTATTCTTATTATCATAGCATATGTACGAATGTTATCGGCAATAACAGGCTGCACTTGCATTGCGAGCACCAACAATACAGAAAATGTCAATGCGGACATCGAAACTATAGTCGACCTCAAAATGATAAAGTATTTTTTCGTATTTCGATTGTAATCGTAACGAATTTATTGTGTTGGATTCCTTTGTGTCTATGCATGTTCATATTACGACCCAAAGTTAACAAATCTAATGGAGATTGCGATGAATATGAAAAGCTTGTGAATATATATAGAGATATAAGTTTGGCTGCCTTCTGCATGGTTTCATTCAATAGCATGATTAACCCCTACCTGTATTCAATGAACTACTGAAAAAAAATCGGGAAAAAACTGTTAGATTTTATAAAAAGCAAATGCTCTTAGTCACTGAGCGATGTCTTGATCACGAAGTAAACAATCGCAGGTTCCAAGGACCCGGGTTCGATATTTACACTGTGATTGATTTTAAAAATCTCACGCGCTTTATTTAAAATTAAGTCTTTACAAATGAAAGTGACTATATAGTGTACATTGTGAAATATTTCATTGCTTTGTAGTTTAACGTGATACAATTGGTATGTATGATTATCTGTGTTCAAATGAAGTGTGGTAGTTTTCTTTTTACAATATTATGGCAACTGTAATTGAGCTAGCATTTGCTATTCACGTTAACTATTGTAAAATCATATTTGAATGAAATCACTAACGTATGAAAATCGCTAGATGCTGTTTCGCCGTTGATGGCTACTTTTACCACCTGTACAACGGTGAAACAAATTGTAGTAGTTTTATAGTTATTTCATGCAATACATTATAATTATAGCTCTAGCGAACGATAGTAATCAAGCAATCTGCCAGAGAACATTGAATTTCACTTACTTTGATTTGTGATTCTTGAACTGGTGCAATATTGTTAGACGGTCAAAATTGGCCAGTTGATATTCTTAACTTGATCGAATGTGTTTACGGTTGACTTTGTTGCATTCAGACAAGCTTTACTGAAGTTTGCTTTCAACTTAACTCGTGGAAAATTTTTTGTTGCTGATGGTGATCGTTGTTTCAGCATTTAGAACTCATCGGTGAGGTTGGTGCGACCCAGACTAAAGTCATGAGATACCAGGAACCACTACCTAATGATTTGCTGTTACTACAGGGATAATGTATTTCACGTTAATTGGCTTGACTGGTTAAACGAAGTTTTACATTCGTTTATTTTTTCTATTTATTGACGCGATAAAAC
This sequence comes from Trididemnum miniatum, assembly GCA_964006365.1. Taxonomy (NCBI): domain Eukaryota; kingdom Metazoa; phylum Chordata; class Ascidiacea; order Aplousobranchia; family Didemnidae; genus Trididemnum; species Trididemnum miniatum. Next base: position 25,584,510 of record OZ023237.1, read on the forward strand.
ATGACATAAATAAACAAAACAAACGAACGATCGAAAAGCTCAACATTCCATTTGTAAAGTTATAGAAGGGACCATTTTCTAATATGTGACGTCAATTTATATTCCTTTTCGCAAGTTTTACGTTGGTCACAGAGAGCGCCCTAGAGCATTACAGCTTCACCATTGTCGTGCTTATGACTTCATACTTCATAGTGATGAACTCATGCTACGACAAAGAGCACGAGCTGCGTCTAGTCAATTTCTTATGTCATCATAAAAAACTATGGTTGGATGGCATGATGATAAGCGTTCTTGCTATATATCACTTTTTCAGGTTCTTGCTTAAACTGACTAATCGGTTACCTAACAAAAAATTGTATGTTATTTACGTAAACGAACAATGTTTTGACTCACGTGACCGTTCTAGTTATAAAAATGACGTAATCTTCCACACAATCAATCTAGTAATGCTGTTACAGCATTGCTTTCTATCACAAAGTTCCCGCTTCAATTCCTGACTAATTACTTTTTAACAATCCATAATATTGGCCACAATTAAGCAGGTGAATTGTTATAAAGCTTTTAATGAGTTGATGGTATTTTGTCAAAATCAAATTCCTCATCAAACATCACAAGGCTCATTATCGGGTACCGGTATTGTTTTAATAGAGCAACTTAGCCCCTTAATTCATTACAAAGCATAACGATGATGGTGAATCTGGAAAGGAGTTACAAGTGATAGGCAAACTTCTCGTGGTAATTTAGTTAAAACCAAAAGTTCTACAGGTCAGATGCAAGAGGCGTTTTGTTTTGATTTTGGGTAGGGTCCCAATTTTCGGGGACGTGTGGGGAGTGGGCACATAAATATTGGGCTGCTCACTACCCTGAGGTAAAAGCTAATATTCTGTGAAGTTAAACTATTGCTCTTTTGACGAATTATGAAAAGTACACACCCTTCCGTTGGTATTGTCCGCAACAAAAGACTATTTGGTGCAGAAATTGAAAAAAAAAAACGCCACGTCAAAAATTTTATAACACTGGAAACCCTTTGCAAGCAACTCATCTATTGGTGTTGGTAACAGCGGCAAAGTCTTACATAAATAAACGCAGCACGAACGGCTTCCGGTGTTTTGAGGTAAAAAGTAAATTTGGTCAAATCGTTTTTTGCCAATAGGCCAACAGTATTTTAAGATAAATAATCAAAAACCTTAAGATGTAGCAAGTTTAGGACAGTTATGTACACGTAACGGAGGCTTATGATACAGAGGGGGATTGACGTACGAAAGGCCTAAGGTTTAAAGCAAAAATAGCTAAAATTAGATTAAAATTGATGTTCCTTAGCTTACAGTATGAAAGATAAGATCACGTGAAATTCGGTAGAGCATTTCCTGGTACGAGTGCATTTGGTAAACAATTTCCTTCTTCAAGCTCTGCTTATTTTAGATGGAAACAAAACACTTTCGTCAACCAATGCTTATTTTGATTCATGCATTACATCCAGCGCGCAGACCTATCTACGCATTGGTTCACGTAAGAAGTTCTATGGAAAGCAACAGTCGAGCTACGCAAGTCAGTGGTTTGCAACAAAAAAAAGATTGTGTGCAAAGCAGCCTTAAGGTAGGTTAGATTTACAATACAACGAAAGTGAAACGAAGATGAGATTGTTTTATAATTGATTTACAGAGGCAGCATCACGCTTCTTGCCACTCATATGCCTACACCGCTCTCAGATGGGAAAATCACGTTGAGAACTTTTTTCAACGGCACAACCAGTAACCTTTCCGATTGTCCTCCCCACTGTCCTTGATGCAGAACTTTAAGCAGGGAAGCTGTGAATGCCAATTTATGGCTATTAGTGTGACACTACTCGGAATCGAACCATAAGCCCATCGTTCCAGAGGTAGACGCTCTACCCATTTGGTCATCTGAGCTTTGTTTTTTTTTTAATGATGTCAAGCAGCTTGGCTTAGCAAGTTGAGCAAAGAGGACCAAGCTACATGACATTGTGAAACAAAGCTCAGCACCCTATTCAGACGCCTATGTAAACATATCTTATGACAATCACTTCTCTCGCGCTTAATGTGAAGAAGTTGGAACAAGTACAGTCTGTGACTCGTTGCTGCAACTGGTGGACGTGCTTTGGTGAGGCTGAACATTATTGAGGGAAAAAACTTTTAGTGCAATGCGTAACTAAAAAGCAATTCAAACAAAGGGTAAAGACTGATGACGGTAAAGGTGTTAGTTGATTTTTTTTGTTGTCGCGCTTCCATTTTTGTGTAATTGCAGTCCACGCGCACGCTATCAGTGCGGGAGGTCAGGGGTTTGATTCCAGGGCCGGTTAAATCGGCATAGTGTCGCCAAAGGCTCGCCACCGCTGTGACGTTTCTTCGGAGCTGTGTTGCACAGGCGCAAAGTCGCGAAGATGGGCCCAGCCACTTGTTACACGCTTCGGCGCAATACCGCGAGTATAATGAAGATTTGATTTTTTGCTGTCCCCGCAGTTATAAAACTTTGATCAAACTTACTTACCACGCTCGAACAAAGCATTCTAGTGATAAGTAACAGTTCAAGGCTGAAAAACATTGCTTTATTTAGAAGAGCAGAGGACTAAACACCAGCAACGTTTTCTGTACAAGTTTTTGAGAACAAGAACATGCTAAACGATGATGTAATATACCTCACGTCATTCTACAGTAGATGTCACGACAATATTATCTTCGGACCATTGTTTGCGTTTAAGTGAAAAAAGCAATGCAGAAGGCTGTGAAAGCGTAGCTCTGCGTGGCAGAAATCCCATCTTTTCACGGTTATGCCAATGTAACACAAATGATGATACGAGGCGTCTGTTATATTCATTTGATTGCACCTAATTGTCCTTTCCTGTGCTTCACTTACTTGAAAAGTCTGGCTTTAAGGGAAATAAACTTCGTATTTCCAAATTTTTCGTTAATTAATAAGCGCTAAATGAATTACAATGCTCGGAATTTATCAACATTTTGAGATTTCTATTCTTAAATTTCAATGACGTCATTATTTTTTAATTATTTAATTATTCCCGGGGAAATTTAAAAAGCATAAAGTTTTTCGGAAATTGTCATCAGCAACCAGCAGTTTTATTAAGTGTACACTGTGCATGCAAACCTAATTACGTTTACGTAGACACTAATTGCTTATTAGAGAGGTTAGGCTTGTCTGAAGATACGTGTACTGTATCAAAGGGGAAAGGTCAAAATGAAGAATTGTGTTAGTTAACACACAGCGCATCAGTTCAAATATTGTTGATTCACCTATCAACAAAAATTGAAAGTTTTTTTTAATTTTGTAGTGGGCTACATTTATATTCTTCTATCACGAAAAAGCGATCAAAACACTACGAGCTCGCTTAAGGGTTACCGGCCACCTATCTACCACTCCAAGATGGACGAATCCTGCCTTTCCTAACAGCACAACAAGAAAACTTGCCAACATCTTCGCTCTGTTTCTTTAATGCTCAGCGTCCAGTAAGAAAGCTGTGAATACCAATTTTTAAGTCATTGCTTTGACTCTACTCCAAATCGAACCGCTAATCTATTTTTCCAGAAGAAGACGCTTTATTCACTTGGCCATCTGAGCAGCCAGTTTCAAAGCCACTCAACTCCATTTCATCATTTTACACTTCGACAGCCGCAGAAGCAACGCAAAATAATTACACACAAACAAACGACGATTAGGTAATGCGCGGTCCTACTAAACACCGCAAGGGACTGAAACATCGCAAAGGACGACAAAGGACCTCAAACTGATGTACTAAACACTGCAAAGAACGACAAAGGACCTCAAATTGATCTACTAAACACCGCAAAGAACAACAAAGGACTTGGAATCATACCATAACAAAGAACGACAAAGGACTTTAAATTAGGGTTAGGGTTAAGTTCGGGCTAGGGTTAGATTAGGGTTAGGGTTTTAGGGTCCTTTGTCGTACTTTGCGGTGTTTAGTACATCAATTTGAGGTCATTTGTCGTCCTTTGCGGTGTTTCAGTCCTTTGCGGTGTTTAGTAGAATCCGGTAATGTGTGTCAACGTACCAAGAAATGAGCTATATAGACGTACAAATTACCAGTAGAAGGTCGGAACAAATTTTTGTTTCGAAGTGTCAAACGAAGTTGCATTCGGTGGGCTTGAGGCTAGTTCTAAAAGAAATTGTTTTTTCCTAAAACAAAATCAGAATTTTTCTGTTTCGATTAAATGTGGTAGTTTCTCTGACTAAAAATCGTTAATTAAGCTTTTTTATTAAAGAAAAAACGGTTGCGCAGCGCGTGAGTTCCAGGTTACCAACCAGTGGCGTTGGAAGTACTTTTAAGTACGGGTGAGGGGGGGCTGAAATTTGTGCTACCATACCAACGTCTTCGCCCTCAGACCCCCTCCTTGTTATCGCACCATACATCATGCGTATCATGCACTTTACTTCAGTAAAAGTCACTTGGAGACTGCTGAATGAACTCAAGCTTTCCTCTAGCTAGCATTTCCACAGTAGCCAGATCGACGTTTGTAAACGTGTTAACCCTAGAGTGCATGACTTTTTTTGTGTCTGTTACTGCATGAAAGGGTCTGTGAGACCCTGCGTCCGAAAACTGGGTTTAAGAATGACTTTAGTTACATTATACGGATAACTGGGTAACTTTAGCACGGAATGTAGTATCTTCATACATCTGTTTGTGAAAGGGCGTTGCAACACCTAAATGGGTGGTCAAAAAGGGTAGGCCTGCTTCGAGGTCATAAATGGTGATATAATGTCCGGAAGAATAGGTTTGGACGCTCTTCCGTTTTTTACATTTTTTAGTATGTTCATAGACTAAATTTCATGGATATACTACGTCCAAAAAAGCTCCCACCTAAATTCTATCAGTTTTTAATGATAAAAGATTAGAAAAGGCGTTGTTTAAGTCCGTTTCCGGCAAAAAGTCCGCTTCCGACATAGGTTGAAAAGCAATAAAGGCCACTGCACTGTGAACATAAATACTAAGACCGGAATACAATAAACATGGGATGGAAATAGCTTAAAAGGAGGAAAAGCACAGCCGCAGTAAATCTTAAAACTGCACGGTACGACAACATAGGTTCAGCCGGGCTCAACCATCAGCAATGTAAGCAAGGCAGTAGGCCATTTTCTTTCAGTTTTGCACTTCCTTGCTTACACTACTGATGATGACAGCTGAATCTGTGTTGAAACGTCCAGTTTAGAGATTTACTGTGGCTGTACTTTTCCTATTTAGTCTTAGACCGCTTTGGATAAAATGCTCACACACAGTTGAGCAGTTTTGACCAGAAATTGGCAGTGTTTTACGCACACCGGACACCCCTGCAGCAGTAAGCAGTCTTTCTGTTGGGATTATGATTAACAGCGATGAACGGAAACTTGCTAACTTGCTTGAATAAAGCTCTCGATTGTAATCTTTTCGTACTGCTAGAAGTACTTTATCTCGACTATACGCGATCTTATAGTACCTAAAAATGTCGAATTGCGTTTTCTCAAGACCCTTGCAAGGGATAGGCACGTGCAAAAAAATCATCATCGGTAGCAGCATTTCTGCCTTCCGTGACATGTCTTGTTGCATTCATTGCCACATTTTCTAAACTGCTTGGCCCGCGATCAGTCGTCTGATCCTTCCCGGTTTATGTAGATGCGCACGAATTGTAATATGATTGAGCATCAGCTAGCGTTCAGAACTTCCAACCATATTTAGCGGGCCTTTTAAACGTATGTTGAATGTTCTGTGGGTATCTGCTTCTAAATGGGTACAGCTCCTTGTCAACAGTCATGAGTTGTCGTTGTCTTTGCTGGCAGGCCTATCATTTTCAGTCTGCTTTGCCTCAGTGTAATACAGAGCCGGCGGCAAAGCAGTCGACTTAGGGGGGCCAAGCGTTTATTAGGGAGGGGGCCAAAGTTTGAAATCAAGCATAAAAACCGTTGTCTTTAAGAGTAAGCTTGTTGATTGGGGGGGGGGCAAGTATGTTGATTGGAGGGCAGGCCCCCATGGCTTTCCCTTGACGCCGGCTCTGGTGTAATATGATAATTCAACCGATTTGGCCGTTTTTTTTTCTGCATACAAAACACAGAAAGTTCACTTATGGCAATCGTCCCTTTTACCCTATTTTTATTATTTGAAACCGCTTCTTGTGGGGCGTTTCACAATATCCAAATAAGGCAATTAGACATTGTTGTGACAATGGCTATTCCTTTTGATGACAAAATATAAAAATCCAACGTGTTTCACAGAAGCAGTCGCAGTTTTTCCATAAGAAATCGGTAGGGGTCTGAGAGACGCTCGTCATGCAGTAATGTAATAAGTTCAATTATTTTTATTTCTAGAAGTTGCTTTGTTTCGAGATTTGGTAATCACAAAGTTCAGCCCAAAAAAGTAAAAGTCAGGAAATTTGGGGTTTATCGATTGAAGACTGCAGGAGCTACGCAAGACGAAACACCGTAAAGGGTTTCACAGACCCCTTCATGCACTCTAGGGTTAACCTCCTTTAAATGACTGTGTACACGAAGTTACCAGGAAATCCAACAAATTATGCGATTTTGTTCATCTTTGTCACAAAGTTGCAAAAATTAGTAGCCTATGTTGGTTTGATCGTATTAATGAAAAAAAGAAACGAATAACAAGCGACGCCATAAGCCATTGTTGAAGTGCAATAGGGTGTACTGTAGTTACAAATTTTTCAAAGGGGGGCTGAAGGGGGGCTCAAAATTTCTATGGGGAGCTGAAACAATTTAGGAGGGGGCTTTAGCCCCCACCTTCCAACGCCCTTGTTCACCAACGAATGGGTTCTGCACAAAAACGTTTAGGAATGGAACTTTTTCTGAATTTTCAGCAACTTAAAGCATCACAGCAGTCAGAAAACCGTCTATCTAAATTCTATTCTAAAATGTAAATAATATCGGGACCATTTCCAAACGCCAATTTTCAACACAAAACGACCTAGAGTTATCTACAGGTCAAAATGTCAACTTGAACAACCAGACCAGTGAAGACCACACAACATTCGAAACAAACAACATATTTGTCCCATACTTTCGCAATGAACGTATTTTTAGCCCATAAACCAGCAATTGGTCGGTCTGTAAACTAGTTTTACCGAAGTTGTGTGTCAGGAAAGTAGATGACAAAACACATGATCTGAAATTTAAGTGGTCACGTCACGTTTTGCTGAAAATAACTGACCGTCTACACTTAAAATAATAAACCGTAAAAAAGTTCGTTCAATTGAAGACATTTTGCGATTACTTTTACGCTCCTCTCTAATCAAGCTGCGGAATTAGTGTAGACGTAAAGAAGAAGAAGCTTGCAATAAAAATTACTATTTTCAAGCCAACTTCAACGCTTAATAATACAGAAGATGCTTTTACATGCAAGATGGTATCGAGTAAACAATGAAAAGTCAGTCAAATGTCTTTAGTTACAGCATCAGCCTTACGCAGAATTTAAATGGCGTTCTACAAACGTAAAAGAAACTGTCACCCGTGTTTTCAAAAAACGCAACTTACAATTCGTGGTGTAGGTGCCACTAAACCTGTGTGAGTGTGATACCTCGGAATGGGACGGTACCACAGGAGGTTTTTAACTGAACAAATTTTTTTGAAGAAGCACATTAGAAACGGGTTTACACATAGTAATTTTCGTCCGATGTTGCTACCAAAGGCTTCAAATATTTCTACAAAAATGTTTTCAAATTCACAAACTTTTGTTTCTATCCAATGTCTTATACGACCACTGCGTTTCCCACTTTATTACACGTAAGTTAGGTATAGAAAATTACATCGGATTTTGTTTTTTAATTACTGAATCAGTTTTAAAATGTGTAGAAAATGCTCTCACAAAATGGTTTGCACTTGTTTACCTAAACTAGTGATGGCAGATGCGCCTCAAAATTGCGTTGACCTGAAAATAATGAGTTGGTGGCTTGGTCAGTAGCAAAGCGCATACAACGTAATCAAATCATTCGCTGCCGGTTTAATTCCTTATGTTACAAAGCAAATGCAAAACCTAGTTTCGGTCGAAGACAAGTCTTTCTTGTTGCAAAAAATCCAAGGTTGTCTAAAAATTATGGAGAGGTCCAAAAACTGTACCTAATGAAACAAACTGATATATTAAAGGTAATACAATTAAGACAAAAGGCTTAACAATAAACAGTCAAGAGACTTGGTGGTAAACCAACGCGATGCGTGCAGAGGCTAAAAAAGTAGCAGCCTGTTTATTGGTAGGTCGGTTTGGACAGTTTTTGACTTAATTCATATAAATCGCCGTTTCAAATTTTGCAAGAAATAAAAAAGTGCTCATACTAATCAACATAATGACTTCATTTTCCAAAAAATGTAGTCATAAAAAATTTCACAGGAAGTACTAAAAAAAGTGTAAAACTACAAAAAAATTCGCTTAACTCAGGCATTGGAAAGATTATTTTGATATGGGAACTTTTAAATTTTATAGTATTGACACCTTAGGTTTTTGACCTATTAACATTTTCCCTCCAGCGACTTTATGGTAAACTGAAATAGCGCAAATCTTTACTTATACTGGAATAAAAAGAGTGAAAGAGTAGTATGCGAGTTTAGTAAGTCCTTATACTGGCGGTGTCAGAGTCCATCTCCGCGGCTTCGCGCCTGGACAACACAGCTACAAAGAAACGTCGCAGCGGTGGCGAGCCTTTGACGACCATGTGTTCGATTTCTTCCTTAGCGTAATACCGCGATTATTTGATTTTTTCGATTTGAGTAAATAAACTTGATGAAAAAAGAGTTAATTAGTGATGAAACCCAGTTACTGCTGGAATACGTATGCTTGTGAAAGGAGAAACTAAGCATTAGACCAATGGTTCCCAGACTTTTTAGAGTTGAGTCCCACTGTTTGCTACCACAGCTTATGGCGACCCACTTAAGTTTATTCAATTAATAAAACATTGACGAAGAAAACAAAATAAATTAATCTTTAAAATTAAATAACCCTCGCGAGAAGGATGAGCTTGCTTCTTGCTACTTTCTATAATGGTCTTGACATTAATTTCAATTTGTAGTTTTAGACGTAAAGAATTTGAAAGTTCTGGTTTATTTCGAGATTTCTATAACTTTTTACGACCCACCAAGATTTTTTTTGCGACCCACAGGTGAGTCGCGAGCCATAGTTTTGGAAACGCTGCGTTAGACTATAAGTAATGTGGATAAACAAACGAAGCTTGAAATATAGAAGCTTGACCAGGCTGGGGGCAGGATTGAAAAACAGACGTAACCGGTAACCAGGTAATTATCTACCACCCTAAGAGATACTAAACTAAACAGCGTTTTCGATCATGCATGTTTCTAAAAATTTCCAAGGGATTTCAAATCCTAGGTCGCATTACAAAACATTAAGTGCAAAATCATTCAGCATATTTTGACCGCTTTTCAATGCCTGTTGTTGTTTGTGACCTTGTGTGTAATCAATTAGTTGTCAACGTGATTTGCAAGCATGAATACGCAAGTGCCACGTTAAATGTGAGTTGATCGATTTAGTCCCATCATCAGCAGACATACGAAACTGCTCTTTCAAATATGTCAGTTAAAAGATACCTTTCACCTGATGAGTACATTTTTCGATGTGCAGTAACACCGCAGAAAGACGAGCCATGATCTTAGTACATATTTAACGCAGCATGAGATTTCTACTGTAGTAAATTTCAAGTTCTTTAAAAGTGGTGCCATGAAAGCGTGAAAGTTAAAAAAGTAATGAAAGTAGAATGAATGAATTGTTTTTGAATAAAAACAGTAGAAGTAATTTAGTCATTAAGTAGCTTTGAAAAGGTAACATCATTACTTTGAAAATAGCAAAGGCTGGAATAGACCTGGAGGTATATGACAATAGCATGATGCTATGTACAGTATATACACAAATGTCATGCGCAAAGTTAATGATTTGTTTTTAGGTGAAATAATGGAGAACCTATGATTTGTGAATTTTCTATATTATCTGGTTATGAGAGTGATATTAAGTTTACTGCTTTTCTGTTTGACAGGACTGGGTAAGCAACAAACGAACAGTATTTATATAGGAATAGGAACGTTGTCTTTGATCTTATCAAAATATATTGACACAAAATACGTCATCACAATTTGAAAACGTATTGCACCAATAACTTTTGTATCATAACAATGCACTGTAAGATTAAATTCGATTCCCGCATCGGGAAATGCCTAGAAAAAAAACTTGATTTCTTATTTCGACCCCAAAGTTTTGGGTAATTAGTAAACAGGAGAGCCTGTGTTGCAGAGGGGTAAAATTGGGGTACTCCGAGCAATCTTGACTATGTTTACGAAAAAGCAGTTACGTCAAAAAAGTGTAACTGACCTATTAAATTGCGCAAATAAACAGCCCAATCGCAAAGCGTTGGATAATGCAATAACTACTTTGTCAGTCAGTCTCTCTGCGCTCATTAATGTGATGTCGCCAATGACACCTCTCATGATCTTATCATTTGTTGTTCCTTCCATCTTTTCAAATTTTTATTTTTCCTCTTTCTAACTCAACTTGTACATGAGGTTTTTATATCTACAATACATATGTATAATATTTTTACCAGGTGCCCAGGGAAATGCGACGCATTTACTGGATTGCCAATTCATATCATGCCCAGTATATGACGCCTGCTTACCACAGAAGCAAACCTCGTGCGACAATGTCACCTACCTCGTATGCTCTTCAGGGAGTAGTTACAACGGCTTTAATAATTTAACAAATGAGCACATTCAACTGACGTTAGTTTCAGCGTTCACCATGGATCCATCAGCTAAATTTGATTTGAACATATCCGTGTGCCATCCATGCGTCCTCCTGGACGAATGCAGTTTCTCGAGAGAGGAAAACCACTTCACATCTACATTTCAAAATCAAACTTACTGCTGCAGTGATGACGTTCATGATTTGTTTGTTCATAATCCATGCTATCCACACAACTTATCTTGCAAACATGATGAAGCCGAGAATCATCAGCAAATTTTAGAGCTTATTAAAATTCCTTACTTAATGTGTGGACTTATCAGTGTCATAGGAAACTTTATCGTCATATTTCAGAAAATAAAAGGAATGTACACCCAAAATTTCAAACACAAAGAGATCCAAATCTTCAATCTCTTAGTTCTAAACCTTTCTTTAGCCGATTTACTTATGGGGATTTACGTTTTAGTCTTATCAACAATCATCGTCGTCAAAGAAAAGAGCAGTGACCATTTCATAGAATTTTCTCTTTGTAATGTACTAGGGGTCATGAACTTTGCCTCAAGTCAAATATCAGTCACAAACTTGGTGCTAATAAGCACATTTCGGTGGTACAGCGTCAAATTTCCATACAAACGTGTGAGCTTGAGACTTGCCTATTTTTTAGTTGTTGGAACATGGGTCGTATGGATAGTCCTCGCTGTAATTCCTCTAATACCAGTGGAGCCATTTGATTCGTTTTTTAAATATGGTGTACGCATTGATGAATTTGGTAGAGGACACGATTTACATTTGGTAGAACCAGAAGGTTTGCTCAAAAGCTTCCTTCGGTCTTTACGAAGTGGCAGTGAATATGATGAAATTTTGAACACCGAACTTTCTCCAACAAAAGTAATAGATATTTTGCACCATTTGGGACTAGTAAATTCAACAACGCACATAGTCGAAACCCTAGGCTATTATAATCTTCAACCTGTGTGTTCTGTAAATTTAATTCTAAGTGATCATCAAACTAAATATTCTTATTTCACATTAGTTATTATTTTATACAATTTTTTCTCATTTCTTGTCATATTGATATTTTACGCAACAATTTTGAAATCCATGACTGACAATGGAGATGGAATGGCGTGTAATTGTCTTGGTTTGATAAAAAACAAAAAAAAAACAAGTAAAACTATAAATAAACCAAGCCAAAGAAGGTATTTTGAAAATAAAAGTATGTTTAAAAGAGTTGTTTTTATCGTTGCAACTGATTTTATTTGTTGGGTTCCTATTTGTTTGATTTCTTTAAGTTTTTTGATTAAGGGATTTACCGAATCCACTCAAATGTGTAATGCTACTCGACATGGGTGTTCTAATCTCGATCTATACCATAAGCTTCAAATAGCTGTGTTTTTTGTGATTCCCGTTAATAGTTCTATCAACCCTTATGTGTATTCTTTTCATTTTTGGAAGGGTTTGTTTTTGAAGCTGAAAAATTCCATAGGTGATTTGTGTGTTCGTTTGTGCAAAGTATTTTAGTTGATTTTAATGAACTATGCATTGAAGTGAAGTTATATTTTTAAACATGTCTCTTACATTTTACGATGAAAAAACAATTCAGGTAAAAACCTGGTTTTTCTCCACACTGTTCTCTAAATGCTGAACTTTGCAATGCTTTTTCTTTGTAGCATGTTTATCCTCCTATCACGAGAAAGCGATCAATGCGCTATAACGAGCTCGGTTAGGAGTTGCCGGCCATCTGTCTACCACACCAAGATGGGGGAATCCCGCTAAGTGCCTTTCCCAACGGCAAAACAAGTAAACTTGCTGGTTTGTTCTCCTCGCTGTCTCTTTAGAGTGTCAAGCAAAGAAGCCGTGATTTCCGTGAATGCCAATTGTAAACTCATTGGTTTGACTCAACTTGGAATCAAACCCGAGTCTACAGCTCCCGAGGCGGACGCTCTTACCACTCGGCCATTTGAGCTGCTGTTCTTTTAAAGTAGGAAAGTTGCTAATATCAGCGTAGAACCACGAATCTTTCTTGGAGCGGACCACCACACTCGCACACGCCCTATCTACTCGGTTATTGGAAATGATTTGGTCGGTTACTCCGAATTGGATACAATCAATAGAATGTAGAAACTAAAAGTTGACACTTTTGCCTTGTGGTTTAAAAGAATGGAATCGGAGTTGAATTGGTACAAAGCTTGTAGCTGTGCGCAGGACAAAGTAATTACTAAAATCCGTTCGCAAGTTGATTTATTGAGCAAACTTCCAGCTGCTGGCAAAACAACAACATTTCAAGCGCGAGGAACGAAAACTGAAAAAGAGCATAATTAGTTGTATTCTGTTGTCACCATGACAAGTTAACATATTACATTGACACGATTTCCACCGGTGAAAGTTTTCATTTTGCAAACTTTACTCTGGTGCGAGCGTTTTTAAAAGTCGTGCATGTAAACAATCACAGTTGCGATAAACACTTTTAAACCATGCACGTATACTTCCGGGAAAATTTAGCAACCGCTTGTATAAAAAAACGTAGTTTCGCTTGTTTACTAAAAAGCAAATAGTTTAGAATTAGTTGAAACTTTTTGACGGCCAACGAGTAGAGTAAAAAGTTAGGTTACACTAGGCCAGGGATAGACAACCCCAGGCACGCGTGCCAAGCGAGGCCACGGAAACGAGGAAACGGTAAAGCAGCAGCGGAAGTGTCACTGTCCAACACATGGCCCTTCTATTTTTTTATAGGGCATCTGAGGGCGTGAAGACCTTTGTTTATTTTGCTCTTCACCGATAATTTCAGGTAAAACAAGACATTTGAGGACGTGAAGACCTTTTTTTCTTTTTTGCTCTTTACTGATAATTTCAGTAAAAAACACGAACTGTCGGTTGGCACGCGGAAGAATTTGGCCATTAATTTTGGTAGATTTTGGCACCCAGACCGAAAAAGATTGCCCATCCCTGCACAAGGCAAAATTACCATGACACTCATATGCTTACAAACACGAAAGTCTTCGAAATCATTACTTTTCTCTTAAAAAAGAACTTTTTACTGTAATTTTTCTTCAAAATTATTATGTTGCTATTTAGCGATGTTATGCTCTCTATTTGCATAATTCGAACAAAAAACGCAGTGTAGTAGAGCGAAATTTAACTTCATCTTACAAATTAAATTGAATCTGTCGTTACAAAGACAAAACAGAGTGGAGCAAAGCGAAATTTAACTTAATCTTACTTCCTATAAAACCGAATCTGTAATTATAAAGTCTTACATTCATCTATGCATAATAAATGAGGTTTTTAGCGAAATGGCAAAACGCAGCGTTAAACGTTTTAGAAACATAAACTTACAATCAGATGGGACGATTGAGACGTAAGCTGGCAACGGTGGGTGAGCACGGGCAAAGCTACTGCAGTATACTATAAAATTTTTATGGTCAAATTTTATAAGAATTTGCAGTTATTTTACAGTAGTTATGACCAATTAGTTGAATTTAAATCGTAATATACGATGAAAAGAAATTGTAGCCATTTAACTATGCTTAGATATTTCTAGCTCAAAATCGTGAATCCCGCAATTTTGGCTGCATGGCAAAGGTCAAACTAAAGAGCAGCTGCTGCAGCCTACATTCCAAGAATCGTGCTTAGAAATTGCGTCAAAATCGTTTTGACGCATTTCGAAACTAATATTTGAATAAAAATCTTAAAGTTTCGAAGTGTGCAAAAACATTATCAAATTTTCTTTAAAGACATGATTTTCTTTCAAAGCACAACCAAAGTCAATAGAAAAGTGCGCCGTGATACCTCACAACAAACCTCTATTCAGCTCCGAAATTTTGACAGAACGCATTTGCAAAATCAAAACATCAATCGATTTTTTAATTCTACGCAAAAAACGCAAACTTTTTACATTTTTCATTTTACCTCAACAACTCATTCAAATTCCTCATAATGCCCATACTGAAGTTTGAGCTATATTGCCACCTTGCGGAGAAGAAAACACGCTTATGAAAGCACCAAAAGCATGCAAAAGCAATTTTGGTTTATCGCTAATATCCGGAAGACATCAAATGCTTTGCTCAAAGTTTAAAAATGTTAACAGTTTGTTGGCTATGTTGAAGGAGCGTTGTGATTGACATGCAACTTGAGCTGTTGGTTACTTTTGTACTTCTTAGATTCAAATCAGCGAGATCATCTCCAGAAACTGATCATTCAAGAATGCTGAGTGTGACAATAAAGCCTACACATATTTTGAAATGGTTCTACGGAAAAGACATGGGTTAAAAAAAAAAAACGAAAAAAAGTTGGCATGCTAGTCACCATAAAGAAACATGGCTAGCGGGTGGATTGATAGTTCTGATACTGGTTTGTTTTTGCTTTATTTTTCACTGATCACTTATGGCTGTCATTCCTGTCAATATTATGGAGTTACAAACTTAAACTTCAAACATTTGCTGCAGTAATCACAGGTATGATAAACTAGACGAAGAAAAAGCAAATCAATCTCGACCGAGAAAACCAACCTCACTCTATCCACACAGCGTTAGGTGCGATTCACAAACATACTTATCAACATGTTACAAGCAAGCTATAATCAACACGATATGTCTAAGGTGGACCTATCATGATTTCTTGTTATGAGTAGCCTATTCATTTTTTGAAGTAGTTACGCAATCCTAGAATGAACGTTATAAGGCTTATAACGTTCATTCTAAGATTGCGTAACTACTTCGTTTCAAAATACCTCATAATATAAGCAATAGTGTCGCAGACTCCATGAAGACAACAATGCTGTTTTATTCATACAGCCTCTATCACGCTACGACTTTAAGGTGTACTCAATAACTTTTGCACAAGCAACTAATCATAGAATATCTCTGGCGGTGACAACGTGAGGTAGAGGCGAAACAGCCAGAGTGTTTTTTTTTTCAACAGCTATGAGCAGAATAAGTGTGGATCATTCTTGTGGGCCTTCATGGGAATTTCTAAAGGAGCGCGTAAAAACTTATTAGTTTTGATTTTGTGAATTGTGTATTTTCGCTGAGTATGTATATGTCTAATTGTCTATTATAGCTGTTTTGACTCATTGCTCGAAAACACTGCTTGTACACAACTGCTTAACTTTATTACCTTAAAAATTTATCAAAAAAGGCACGATTTTTCTAGAATTTGAGCGACAACGGTTTTTGCGCTTCAAAGAAAACTTGCGGCAAGAACACTGATATCGATCACTCCTACCCAAGCTCTTTGTATTTTTGACAAAATTTGACGCTAATCGATGAATGAGCTCGGTATGTGCAACACATCCACAAATTGATGAAATGTAGCCAGGAGTATGCGCTATATGCTGTCTTGCAGTATTCTGGCGTTGGTAAAATTCATTTAATAAATTGCAATTCGTCCCCAACACCGAAAAGACGGCGAAGTATTTCCGACCAAGTCCAAGGCACTGAGAGGCACTTTACAGTAAGACAAACAAGCAATGCTTTGCTTTTATTCAAAAGTGATGCTTTTGCATTAACATAAACCATACGAAGTTACGTGGGCTTATAGTGTTAAAACAATCGAAACACGCTTACATTTTTTGTGGTTTCGATACTGAATTGGTATTTTGAAACGGATGCAGTGACTAGCAACCTTACATTGACGCAACTTCATTTCGAAAGTTAAAAACCTTTTCCAAAAAAAAAACAGAAATGAACCAGACGGCAGACATTCTATTTTTGGATCTACAGTGGAAGTTGAATGTCTGAAACGCATAAAAAAGATAAAGCTACTTTAAAACAAATCATTACCAACGTGATCTGTCCACCCAAATTCCATTTGTAGTTGGGAGCAAATTTTATATTGCTTGAAGCAATTTGTGTGCAACGCTGCAAACAATTCAAAAAAATAATAAAAACAAAAAACCAATAGCTTCTTTCTAGCCTCGATATTATTTTTACCCAAGTATTCATCTGTCGTTTGTTTGAAAATCACCTGATTTGAAACCAAAAAATGGTCAATGTTTGCAATTAAAAGTTTTAAAATGGAAACCCTGATTTTGCGCTTGGAAATGATTGTACACTTTACAGGTGCAACGTGGTGTCATAGGACGTTTATGATGTGATGCAACAATCTGCATGGCAATGCAGTTACTTATATAAAATAACTGAGGTTATTTTCAAATTATATTGAACTGAAAATTCAACAGTAATTGAGGGAGACTGCGAAGTGAGCTTGCGCTCTTCGAGTCAGCAGCCACCCGTTAAATATGTCAAATGCGATCGGCTCCGGCCGCGAATCGAACCCGTCACGTAGGATCTCTCAACTGCGCGCGGTACCGCTAGGCCATGTCGCTGACAATATAAATTTCTGCGATTAATCATCATTAGCCTACTAATATATTCGCTACAAACGCTTGCTAGTGGTTGGCGATGGCAGTTGCTCATCTCCGCGACTTAACAAGTTAACAGTACTTAAAAGGGGGTTTGAGATGCGCAGTTGTTATTGAATGACGATACCAGAAGGTGGTTCACGTCAATGCATGTGAGGATACAGTGCATACACGAAATCAAAAGCTGCATAAATCGGAAGTAAATTAGCGGCTTGAAGTGGCTGCGGATCAAATAAAATGCAAAGGATTCGATTTAGACTTAGCTGTTGTCAGCTTTTCATCGCGAGCAGCCTGTATTTCAAATCTGATTTTTATTTCACAAAAGTACCAATTTTAAAATGGCTATAGGCAAGTCGGGGATTTAGCGCCAATAAAGAGCCCTTTGACTCGAACGCGAGTGTGTGCTAGTTGCGACACATTTCCAACATAGATTGTTATTATTTGCGTGATTACATTCCATCTATTCGCGATATAAGTATAGCTATGAGGTCTTCGCACGTTACTGCCAATTTTAATCGTTTAGTGAAAAATTTAAATTGATCAAGGTTAATTAACTGTGTCCACGACAATAATTGCGGTTTTTTTATATTCAGTTTCTCTATAGCTTTGGCGCTACACGTTTACATGGTAGATCGTGATTCATCTGAAACGCATTTGGTTTCAACCTTTGCTGACTAGAGAGTTAACAACCGCTCTGAAGACTGCAGCAGATCAAAAAGCGTAGTGCAGTAACAGTGTTAGGTGAGTGAAGTCAGAGAGTTAATTGGTCGTTTCTGCGGGTTATTTATTCTATTAAATCCAGAAAAACTGAAAAAACCTAAACCAGGGACGTTCAACCCGAGGCTCGCGGACCACTTGTGGCCCGCTAAAGCTTTCAAACTTTGTACATCGATCAGTTAATTCGTCCTCATGAGCTGACACGATATTTTGAGTTACAGATTCGAGTTCTTAAATAGCATGTGCTAAGGTGTCCCATCAATGATATAGAAAATCCAGCGCGTGCAAGTATGAACACCGTACTGTTTCGATTGCTTTCTTATTTATTTGAACTTGCACTTATTATGTCGTCATAATGAAACATACTGTTACACCATAGACTACCATATAATGGACTGGAAACTAGACACAATGCGTGAAGCATTGTGGAATGTAGACTATCGTCACACGTAAGTGATTGTGCGTTTATATTTCTGCGCGCTTAGTACCATGACATTTTCTTTCATTTTGTATTTAGCACTGAGTAGTGAGTATGGCAAGCAAAAAACGAAAAATAACAAATAGTAAGATACAATCTTTCAAATAACGATGAAAAGGTTGTCTAATTCCTTTAGTTAATGGTATTTACTCCAAATTGACTTGAAGATAGGATCATATATGCCAGCTTCCAGGTTACTCAGTCTGCCAAGAGGCTCACAACTAAAGTTACTCGGGTTGACGTGATTTGGGCAAACGACTTGGAGAAAAGCCACAAATAAACTGGTTCAAGAAAAAATTTTTTGCATGGGCTAGGTTAAAAATACAACCCCCAGCCCCAGTACCCACTAGGCCATCTACCCAATTGCAGCTGCAGACGCGTTTCGACCTTATTAGGTCTCATCAGTGCAGCATAGCAACAACCCCCTCAAAAAACTCGTAATAAAACTAAATACCTGTTTTCATTCATCCCCAAATTTATTGCTACCATTCCTCTGCTAATTCCCTGCTACTACCTCCCCCCCCCCCCCCCCCCCGATTTTCAGACTGATTTCCTGCTAACATCTCCTCACAAAAAACTCTCAATGAAGCTAATTCCTTGCTCTCATTCCACTAAAAATAGCCTAGTTATTTCGGGACAGGAGCAGTTTTGCCAGATTATTATTTTTTTCCAGCCCAATCAGTGACAAAAACTAGCCCAAAACCAGCCCAATTGTAACCACCAATGTTAATCCATTGTGAATGCATAACATTAATGCGTCTACTCATCATCATCCAGTTTAAATCCGGTTTTTCCTCGTGTCCGAAGGTAGCCGGATGCACCTCATTCCTTCAGCAATCGCTCCCACTCCCTCTCTCTATCTCGCGCAATCTGTAGCTTCCTCCACCCTTAACCCAATCTTCTTTATATTCTCTTCGACTTGTTTCTTCCATGTTTGCTTCGGCCGTCCTCACTTTCGTGGTCCATTCACTTCAAACATCATTGCCTTCTTCAAAATGCTCTCATCATCCCTGCTAACCACATGTCCATACCATCTTACTCCATTCGCTTTAGCCATTTTATCTAAAGTTTCCTTCAGACCCAGCATTTTCATCAGCTCCTCAGTATTCTTTCTATCCACTTGTTTTACTCCACACATTGATCTCACCATAGCTCTTTCAGCTCTTCTCAAAATTACCATCTCATTTTCCTTTAAACACCATGTCTCACTTCCATGTAACATTGCTAATCTTACTCAACTACGATACACCATCCCTTTCATTTTCAAAGAAAATCTTCTCCCAAGTAATAACTCTCCGCATTCTCTAAATTTCATCCATCCGATCCTTACTCTTGCAGTCACTGCAGTTTCACACCCACCACTAGCATTCAGCCTATCTCCAAGATGACAAAAACCCTTCACAATCTCCACTTCATCACACAACACCTCCACTGGCTCTTCCTTTCCGTCTCCAATATCTTCACATCTTCTACATACAAACTGTTGTGCAAAACTGCAAAATACTTTTATCATTTTGGTGCATCTCGCATGAATCCACTTCTTACAGAGCGTGCACCACACCGCGTTAGACATAAATTTGATGGAAATAACATGTATTAAAAATTATGAATTAGTTTTAAATACGGGCAAACACAAAGCTTTAGCGGAAAATAGAAATCCACCTTTTCACAAAAAATTGTAACAGTGCTCCTAAAAATTAACCAGTTTCGTTCTGAAATCAGCACTGAAGTAATTGTAGACACAAGGTGTTCTTCGACAAGAAACATTTCACGCGAGAAACATGTTCATCAAGCAGCAGCCTCCCATCAGCACAGCTAGAAAAAAGATGTCAGAGTAGCATTAAAGTTCGGTGATGCAGAACGTTCGAAATGTGCGAAACTCTTCTCTCCTGCTGCGATTTATCTGATGTTTTTGCATTTATGACAAAAGAAGAAGCAGTTGTGCAGTGAACTATTGCAGGTAGAAAGTGGCCAAATCGAAAAAGAAGTTTGTCTTTGTTTTGCCGAAAAATGTCGGGACTCAGGAACTAACGTAGTTTAACTGTATATGTCGTATCGGATCCAGCGAAGTGCTGCACGTTCAAATCTTATTTGCTGCTCTTCATCGCTGCTTTGAATAGAACTGCAATCGGGCCTTCGTTTCTCGTTTCAGCAGGTTTCATTAATCATCCACAGAAATAATTTTAATGCAAGAAATAACTAAACGAAAACAAGGTTATAGCACAAGCATTACATTCATGTTCAAGAGAAAGGAGTTAAGTTTAGCTTAGTTGCAATAAGCTTTCCAACATTTTTCCACTGATTTTGCCGCCAAATTACATTTTCCGAGAATTTAAGGAATTTTTTCCACTAAATGTGCACCAATTTAGTAACGTTCGAACACGGAATATGCAGCGCATCGTGAGCAATCTGGTTTCGCGTGACCTCGGTAGTGGTTTCATACTTTACACATGATGTCAGTTAATGAAGAATCGAATCAGTCACAATGTTTGGTACAAGCACTCGAATGTTAGCATTTATCTGAATTGAGATTTTTTAAACAGAACACGCGTGGGTTTCGCCAAACTCTGAAGGTTTGAATTTACGCTTTTCCGTTTTGTTGATAATAACTTTGAGGTCGCATTGCGCAGGTTTTGCTTGTTCAATTATAAGCAACCGACTGTGATTAAACGGGAAAAATAATGTATTTGATGAAGTTTTGAATTGAGAAAACTAACGATCAATTTCTTCTTTGTGTTATCACATCAGATTTTTAGGGCTGTACATCGCATTTGTCTTATGCGCTGCCCGCTGCGAGGTGGTGTTACAAAGCTTACGACCGCTTGACCTGGCTTCATTTTCCACCCAGGCAGTAGCACTAAGTGCTGCGTTTTGCTACAGCTACATAACGAAACTGCCTTCGCGTAGTAGTTACCAAAAAGACACTAATTGATACGAAACGAAGCTTACCAGCAATCGTGTAAACGACGAAAACTCAGAAACGAGACCAAATTCGTTGATCGCCTAGTTTTTTTACCGTTTTTTTTTTTTTTTTCGGGAAAATAGCAAGCAAGAAATCACTTCGTCTGTCATAATTAAAAAAGTGGATATCGGCGTATCATGTTTTGCGATCAACTAAACACCAAATCTTAACAACATGCCAACAACACTCTCATTATGAGGCGTAGAAGCACAAGTGATAAGTTGCAAAATGCGTTAGCACTGAATCAAGTTCAAAAGACGCGAGTTCCCATCTTACGTCGGTATAATTTGGTTCGTTTTATTAACTGCAGATTAGTGTGAGCTTGCATTAGTTTGAAAAGTCATTTACATACGTCAAAACAAAAATAAACTTTTAAAATACCATGAATAGATCATTTCTGGTCTAACTTGGCCAACCTATTTTAGTGATGCCGTTCACAACTTGAGTAAGTTAGGGGTAATTTTACCGTTAATAATTTAAACCTAATGGAGAGCACTTAATATAAACGTGACCTGTTCAGAGACAAAAGAGAACAGCGACTGAGCTCAGCGTGACCAATAAATCATTTACATGCAAGCATGTCTGTTAAACTCTTTACGGCGAACACCATTCCCTCATATTGCAAAAACCAATTTCCAGGTGCCATTAAAAGCAGCTCAAAAACTAAGATTATGCAGACTTGCTCAAAAAGGCAATATTGCTGCAAAAAAAAAAAAAAATAATGCAAAGATAGATATTATAAAATAAGTCCTATTTTATTGTTTTGAATGATTTAGAACATGATTTAAGAATTGATTATTTATTTGACATCATAAAAAATATTAAGACTTAACAAATCTTTGGGAGCCCTCAGAAACCTCCCATCAAAAACCATTTATTCACTACCAAACAATCAACTTGTAAACATATATATTTAACAACGGCAATTAAAAAAATATGAAACAAAAGAAAATGAAAAAAAAATTGTGAATCTCATTTTTCCAGATTTAGCATTTTTAAAATTTCAGCTTAAAAAGAAACACGTCTCCTATAAGCCTTACTTTATATCTACTTTTCTAAACCTACTAATTCTTGGGGGGGCAGCTGCTCCAGTTGGAGCTTCTAAGCATTTCGATCCTACGCAAAGAAAGGTAAATGCTGTGGTGGAATGCCCAGGCAACACAAACCAAGATCTTGAACGTAATTTTGTAATCGAGTTCTGGGACGGCTTATTAGGCCTTTGACCAATATGAGTTGAACGCAGCAATTTTTTGGCTGCTCTTTCTTGGGACATTCAAGTCACATGCTCATACCAGCGCAGTGGCGATCTTTCTAGTCGGAGAAGCAGCAATTCAATGTTTTGAGATTCACGAATACCCGCAATTTTATAACTTTATCCAACAAGGTCAATAAACCGTTAATTCTTGTGGGAATCCCATTTCGGCTGATCCGACAGAAGATCTCACTTTCCGATTCGTGATCCACACTCATGGCACGCCCAATCTTAGAACCTTTAATATTTAAACAAACTGTGCGTGCTAAGTCATGGAGATGAGCACCTCCAACCCGAGACAAACTTCAACGTAAAACACGAGCATGATCCACATGAGTGAATATTTTTAACAACAACAGAGGATTGATGTAACAATTACTCCTACTTTTTTTTCTTATTGAGGTCCAATCGGTGCTAGCACCTTAGTTTCCCACGGCATAAGTAACAGGAAAAAAATTCCCAAATATCTACATTACTGGTAACAAAAAGAATACATGATAAAAAAGTTGAAGTATGAAAAGAATAGTACTATTAAAAATAGTATGAAAACAAATTGTAATATTACTCAAAAAATATGAAGAAATGACTCTATCACTTCCAAAATCATGAAAACTTAATGTGTATGGTATTTCATTATGCACTTAAAGTGTCTACACAGCAATCAAATTCGTTTACCCTTTCGATTGCGCAAAGCTGTTCACAAAATCGTTCCATAAATATTTTTTAAAAGTTTTTATTCACACCAATCAATCATGGCCTTATTTGATTGCTGCATGAGTTTTTACCTCACTTGGTGGTAACTTTTCAAGTGCAAGATGATTTTATGCACTTGGTGGTGATTTTTTAAGTGCAAGAATATCATACTAGATTATATTATTGAGCAGTAAATAAATATGAAAGGCAAGATTAAGGCAACAAAGGCAATTTTCTTCATAACTTACAATATATTTTTCATATAGAGATATATAGAGCGACTTCTTAATATACTAAGTCTCAAAAGAGTAAAAAATAAAGCATCTAGTAGTTTGAAAAGTTTGCATTTATAATCCTACGAACGGTACACTTCAAGTTACAATAAATAGCCTGCATTATGAAGCTGACGAAAAAATACTAAAAAGTGCATCCACAATAGCCGCTAAATCTTGACAAAAATAGAAGACATCTTGTGCTTTATTTGTTTGTAGACTGTACAAGCGGATGATAGTCTAAATATAGTGGCCAAACTGAAAACAACATAGTTGACTATCCCTTAAGTGCCTTTATTTTTGATAACTTACATCAAAGTATTTTTTATGTGTTGTTTTGTATTTAAAACAACAGTTTGTTAGACATCTAAGCCATCACTTTTTATATCGATCATTATTTTTTATTACGCTAAATCAAGCTTCAGCTAGAAGCTTCGATGATTCGAATTTTATGTATTATGTGTAGGCCTACAATGTGCTCCCTTAGGTGAAAAGTCTTTTCCTGGAACAAGCACTCAGCCCTAAGAATTTGGGTACTAGAATTTGCATAACTTTCTACAACGCTATAACAACAACAGTCATCTGTTTTCCATAATTAGGATAACATAAAGCTGCAAAACTTTTTAGCATAAAAATAACTCGTCCCTTTTTAAAAATTGTAAAAATAGAATAAAAGTGATTTAACGACAAAAGTTCAAACCGAAGCTGATTTGAAACTTGACGTTTCGACAACTTAGCTGCAGTTGTCATCATCAGCAGTTTACGTTTCGCAATGTAACACCGTAAAGAGCGTCACAAGAATTTCTCCAGTTTTTTCTTTCGAAACAGCCTCTGTGGCTTGTGTTTTTGTTCAATGTCAAATTTCTTAACATCTTTGTCAGCTAAAGATGACGATTTGTAAAATAATTGCAACGGTATTAACTTGATTCAAGTTCAAAGAAAAAAATTGTATGGGTTCGAGATGATGTTCAGTTTGAAACTCTGATCTGCATACAAGGTTAAATATATAATCCAAAATATCACATTGATCTAAAGCTCGAAACAATTTGAATTTATTTTGTTCTGGCTCGAGTCACATTGGTGCATCTTGTTGTTACTTATGAGATCATAATACTGTGTAACATGTTATTTAAAGCAATATTACACGTAGTGTTTACAAGCTGGTGCGTAATTTACAACATGCTCAGTGATAGTGGAGTAAGGACTTTGTTATAATCGAAGTTGTATCGTTCGAATTATTCTTTTAATTTATCAAAACGTGATGTAACAAAACCCTATCGATGAAAATATAACCACGTCCAATTCGACGGCACTTTCACTGTAAAATGTTTTTACTTTAAACCGTCAACCGGTTTCTATTTGCGTAAGCTACAGTATATAAGACCTTTGCAAGCAAGCCGAAGTCTTGGTCCGATTTACATACTAAAACTGGAAAGATGCAGTGAAAGTAAAACAGTTGATACGCGAGCTTTACAGAAAGACCTTGATCAAAATGTTTATTTGCTAAAAAAAGGGAACTTTTTATTTTGCTTCTCGATCGCGCGTCTCAAATTCTGGTAACCAAATTTTGGGAGGAAAGCAGTTTTCGTTGCAGATCAAATGCCCTCCCTCCACTGGATATTTTGACCTCATAATCAACTGCTATAAAAACTTTGACTGTCGCGGTGTCATAAAACTTGCAAATTCCCCTAGCTGCATAGGGGTTGGGAAAAAAGTCCTTAGATCTACTTTGCAAGGTCAACTTTATTGCAGAAATTTTTTGAAAAGTAAGAAATTTTAAGCGACTTTGTTGTATGTGAAAAAGTTAAGATAAAAGCAATAAAACATTTGCTGACTTAATTAGCAGCACGACCCGTTTGAAAAAACATTACTCAAGTATGATCATGTTTAATTGCGACTTAATTGCAGATAGTTGTTTCACCGCGAAGTTTTGTAAGCGATTTTTTGTCAGTAATTTCCCGTCAATTTACTGCATGAATTTTCCACAAATCCACCGATGTGCGAGCAGATTCCTCGAATTTTGTTTGGTTTTGACTGTCGCTGGTAAGTATTGCGTACTAGCCTATTCCTGTATTTTCATAACAAAATAAAAAAACGTAGACCAGTACTTTATTTTTACGTAAGTTACGTAACCAAGCAAACGTAGGCCTAGAACTAATACTACGGCAAACAAAATGGCTGTTAAGTTGAATTTTTTTTTTTATTTAGTTGCATATTTATCCTCCTATCACGAGAAAGCGATCAATGCGCTATACGAGTTCGCTTAGGAGTTGCCGCCCATCTGTCCACCATACCAAGATGGGGAAATCCCGCTAAGTGCCTTTCCAACGGCACAACAAGTAAACTTGCCCGCTTGTTCTCCACAGTGTCCCTTTAATGCTGAGCGTCAAGCAGGGAAGCTGTGAATACCAATGTTAAAGTCATTGGTTTGACCCGACTCGGAATCAAACCCGAGTCTACAGCTCAAGAGACAGACGCTCTAAAGCTCAAGAGACAGACGCTCAAACAACCATTTCAGATTAGTTTTTGCTCAAACCTAAGTCATAAAAATAACAAACAGAAATTAAGAATAGAAAAACATAGAGAAGTCAAAAAACAACTTCATATTTGACGCGTTAGTGGAATCACACTATGAAGACTACACCGCCCTTATAAAATTTTGATCTTCATGTTAAAAACACATCGGAAAAGACATGGGCCATTGGGTCATCACTGCAATTAAGGCTGGACTGTAATGGATTACTGTGCTAGCAGAAATTAAAAAAGATTAAAATTTAAGCAATAAAGATATCAAGTAGTTTTACTCCTCTTGAATTGCATTGGATAAATATAGTAGATTAGCAGATTTATTTAATCCAGCCTCAAAAATTTCATCATTGTCAAAAATCACAAATCTCTATGGATGATCAAATGGATAATCTTAAGCAATGATTCCAAAAATTCAGGGCATACATTTGGTCAAACTTTATTGTTAGCGACTTATTTTTTATTCGCAGGTTCATTGGCACATCACAATGTGAGCGCAGAACCTTCGACGACAGGTAACAAACTCACTTAACAAGTTTCAACCTATTATCTTTTTCTAACATTTCTTTTTAAGCATGGTCGATATAATTGCATTTTTTTACAGCAAACCCTATATAATTATTTTACTCTTCTAGCCGCTGTAGCCAGCCTTTCTTTGAGGAGTCCCAAGGACAGCAGCTCGAGTTACAGCCTCCAAGCATCTCGATGGTCCGAGACCAAGGCAGATGTTCTGGTGAAATGCGAAGGCGAGACTAAACAAGATCTTATCATACTTTTGCTATCGAGTTTTAGAACGGCTTCACAAATCTAGATATCATTAAACAAATGCAATAGCCTAAAAAACACTTCGTCATGCGTCATGTAACATCGACGTCAGTGGCCAAGTGGCCATTAGGACCAGGTCTAAATTTCATGTTTTCATCTTTTACTTAGCAACATGCTTAGATTCTATTGACATTGCCATTAATAATAAAAATAATTTTGAACAAAAAATAACAAATCAACTCACCGATAATGTTGACAAATAGCCTGCAATAGGAGAAATATAATCCATACGAACGGAAAACCAAGGTATAAGTAAACTGCAGATCACCTTGGCAATGAAATTTTTTGCAATTATCAGAGATATTAACACAGGCTTTTAACACCATTTCATAAACCAACAAATCAAGATTTGTTCTCTGCGAATAAAGCTAGCAAACTAATACACTATACTGCTGGTAGCGCATCTGGTAAGCTGTCTTCTCTCACAGTGCCTCCTGTGCACGGACTTCGTTGTATTCAATGCTCAGCTATTCCTCACGGTGATATCCTAACCGATTGGTACCCATTTTCAGCCTAACGCCTATACATCAATAGTGCGCACAGAGCAACATACTGAAACAGATCCGCTTCCTCAAACACTGCACACCAACAACAAATACTTCGACCGAAACAACAAAACTCATGATGGTTAGAAAATACAAGATTCGCCTTATACAAGAAATTTTGCAATAAAACTTGGCCAATGGAGAAATATATGTCGCAAAACGGGCACATCTGAACAAATTAGTTAAACAAAATCACTTATTATAAACTGTACAATGCATGAAGAGCACTGCAACCATTAATGACGAAGTTATTACTACAATCCTTAAAAAATCGTATTCACAAATAGCAAGCTAGCGTTTAGCCTTAAAATTACAATACTGTAGAGTACAAAAAAATGACAGTTAATGCTGTTCAATCAAATTAGCCGCAGAAACACAACTTCCACTGCAGCTAAGGTGTTTGCGCACTTGATACTAAGCTCTTGCTGAGTAGCTCTTTCAGTGGATATCGACTAACCCCAATTTTTAACTTCAGATTGCTACATTTCTTCTTGTGAATGCGGTGATGTTGAAAGAGGATATGTCGTCTCGAAATATGACAAGGAGAACAAGAGTTCATGGCGCTTCCAAAAACATCTTGCAAGAATACAAACAGATCGACAAATGACTCGATTTTTGAAGAAGAATGTTAACTGGGAGGTGCATGTTTATCCTATTGTTACTAATAACTCGCTTCGGACTCCCAAGCGGATTCAAAAACGAACTTCTCAAAGGTGTGGAGAAAATGTTCGACTCGCTGAAATGTTTCTGCAAAGTGTTTGTACCAACTGCGATACAGAAAACCGCGTTGAACTCTTGCGTTCCCATCGTTTGGTCTATTTTGTGATGGGAATATTAGCGTTTGTTGGAAACGGAATGGTAATCGTTCACGAAATCAAATCTCTGCGAAAAAGGAACAAGAAATCAAACCTGTCAAAAGAAAAGAACATTTACAAGTTTCTGGTGCTTAATCTGAGCCTTGCCGATTTCCTCATGTCGGTCTATCTCATTGTTTATTCAGTTGCTCTTCATTATTCTCCGAACTCATTAAATGTAATCGATGTCAACTTATGCGAAGCTCTGGGGGTTATGAGCGTTCTATCGAACCAAGTATCGGTCACTGTTCTGGTAGTTATCAGCGCGTATCGTTTGCGAGCTATTATTTATCCGTACAAGCAAGTTCGGATGAAATTACCAATTATATTGATTTCTTTGGCCTGGGTATTTTGGTTTGTTGTTGCTGCTTTTCCTTTGTTCAACATTGAACTTGTTTTTGCTCGAGGCATAGCTCTGTATGATTCACCGAATTTTAGACAAATGACAAGGATATCTTTCAGACGAGTTCGAGAATCAATTCAGGGACTTACGAGTCATATAAATGATACAAGCGATTTTGGAAAACTACTTCATACGCTAAATAAATTCCCCTCCAAACAAACCTCGCTCCAAGTCCTAAGCAGTTTTGGATTAGTGAATTTTGAAACCGACAACTGGAATCTGATTGGTTACTACGACTCCAGAAGAGGATGCACCCTAGAAGTTTTAGCTTTAGCAGACAATCAGCTTTCTTATTTTTCAATGGCTTGTCTTTTATACAATTTCCTGTCGTTTCTTTTCATATTGATTGCGTACATAATTATACTAAAAGACTTATCATCAACGCGGTATTGCATGCGCAGTTGTTTTTCAAAAACAACATCAAAAATCGAGCAGGGAAACCCTGCGCATCTTATCAACAAGGCAAAAGAAAACAAAAAAATTTATTACCGAATTTTCGTTGTTGTGTTTACTGATATGTTTTGTTGGATGCCTGTTTGTGTTATAGGACTTACTTATTTTGTTGAATCGTTAGTTATTCCTGATTTTTTTTCAACCGCAAGACTTTCGTTTGGAAAACGAGTGATCCCCCTTATTGTAGTGACTTTAATTCCGATAAATAGTGTCGTAAATCCTTATATTTATTCCTTTCATTTATGGAAAACAATTTGTAATAGAACAAAGAACACGTCCTAAACCTCAAATGTTGTAATTGACTTGTAGTTTGATCAATAGCAACCAAAGCAAAAAAGATCAGGAAAAGCAACAGTTACAATCACAAATTGGCAACAATCAACTCAACTTGAAAGCTGCTACCATGCTTGACTTATTTTTACAAGTGCTGAGCTTGTGGTTTAAAACTACGTTTTTACCTAATGTATGGATTGATTTCCTAACTTGTTTATTACCGATTTCCACCGGTGAAAGTTTTCGTTTTGCAAACTTAACTCTTGTGCGAGCGTTTTTAAAAATCGTGCATATAAACAATCACAGTGGGATAAACGCTTTAGAACCTCGTACTTCCGCGAAAATTTAGAAACTGCTGGTTCAAAAAAACGTATAGTTTCGCTTGTTTACTAAAAGCAAATAATCAAAAATTAGTTTCAACTTTTTGACGGCCAAACGAGTAAGTAAAAAGTTCGGTTATACTAGGCGAAATCACCATGATACTCATGTGGTTACAAACACGAAAATACTCAGCAAATAAAAATCTCTATTTTTCTCCAAAAAAGAACTTTTACCTTAATTTTTCTTCAAAATTATCATGTTATTATTTAGCAACGTTGTACTCCCTGTCTGTAAAATTCCAGCAAGAAACACAGTGCAGTAGAGAGAAATTTAACTTCATCTTACTTGCAAAAATTGAACCTGTAAGTACCAAGACAAAACACAGTGCAGCAAAACGAAATTTAGCTTCATCTTACTTAAAAAATTGAATCTGTGCTGTAATTATAAAGTTTCGTTGCATCTAGAATTGTTTACTACTGTACTTAAATTTGTCTATGCATATGAGGTTTATGGCGAAAGAGACAATATGAAGCGTTAAACGTTTTAGAAACATAAACTTACAATCAAATGGGACGATTGAGATGTAAGCTGGCTACGGTAAGCACGGGTAAAGCTACTGTAGTAAATTATAAAATTTTTATAGTGAAATTTTATCGGAATTTGCTATTATATTAAAAAAGTTTTGACGTATTAGTTGAAATTGAATCGTCATATACGATGGAAAAAAATTGTAGCCATATAACTTTGCTTAGATATTTCCTGCTCAAAATCGTGAATGCCGCAATTTCAGTAGTATGGAAAGGTCAAATTAAAAAGCAGCTGCTAGCCCTTCAGGCAGCAGCTGTAGCCTACATTCCAAGAATCTTGATTAAAAATTGCGTCAAAATTGCTTTATGCATTTTGAAACTAGTATTTGAATAAAAATCTTAAAGTTTCGAAGTGTGCAAAAACATAATCAATTTTTTCTTAACGATATGATTTTCTTTCAAAACACATACATTTTGCACTGGAAAAAGCAAGATTTAATTTAACGATCATGCACGACTCCTTCTTCTTGTGTAAATGTGTGATAATGACATTACATTAGCATCATCGGGAAGCACGTAAAGGTAAAGATGTGACCTATTTTGCAAGTCTGTTTATATTCTTTACGTTTTCTTCCAAAATGCATTTTTCACACAACTAAAGTCAATAGAAAAGTGTACCCTAATGTCTCACAACAAACCTCTATTCAGCTCCGAAATTTTGACAGAACGCATTTGCAAAATCTAAAGATCAATCGATTTTTTAATTCGACGCAGAAAACCCAAACTTCCAACATCTTTCAATTTTACCACAACTTATTTAAATGCTTCATAATGCCCATACTGAAGTTGCAGTAATATTGCCACCTTGCGGAGAAGAAAACACGCTTATGAAAGCACCAAAAGCATGCAAGAGCAATTTTTGCAATATCGATAATATCAATCAATCAAACAGCTTTATTTCATGCAAACGCCAAAAAACAGTGTATTTACCAACAAAAAAAATAAATAAATAAAATATGAAAAGGCAACAGCTAAAAAAACAAAATATTGGCCGTAAATAACCC
The DNA here is from genome assembly GCA_964006365.1 of Trididemnum miniatum. Classification (NCBI taxonomy): domain Eukaryota; kingdom Metazoa; phylum Chordata; class Ascidiacea; order Aplousobranchia; family Didemnidae; genus Trididemnum; species Trididemnum miniatum. The sequence continues at coordinate 25,615,747 of OZ023237.1, forward strand.
ATTACGCAAAGGAAAGTAAATTCGGAGAGTTTAATTAATTTATGAGCACGCATATTGTATTCATTGGTAAATAAGCAAAGGAAAGTCGCGAAAGGACCGATTAGGTCTTCCAGTCAAGCGACCAGCTATAAGTCTCAATGTGAATGATGTACGATTTAAGCCGGAAAAATTTTTTTAATCATGAAAAAAAAAATAAAAGTAATAAAATAGTTATAGAAAGCGAAGAAATTTACAATATTGACAAAAAAAAATACTGCACATAACAACATATTTTTTATGTTATAAATCAAGGTAATACCAAATGATACACAGCAGAAGCTACATCACCATTTGAAAAGACTGAAGATAATTTTAATGGATCTAACAATCAAATAACATTCATAAACTTGAGTTTAGCAATAAATCTTTGTATTGTACAAGGAATTGTTTATGACTAAGTTTTCTAAAAGTGACTGGAATATCATTCCAAAGTTTAGCACCCTTAAATTTAATAGTGCGTAACAGTAATGAGGTGGGGAACTGTGGCATTAAGCATTAATTACTTTTTGCGGCATTTCTAGTATTGCAAGAGTGGATGGAAGAGATCAGAGTAAAATAATTATTGAAGGAGTAAGGAAGACATTTTAGATAATATTTGTGCATAAAATTTGCAAGAGCATATGAAATAAGTTTGTTTAAAGTTAAGATGTTAAGCTGTACGTATAGAGGAGAGGCATGTTCAAGCCAGCCAGCTCCTGCAAGAATGCGGATAGCCTTCGATTGGATACTTTGCAGTTTCAGAAGGTTTGATTTAGGTGTGGCGCTCCTAATAATTAATTCGAAATTGAAGTGGGAGTGCATGAAAGTGTAGTATAATTTTTTCTGTATATATTTAGATAAGAAAGATGTAGTTTTGTTACGAATAACTAAACAACGAGATAATTTGGATTCTAGCGAAGCAATGTGTTGTTTAAACTGTAATTTATTGTCTAAAATAATGCCTAGATACTTTACGGCATTGACTATCTTAATTGGAGAATGATTATATGAAATGTTAAGAATGGGAGATGCTGTTTTTGCATTAGGAGGCATTATCAGGGCATATGACTTTGTGGTGTTAACTATAAGTTTATTGGCATTGATCCACAGAGATAATCCAGTCATTTCAAGATTTAGAGTCTGTTTGAGCACAGCGGGGGAGGGGGCATTAGCGATGATGCACGCACAGCATCATCAACAAAAGGCGGGGAGTTGTGTTAATTGAGTTTGTTAGATAATGTACAAGAGAAACAATGATTGCCCTAAAACTGAGCCCTCTGGAACACCATATTTAATTGGTAAGGTAGATGAGTGAATACCATGCATAGAAACATACTGTTGCCTGTTCGAAAGATATGAAGAAAATAAATTGAAAGCTTTACCGCGGATGCCGTAGTGATTTAGTTTCTGCTTTAAAATTTCATGGTAACACAATTAAATGCTTTTTTTTAATCAAGCATAATCAGGCCAGTAAAATGATCATCATTAATATTATCATAGCATGAAGAAACTATGTCAAGAGCTGCGTACTCGGATAAAAATTAGAGCGAAAACCACATTGCGTGGTGGATAAGATGTTGTGTTTTTCGATAAAAGATCCAACTCGGTTTGTGCAACAGTTTTTCAAAAACTTTTCTATTAACAGGCAAAAGAGAGATAGGACGATAATTATTTAAATCAGCCTTGTCTCCTGTTTTGAAGATAGAAATAACTTTAAACATCTTCAGTGAATCCGGAAAAATACCACATTCAACACAAAAATTAAAGAAGATTGTAAGAGGGTACATAAGAATATTAGATCCTGGTTTCAGGGAAAAAAAAGAAATGTTGTCAGGCCCACAGGATGAACTGTTTCGTAGCGATGATATAATTCTTAATATTTCTGGGATGGGAAGGAGCTAAAAAAATAGAATTCGCCACCCTGTTATGAACGTAGTGTAATGGTTTTACGGCATTCAGAGTCTTACTGACTTGACTAGCAAGAGATTGCCCAATGTTACAGAAGAAACTGTTGAAACTGTGAGCAATATCCGCGTGATGATCAAATGAAACATTATTTATTTTGAGAACTTTAAAAGCAGAGTTTCCAGTAGATCGCTTTGAAGGAAGCACATTATTCAAAGTTTGCCACAGCATGCGTGGGTTGTCTGCAGAAGAACGAAATTCATTTTCATAATGGAGTTTCTTAGAAACAGCTTTTAGTTTAGTGAGTTTGTTTGTGTTCTTTTTGAAAAATATTTTTTGGACAATGGTACCTTGAATGAAATGAGACTTGTGCACTTTTTGTTTATTTTGAATGGAAGTTAAAATTCCTCGAGTTAACCATGGTCTATTTAATATCCTTTGCTGTTTTCTGGAGGCCAGTTTTAGAGGAGCATGAAGATCAATGGTAGATGTTAGAAACTGATCAAAAACGTGGTTAAAGTTATTCTCATTCAAGTTGTGGAAATCGAAATCATTGACTTTATTGTTCAAGTCATTTAAGAATTGTTCAGAATCAAAATTTTTCATTGACCTATAAAATGACTTAATAGGTCGCTACAGTGACCGGTAACTCTATTTTTTAATACACAGAAAACGGGATAATGGTAAGAGAAATTACATACAATTATCCCTGGATAAATTGGGTAGGAATAACAGTTAGTGAAAAAAAGTGGTCAATGATAGTGGATGAACTTGCTGTAACCCAAGTAGGTTTAGTAATTCATGGACAGTTAGCGTTACTTAATAGCATGTCCAGCTAATTTTGAGCATCAGTGGATCGGTTGATTGGTTGGAGAAATGTTAATATTGAAATCACCAAAAAGAAACAGACTTGAATTAGACAAGTTCAGCTCAAGTAATTTGTCATTCAGCTCTTAAATAAATAACTGAGGGTCTGAGGAAAAATGGCGATAGATAGCTGCAATGACATTTTTTGCAGCTTGTTTGCAAGTTAATGACACCCATTTATATTCTCACTGTCCGCCTCTATTATATTTTTAGCGATAGCACTATAATCAATAGTATTAGATACATAAACCCCACTGCCACCAGCAGAACTTTAAGAATTTGCAAAAACAAACTCATCTCCTGATATGGAGATGCTTACCAAAGAAGAATCTTTTAATCGTGTCTCTGTGACTACATTAGGAGGAACAGAAAATTGTGATAGACAATGAGATAGATCATCAAAATTTTTGTTCAAAGATCGAATATTAACATGTACAAATAACAATTCATTTGAGGAAGGAATTTGGTTAGAGACAGAATCAGGGTCGTCACAATAAGTACAGGGATTGATGTTAGCAAATAAAGAATCAAAAGACTGATCACATGAGTTACTGCTGCTGAAGAAAGAAGGATAGGAGTTGGTTGAGGGTGCTTGCCCAGAAAACAAAAACTTACTCAATACGCCAGTACCATAAACATTCAATATTTTGGCCATAGAGACAATACAAGTAAATCAACAAGTAGGCTACACAGACTTAAAAGCTAACGACGAAAATGTTACACTATTAATTTTGGTTCATGAGCTGATTTTAAGTTAATGGGTTCGGATACTTCGGATTTACGAACAAAAATTGATCCGTTTACAGTCCAGATGAATTTGAAATTAGCAGTTTTCATCTTCTGCATAGCCAGCTAAAATAGCCTTTTACGTTGTTGCGTTAGGTTCTCGTAACGCTCCGTACCTTTGACAGTCAATTTTCCCTAATCAAGATTTCGCGAAAGTTTGCGATGTACAAAAACCTTGTTGCGAATATCTTTCCTACAAAACGAACAATGATAGGGGCGTGAACATTAACTGACGGCTTACGATTGTTATTGCAATTGCTAATATTCGGAAGACATCAAACGTTTAGTTCAAGCTTTAAAAATGTCAACAGTTTGTTGGCTATATAGAAGGAGCGTTGTGATTGACATGCAACTTGAGCTGTTGGTTGTTTTAGTGCTTCTTAGACTCAAATCGGCGAGATCATTTCCAAAAACTGATCATTCAAGAATGCTGAATGTGACAATGAAGTCGGGACACACATTTTGGAATGGTTCTACCGAAAAGACAAGGGTTGTAAACAAATAAAAAAGGTTGGCATGCTAGTCACCATGAAGAAACATGGCTAGAGGGTAGATTGATAGTTTTGATACTGGCTTGAGTTTTTGCTTTATTCTCAACTATTCAGTCATTCCTGTCAATACCATAAAATTCCAAATCTAAACTTCAAATCATTTGCTGCAGTAATTATGACAAAATAGACGAAGAAAAGCAAAATTATTCTAGGCCGAGAAACCAATCTTACTTTATCCAGACAGAGTTAGGAGCAATTCACAAACAAACTTATCTTTTGGTTTTCAGCAACATGTTACAAGCAACTGAAGCAAGCCATAATCAACACGATATTTCTAAGGTGGACCTATCATGATTTCTTGTTATGAGTATTCATTTCATAAAGTAATCTAGCTATGCAATGTTATAATGAACGTTATAAGCAATAGTGTCGCAGACATTAAACAACACCAACGAAAGACAACAATGCTGTTTTATTCATAAAAGCCTATCATGATATAGCCTACTCAATAACTTTTGCACAAATTACTAATCAGAGATTACCACCGGCGTTGACGACACGAGGTAGAGGCGAAATAGCCAAAAAGTGTTTTTATTTAACAGCTATGAGCACTCCAGCAGGATAAGTGTGGATCATTCTTAGGGGCGTTCAAGGGAATTTCTGAGGGAGCGTGTATACACTTATTAGTTTTGATTTTGTGAATTGTGCATTTTCGCTGAGTATGTATATGTCTATCATTGTTGTTTTGATTCCTTGCTCAAAAACAGTGTAGCTTGTGTCATCACACTTTCTTACCTTACAAAAATTTATTACAGAAAGGTAGGATTTTTTTAGAATCTGAGCGATAACGGTTTTTGCGCTTCAAAGAAAACTTGTGGGAGGAACGCTGATGCTAATCACTCCTACCCAAGCGTTTTTGTGATTTCGACACAAATTGACGCTATTCGATACACATCACTGCTAGCTTCTGACCAGGTTCTACGCAACAACCTGAGCTGGTAAAAGGATAAATCCTCGGCCTCAGACTTGATGCAGATTGTATGCTCGCTCAAACAACAACGACGGTATTAAAACGCACATCTACGAACGTAAAAGACTGCAGCAATGACTGTATCTTGTGAGGATACAGTGCATACACTAAATCGGAAGCTGAATAATTTAAAGGCAAATTAGCGGCTCGAAGTGGTTGCATGTCATATTAAATGCTATGATTCGATTTAGACTCAGCTGTTGTCATCTTAAACATTCTTTTGAGCAGCCGGCTGGCGTAGTAGTTACGGACATAGCTATCGGCACGGGAGGTCAGGGCTTTAATTCCCGGACCGGTCAAATCACTCACAATGTCATCACCAACGACTAGCCACCACTGCGCCGCTTTTTCAAAGTTAGAAGTTACACGCTTCTGCGAAAAATACCCCAAGTAACCTGTATTTAAGATTAGATTTTTATTTCACAAGAGTACCAATTTTAAAATGGCTATAGGCAAGTCGGGGATTTAGCGCCAATAAAGAGCCCTTTGACTCGAACGCGAGTGTGTGCAAGTTGCGACCCAGTTTCGACATACGTTCTTATTATTATTTGCGTGATCACATTCCATTTATTTGGAATATAAGTATAGCTTTAAGGTCTTCGCACGTTACTATCAATTTTAATCGTTTAGTGGAAAATTTAATGTAAATTGATCAAGGTTAATTAACTCTGTCCACGACTATAATTGCGGTTTTTTTATAATCAGTTTCTCTACAGCATTGGCACTACACGTTTACATGGCAGATCGTGATTCATCTAAAACGCATTTAGTTTCAACATTTGTTAACTCGAGTGTTAACAATCGCTCTGAAGACCTCAGCAGAGCAAAAAGCGCAGCGTAGTAAACTAACGGCGTTAGGTAAGTGAAGTTGGAAACTTAATTGTGAGTCGTTTCCGCCGAACATTTATTCTGTCAAACCCAGAAAAACTGAAGAAAACTTACAATTAGGCTGAAGAAACAATTTGGTTAATATAGAGTAGATAACAACTGCAATCTACTCATATCAAAAAATCAGCGGTAAAATTTCGCAGAAATAACATGTGCTAAAAGTTATGAACTAGTTTTAAATACGGACAAACGCAAAAGTTTCAGCAAAAAATGCAAATCCACCTTTTCATAAAAAATAGAAAAAATTAATATATTACTCCTAAAAATTAACCAGTTTCGTAATGACATCAGCACTGAAGTAATTGTAGACACAAGGTGTTCTTTGAGAAGAAACATTTCACGCGAGAAACATGTTCATCAAGCAGCAGCCTCCTACCAGCACAGCTAGAAAGAGGATGTCAGAGCAGCTTTAAAGTTCGGTGATGCAGAACGTTCGAAATGTGCGAAACTTTCAATGTGCCGCAAAGCTTTTGCCCCCTGCCCCCTCCCTCCCCCCCGCCGCTCCTTCTACGGGCTATTTGATATTTCTGCCTTGTGACTAATGAGAAAGCTGTTGTGCAGTGAACTATTGAAGGTAGAAAGTGGCCAAATTTAAAAAGAAATTTGTCTTTGTTTTGTCTAAAAATGTCAGAACTCAGGAACTAACGTAGTTTAATTCTGTATGTCGTATCGGATCCAGCGAAGGCTGCACGTTCAAATTTTATTTGCTGCTCTTCATCGCTGCTTCAAACAGAACTGCAATCGGGCCTTCGTTTCTCGTTTCAGCAGGTTATATTAATCATCCACAGAAATAATTTTAATGCGAGAAACAACCAGACGAAAACAAGGTTATAATTCAAGATTTGTGATTTTAGATTTTTTTTAGTAGCATATTTATCCTCCTATCACGAGAAAGCGATCAATGCGCTATACGAGCTCGCTTAGGAGTTGCCAGCCATCTGTCCACCACACCAAGATGGGGAAATCCCGCTAAGTGCTTTTCCCAACGGCACAACAAGTAAACTTGCCCGCTTGTTCTCCACAGTGTCCCTTTAATGCTGAGCGTCAAGCAGGGAAGCTGTGAATACCAATGTTAAAGTCATTGGTTTGACCCGACTCGGAATCAAACCCGAGTCTACAGCTCAAGAGACAGACGCTCTATACCACTCGGCCATCTGAGCTGTTATGTTCAAGAATTACATTCATGTTCAAGAAATAGGAGTTAAGTTTAGCTCAGTTGTAATAAGCTTTCAAACATTTTGATACACTTTCCGAGAATTTAAGGAATTTTTTCCACAAAATTTTCACTAATTTGGTAACGCTCGACTCGAGTCGACTAGAGTCGCCACAAAAAATGACTTAACTTCACTCGAGTCGTTGCTTAAATGACTCGGACTCGACTCGAGACTCGACTCGGGACTCGACCATTACGACTCGAACTCGAGTCGTGACTCGAACCACTTGCTGATAATCTAATTATTTTCATGAGAAAATATGACTTAAAAAGAGCTTCGTATATGCACGATATATTTAAGAGCCGACAGTTTGAGTTGGTTTGCGGCAAATTTAGGTCGTGTAGCAAAATAAATGGCAACTCTGATATCGAGACTTTATTGTTCGAGACTAGGCTTCGTTTTTCGAGATTCGACTAGAGTCTCTATGTAAACTGACTCGACTTGACTAAAGTCTGCGTTGCAAATTGACTTGACTAGATTCGTGGCACGAAAAGACTCCGACTTGACTCGGGACTCGACGTCATTGACTTGAAACTCGACTTCCAGCGACTCGTTCCCAACACTGGTTTGAACATGGAGAATGCAGCGCATCTTGACCAATCTAGTTTCGCGTGATCTCGGTCGCGGTTTTTTAAAACACATGATGTCAGTTTATCAAGAATCAGTCACAACGTTTAGTACAAGCACTTGAATGTTCGCATTTTACCAGAACTGAGATTTTTTAAACAGAACTTGCGTCGGTTTTGCCAAATTTTGAAGGTGGTATTTACGATTTTCCATTTTGCTGAAAATTTTATAATTTTGAGGTCGCGTAGCACAGGTTTTGCTTGTTTAATTTTAAGCAACCGACTGTGATTAAACTAAAAAAATACTGCATTTGATGAAGAGGGAAAATATTTGAATAGAGAAAAATATTGATCAATTTCTTCTTGGGATTTCACATCAGGTTTTGAGGGCTCACTACACCGAATTTGTCTAATGCGCTGCCTGCGAGATGGCTCTACTAAGTGTATGACCGCTTGACCTTGGTTCATTTCCTACCCAGGCAGCATTAAAAGCTGCGTTTTGCTGTAGATACTTAGCGAAACTGTTTTCGCGTAGTAGTTTCCTAAAAGACGCTAACTGACGCAAAACAGAGCTTTTCAGTAATCGTGTAAACGACGAAAACTCAGAAACCAGACCAGATTCGTCCTGCGCATATTTTTTTACCGTTTTTTCGGGAAAATAACAGGCAAGAGCTCACTTCATCCATCATAATTAAGAAAGTGGGTATTGGCGTATGTTTTGTGATTGTTTAAATACCAAATCCTAACAACACGCCGACAACATTCTCATTATTAGGCATGGACACGCAGTGATAAGGTAGGTAGGTAAACTGTTATTGTCGGCCAAAAGAGAAAAAATTACTTTGCGAGACGATAAATGAAGGAACTGCACGCCGAGGAGAAGCGAAAGACCATGAAGGTCGTCGAAGTAGAACGACGCGGTCGCCGAGTCTGCTCCTCCTCTAACAGTCGAAACAAATACACAATATAACTAAAATATCGATAATTGAAAATTTAGAAATTCGAGTTCAAGTAGGCCTAATCAATTTAATTGTACTGTATGCATCATTAGTATTGGTACTGACAAATATATATAGGATGATTCCGGGAGAGATGGCCATCGAGGGGAGATGGCCATCAGCCGTTATATTTTCTTAATTTTACATGCTACGCAAGATTGACTTCGTCAGTTTCAAATTAGCACATGGTGCAGCAACACGCATGAAACTGCTGTCGAAATTTGCTAAATTTCGAAAGATATAGCCAAAATAATTTTTAAGGGAAGGTGAAAACTTTCGGCAGGATATGGATAGCAAGCAGTAATATTTTTTGTGAGCGTGTTTTCACTCTGCAGTCTTCGGATTAGAGAATTTACAGTTCCAAGAATGCAATCACAAAGCGTGTGCCTCCTGAAAGCTAGTTATCGTATAATCACGTAGGTGGCCATCTCTCCTTAAGCTTTGGGACAGATGGACACCCACTTATGAAGGTTAGATGGCCATACCTTCGAGCATGTGCTTCTGTGTGCAAACTTCACACATGCAATCACTAGCGTAGCCAGGGTTTTGCAACGGGGGTTGAGAATGACATCAAATTTGACCATACGTTGTATACAGGAACGGATTCAAAAAGTTGTGGTGAGGTAGATGTAATTTTAAATCAATTTGAATGTAAACTAAATGCAAAGACGTTTAGACCCGGAAACGAGCATAAATAAGCCTTTTGAAAATGTTTTCATGTCAAGGGCGTATTCAAATTTTTTTCGGGGAGGGGCACCAATTTTCATTACTTTTCAAGTATAGTTTTTTTTTCGACAGAGTTAATTTTAAGCAACTTAAATAACAAAAACGACTCTAGGGGGGTCCGGGAGCATGCTTCCCTGGAAAAATTTAGAGCATTTGCATACTGCAATGGCCATTTTAGTGTTTTCTGAACAATTTTTAAGGAACGCTTGTCATATTGTTGGCCCCTAACTTTGAGTGCTTCACCAAATATGATGCATTTTGTTCGCACAGTTTCGATTATGGGTGTTTACGGCGACTCAAGGATGTTGTTATGAAGAGGTTCGAAATTATCAAAAAATTTTATTCATCCAAAACATTGTTGAAAATGGCTGGTGGGGAAATGCATACGCAACATTTCCCTCATCCCCCCCTGGATCCGCCCCTGGTTGTACAATAACAAAAAATGGTCTCAAATTTTAAGAGAGATGTTTTAAGCCAGAAATACCGAAGGCAGTTATGGCACGATTGTTGTAAGGAAGTCAAAGGAATGCTTTCTGGTGAAACTGTAAGACGATATTCAAATGTTAGCGATTTAGTTCTTTTTTAAGCTACAGTACGCACATCCTTTTTGCTTGAAATCGTTTAGCCTTTTTTCTACGGAAGATTTGAGAGAGTCCGAGGGCAGTTACATGTACGGGAGCGGGACTGACCTGCTAATAAAATTGCGTCATTGCTTTATTCAGCATAACGACAAAGAACGAAATTCAGGAAACAACGCTACGTAATTTTTGTTATTATGACAATTACAAAACCAGATTATCAATGACAAAGTATCGAGAACTTCGAAATAAATGTCAAAAAAAGAAGTAAGTATGACGTCATTTGAGGCTCAAAGGGGGGTTGTAACCCCCAACCTCCCTTCCCCCGTGGCTACGCCAGTGCATGCCATCATGGCCAGAAGAAAAAACAAGTTTGATGTTACAGTAAAGCGTTAGCAAGCCTATAGGACTAGCATGACCGACTAACACAAGCGTTTCGAAATAACCAAAATTTCTGCTCAATTCAGGTTCCGTTTGTAGCTGCGCAAGAATGAAACAGCGTTATGACAGACTGAGCGTTATATACATGTTCATTTTCGTTTGTTTTACGACAAAACTTTCTCGTTTCATGATGCAACCATATTGGCCATCTCACTTGCACTTCTCAAGTGATGTCATTTTTAAAACGTCATTTTTAAAATGTGAAATATTTTTTTTGTGGAGACAAATTTAAACTAATGAGACACATGAATGCAACTCTGGTTCTTAACCGTTTCAACCACCCTTTTGAGTACGTTTTAAGCAAGTAGGAAGCAAACCACGAAGATTTAGAAAAAGCATGGCCAACTCACCCGGAATTACCTTATGCATACATCTTTGTGGTCTTATTAGCTGCATTTATATATAAGCAAACAAAAATTTTTTTTGAAAAAAACAATTTTTTTTAAAAATTTTTTTTGAAAAAAACAAATTTTTTTTTGGAGAAAAATTTTACTTTGAGTTTTTTTTTTAGAAGTTCAGAAGGAAAAAAGTTTTTCTTTGAGAAAAAAAATAGAAAAAAAAAGGAGAAAACGATTTAATTGCCCTTACTGTTCAACGCATAAATAGTAATTTTTTAATAATTTTCAAGAAACTTTATGATTTGTCGTTATGGTTTTATTCTTAATTGATTCAAGAGGTTTATTCTTAATTTTCACTCCAGATATTCTAAGAGATTGATTCGTTTTGAAGAATGTGGTTTTTTGTATATAAAATTTATTGGAAGAAACATTCTGGTTGAATACGAATGTACTGCGGACCATTTTTTAAAACTAATCAAATATTCACTGCATAACATAGGAAGTTTATTCAAATATATTTTAACTTTAAATTTAGCAAGTTCTAGTTTATAGGCCTATACTCCATTTATATTCAATAAATGAAGTTTATCATAAAAAGGTTTTAGCCTTGTTCTTTTGGCAGATTTATTACATATTAATTTAATGATATAATTTTGTTTGGTTTGAAGCTTGTTAAGTTGCAAAATGTGTTAGCACTGAAACAAGTTTAAGAGACACGAGTTTCAACCTCACATCGGCATAATGAGGTTCGTTTTATCAGCTGCACATTAGTCTGAAAAGTTATTTATGTCAAAACCAAAAATAAATTTTTAAAATACCACTATAAGACCATTTATTGTCCAACTTGGCCAGCGTATTTTATTGATGCCGTTCACGATATGCTTCAGTTAGGGAGTAATTTTACCTTTAATAATTTAAACCCAAAGTAGGGCACTTGCTGTAAACGTGACCTGTTCAGAGACAAAAGAGAACAGCGACCGAGCTTTGCATGACCAATAAACCATTTACATGCAAGCATGTCTGTCAAACTCTTCACGACAGACACCACTTTTTCATATTGCAAAAGCCAATTTCCAGATTTCATTAAGAGCAGCTCAAAAACTAAGATTATGCAGACTTGCTCAGAAAGGCAATATTGCTGCAAAAGCAAAAATGCAAAAATAGGTATTACAAAACAAGTCATATTTTAGTTTTTTGATTGATTTAGAACATGATTTGGGAGTTGATTATGTGACATCACGAAAAAAATATTACAGCTTAATAAATCATTGGGAGTCCTCAGAAACCTTACATGAAAAAAACGTTCACTTATTACCAAACAATCGACTTGATATTGGTTACGGAAAACATGTTGTTAATAACGGCAATTCAAAAAATATGAAACAAAAGAAAATGAAAAGAAAATTTGTGAATCTTATTTTTCCAGATTTTGCATTTTTAAAGTTTCAGCTTAAAAAGAAGCACGTCTTGTCTTCCACACGCCCTACCTTATGCTTACTTTTCTAGACCCACTAATCCTTGGAGGGCGCGGGGGCAGCTGCTCAAGTTGCAGCTTCTAAGCATTTCAATTTTACGCGAAGAGGGGTAGATGCTTGGTGGAACGAAAAGGCAACACACATTAAGATCTTCACCGTAATCTTGCCACCGAGTTCAGGGACAGTCTCTAGGCCTTTGACCAACATAAATCAAACACAGCAATTTTTGGCTGCTCTTTCCTTGGACATTTAAACCACATTGCCATACCAGCGCAGTTGCGATCTTTCTAGTCGGAGCAGAAGCAATTTAATGTTTTGAGATACACCAATACTCGCACTTTTAACTTTATCTAACAAGATCAAACCGCTAATTTTTCGTGTGCTGCTCAGACTCGAGGTATCACTTTTCCATTCATGATCTTCACTCATGGCACACACAATCCTTGAACCTTTAATATTTAAACAACCTGTGCGTGCTAAGTCATGGAGATGAACACCACCTACTCGTGACCCCCTTCGGATTACTGTGACCCGTAAAACACCTGCATAATGCACCTGCATAATGCACAGAAAATTGATGTACCACTTACACCTACAGTAATCTTTATCCTTATTGAGATTCAATTGGTAGTAGCACCTTAGTGTCCTGCGGCATAAGCAACAACAAAAAAATTCCCAAATAACTGCATTACTGACCACAAAAAGTATATGTTTTACAAAAAAACTGAAGGATGAAAAAAACTAGTAATAACTTACTTTGCAAGTAATATGAGGAAAGACTCTGTTTGTATGCGTATATTCTTGTTTTATCTGTTTTTTGTCTGTTCGTGTGTGCACTATAAGACTGCTCTCACTGCAATTTGCTTTATAATTACACCGTCAAGTGAGAGGCTGCAGACTCGACGACCATTTAGCTCTTTGGCCTGGGCTTCATGGCCCTTTCGCAGCCTCACTCTGGGAATTCATCAACTGTGAGTGATTGTTTTTTTTTTTTTTTGTTAATTGTTATTTGCGTACGTACTTCCCATACAAAAATTAAATCTACTTACTTACTACCGCGATAAACTTCTAAAGCCATGAAAGTTTGACGTTTATTGTGTTTCATTATGCGCTTAAAGTGTCCACATAACAATCAAACTCATTTAACCTTTCGATTGCATAACGCTATTTAAAAAATTGTTCCATGAATATTTTCTAAAGTTTTCATTCAAGACGAATGAATCATGGGCTTGTTTGATTGATGAACGTTATTTGGCACCAATGTGGGCATTATAAGGTACCGCTGTCCCTACCGCTACAACTATTTAATCACAACTCAAGCATGTGATCATCCAAACCAGTATAGAAACATATTGTGAAAACAAACCTCACTTTTGCTAATTCGATTATCAGCACGAAAAGCACATACGTTAGCCTTTAAAAAAATGTCAAAAGCCAATTTAATCACTGGCATTTTTCCAAAAAAAATAACTCCGCATAGATGTTGCAGTTGCAGAATTTTTTTTTTCACCTTCACGTTTCTGAGTAATGTTTCGGCCAAACGCATAGCCATCAAATGCTGTTGTTCATAGCTCTTACGTATAAGCATTACTTGTAAATTCGATTCTCAATAAAAGATTAACAAAGCTGTTTAGTAATAATATCCACTCAACATAGCAGATCACCACGTTTGACGTTCCAAGCTGGTCACGTCATTGCGGCAATTTTTCGTGGTCGTGAGCTGTTTTTCGTCATAATTACGTTTACAACGTCATAATTGCTATTTACGACGCAGAAAGCACAGATTTCAACCCACGAAAGTAGAACTATGCTCTAAGTTATCTCAGGTACAACATAGTGCTGTTACACATGCGTTGAAACCCCGTGAAAAAAATTACACATGTTGCTTCAGTTCTCACCTTACTTGGTGGTGATTTTTCAAGCGCCAGATGATTTCATACATTCTATTAACAAACTAGATTATATTATTGAGCAGTAAATGAAAACGAAAGACAAGATGAAGGAAACAAAACAAACGCAATTTTTTTCAATGCTTACAATATATACTGTATTTGAAATAGAGATGTATAAAGCGACTTCTCAATATTCTAAGTCTCAATCAAGATAAAAAAATAATAATAAAGCATCCAGTGGTTTGCACAGTTTGCATTTTTAACCCTACGAACGGTACACTTCAAGTTGCAATAAATTGTCTGCATTATGAAGCTTACAAAAAAATACTAAAAAGTGCATCCACAATAGCTGATAAATCTTGACAAAAATAAAGAAATCTTGTGCTTTAATTGTTTGTAGACTATACAAGCGGATGATAGTCTAATATAGAGGACTAACTGACAAAAACATTGTCGACTATCCCTTAAGTGCATGTATTTTTGATAACTCATATCAAAGTATTTTTATGTGTTGTTTTGTATTTGAAACACAGTTTCTTAGAACTCCAAGCTATCACTTCTTATATCGATCATTATTTTTTATTGCGCTAAATCAGTGGTTTTCAACCTGAGGGTCGCGACCCCCATGAGGCTCATCAGGCAATTTTCTTGGGGTCGCGAGAGATATTTAGGTATACTAAACTGCCATACTAAACTGCTACAATAAAAACTGCCAAAATTTATTTGGCAGTTTTTACAATAAAAACTGTTAGACCGGCCGTTAGCTCAGTTGCAAAGCGCACGCTATCGGTGCGGGAGGTCTGGGGTTCGATTCCCGGGCCGGTCAAATCAGCACAGTGTCGCCAACGACTCGCCACCGTTGCGACGTTTCTTCGGAGCTGTGTAGCCCAGGCGCTAAGCCGCGGAGATGGGCCCCGCAACTCGTTACACGCTTCGGCGTATTACGGCGAGTATAATGAAGATTTGATTTGAAGAAACCCCTTTGACGCAGACTCAGACATTGTTAACGTGTTCAGCGGAAATGATGCAACTCAAGAGGAATTTATTGCCCTGAAAAAAGACTGGACTGCTGAGGATGCCTTCAAAGAGATGTCTTTGCCAGCATATTGGTTAGCCATGGTAGCTTCGTATTGTAGAGTGTCAAGCACAGCAATTCAGCTTTTGATGTCTTTTTAATCAACCTGGCTGTGTGAGGCATGCTTCTCAGCACTACTGGAAATGAAGAACAAGGCCAGGAATAAATTAATAGCAGAGCCAGATCAGAGATGTGCTCTATCTACTACCGAGCCCTGTGGCGTAGCCAGCTTTTGTTGAAAGGGGGGCAAGCTGGGGTCAAGGCTACGGTGAAGAGGGGCAGTTTTTATTTGACAAAAATTAGAAATGGTTACATGGAGAAATGACTTTCTGGTTTTCATGAAGTTTGGCTATATTGTTACCACTGTCATCTAATGTTCTCATTGTCATTTACACTCTCACACAGTTTTACCGTCTTAATTCCGCTTTAACTAACTTTCTATGGTGAACATTGGTCTAATCCATTGGTTCTTAACCTTGTGTAGTTCAAGGACCCCTAAAACATTTTTTTGAAAGCTATGGACCCTTCTGGGTTGGTAGAACAAACAGACTGCAATATCTTGTGTATATGTAAACGCGCCATAGACCATTAGTCAAGCGAATCCCTTAGGATATTTTTATGAATCCTAAGGGGAGAGTATAGCGGTCCCAAAAAAATTTCTATGCGGAAAGGTACTCACGAAACCAACAGCAGTTTCCTCCTTTTCGCTATTCTATTTTCTATAACAGTTAGCTTGTATTGTCTAATTGTGAATGAATACTTCTTCTCTTTTGTCTCTACACAATATCGAAATACTAACCCAACAACTCAATTATTGTGTCAAAGTTTAAATCTAAAATTCTTTATAGAGCAAAATGTAAAAGATTACTAATCAAATCCGCTAAAATTAAAACTAGGCTACAAACCAACAGACTTAAAAAAGATATAAAAAATCAACGACCAGATAAGTGTCCATTTACCAACGCGATTAAACATATATCCTCATAGAGAGACGGTACCCCTTTTGCCTTTTGGGACAGAAGATTAAAAACAATTAACGAAAGGAAGTGGCTTATTGGTTAAACACTTTTGGGTCTTTCAAATAAGAATCGAATCTATGTATTCAAGCGTGACAGCCCTAGAACATTAACCATGACGATACTTTATAACGCGGTAATCGACACATAATCTCAATACACTAGAGTTCGTAACTGACCAACCAAAACGCGATAAGTTTACTCAAAATTCTTCACTCGTTAACTCACTTTGTTAAAAAAAACAAAATTTTTTTGATAAAAATATCAGAATCAGTACATATTCAACAACCAGCAATTCCTTAGTATGCAATTTTTGGCCAACCCCGCAAATACATGTTGTGGTTGTTTGGTCACGGTCAATCAACAAGAATGTTGAGAACCATACAACATGTTATCTCTTCAAACTTATGTTGATGACGTTCTTTTTTATTTTTCTGTTCTGCAACATCGTTTGTTGCGGATGTTGCTGTTCTTTAAAAAAACTTCTCCACCATTTTGCCTAATACACTATATAGGCCTACAGCGTAAAATCTTCAGGCCGGTTCTATTTCACACTAATTTGCAACACTGGAAAAATGTTTAAGAATACCTATTTATATTTACCGTAAAATTTAATCAAATGAAAACCTGTCGTAGAGCAAGAGGTACCATTGTTATACTCAGACGTAGATTTAAAACAGAGGTAGGCTATACTACCTAAGAAATTTCTAAAAAGCTCCATGACCTAGCCGTTACAGTTTCTGGCTCTGATTCAATAGGTCTCAGGTTCTAATCTAGTCTGAGCCTGTTTATACGACTCGTTTGAAAAGACATTACTTAAGTATAACCATGTTTGATTGCGACTTAATTGCAGATAGTTTCACAGCGAAGTTTTTGTAAGTGATTTTTTGTTGGTAATTTTCTGTCAATTTACTTCATGGAACTTCCACAAATCTACCGATGTGTGAGCAAATTTCTCGCATTTTGTGGGGTTTTAGCTGTCGCTGGTAAGTATCGCGCACCAGCCTATAACTATATTTTCGCAATAACAAAAAAAAGAAACGTAGACTAATATATTCTGAACTAACCAAGCATACGTAGAACTATGACGGCAAACGAAATGGCTGTTAAATTGAATGAACAAACATTTCAGATTAATTTTTGCGTAAACCTAAGTCACAAAAATAACAAACAAAAATTAGGAAAGATTAAAAATACAATAAAGATATCAAGTAGTTCTACTTCTTTTGAATTGCGTTTGATAAATACAGCAAATTAATTATTTAATCTAGTCTCAAAAATCAGATTATTGTCGAAAATCACAAATCTCTATTGATGATCAAAAGGATAATCTCAAATAATGATTCCAAAAAAAATCAGTGCATACATTTTCACGAACTATATTGTTTACTACTTATTTTTCATTTGCAGGTTCATTGACACATCACAATGTGAGCGCAGAACCTTCGATAGCAGGTAATAAACTCACTTATGAAGTTTCAACGTATTATCTTTTTCTAGCATTCCTTTTGAAACATGGTCAATATAAGTGCATTTTTTCACAGCAAACCCTATGTAATTACTCTTCTAGCCAGCTAATATCCTTGGGTAGTCCCAGGGACAGCAGCTGGAGTTACAGCCTCCAAGCATCTTGTTCTACAGAGACTAAGGCAGATGCTCGGGTGAAATGCCAAGGCAAGGATAACCAAGATCTTAACATAATTTTGCTATCGAGTTTTAGGACGACTTTACAAACCTAGATATCGTTAAACAAATGTGATACTGTAGAGCAGTGCTTCTCAACTGGGGGTCCATGGACTCCTAGGGGTCCATCATGACCTGTTGAAGGGGTCCACAGGATTTTTTATGAAGTAATACTTTTGTTGCTTACTAGGGATAAATAATTTTTGATTAACCCTTTGAACTATACTTTTATTGCACACTTGCTCTCTCCGCTTTACACGGAGTATCTATAGCATTTATATATTTTGGATCGGCAACATCACCAACGAGACTGGAAAGTTTGTAGTTAGTTACTGCAGTAGTTAGTCTTTTATAACTGTTTAGGTTAGATTAGTTTGAGGATAGGTGTTAGGCAATTGGTGTTAGCTAAAAATGTGTTTGTATTCATATTAGTTCAGTGAGGCTACTTTACACTTGCGCTGTTTTTAGTCTGCAGTCAGACTAATGTGTCCAGTTACTCTGAGGTAGCAAGATAGGCTACTTCTGATTTTGCCTGTGGTTTTCTTTTTGGTAAGTTTCGTTAGTTAGATTTGTGACGGTCTTTTAATTTGTTGTTCCAGCATACCACTATCAGTATCATAAAACTCTAACAATAGAAAATGTACTGATACCAGACCTTATCTGATACCAGACCTAACATTGAAAACCTTGTTGGCGAAAAGCGAATTCAAAAGTCTGCAAGCAGATCTAGTTAGTTAGTTGCATATTTGTCCTATAACGAGAAAGCGATCAATGCGCTATACGAGCTCGCATAGAAGTTGCCGGCCATCTGTCTACCACACCAAGATGGGAGAATCCCGTTAAGTGCCTTTCCCAACGGCACAACAAGTAAACTTGCCGGCTTGTTCTCCACACTATCCCATTAATGCTGAGCGTCAAGCAGGGAAGCTGTGAATACCAATTTTTAAGTCATTGGTTTGACCCGACTCGGAATCAAACCCGAGTCTACAGCTCAAGAGACAGATCTACAGTAGCGTAGACCTAAACTGTGTGTTAAATAAAAGTAAAAACTGATTTTTACGCATGATTACGTTTTTGGACAACTAGGGGATCCACAGAGTTATCTAAATAGACGTTGGGGTCCGCGGACCACAACGAGTTGAGAAGCCCTGCTGTAGA
Source organism: Trididemnum miniatum (assembly GCA_964006365.1). Lineage (NCBI taxonomy): Eukaryota > Metazoa > Chordata > Ascidiacea > Aplousobranchia > Didemnidae > Trididemnum > Trididemnum miniatum. Next base: position 25,634,892 of record OZ023237.1, read on the forward strand.
GTAAAAAAACACTTCGTCATGCGTAATGTAACATCGACGTCAGTGGCGGTTAGGGCCCGGTCTAAATTTCATGTTTTCAACTTTTATTTAAAAATGTGCTTAGTTTCTACCAACATCGTAGTAAACGACAAAAATACTTTCGAATAAAAAATACATCAACTCACCAATAATCTTGACAGATAGCCTGCAATAGGAGAAATATAATCCATACGAACGGAAAACCAAGGTATAAGTAAACTGCAGATCACCGTTGCAATGAAATTTTCTGCAATTACTAGAGATGTTAACACAGGCTTTTACACCATTTCATAAACCAACAAATCAAGATTTTTTCTCTGCGAATAAAGCTAGCAAACTAATACACTATACTGCTGATAGCGCATCTGGTAAGCTGTCTTCTCTCACAGTGCCTTCTGTGCACGGACTTCGTTGTATTCAATGCTTAGCTATGCCTCACGGTGATATCCTAACCGATTGGAATCCATTTTGGAAAGATCAGTGGAATATTTAGGTTTCATGATGCAGCGTTCGAGAGTTTTTGCACAATCGAGTAGATGTTGTGGCTCAGGTATAGGCTTGAGTTTGATGGGAGTCAGAGGCGTAACTAGGCCTTTTGGGGAGGGGGGGGCAAGTGCTCAGGGTCTTTTTCAAAATGCCCAGGTTCTTTTTCTAAGTGTTCGTAATGCCTTCAAGCCAAGGTATAGTTAAAGCTATTTTGCGGTAATTTGCACACAATTCCTTTGTTTTGAAGAACTTCAGTATAGGTCTACGTCAATAATTTTGCTATTGAATGCATAAAAATTGGGAATATTTGTGAAGTTTTGGTATTTTCTTGGCTTTTCAATTTCTTTGGAACTCACTTTAGGAAACTATTGTTTGGACCAAGCAAATAGTTCTAGTCTAAATTAGTGTTTCTCAAATTGGGCGATTTCGCCTACTTGTGGGCAACCACGAGGCGAAAAACAAAAAGGTGGCAAAAGGGGAGTAATAGCACATTCTCGAAACATTAACCCTTTCTCGAAACATTAATAGCACATTCTGAAACAAATGGTGCAAACAAATAATTGATTGTCTTGGAACTGAGCAACGTATTAACAACACTTTATGTCATTACTTGTATAATAGCTACTACTTTTATCACCAGAAGAAAAGAGCATTCGTTAAACTAAAATAATAGCAAATTTCTTTCGGTCATTGTGACCGAAGAAAAAAAAAACTAGATTCCAGTACAATGTCAGATTAAGACTTGGAATTTTGCTAGGGGTAAGAACCAGAGATGGAACCCGTCAAGATTTTCTCGACCAGACCCGACCGGTGAAATTGAAAATCTACACTAGTTCACCGGTCACTGACCGGCCCGGTCGACCGGTTATTTTTTACTGAAGGTTTATGTTCAGTGTTCAATAAACCTAATGACACACTGTGGTTCACACAAACTTTGTCACTAGACGTATTGAACACGCAAAATTTCATCTTATGAAAACAGAATTTGAATGGAAATAAACTTCACCTGTTGATTTGTTTCACTTGGATAAATACGAAGCTAGCATTATTTGACTTTAGTTGATTTGACTTTGACATTTAACAGGTTACTCGCTGTACATAAATTCCATTTGAATGGTTTAGCATAAATCGATAGATGGTAAAACCTGTATGTCATAAAGAGGCCCGTGATTTCTTTTTTTAAACCGCTTAACAATTACGCCACAACCAGCCCGGGCTGTCACGTCATAACCCGAACGGCCCGCGCAAATAGAAAGAAGCTACGATGGAGCTGTACACTGCAAATAAAATTGGGTATTTTTTTGGGTAAACATTTTGGGTATTAACGTTGAGAAACCCAATTTTTTAAGTTGGATGCAGATTACCCAAATGGAGTATACTGACTGACTACTAACCATTATGCGTTGGGCTATTTTAGCCCAAGTCAAGAGCCCCATTAATTTTATTGGGTTTTCTCTACCCGAATATGTTTTTAAGCAACGAAAACCCAAAATTGTTCTTGCTGCCATCATCGCTTATTTGCAGCTTACTGGATGAGTTAGTGTGTTTTGCTACAGGGTCTAGTTAACGCCTATGCTTACCATAACATTTCATACGTAGGATCTCACACGCAGCGATTTTGATGTTCTACTGCTGCATATGTTCCGATTTGTATATAAAACAAAGAATCATAATAATATTTCACTAGTGGCATTTTTGAAAATACGTCATATTGGGTACTCTATACTCAATATTTTTTAAAATTTGATTTTATTTTCGCTGCAAGCAGTGATCAGTGTACAGGCTCTTTGCAAATAAATATTTTCTTAAATTAAAATGAAATACTATCTGCAAATGAACAAATGTAGTCCAATTTTATCTTGAATTGCCTATATGATTTGTCACACAAAAGTATTGGCTTTTAAGCTGGCAAAAGAAGCTGTATTTTGCGATTGCGATTCTATTACCTGTATATAGTTAGGTATTTCGAATGTAATCTATTCTCTTTAGCGCCGTGAGACTTTTCAGATTGGTTTAAACTTGAAGGCCAATCGTATGTGTTCAGTGGCGTAGCGAGAAATTTTAAAAGGGGGGAGCCATAATTTTGACACTTTTTACAAAAGTATTTTTTTTTCGGCAAAACAAATTTGAAGCTGATTGAGAAGCAAGAAAGTCTCAAGGGGGGTCCGGGAGCATGTTCCCTAGGAAAATTTTTGAAAATTTACATGCTCTAATGGGTATTTTAATGCGTTTTGAAAAATTTTCAGGCAAATTTTGTTCAAATTGTTTGACCCTAATCTGAGTGCTTCGCAAAATATGATGCATTTTGTTCGCACATTTTCAATTATGCTTGCTCAAGGCGTAAGGCTTATCGCTATCGAAGAGGTTCGAAATTATGGAAAAATTGTATACATCCAAAACAACTTTGAAAATGGCTGGTAGAGGATGCATACCCCTCATCCTACCCCCCTAGATCCGTCCCTAGCCATAAGCTACAGAAACTATCAAAAGAGTATGGCATATTTCAGTTACTTGGCACAATTAATTTTGTTCTTGTTTACTAAAAGGCAGAGTCAAAAGGAGGGGGCATGGCCCAATGCCCCCCCTAAATACGCTACCAGTAGGCTACTGGTAGTGTTGCGAATGTTAAAGGAGATATTGCACAAGTGAGCTTTTCGATAATCTGGTCACTTATTTCCATACTTCGTTTTACTAAAACGTTTTCTGGGGCCTAAACATTAATGCCTTCCTCACTTTTGTTTGTGCAACAGCCAAGAAATTCTATAAATAAAGATGAAATCTTTGAAACTGTTGTGAACTGTATTACATTATGGCTGTTAAGATTTTTTTCCATAACGTTCAAGTTCTTCAGTTTCAACCATCCCTCTTGCAAATTTTTTACTGCGTTGCTTAAATTTCTAACAGTCAATGTTTTAGCCTATAATCTTTAGTGTACGCGCATTTGCTCAGCAACCGACCTATCTGAAAACAGCATATCTAATAATATTTAGGTCAATCTATGCAACAAAAAGAAAAAGTAGTTCCACCAAGCACCAAGTGCCTTTTCCTGACGACAGCAAAAGCGAGCTTGTCGGTTTGTTCTCCACACTGTTCGTTTATACTGAGCCTACATAAGGTTAGATTAATTCCCTTTTTTTATTCCGGGGCTGTTGTCCAGAGAACAAATTAGTGCACACAACCCACTAAAACTTTTTTTTACTTGCACAGCATAGGTGAGCCTATTATTTTAAATTGATTGGCCAATAGATGCACGTACAGTATATCAGATAATAGCTTTTAACAGCCAAAATAGCTTAGTAAGATCGAGATCTGTAATTCAACTTCTTTGTTTGACGTCGAGCATTGAAACAACCGTGCAAAAAACAAGTCAGTTAGTTTACTTTTTCAGTTGGGAAAAGCACCCAACAGGATTCGCGCACCTTCAGGAAATAGACAGGTCGTAGTGGCGTCGCCAAAAAATATTTGGAGGGGTTCATGACTAATGCTGTATAGCTTAATGTAAGCAAAGTGAGTGCTAGTTTTTACATCGTTTTTTTTTTTTTACATCGTTTTTTTTTTTAAGATTCCCCCTTTATAGCACCTCGAAACTGCAACGCTCAATTATTTATCAAAATGTCCACATCTGAAACAATGTTTTAAAGACAGAAAGTCCTTCTTTATGCGCAGTTTTTAGATGAAACTTCACTGCATTTTATTCCACAATGTATTAATTTTGACCTTACAGGAGTCCAAGCAGCAACAGCAGGGTATATCGAGAATTCACATGAATGCTGTTTGTTTTCGTAAATCTGAGTCACAATAAAAATTCACTGTTTAGATTTTGATTTATCCGTCGGTATAAGGGTGGCTGCTTGACTCGTAAGACCCTGAGGAAAAGTTGCATCACGCTGCTGCTGCCTTCATCACCTGCATAACGCTATATGGTATAGGTTTCAGCTGCATACAGCAAAGGAAAAACCAGTGAAAGTTACGTATTCACTAAATATTCTTCAGAATTTCGAACTTGGATGTTTGAGTAAATTTTTTTTATTCAATATAAAATTGGGTAAAAATTTTTAATAATGCAACGAAATTTTTTACGTTTGGGTAATTTTCAAAAATACCCAAAATTATTTTGTTAAGTATAAAAACTTACCCAAAAGCGAAAAAGTCGCAATTGGGTAGAAGGTGTGTTTACCCCCAAAAAAATTGGGTAAAAATTGTATTTGCCCACAAAATTTCATGTTTACCCAAAAACTTTTTTACCAAAAAAAATTATTTAAGTTATGTTTTGGGCATATCGATTTATGCCCAAAATATTTTGGGTAAAACGGGTAAAACGTGTTTTACACTAAGCCACTCAATTTTGGGTAAAACGTGTTTTACCCAAATATGAATTGGGTTGAGTGGAGTTTTACCAAGAGCTCTACCCAATTTTATTTGCAGTGTACGGTAATGTAATGACATCACAATAGTATCACAATCCTGCTAAAAAAAAGAACGTCAACTGCACTAATAAGTATTAATGTATGCAAGTCTCACTGTCAAATAACAGATAACAAACCTTTGTTTTCAGAAGGTGTGATTTGTTAATGCCGTTTTTCATAATACTGTTTTATTTAAAAAGTACATATCGGTATGTGTATTTCGGTTGGTGTTCAGGTATATCTTAGTGGCAAGAAAGGAGAATTTGACCGTTTTTTGACCGGCTTAGATGTATTTTAGTAGCAAGAAAGGAGAATTTGGCCGGTTTTTCGACCGGTTTGACCGGCCGGTCGAAGAATCTTAACCCGACTGGTGCCAGTCAGCCCGACCAGTTTCCATCTCTGGTACGAACAATTTTCCGGAGTGCGGGGACCTTTATCACACCGAGTCAGATATGGGCCACGCATCACACCATTATAGTCACTCTTTAGGCCTATCAACATGACATACGCTATGCCACAGAAATCCTTGAACGTGAGCCACCACAGACGCGTTTGTCAGATTGATATCTTTCTGACTCTGATTTTCGCTACATCTGGCAGTGAACGCTTTGGATCACCAATCCTTTTTATTAGGCCTACTTAAATGAAATTACACTAAGCCACTCAATGCGGTCAGTAGAGTTAAGGTTTGCAGAGCTTCTTTGTTTCACTTTTTTACAAAAATTGAACGTTAAAAGGCGTCAATCGACGCAATTGATCATATCATTTTGTTGCTGACTACCAAAAACGTATGTAATCCTCATGCAATATTTCATGTTTCACCATAGCTCATTGCTGGTGCTTCGCCATTGGGCTAATGGGCAATGCCCAGGGTCTCAGCTAACTTAGTTGCGCCTCTGATGGAAGCACAACTGCACAAGAACAGTTTCATGTAAAAATTAAAGCATTTTGAAGCAAAAAGATACCGGTATTTAAAGCACAACGCTCAAAGTAATTGGCCACGCGAGACAGCAAGACAGTGCACGGCACGAGGTCAACGAAACACAATTTTAGTGTAGTTTCGTTGTGTACGGGTAAAAACATTTATGGATCGAATAGGTGTTCAAAAATTTTGTTTTTTGGCTCTTACGAGAATGTAAATAAAGCAGTCCAGCTTTAGTGGCTCCCTTGGTTAAAAAGAGTGGCTGATCCCCGGACTCGAGCAAAATTAATCTTTTCGATGATTGTATGCGTAAAATCGAACCGTAGGACTCAGTGTTTTTTAAATAGATGCTGTCAAATTCATTGATCTGTATAATAGGTTTTCAACATTTTTTTTTGGAATATAATTAATCTTTCTTACACTTGGCAGTGGGTATATTTCTGTAAATGCATGCTGAGAAACGATAAAACATAAATTCGGTGCACAAAAGCGAAAAGAAAGGGTCATATGAGAACGATTACAGTGTAAAGGCAGCAAAGACTTGAAAGGGGAGAGAAAGTGAAAGAAAAGATCTTGTGAAGATTCTCCTAACCAGGAAATTGCTAATAAAGCGTTAAATGTCAGCGAAGGTAGTCCAGGTAATGATATTGAAGTTTCAAATGTAAATTTGGTATTTAATCTGAGTGATGATGTAAGCAAAGTCGTAATTTGAGTGTCCATATTGTAGCTGATGATGCAAGTGTAAGTTCCCCTAATCCAAGTGCTCATGCTGACAATGGAGTTACTAGTTACTACCAGAGGTGGGCATTCCGCAATTTGAAGCGCAAAGCGCTAGTTAAAACGCTTCGCAACGTGCGGAAGTTGCGAAGCGCTTTAACAAATTATTTTTAGCCATTGCGAAAGTTGCGCTGCGCTTCAAGGAAAATAAATCCTTTTTGCGCTTTATTGCGTTGCGAACTGAAAAAATATATAATAGAGTGCGCATTATTGCGCTGCGAACTGAAAAGAATCTGGTTGCTTGCACTTTGTTGCGTTGCGCACTGTCGGAAGTTGAAATACTGCGTTGAGCTTTGTCGGATTAATTAAAGCGCAATGTGCTGGAGTAAGCAGTTTTTTGTAACTGTTTGTAATAGAATAGCAGTTTGTTTTTTGATCCTTACAATAGGCCTATAGGTTAATTTATTGTAGCAGAAATTTTCAGCTCATCAGAAATGTGGTACACTAAAGTCTTTTGCTTTTTAAAATAATTGCAAGTGCTTAAAGAGATCATTGAGTGTTGAATAAATTGTATTTACTCGTTGTTGTGGAGAATTTCGCCGCATATGCAAATTATGATTTACCGCGATGAGGTGCTTTTAACGGCACGCGACAATGCAACGTGGCGCAGTGGTTTGGAGCGTCGTTTTTACGACGACCATGATCGCAAGGTTGATGGTTCAACTCCCAACCTAGTCTCGTTGCTGCGTCCTTGGATAAGATGCTTCAAGTTGATTGGTGAAATCTGATTAGTTTCTGCTTGGTGAAATCTGGCAAGCGGCAAATTAAATAAGTCAGAGGCAAAATTCAACCGGAAAACTCGGAAACAAAGGCAACTCCTAAGCGAGTCTGGATTCGTCCTAAGCAGCGCCTCCTTCGCTTTCTCGTGATAAGAGGATGAAGATGAAGAAAGCAATCGTCAGCAACGCATCTTTTTTCGCTTGTTATTTAATTTTCCTGTTCATTGACCACGCAAAATCCTGTTACAGTCACTTGCATTAAAATCGTTGTCGCGTTGTAGCCAACTGCGTGCTGTTAAAAGCACCTACAAAAATAACTCAAGAAAAATCGCATTGCTTATACATCTACTCGTTGCGCTTTATTAAATTTTTCATTGCGAAAGTTGCGTTGCGCTTTAATGCAAAAAAATTATTGATTGCGGAAGTTGCGTTGCGCTTTAATGCGAAAAAATAATTGATTGCGAAAGTTGCGTTGCGCTTCAGTCAATTTAAAAATTAGGTTGCGCTAGTTGCGTTGCGTTTCATGACTTAACAGAACTTTTGCGCTTTGTTGCGCTGCGCTTCAGCCAATTTTTAAAAAATGCCTACCTCTGGTTACTACTGTACGCAACACTGGCAGCGAGATTTCGAATCCACACTATGACTTTGACGTTGGCCTTGCCCTCACTGAATTTCGATCTGCCTAGTAAATACGTAACGCGATTCATTCTGGTCATCAAAAATATCACCAAAATTTTTCCGAGGATGAAACAAGCGCGCTCGTTATATCACCTTAATCGCTTTTTCGCTATAAAGGAGAAAAATAGGCAACCAACTAGCTCACTGAATTTACTAAAATGATGTCTTTGTGTTTAGAGACTGCAAAAGATAGGGGGCCCACCAAAAAATTTTCCCCGGGACCACTAGCGGCTCTCGGAGAACCTGAGTATGAAAAATGGCAGTTAATGCTGTTCAATCAAATTAGTCCCAGCAACACAAACCGTCACCGCAGCTAAGCTGTTTGCGCGTTCGAGACAAAGCACTTGCTGAGTAGCTTATTTCAATGGATATCGACTAACCCTGTTTTTTTAGCTTTAGATTGCTACATTTCTTCTTGTGAATGCGGTGATGTTGAAAGAGGATATGTCGTCTCGAAATATGACAAGGAGAACAAGAGTTCATGGCGCTTCCAAAAACATCTTGCAAGAATACAAACAGATCGACAAATGACTCGATTTTTGAAGAAGAATGTTAACTGGAAGGTGCATGTTTATCCTATTGTTACTAATAACTCGCTTCGGACTTTCAAGCGGATTCAAAAACGAACTTCTCAAAGGTGTGGAGAGAATGTTCTACTCGCTGAAATGTTCGTGCAAGGTCTTTGCAGTAACTGCGATACAGAAAACCGCGTTGAACTCTTGCGTACCAATCGTTTGGTCTATTTTGTGATGGGAATATTAGCGTTTGTTGGAAACGGAATGGTAATCGTTCACGAAATCAAATCTCTGCGAAAAAGGAACAAGAAATCAAACCTGTCAACGTCAAAAGAAAAAAACATTTACAAGTTTCTGGTGCTTAATCTGAGCCTTGCCGATTTCCTCATGTCGGTCTATCTCATTGTTTATTCAGTTGCTCTTCATTATTCTCCGAACTCATCGAAATTAATCGATGTCAACCTATGCGAAGCTCTGGGGGTTATGAGCGTTTTATCGAACCAAGTATCGGTCACAGTTCTGGTAGTTATTAGCGCGTATCGTTTGCGAGCTATTATTTATCCGTACAAGCAAGTTCGGATGAAATTACCAATCATATTGATTTCTTTGGCCTGGGTATTTTGGTTTGTTGTTGCTGCTTTTCCTTTGTTCAACATTGAACTTGTTTTTGCTCGAGGCATAGCTCTGTATGATGTACCGAATTTTAGACAAATGACAAGGATATCTTTCAGACGAGTCCAAGAATCAATTCAAGGACTTACGAGTCATATAAATGATACAAGCGATTTTGGAAAACTACTTCATACTCTGAATAAATTCCCCTCCAAACAAACCTCGCTCCAAGTCCTAAGCAGTTTTGGATTAGTGAATTTTGAAACCGACAACTGGAATCTGATTGGTTATTACGACTCCAGAAGAGGATGCACCCTAGAAGTTTTAGCTTTAGCAGACAGTCAGTTTTCATATTTTTCAATGGCTTGTCTTTTATACAATTTTCTATCGTTTCTTTTCATATTGATTGCGTACATAATTATACTAAAAGACTTATCATCAACACGGCATTGCATGCGCAGTTGTTTTTCAAAAATAACAGCAAAAATTAGGCAGGGAAATCCTGCGCATGTTATCAACAACGCAAAAGAAAACAAAAAAATTTATTACCGAATTTTCGTCGTTGTGTTTACTGATATGTTTTGTTGGATGCCTGTTTGTGTTATAGGACTTACTTATTTTGTCGAATCGTTAGTTATTCCTGATTTTTTTTCAACTGCAAGACATTCATTTGCGAAACGAGTGATCCCCTTTGTTGTAGTGACTTTAATTCCGATAAATAGCGTCGTAAATCCTTATATATATTCCTTTCATTTATGGAAAAAAATTTGTAATAGAACAAAGAACACGTCCTAAACGGCAAATGTTGTAATTGACTTGTAGTTTGATCAATTTAGCAACCAAAGCAAAAATGATCAGGAAACTCGGAGAGCAAAAAAGTAACAGCTACAATCCAGAAAAATTGGCATCAACTCGGAGAGCAAAAAAGTAACAGCTACAATCCAGAAAAATTGGCAACAACAACTCTACCAAAACTAACATCATGCTTAACTTGTGTTCAGTGGCGTTGGAAGTACTTTTAAGTAGGGGGGGAGGCTTAAATTTGTGTTACTATATACCAACGCCTGGGGGGCGAAGTCTACGGCCAGGGGCGGATCCAGGGGAGTAGGATGAGGGGTATTCTGTAGCTTACGGCCAGGGGCGAATCCAGGCGGGTAGGATGAGGGGTATGCATCCTCCCACCAGCCATTTTCAAAAACCTTTTTGACGTATATAATTTTTCCATAATTTCGAGCCTTTTCGGTATCAATAAGCTTTACGCTTTAAGTTCACATAATCAAAAATGTGCGAAATTTGCCTGAAAATTATTCAAAAAGCACTGAAATAGCCATTACATCATGCAAGTTTTCAAATTTTTTCCGGGGAAGCATGTATCCGGACCTGGACCCCCCTAGAAGTTTACTTGTTTTTCAATCAGCTTCAAATTTGTTCTGTTGAAAAAAAATACGCTTGAAGAAAATGTGGAAACTGTGGCTCCCCCCTTTTAAAATTTTTTGCTACGCCACTGCTCCTAGAATAAGCTAGCTTATTCTAATTTGATATTTTGTTGTTTCGCTGTTATTTGCCCAAAAGTTCCTATTAAAATTGAAGAAAATTTGACTGTGACATCATAATAAAGCTCTTCGAGCTTTGTACACGAAGTTACCAGGAAATCCAACAGTTTTTGCGATTTTGTTCATCTTTGTTACAAAGCTGCAAAAATTAATACGTTAGTTTGATGGTATTAATGAAGAAAACAAACGAAAAACTAGTGACGCCATAAGCCATCGTTGAAGTGCAATATAGGGTGTACTGTAAGTTGTAATTTTCTGAAAGGAGGGGCTGAAAGGGGGCTCAAAATTTTTATGGGAGGGCCTGAAAAAAATATATGGGGGGCTTTAGTCCCCACCTTCCAACGTTTGAAAATGCCCCCACCTTGCTTGTGTTTAAAAATGCTGAGCTTGTAGTTAGAAACTGCGGTCTTACCTAATGCATGGATTCATTTTCTACCGGGAACTTACTTATTTCATTTATAAAGTCATATTCTGGAATCTGATTATTACAAATGAATGAAAGACCTTAGGTCTAAAACTGACTAGTGGTGTATTAAAATGAACTTGTTTTTATTTATGTGCATTCTTGAGTTTTTTTTTTTTTTGTTTGTTTTATCTTGTTTTTTCGCATCTTCTTACGTTTTGAGCAATATAATTGCAAAATATAAACATATTGACATCATCAAAGACGTGGAATTGTTACATTTTAAGAGTCAGACAACTTAGGCCTACTTTTCTACGATTAAAAAACTAAAGCTTTATGATTCTTACGAATATCCTCATTTTTTAGGTACAACACCACTAAGATTTCTTCTGCGCATAGACAAAAGTTATTCCTATCAGTTCATGCTAAAAATTTCTCAGTTATAAATGCTTAATCGCTAGTTTAAACGTTGATATTAATTTAACGTTTCCAATTATAACTAACGTTTCTATAATGACTCGTTTCGTTTCATAATTACGATTTTTGTCTTCTCACAACTGGACCTTGACCAAAATGTTGAACTCTTACGTCATAAAAAGTTATTATTGAATTATCAGCGTTTATTGCGCAAGGTACGACGTCACACTCGTAAATGAAATTATGTAAGGTTTTTAGCGCAATGGTAAGTCGCTTTTGCTACAGTACCTAAATCACATAGTAAAGTGAATATTAGTCCTTGTACTCAGGGAGTCGAACCGTTTAATTTTTCCGGTTCAGGTTCCGTTTGGGTTCGACAGCGGTTTCAAATTTCGGTTCAGATTTAGAACAATTGAAACCCTTCGGTTTGGTTCCCTCCAGTAAAAAATATTTCAAAACCGCTTTTAAAGTTACGGTTCAAGTTCGCAGTAAAAAATGGTATAGGCTAATTCTAGTACCACAATTCAAAAAAAATCATACGTACAAAGCAATTTTTCTTCGCATTGATAGGCCAATATAATGCATAAAATACTTGCAGTGAAGCCAATTTCGAGATAATCAATTTGTTGCTATGCTCTGACACCGGCGGCCCATTCAATCCACAGGTAGCGTTAAATTGGTGTTAAAGCTCTTCGTCTAGTCTGTTACGCGTGTACTGCGGGACCGTGTATATCAAACGTAAAAGACTTCTTCATCATACATAGATTACTTGCATAAGTGACTATTATTTTGAATTCGAACCAGCTTCAAAGTGACGCGAGTGACTTCACGGAGCGAGCCGCTTTTTCAATCGGTTCGGGTTCGATTCGCAAGTATTCAGATTATTCGGTTCAGTTCCGGTCCGCTCTCCGCGATTTTGAAAAATACGGTTCGGTTAAGGTTCGACAAAAATAGCGTGTAACCGGCTTATAAAACTTTGGTTCAGGTTCGGGTCGACTACCTGCTTGTATTGATAAACTGCCATCATAGATTACTTGGCGGACAGGAAGACGCGTTATACGCATCAGTGATTTCACTCTTTTGGCGTGCTATTACTCGGAAGGCACTAGGGTTGGATTGAATTTGAATCCGCTTACAAATTCTTCATGAATTAGAATTTCGTTTTTTCAAAGTCAACGAATTTGAATTTCGTTTTTTCAAAGTCAATGAATTTGAATTTCGTTTTTTCTACGTCAATGAATTTGAATATTTTGATTAAACATTTGACGAACTTAGAGTTTTTCGATTTAAACCTTACAAAGCAAATGTAGCAATTTGTAACTGGTTTATATCAGTTAATGTTGCAAACGTTCCATAAAAGTTTATCAAGCCAACAGAAAGTTTATGGCAAATACGACGCTGTAGGGCGCTTTGAAGTTGTTTTTGGCCACAGTAACCTCCCTAGTGCACCTGCTGGAGAATAGACCTTCCTCTCAATCGCTCGGATTTTATATCTTTAAAGGTTGTTATAGCATTTTAATTTGAAGTGAAGTTGCCGAGAATGAAATTCGTCTTTACGTCAGCAATTTTCCACATGAGATCAGTAAAGCTTATTTATTTCACCTACAGGCGAGCGAAAGAAAAGATATGAAGTTTTAACTTCAAACTGTTTTTGTAAAATTAATTGCAAGTGCAAGATAAGAACGATTTAGAGTAGTTTATTATTAATATAAAGGTCGGATGGCCGGACAATGCTTTCTCCTCTCACATAGAGTAGAATGCACATTTATGCGCAGCGATCTTGAATGTGAAATAGCTGCATTTGATCTATGGTTTCAACAGGCCCGCATTTAGAAGCAAATGCTTAGGGGGGCGAAAAATATTTTAGGGGGGCCAAATTACCTATACCGGTATCATATCCTATACTAACCAATATTTTGTAGGGGGAGCGAAATTTTTTTCAGGGGGGGCTCCGCTCACCCGCGCTCCCCCTCCCCCCCTGGTTGCGGCCCTGGGTTTCAAGGGTAGTGGTTTCACTAGGCGCGTAGACGTTTCAGAGGCTGTTGCTTATAAAATGCAATAAAAATGTTTTGTAGCCGTTAAAAATTTGTTCGTGTGCTTGCTTTATCTCTTCGATTTCGTTAAATGTTCTTCGTGTTTTCTAACAAAAATTATGTTTTTTTTTGCATCTTGTAGGCTACTGTCATTTTTGCAGTTAGCTCCACTTTTACTTTATTTTACGCATTTCTTGAGTGAAAATGTTTTGAACAAGTTGCTACTCGCTAAACTTATAGTACTTAAAAATATTTCTTGTTTTAAACGCATAATTACAATAATCTGGCTGACCAAGTATGGAATTAGTAGAGGTGGCTGATGAGTGGCGACACTGGTTTGTGTACTGGTGACTGGTAAGTTAGATTGAATTTGAATCAGCTCACAAATTCTTTATGAATTAGAATTTCGTTTTTTCAAAGTCAATGATTTTGAATTTTGTTTTTTCAAAATCAATGAATTTGAATTTGATTTTTTCAAAGTCCATGAATTTAAATTTGAATTTCAAAATTAGAGAAAAAATGATTGGATCCAACTCTAGTAGGCACTAAAATAGACGAAGTTTTCTGGTCTGTAGAATAAGATTTGAAAAAAAGTAACCAAAATCACGCTTGATTGACAGGGGTGCAAATCTGTGTTGAGCATTGGGGAAAGATTTAGTAAAATTGACCATTTTTGGATATTGGGGTGGATGATTTAGCAAAATTGATCACTTTTCGATATTGGGGTTATAAAATTGGCTCGTATGGGAAATTTTCCTCTTCCATGAAATATATTGGGGGGGATGCTGCCAGATTATTGGGGGGATTCATCTTCCCCATTTACCCCCGGATTTGCGTCCATATTGATTGAATTTCCGAAAAACAAATATTACGTTTAAAGGAATTTGGCAAGTCACATGACAAATCTTATCCTACAGACCAGTAAACTTCGTCTATTCTAGTGCCTACCCTACAAAAGCTTTCGCACCAAATTATGCACAAAAGCAGCTGTTTTCAGAAAAGTAAGCTCGTTGATAGGGAGACCAAGCTTGTTGATAGGGGGGTAGGCTCCCTTGGCGCCAGCCCTGTATTAAATGGTAACCAATTTAACCATGATTTGGAGTTCAAACAATACTTTTTTAAGTGGAAGATAAGTAAACTCATAATGTTGCAAATAGCAATCAAAGGAAGCTATGCATGAAAATAGCAGTGTGATTGTAGTTAGATTATAGTTAGTCTCACCTTCGAAGAAATGATGTTGGGTACCACGAATCTTTATAGAACCTACTAGCAAGAGTTTTTCTTTTATTGAAAGACATCCTGGTGACTTTATCAGAAGCTTGGTACGCAAAATTGAATTACGCTTTTTATCTTTTCTTTACAAGAAAGTCACGTTAATTCATTTGCGGTTTGTCCAGCTGGCCCGCCCTGTAGTTCGAGCTTTCACTTTGCAGTTGGTAGACTGGATTTGATACTCGGCCGAGTCATATCAAAGACGAAAAATGATGTCCATAGCTAGACTGGGGTTTTATTCCCGATCGGGTCACACTAAAGACTTTAAAAATAGTATTTGCAGCTTTCGCGCCAGGCGCTCGGCACAAGCGGAAGTGCGAAGGGTTTTGTGTATGTGTTGTTCGTCATGTATGTCCCTTAACAGCGTTTAATCATTCGTGATTGATAATTGTAATGGGTCGCCAATTGAGAATGGCCTAAACAATGCGTGTTTGCACCCGCTGTCCCGTACCTTTACTTTTTACTCTGCTTAGCGCTCAGCGTCAAAGTTAGTGTGGAGAATGAAACAGAAATAGAAAAATGTAAAAGGTAAAGGTACGGGGCTGCGGGTGCTAAGCCCGCATTGTGTCGACCATTCTCAATTGACGGCCCACTACAAATATTAATTATGAATGATTGAGCGCTGTTAGGGGCTTACACGACAAACAACACACATACACTTCATCCTTCGCACTTTCGGTTGTGCCGAGTGCCTGGTGGAAAGCTGCGAATACTATTTTTAAGGTCTTAAGTATGATCCTACCTGTAATAAAACCCCAGTCTCCTTGGGACCAAGCCGACGCTTTTAACCCATACAAGCGCCGGTGGTAAAATGTAAATCAGTAATATGAAACAAATTTTATTTTGCAAAAACTTATCATTTGAAATTGTCAGAGCGAAGAGCAAGAATGATATGTCATTGTATATTACAGAGAACTTGCTTGCGTCGAAATGCAAACCTGAATGTGAAGTAGATTGGATTTTCTATAACCAGTAGTACGAGTAGGCTACGTCACAGCGAGGAGTCATAAAGAAGATAAAGGCAAAAATACTACTTGTGATAAACTGTTTCTTGTGTAATCGAACTCAGGGCTTCAAAATGAGCTAATTATCAATTCACAAAATTGTTTTCCTGAGACGTATATCTACTGCGCGTTTATACGTCACTCCAACTGCGCTTTGCTGAATGTTTTGCGTTTGCCAGTATAATGTAAGCTGTTAGAGCAGTGACCGTTATGTTAAGAGCATACTCGGTTTAAATGTGCATACTACTATACCATAAGCTATAATGTAAATTGTTTTAGAGTACTCGTGTTTTGTAGCTGACTAAAGCCTAATTTGCATTTAAACTAAAGAGTGAAAGCGTAGGCGTGACATTTTTCATTCTTGGAAAAGCGTTTCCAACGAAAAGCTACGTAAAAAACAGAAAGAAACGTTGACTGAATTGGTTTAGTAAGACATGTTTGCTTTTTTTTGCAGTGTGAAGTTGTTGTTACTGCTTCGTCGTTAATTCAACCTTGCGATCAAGTTGTTAAGTAGGCTACTTTGATGTAGTATTAAACATCTTTTACAACGTCGCTGACAGTAAATGCAAGCTATCTTCAATTCTCTGCACATTTTATCCAAATTCATACGTTACCGCATAACTTTGCAATGCCGTTTTTTTCTGTTTGGTAATTTGTGTGTGGGTTTTCTTTGATCTTAACTTGCTGTTGCCTACTCAAAGTTCTAAATAAAGAGTACTGGTAATAATTTGATATATTGTATGCCCACAAAATCCCCCTAAAAACAAACGTATGTTAACTAAAATATAAACTTTTGCATTTATGGTCACAGCTGTGGAAGCAGCAAGAATATATGCCTAGTACTTATAAGGGTCACGCATGACGCGTGCAGCTTGCATGTAGTGCTATTTTGATTGCATGAAGTAGTCCCCACACCCTACCGGGTAGTAGCGTCTGGTCGCATGTGTCAGCACCAATAGGTCTACTACTTCGGATTTCTCTTGCGTTAATTAATTTGCAGTCTTTGCGAAAAATGTCACCGAAATAAATTACTGTCGATGAAGTGGTAACAAAGATGGTAGGTAATTCTAGTTTCAGATATTCGCGTACGCATATATGAACGTGAAGTCTACAATAGCATTGATTAGTTTCAAAGATAAACATCGTAAAGCCAGGCGCTGGTATAAATCATTGTAAACCATTCTACTCAAAGATGGGACAATGGGACCTGATAATCGAACGATCACAATCCGTCAGAAAGCAATGCTTAGGCCCAAGTATGAAAAGCCACGCTACCGATCTTATTTCTTACTCAATTTGCCTAAATACGCTAGTTTATTTCGTATCGAATCTAGCAAAGTCAGTGTTTAGTAGTTTAAACTAATTTTAATAGTAGCAGTACTGTCTTTTATTACTGTACTGTTAAAATAAATCAAAGCAATATAGGAATAAATAGAGCATAGCAATACAGGAATTCAATTACGAACAGACACAGAACAGTAAAGAAGCAACAAAACGGAAGAAGCAACAAAACGATTAAAACGAGAATGAAACTTGAGGATGAGGGAATTAGTAGGTATGGTCGCAACACCCGAAAATTTGAGGCCCGTTGAGACTGTTTTTCTCTGGTACACATATTTGCCAAATTACGTACTGTATGATAGATTTAGACTTCATTAAAATGGTAGCATTTGTAGAGGCACTGGTGTTCCGGTATAAAGTAAAGGACAAAAGCTTTTTGAAAGCGCACATTGTGTAGGCCAGTGGCAGTGCCTACAACAAATCTAATCAAAATTTACAGATAACAGTTCAATATGGAACGCGTACAACATACATAACCCACACTGCAGGATTGCGTCAAAAGCTTGGCGTAAAAATCGCAAAAGATAATTTTTACGATTCGCCTAGGATCAAAAGTTATAAAAACCCAGTCTTTTAGCAATAACTCCACAGCTTTTGGTCCCAGTTTCAAAGTCTAGTACCGTCACTGTCTTCTCGCACCGCAATATTTTTTTGCTATTGAATCTCCGTCATAGTTTTGACGTTTTCATTATAATTTTTTACTAATAAAGCAAATGCAAGTCCTTCAACTTGATCGACGAAAAACATTTGGCAAATATAACATCGATAATTCCTCCCAAAGCGCTGAAGGTACTAAAGTCTAAAGAAAGTTTAATTAGTAGCCGCAGACCTGCGTTATCGCATTATCATATGAGTATTTTCATACGATATTGGCACCATCGTTCAAGCGTGACTGAACTTTTGACGTCACAATGCAGGGTTCAATCCACTAAGTAATCTATGCTGCCATCTATAATTAAATTATTATAACATTTGACCGATCGATTTGAAACTTAGCTAATAAGAATGTGAATACCATACGATATGACACAGGCAGAAGATTGACGGCTCAATGAACTCGGAACGAAGTCAGATATTCTATTGCCCTATTTCAGTGTACAGCGAGGTTAGAAGTGCACAGTAACTTGGATGTAAAATTGTGTTGTGGCGTTGTTTTCGAGAAAGTTTGTAGAAAATTCTGTGGCAAGTTGCAAATTGACAGAAAAATTCAGGGTCACTTTATTGAACAAACGTGTGTAAGTGGATAAATGTAAAGAAGGGCTCAATAACTCTTCCTAACTGTAGTAATTCCATTCGTAAAACAAGGAACTTCCGCGGCATACAATAAATACGAGCCAAAATAGCTTAGGGGGGAAAAATAAAATGACAATAATTCTCAAAATTGTACGTTTCAACAACATAGATTCAGCTGTCATCATCATTCTCACACAATGATTATATTGTTTCAACGTTGATGAGATACATTATGATTTCAGAAAAACCTTTTCCGTCACTAATTATACAATTTTCGTTGTTTACATTAACTGAAGCTTCATATAGGCCTAGAATTAATTGCTCTTATGTAATGCTGACCAACAAGGGTGGGCAAAGATAATTTTATTCAGTGATGAATCGTTTTATGACTTCACATCATCTTAGCCTAGCGGCACGGCGCGCAGGTGACAGATCCTACGTGAGGGTTCGATTCGCGGCTGGAGCCGATCACATTTGACATATGTATAACGGGTGGCTGCTGACTCGAAGAGCGCAAGCTCATTTCGTAGTCTCCCTCAATTACTGTTGAATTTTCGGTTCAATATAATTTGAGAATAACGTCAGTTAAAAAAAAAATTTAGTTGTTCCACTGTTTCGTCACTGTAGCCTACTAACTTAAATGCTTCTGAGCCAATACTTCAAATTTCCATGATTCACATAGGTAAATAAAAAAATGTATCACTGCATGCAATGCTTACAGTATCTCCAATTCTTACCCAACCTAGCTACCTTTATTTACAATTGAAATTGAAAATAAGGTACCTGTTTGAAACTTTCCCTCAGTTGAACGTTACAATATCGAAAGACCAACATATCTTTTAAGGAAATGTCATACTACAAAGTTAATAACGAAAAGTTACTGAGAAAATTACATAAAGAAGTGGTAGCGGCAGTGTCTTTCGTTTCCCGTCCGTCAACACAATAATTGGTTTTACCTGTTGCAAGCCATGGCTGCTCTTGTTTCTTACAAACATAACAATGTTGCAAATGTAAACATAACAACTGTTGCAAACATAACAACAGAACAATACAAGAAAAGAGGCAACAAAAAGTTTAACAATATGTCATTGGCATGCAGGTGGGAGAAGAGGAGTTAAAAAACAAGAGCAGCCATGACTTGCAACAGATAGAACCAATTGTCATGGGGCTTCTGCACTGGTTTTAATTGATTTAAGCCCCAAAAGCTGAAATAGTAACTCAATACTGCTCCCTAGCGGTTGACTGCTAATACAACGTGCTAAACAAGACAGTCAAGCGGCTAGTGCTAAGTTTGGCATGTATCAATACAAGCTAACATTTTGCAATGACTTTCTTTGATATATAAACAATATTGCTGTGTTAGATTTACGTAATAAGTGTTTTTTGCTTTAGCCTTCATCTAATCAATCCCTTCTGATAACACTATTAAAATGTTGGAATGAAAAAGCTTTTCCGACTAACAAAGTGTACAAAGTTGAAAGTACTTTAACAGCTACGTTCAATGGAAAACATAATCAAAATCCTAACCAAAACACTGTTTGTTTGCAATGACAAAACGCTTACTTTTGTAGTTTTGCTACCAAAATTGAAACACACGTGATTAACAACCTAACATCACCCAACTTAATTTATTTAGTTAAGACGGCCCAGTGGCGTAGCGAGGGTATCCTGCGCCCCCTGTGTTTTACAATTCTCTGATTATCAGTACCAGCAGATTCGTCTTGTCTTCGTATATCGGCCGATTGTCTTTTTGCATAGCCACTACTTTCAAAATATTTTTTCATAAATTTTCTAGATTCATTCATAACGCATTCAAAAACATAATCTTCCTACCAGTTAAATCGCTAACAATGTAAACTCTAAAAACGCTTATCTGTTCTCAGAAATAAGAGATGTTTAACGGTGCGGCAATTTTTCTGAGTCAGAGGCGGGCCGGTGAAAACTTATCACATGAAATCCCTAGAGTACAATCAGAAGACATTGTGGAGCGAGATGCAGAACGAACTTGGCAGCTTTTTGCCAAAATTACATTTTTTGCTCTAATACTGTAGAATAGATCGTCCCAACTGAATGTCAAGGATACAAAAGACACACTACAGGACCCCCCATCCAGGGCTTATAAGAGGGGGGGTGGGGATTACAGAGGGCAATCTGCCCCGGGCCCATGGGTGTGTAGGAGTCCATGAAAGAGTATTTAGGGGCCCATCATAGAGGTCCCAAAGTAGTGTGGTGAGAGATCCCCTTAGCTGTCGAAGAGCCCCGGATTTTATTTGGATGCCCCGAATTATGGTGGAAGACCTTTTTGTTATTTTTGGAGAGGCCACATAGCCGTCAAGGGTCCCCGGTTTCCATTTGAGGTCACCGAATTTCGGGTGAAGATCTTTTTTCTCGGAGACCATTTAGCCGTCAAAGGGACCAAGATTCCATTTAAGGGCCGAAAATTGCGGGTGAAGACCTTTCTTTTCTTTTTTGGAGACGACAACATCCCAACAGTCGGCTAGGGGCCCACACTGGGGAAAGCTGCCCACATCCAACTGCAAAGGTCAACAATCTCAAAATCTCAACAAGAAGTTTGACCGTCGATCTGAAAAAAAGGCTGTCCAGAAAACGGAATTGCATTTCATATCTGGCAGTCAAGCGCTCTGCTACAATTTTATCCCACGATACTGCAATTCTTTCGCATTTTTAACTATATTATCTCAGCAGCAGCAACGGGGCTGCGCTTCGCAACCCCTAAATTGCCAGATTTTTTCCTATTTTCTCAGTCTGTGATTGCTGTCAAATATTCAAAATATCCGCATTGGAAATTACAGTCTACACACCAATCACGGTAGCAAAACAATACAAACTATCAAAGAAAACACCCAGAAAAGGCCATTGAGGCAAAGGTTCAGTTTAGTTAATGCTTCGATCGGCACTTCTCCGCTGTATTATCAGAAACGGCTTATTGGTTAAAAAGTTTAGGATCACTGTGGTGTAGGTTTCCATCTAACGCTAAAATAATGAAAATCTAATACTGTAGATACCTATCGCTTCTTTACTTTCCTTCTAGTGGAGTTTTATTTCCTTCTGTTTAATTGCTGCAAAGTCGAATAACTATGTACGCGAAGTTTCAAACCTCTTTGTGATGTCATAATAGAGTAAACGGGCGATTTGTGATCGGGTGTAAAAAGTGATTTCACTCCTCTGCTAAAAGCATATAGAGGTGTCAGCTGCATTGCAATAACTTGATTGTTTTAAAGTTTAAAAGATTACGTCGAAAGTGGAGTGTATAAAATCACTGTTTTGTGCGCCCCTTTGGTGCGTGATTTGTGGTCGGAAGTAAAGGCGCGATTTGAATCCTTTGCGAACAGCATACATTACAATACAGTAATCCACGAAGTAGTTTTTAAAATCTGTGTGAATACATCGAAAAAAGAGTATGAAAAGAACTTCTTGGTACGCCCCTAGGTGGTGCGCCCCCGGGCGCGTGCCCCCACTTGCCCCCTCGCTACGCCACTGTCGTTTTGCCCCACCTTCCCCTACGGTGCGTACCAGTTTACTACTATCAGACGATGTCTGCCGCCGGTGCAATCTTGCTTGTGACCGGCTTTTTACCTTTGTTGTGAAAATTTTGCACGCCCCATTTTGGCGCCCCTGTACTTTGGCGCCCGGGGGCATATGTACCCCACTGCCCCCCCTACGCTACGCCTCAAAGACGGCCTACTTCAGTATATTATTCAAGGAAAATGTAAATGAGTCAGACAATTGCAGGTATTGCCGCAAATAACTGCTACATACAATCATTAACACAGATATTAACAGCTATTTAGCCAATCATTTCATCGAACTAAACCTGCATTACAAAAGGAAGCATGCTTATTTACCGTTGAATGAAAGCTGCTAATATACGGTAAGAACAAAACATAATCACGAATACATTAAATGCACCGTATTTATGAAGACAGCAGCTGAGGAGACTAAGTTTACAACAGTTAGCGAAGACAAAAAGATCCAGAAAAGAAACCATGAAACATTCGCAAAGTAGCGATAAAAAACACCAACTCAATTTAAACAACTGCCGCATGGCTTGGGTCTAGTGTACTATCAGTCTTCATTACCGACAGTTGCAATTGTGACAGGATGCTACAACAATGCAGACAGCCAGCAGATAATATCCCCCCATTATTTAACAGACAGCAAATGAAAAAAGGCAATTATTATTTATCAACGAATCACTATTTTATCTGCAAGTTTCAAGCAAGGCTTGAACCTTGTTTGTTAATTGATACGCTATGAGCAAGTAAACTGTGGAAAGAAAAAGAAGCAATACAATCAGTGCCGTAGCAGCTCAACTTTGGGCCCCCCCAAAAAACCCTTTCAAGTCCCCAATACTTAGCTTTCGATATGAATTATTTTAGGTTTTTCCAGGGGTAACAACTCAGTTTCTCACCACAATGCGAATACTGTGGTAAAATTAAAACATATAACGCGTTATCACTGCGTAAAAATAAAAGGTGTAATTTTAAGACAAGTTTGTTACACCCAATTCATTTTCCATTAAAATCGTTTAGCTCAGGGTTTTTCTACCTTTTTCTGCTCATGGCCCACTAAAATGATAAAATATGATGGTGGCCCAATAACTTTTGCTAAAAGGTACAAAGTCAACGTGATGGCATGATTAGGGAATGCTGATGTCGCTCTCTAGTCAAGCTCTGTGGCCCACTGAAAACCATGATGTGGCCCACTGTTGGGTCATGGCCAATAGGTTGAAAACCTCCGGTCTAGCTAGAGCGCACTTTTTCGTACACAGATGTTTTTTTGACAGCATCATAATCTGGAGATCGAGCGCATTAACTTTCGATTGACAACATGGCCTGCGAAGAACCAATCGGATGGCCGAGTGGATAGAGCGTGTGCTTCTGAGTCTGAAGGAGTGAATAGACTGAGGGTTTGATCACTAGTCAAGTCAAACCAATGACTTAAAAATTGGTATTCACAGCTTCCCAACCAGACATTCAGCATTAAAGGGATAGTGTTAAGAAAGCCGTCAAGTTTGCTTGTGCCGTTGGGAAAAACACTTACCGAGATTCCCCCATCTAAGTGCGGTAAGTAAACAGATGGCCGGCAACTCCTAAGGGAGCTCGTGTAGCGCCCCATTGCTTTCTGTGATAGGTGGATAAAAATGCCAACAAATGGAAAGAAAAAAGATAGTCTGCTGTTTGCCATATTAGATGTAATAAATGTTTTAATAAATTTCAGTTTTCTAAAGCTTTGTTCAGCACTGGTAACAGTAACAACGCATTTTGTAAACTCGAGAATCAAGGCAAGCGAGCACTTACAGGTATTACTATTGAATTAAAAGTTCAACGGTATTGAAGGGAGACTGCCAAACGAGCTTGTGTCGTTCTAATCAGCAACCATCTGATATAAATATCAAATGCAATAGACTCCAGCCGTGAATCGAACCCGTCGCAAAGAATCTGAACCTGCGTGCGGTACTGCCGGATCATATTGCTGACAATGGCTGTTCATGCACGAAGCTGCTGGGTGTAAACAGCAATGCAAAGACAGAAGCGACATCACATGTCAGCTTAAAACTTTCTAGTATCGACATAATAGCCTGGTCCACCAGTTGCTTTAAAAAGTTTGCTTTGAATCTCTTCCTCAGAAGCTGTACGATATAGATTTGCATCGTAACTAAACATTCTCTTTTTCTATTTTCATTCTCTTTTTTTTTTTTGCTTTTTGATTGAGGAAGACCGGACCAATGTCCAATTCCTGCGCTATTTCAAAAGCACACGTTTTCAAACTAGCAAATCCTTTTTCAATGGACTTTTGTATTCGATGTCAGATTATGGTTGCTGACACAGAAATAGGGTAGGATTGAATTTAATTTACCGATCGGATGGCCGAGTGGATAGAGCATCTGCTTCTAGATTGGTGGACTCCGGGATTCAATTCCGAGTCCGGTCAAACCAATGACTTGAAAATTGGTATGCACAGCTTTTTTGGTTGACGTTCAGCATAATGGATAGCGCGAAACAAGCCGTCAAGTTCGCTTGTTGTGCTGTTGGGAAAAGCACTAAACGGGATTACCCCATATAAGTGTGGTAGACCGATGGTCGGCAACTCCTAAGCGAGCTCGTATAGCGCCCCGTCGCTTTTTCGTGATAGGAGAATAAAATTGCAAATAAATAAAAAATAAATAGATAAAATTTTAAATCTGCTCACAAGGTGTTAATGAATTTGAATTTAATTTTTTCAAGAGGAATGAATTTGAATTTAAGCTTTGAAAAATGATTGCATCCAACTCTGCACCGGCCTCCTTTTTCAAGTCCTACGCGCACTTTTACACACAGTGTATTGTTTATGACATCATTATGCAGTTTATGACGCTATTTGAAAGGAAACGATAGCGAAAAATTTTAAAACTGAAATATATAGAATCTGAGCGCAAAAAATCTCATTCAACGCGATTCGCCTAGCAAAACTTTGTTTTTGAATTGATGCAACTTCGGGTCCTTCAAGACAATTTGGGGCCCCTTTTGGCAGCGTGGCCCCCCCCCCCAGTTGGGGGGTTTGGGGGGCGGCTGCTACGGCTCTGAATACAACTGTGACTCAACCAGTGCAAATTCTAGAACTGAAACTTTACAGTGGGGGGGCAAGTTATAATACGCCAAAGGATACCAAAATCACATTGTTTTACTAGGATGTTTTAAGTATCGGCTTATGGTTTGTCAAAAAAGAGAGGCAGTGTCACTGTGGCTTCCCCCTAGAGATGCCAGTGGATCTAAGGGTTTACAGAGATTTTACCGAAGTTATGCCAACTTCAAAATTCAAAATTGAAATCAAAATCAATTTTGAATGTAAAATTTTTAATTTTTTTAGTTTTAAATTGGCAAAAAAGACCAAAATTTGCAAAGTTACCGTATGCCCAGAGTTCTCAACTCCTCCATATGCCCTAAATAAATTTCTTTCGAAAATTTGAATTGCATGAATACGTGAATATGCAAAAGCAAGATGTATTACCGGTAACTTGCATAAAATCTTCTTCTCATAAGAATGATTGCTGCCCAGGGCAAAAAGCAAATCGCCACTGAACACCGGGTATTTTACATGATTTTTTTGGCAAATTGGCAGTCCATTTCACGCCATACACACTAGTCTAGACCAGAGGTCACCAAACTTTTTGCTCCGAGGGCCGAATTGCTGCGAGATTATCGGCTGAGGGCCGGATGCAAATTGCGAAAAAATATACAACTATTTATAATCTCCATCGGCATGAATTAAACGCAATAAATAACAAAGTCAGCGGAGGAAGAGCAAAGTTGTGATGAAAATCGAAAGGTTGCGGTAGCCTAATGAACTGCGAAAGAAAAAAAAAGAACTACGAAAAAAAGAACTACAAAAGATATGTAACACCAGCTGTGTAAGCTGAAATTGCGAAATTGTCAAAACTAAAAGGACTTACGAAATTGTCGTTTCTCTCTCATAATATCATCAACGTTTGGCTTAAAGGTGCAGCACCTAACCATAACAATAGCCTTCAAGTGGTCACCGGTCAGCCTCGTACGATGTTCCGACTTCACATACGTCATCTTTGAGAAAGTTTGCTCGCAAATATCATCATCAAATCAAACAAGTTTATTTTATGCGAACACGAAAGGTGCCAACTGGTAAAACAAACAAAAAAAAACAACATAAACAAAGCTTATTTTTGCATAATAATTAAAAAATTTCGTTTATTAACCAGAAGTATTAATAGACCTACATAGTTGGCAAATACGCAAAGGAGAGTCGCGAAGGGACCGGTTAGGTCTTCGAGTCAAGCGACCACCTATTGATAATTCAGTATGATTTTATGTAAATCAGAAGGGCTGATTAGTTTTAATCAAAAGGAGGAAATAAAGAGATGACAAAAATTAGGGTTAAATGAACAGGAAAATTACAGTAGTACTGTATACATGTAAATATAAATTAAGATGTCAGCAAATGTGCAGTGTTACTCAATTTGACATAATTAATTTCCAAAGAGCGATAGATGATCAAAAGACTAAATCAGAATGTTGTGTGTAATATAAATATTTAATTATTGCAAAGGCCAATTACGAATTGCTGAAGGAAATTTATGAACTTGAGTTTAGCAACATAGCTTTATATTTTAAAAGGAATTGTTTATGACTAAGTTTTCTAAGATTTTCAGGAATATCGTTCCAAAGTTTGGCACCTTTAAATTTAATAGTGCGTAACAGCAAGGAGGTAGAAAACTGTGGAAGAAAGTATTGGTTGGATTTAGCAGCATTTCTGGTATGGCAAGAGTGGATGGAAGAGACTAAAGTGAAATAGTTATTGAAGGACGAAGGGAGACCAAACATCAATGCCATCTTGGAAGCGAATTTCTTCAGGTTGGGAAACACATTGTCAGGTAAAGTGCGGTAAAATTCCACAAGCTGTCCAAGTTCTCCTGCGTATGACGTCTATTGTCTAGTCTGGCTGGTACCTTTTGCGTAAAACAGAGATATCCCACTGATAAAACAATGGTGTTTTTAACAACAATGGTGTTTTTAAGTTTGTGATGTCATAATAAGAATCAGTAAAAGCTTGCGTGCAGCTCAACAACATTAACGACAGTCAAAAATGTTTGGGACTTTTTTACTTGGCAGTTCAGTGCAGCTGTTATTTCTTTTGCTCGCCTGCCAGCGTGGCGGGCCAGATGAAATCACTTCGCGGGCCGTAGTTTGGTGACCTCTCGTTTAGACAATTGTAGAAAGCCATAGACAATGCTAATTTAGTGCATACATTACAACGTTGTTCTTAAGTTTTGAACAGTTGAATAATTTTTGGCAAGATAAACACATCATGGGCTTAACCAAAACAGACTGATTTAAACTGGGGGAGGGGGGGGAGCTGATGCAGGGACCAAGTAATGACGTAAATAGGCCATGACCTCCTCTGCTCCCCTTCCCCTCATAGCATCACTCCTAAGCTCAAGAACATCATTAAGTGTTCGTTGGACACATTGGTCAATTCTGTGAATAATATAAACCTTAGAATTTGCGAATAGTCAAACCCGTAGTCTAGTTATCATTCTAACGACACAGGTTACAATTAACAGCAAACAAAGTCATGAAACAACTGGTACTTACGATTATACTCTTGTTTTACTTTTTTGCCATCACCAATTTGTTCAACAGTCTTGATCAACACTGACACTAACAACAGCCAACCTAAAATCGGCTCCACACCATGCAGAACAAAAATCTAAAAGAAAACAAAGCACGTTTTTGTAAGGTGTTGCCAAATCTACATCAAACAGAATACGCCACTGGACATTCTCCTTCAAAGGAGGGAGTCGACCCGAACCCGAACCAAAGTTTTATAAACCGGTTTGACGCAATTTTTGTTGAACCTTAACCAAACCCGAACCGTATTTTTCAAAATCGCAGAGAGCGGACCGGAACTGAACCGAATAATCTGAATACTTGCGAACCTTAACCGAACCCGAACCGATTGGAAAAGCGGCTTGCTTCGTGAAGTCACTCGCGTCACTTTGAAGCTGGTTCGAATTCAAAATAATAATCACTTATGCAAGTAATCTATGCATGGTGAAGAAGCCTTATACGTTTGATATATCCGGTGCCCTAGTACAAGCGTAGCAGACTAAACGAAGAGCTTTAACACTAATTTAACGCTACCTGTGGATTGACTAGGCCGCCGGTGTCAGAGCGTAGTAACAATTTAACCATCTCAAAATTGGCTTCACTGCAAGTATTTTATGCATTACATTGGCCTGCCAATGCGAAGAAAAATTGCTTTGTACGTATGATTTTTTAAAATTGTGGTGCTAGAATTAGCCTATACCATTTTTTACTGTGAACTTGAACCGTAACTTTATAAACCGGTTTTGAAATAATTTTTACTGGAGGGAACCCAAACCGAAGGGTTTCAATTTATTTGAATCTTAACCGGAACTGAACCAAAATTTGAAACCGCTGTTGAACCCATACGGAACCTGAACCGAAAAAATTAAACGGTTCGACTCCCTACTTCAACGATTCTCAATTCATTTTTAAGCCTACACGGCCACAGTAAACACACTACTCTAATAAAAACACTATTTTTACATCCTTGTACCTATTGATCAGACATGATGAAGGCGAACCGGTATTGTCCCAGAATTATCATGGCTGACGTTGGCAGTTGCTTTGAAAAAATTTGCACCTAAAGAAGTTTCTTAATTCTCGATCTCCCAATTGAATTGAGAACCGCTGTTCTAGTTGTTATATATTCAGTGAAAATTGAAGTGCGAATGAAACGAAATTAAGCATAAATTATCACTTAACCAAGTGAAACACAAATCACTGCCAATATCTGTCCCTAAAAAATCGTAGCAAATTTAACAGTCGCACGCGCTCTCTCCAAAAATAGGGTCGTTTCTGCAAGCACCCACTCAAAATACGCAGTTGCGCACTGATGAGACCTGAAATGTCGAAACAGTGTGAATATGCAGATACAAAGTGTTTTCATTCTTGCAAGTTGCCATTGCAGTCTTTCGGGTTAAGAAATTCTCGATGTGATTTGGTTTGAGTTTTTTTATTACTGATAATTTGATCTTAAAATAGGGCACTTATGGTAAAAACGTGATCAGTTAGAGTCAAATTTGATCAGCCATTGAGCTTTGCATTACCCAACAACATTATGCCAGTATATAGCCTATCATGCCTATGTCAAACTCTCGAAACACGACACACGCTATTCCTATCACATCTCATATTCAGAAGAGAAATTATCATAGCAGTAATCTGCCCATTAAGATTGCAATTCGAATCTGAACAGTTTGTGCGAACTTATATGGTATAAGATAAGACAAGTGACAACTTAGCTTATCGACACACAGGTTCGTTGCTATGACAGAAAGCTTAGGCTATGCTGTAAAATGCAAACAATGGTTGTTTGTTACAAAAGTAAACAAGTTTGTGCGAAAAAAATCTTCATCATACTCGCGGTAGTACGCCGAAGCGTGTAACGAGTGACGAAACCCATCTCCGCGGCTGGGTTGAGTTGAATTGACGGTTTCAAATTCTAGAACCCAAACGGAAACGGAATCGTCAATTTTTGCTTCTGCAAACCTGAACCCTATAACGCAGAGCATTTTTAATTTTGATTGAACTTAACTTGCAAAATCAAACCAAAAACCGGAACCGTATAAGTAAACCGATGAAAACAAATTTGGCGAAACCTGAATCTAAACCTGTGCGATATTTCAAGTGGTTCGATGCCCTGCCAGTAGACCTACTGCTTGCATTCACTCTTAACGATCGACCTTTAAAAAGTGCGTCTTCCCCTCAGTTTACTCCCAGGCTGCGTCACTTATCAGCTGACATTCATGATGTGTTCAAATTGTAGATTTTTTGTGACCTGCTTGATTTACAGTAAATATATTAAATTCTTCAAAAGTTAATCTAACTTTTTTTATCATTTACTGCGAACTTGATTAGTATAGGTGAAAATTTAACGGAAAAATGCTGTAATTCGAAAAAATCGCTCTGGTGATGCTTGTGGAAAGAATGTCCCAGCGTAATTGTGAAGTCATAAAAGTAAAAAGCAATCAAATTTATTTACTGTAGCATTGGATTTCATGAACCAATTTGCAAAATTGTTGTGAAAATTGTCCCGGCACCATTTAATCTCTACACTATTGAACCCGGCACGATTTAATCTCTGCATTATTTGATTGATGACATTATTTGGCACCGAAGATGGGCATTTCTTAGAAGCTACTTCATTCTTTCCGCTTGAATTTCATTAAAAAATTACCATAATTCTAAACACTGTACTGGTCTAGCGAAACAATAATTTTGTGGAAGCAAGTCAAAGCCATAATTAGAAAATAATACGAGATATAAAGATCCCATCCTGTTTAGGAGGGCGACACTGTACCCTACCCTTCTCCCCCTTTTTTTACTTAGCTTTTTAGCAAAGAAATATCAGATGTGCCCAGTGACTTAATTATACCATACTTATTGATGTGTTTTGTAGTGCAGTAATGCACCCCTCTCACCTCCCCCCTATCCCCTTTTAAAATTTCTTGCTACGACACTGATCCCAGCCCTAACTTTTCAGCCTTCTCCTAAGTCCACCATCGGCGCGAAAAGCACACACACTATAGCGGTAAAAAAGCTTAGTACATCAGATCCTTGGTTGCTGTACTTTGTGTAATGTTATGATACAAAAACCAACCCCTCCATCGAAATTATACTGTAAGTAGCACAATACTCAAGGTCGGGTTAGTGGGAGGGAGGCTGATCTCCAGGTCGGGAGTGTGCCACACTTAAAAATGAGGATTTTAAATAGCGCCCTCTAAAAAACGTCGGTTGCTGAAGTCAAAATCAGGCCCGCAAAAAAGCATGCCTTCCCTCAAAAAAATTAGCCCCGGGGCCCCCCGTTAACTTAATACAGCCCTGATGATAATCCAGCATGAGTGTTTGACAAGTCAGGTGTGTTTGCGCGGCAATGCAACAACCATCACGAGCAGTGTTGCCAGATTTCTTTACCCAAAAGTAGCCAAAAAAGTAGCCAACCAGCTCTAAAAATAACCCAATTTTTCTTACGTGAAAGTAACCAACCAATTCCAAAAGTAGCCCAAATCATCGTTAATAAAATGGAAAAGCAACATACCGCAATCTTTCATTAACGAATTTTAAGAAATATGCATATTATCTTCATCAGTTCAAAAACTTACTAGTGATGTAAAACTAAGCAGCTACTAAAATTTAAATATAAGCCCGAGGCATAAGCCTATGTCAATGAAAGAAAATAATACAGATTACAAGATGAGATATTCAAGAAAAGGATAGAGTATACTGCGCAAGCGGTGTGAAAACAACTGGTCAAAACTATTTAAAAACAGTCAGCAAATATGATAAACCATAAGCATACAGCCAATTATTAAAATGAAGGTGAAGTTTAAAAATCATGGTTTTGCAAAAATTTCAAACTACACACGTCATGCAAAAATTTCTAAAATTTCAATACTTTGTTCATCCAGTGCTTGTTGCAGTTGCAGAATGCAGAGCTGAAATAAATATGGTAGGCAAAAGTGGAAGTTAAACTTGCAAGTGAATACGATGTGATGTGATCGGAGCTAAAAAAAATAATCTGCGAAACAGAGAAAAGAATCGCAGAAAGTACTTCACATTAGATAGTCAAGCTAAAAATTTGTCGCCAAATCAACTACAAAAAGTAGCCTAAAATGTCGCAAGGCGCCAACTCACTTTTTTTGGCGCCAACCTTTGAAAAAAGTAGCCCAATTGGCGAGCAGTAGCCCAATCCGGCAACACTGATCAGGAGCTGTACTGGCCTGCGATTACGGCGATGTAAAATTTGCTAGCCTGCGTCAAGCAAGTTGATTGTTCGATGATGTCGTAATAATCCAACGTGCCTTGTCTCATTTCCGTCGTCAAGGTTATCTTGAACTTTTTTTGATACCGGGCGATAAAGTGATAAAAATTGTAGGCTACAGGTACAATTTCTTGATATCGCGTATTTTTGCCGCGTTGTCGCGCATAAGTTCAGAGTCAAAATGAAATAAACAAAAAATTAGGTAATCGCGTTGCCACTTGCCGCGTTTCGGTAAACACGCATTTATTTTCAATCCACATGTCGCGTCACAATTGCGACGTCACTAAGCCATTTTTTCATGGCCAACTAAATCCGTGGGCTTATTGCATCATAATTGTGATTTTCAAGTTATAATGAAAAGTTCATTTGTGAAGCAGAGTGCATCAAGTTAGTCCGAGTGACAGAAATACTAAATATTGTCAAGTATGAGGCGCCGTTTAAAAAAAAATAATTTAGATTTTTCCACATGTTTTTCGGCCAAGTTAAGCTACATTTTGTCCTATATATTATATAGATTGTTTTCTATATATATGTAAGTTATATAAGACAAGTTTGTGGTTTAAAATAGCCGAAAAAACTGACGCAAATCATACAGGAAATTTCTTATTAGACAAATTATATTGTCATAAATTGGTCAAAAAATGCAGCGCAAAACATTTCCTGTATAATACATATGAGACAAATTATTGTCATATAAATTGGCTAAAAACGCAGCGCTAAACATATAGTCAGTTTCCTATTTAGTATATGTGTAAGACAAATTATTGCATAAATTGGCCGAAAAAACATATGGAAAAATTTAAATTATTTTTTCCAAACGGAGCCTCATAGTCAAGCGCATTATTGGGCACCTTGTACAAAGAACTCAATACGTGGGGGCAATTCTTAGCTCAGCTTTTTGTGATTTTTCAAGAGCAAGGTGACTTCAGCTATTCGCTCCTGTAGATTATTTGAGCAGTAAGGGAGCTTTTCAGCAGTACCCTTGTAAAGCCATTTTTGTTTACACAAAACTGGATAAAAATAAACAATGAACCAGTTACATACTTCAGCAAAATTGGATAGACGAGCAAAATAAAATAGTGCGAGGATATAAATTAGATAACGCGATCGAGACATGAGCCAAAATTTAATCTAAATCGGTTTAGGGTGTTTTTTTTTTTTGTACAGTAGCTTTACCTCATCCAAATCCGAACTGGCACAAATTTCAAACCAAAAGTTTGTCATTGATTTTGAGATTTGTTTTAATTCTAATGTGAGAATGATTATCTTAATAAATTTGTTTCGTTTTGCTTGTCATGGCGAAGCCCACTGCAACTAATTTGCCTTTGAAAAACTATTTTGCCTAATAACGTAGAAGTTAGTGTTTTTTTCAATTTCAAGGCCGGCCATTAGTCAATGGCTATTGTGATTGCATAACAGGCTTGCTAACTCAACCAGCTTTGAATAAAGACGATAAGATCAAATTAAGTTCTTGTTGCTCCGACTTTAAGCAACAAAATGTAGATCTAAATAAGAATTTTATATAGATTATACGCAACCATGCTAATTCAGTCTTGACTTGCATGTTTCAACGCCTCTCTCAGTCCCTGTTTTGTTGTACGCTCCCTTTTCTACGCCTTCATCAATTTTAGAGTGAAATTTGTGTGATTGTACTATATCGTTAGGCTTTTCAGCGTATTGGCGTTTAGAAATAAAATGATTGACTGATTGATTATAGGCTTAGAAAAAATGTATTGCAGCCAGTAGCCTACTGGGTGAAACAAGAAGAAAATTGTAGTTAACAAGTTTTTCAATGCAAGGAATACACGACTGTTTTGGTGCAATTTCGATGGGTGGTTCTAGCTATAGAAATAATATGATAACCAAATGCGTGGGCAAGGAAGGTTCGTGGGTTCAAAGCCTCCTCCCCTATTGGTTCGACAACTTTTGAGCTTTATAGAATAACCTTGGTTCTTGACAGGGCCGGCGCCAAGGGGGGCCTGGTCTCAGAGCTGGAACGAGGACCGAACCTACCGAGAGGAGACGAGACATCATAGCTTCGAGACCGAGACGAGACGAGACTTTAAAGTTACGAGACTTGAGACGAGACACGAGACTTGATAAGCCAAAAATTAAAAAATATAAAAACGATAGTAACACACTGGAGTATGGGCTCTACTAAGCCAAGTTATTAAAATAACTTTATAGCAAAATGACATTAGCAAAAACAATACTAGCAAATGAAGCCGTTGCGGTTATAAACTGATGTAGCTTATTATAAATGTGCTATTGGTCATATCCTTTTAACGATTATAATTAATGATTTAACGAGTTCACAATAATAACAACAAAACAGCTTATTATCACAGAAGATTTAAGTCCTTGTAGCTTGCAAGGCAAGCAATATCTTTCACAGACGATTACACGGCTCAATATTCTTTTTTAATCTAACGAAAAAGATGTCAAGAAAACTTCAAACAAAAAGTCATTGGTAGGCTATGTTGGTCTAGACCAGGGATGTCAGCATTGCAGCCCACTATCCTCAGTTAAAACAATTTTTTAGCAAGTTTATCAAGTATTGAGCACGAGAGAGTTCATGAAATTTAATCAAAATACTTTTTTAATAAATAATAAATTAATTAACATAAACATTTTATAGTCATTGTGACACCATGCGTTTTTGAAAATCTATCTGTTTAATAACTTTCTCATCTGAGCTAGCTCAAATCTGGAAGCACTTCCCATGTCGGTAACCAAATTTCCTGCAGCTGTAATCCCTGCACTTTTTCGATTTGAAGCTTTGTTTGGGCCTGGACTACTTTGAATAATCTTTTGATAGCTGTTGTAAACCAGACTGGAATAGCATCTTTTATGGGAACAAATTTGTAGAAATCTTAATTTTAACGACATATGACACGCTACTCTCTTGAAAATTTTTTGATTTGACACTCCGTTTGCCCATAAAAAATATATTGATTTTTAGACGTGGCTAGCGGTCGTTGTCTTTGAGTGAAGGCCATATTATTAAAAGTTAAAACTAAATTAACATTATTGGATTAATTATAACATTAATTAATTATATTAATGAATTTATAAATTTTCTTTGTTGCTAAAAAAGATGCGTTTTCAGCAAAATGTGGCTCAGTACAAGGCTATCAATGGTAAATTTTTTTTTTAGAACTATAATATGAAATATTGGAACTCTGGTCGCTTTGCGGCCCAGTTAAATATGTAATTTTGCAATGGGTCCTTAATAAATTAAATGGTTAGACATCCCTGGTCTAGAGTAGATTACCATCGAATGCATGTGCTTAGTGGTTGAAATAGACCAGTTATCATATATGCTGCTAACAAAAAAAAGCAAAAGCCTGCAATTCTGCAGGCCTGAACAACAAAGCAAAATGGTCTAAACAAAATGTGGCTAAATGTTTTTGCAAAGTGCGAAATCGCGCACAATGTTTTACTTTGAATACATCGGGTAAGTACCATTGTTGCTTCCGTATCAAAGACCTAAATGCTGTTTCAAATCCAAAAATTTTTCATGTCTCGATCGAGACATGACCATATTCCGAGACTTTCTAGGTCCGAGACCGAGAAGAGGCATTGGCATAGCGAGACCGAGACGAGATCGAGACACTCAAAAACGTGTCTCGAGACATGTCTCGAGACCGAGACACGTCTCGAGACATCCAGCTCTGCCTGGCCCCCCCAATCGACATGCTTACCCCCTCCCCCCCAATCAACAAGCTTACTTTTTTGAAGACTTAGGTTTTTGCGCTTAATTTCAAACTTTGGCCCCCCCTGAGTCGACTGCTCTGCCGCCGGCTCTGGTCCTTGATCTTACGGCTGTAGTAACGTTGTAGTGTGAGCCTACAAGAACAACAAGCGTTGCTCCTTTCCGGAATGCCAATTATTGCACAATTTTGTATACCACTCTTGCCACGAAACCGGGACTACCCCATTAACGAGATCGTTGAAATGTACCAGGAACAGTTGGATGTGGAAAATAGCAGTTACTTAGCAGCCACTGTTAAGTTTCAACGATGAAAAGCATGTTGGCTTGCAGTGCTAAAGAAAAAAAGACCTTGTACTGCCCTTCATACGTGCAAGGCCGCAAAGGAACTCGGTACTAATCCTATTATACACAAGCTCCTTCGAATTTAACACTACCATTAACTACGGCATTAAATGAACGATGCTGTAGCTCGTTCAAATATTTGAAAAACTGCTTGCGCTCAAGTATGACGGAACGGCGTTTGGGCGGTCTAGCGCAGTTATACCTCATCAAAGACATGTTACTCAACCATCACACAATTATTGACGAATTTGCAAAAGTTAATCGTTGCATAAAGTTGCTTGTTAAGAAACCATCAAGCAGAAATAATCATCGTAAAGCATCTTATCCAAGGACTCAACAACAAAGCTTATGTGAGAGTTGAAGCAGTCACCACCTTTAACGATGGTCGTCGTGGAAACAATGCTCCGCCCACTGCGTCACGCTCATGCTTATTTTATTTGCGCGTTGCATCGTTATGAGTTCTTGTGAATTATAGGGCAACCAAAAGTCGCTTACGGACCGTCCACAAACAAAGTTTCAGAGTGATTTTTCAGAAAGCTTTCAATGCATCGTTTCAAATCGTAGTTTAATAAGTCAAAAGAAGCCAAAATTTAGCGTTTGTGCAAAAATATTTTTACGAAGTTTTCTTCCTTTTTTTCGTGTTTCTGTGAAATCATCCATTCATCTATTTTTTTATTTTTGACAAGACGTGCAACGGTGCAAAACATGTGAGCGTTTTCCAAACTGGGAGGCGTGGACTGGTCTGAAGGGAGGCGCAAATGTTAGCTATAATCATTTCAAAAATATAGGCTTGTGCATTATTTTATGGAGGGGAGCGTCATGATTAATATTTTGTGAGGGTGGCGTAGTAACACAAAGTTTGAAAACCACTGCTCTAATGTGTACGCTTGCGGGCGGTATTGCGAAGCTCGCAATCTTAAAACATGCTAAAATTGTACTACAGAAAAATATTTTTAACGAAACACTTCAGCACGTCCACAAACTCTCAATACACCATATTGAATAGGGTTTCTCAACTGGGGATGCTTGCACCCCTTGGGGACGCAAGGAAGCATTCCAGCACCCCTTGGTTCAAAAGGGCTTATAGATTTTTATCTTGCATTAACAGTGCTTTTATATTTGGTTGCTCAGTGTCAATTTTTCAGCGTTACACTCTGGTTTATACGGAATTCCTAAACGTCTAAGCGGCATAAATCATTAAGACTCCTGGTGGTTAATTGGCTACAATCAAGCTCTGAAAACAAAATGCGTCTGATTCAGCGAAAGAGAAGTGACTGGTTGAATTATCCTATACCTTACATTAGCGACACTTTAAAAATGGCTAAAACTCTAAAATTGATAGCTCAGCTGGGGGAGCTTACAGCGTTCTCCCAGACCCCCCAGCTGAACACCTGCTGGGTTTTTGACGCAAAGTCATTACAGGAAAAATTTTAAGGTCAATAACACACGTGAATTCATTTCAGCCCCAACTATTACAAAAATTTGGTTTGCGCGACTGATAACAGTCGCATAATTTGTGAGGGATGCAAGAACATATCAAAAATTTTAAAGGGGCGCAGAATATGAAAATGGTTGGGAACCGCTTTGCTATAAGATAATACACAACAAAAGAAAAAGAGAGTTCCTAAAATGCTTAAATGCAAACACTTCGCCTATATGTAAATATATGAAGTTACTTACGACAGTCAATGATTAATTACCAGAACCAGGACCGGATTTACGTATAGGCTAAGTAGGCTGAAGCCTAGAGCCTACGAGAAAAACGGGGGCCTCGGAGAAAATGAGGGGCCTCATCGCGAACATCGAAGACCCTTTTTTTGGTCTTCACCGACTTCTAGTGAAATTAGCCTAGGGCCTCTCATTGTCTAAATCCGGCCATGACCAGAACCTGACTTTCACGAAAAAAAAACATCCGTACTCCAACTAAAAACTCAGTTTGTAATTCAGCTTTGTGGCAACTTTTTAACTTGTCAAAAGTTGGCCCCCCCATTTATAAATTCTAAATACGCCACTGTCAGTAGTGGTAGGCTATTCAAATTGTCTAATTTCAGAGCTTGTGTAATTTAGCAAAACATGCATATAAACTGTATTTTACAATATATAGGGTATAACTTTTGTAAAAAAAACTTTTTTTTTTGTTTATTGCGATAAGATTAAAAAAACAACGATAACAAAAAGCAATAGCCCATGAAGCTAATACTCCAATTATCGTAAATACGCCAATTTTTTACAATGCACATCCAATTTATGCTTCCTTTTGCCTAAATTCAGAAGCAGTTAGTCAAATCTTGACAAAAATGTATGACTACTTGTGTTTTATTTGTTTGTAGCTGGAACAGCGGATGATAATCTATAAATATTGCGACGTCAACAACCAGTTAGTCGACTAGCTTTGCATTTATTTTCGTTTCTTTTTTTCTGTTTTCTGTTTAAAACCGCAAAATTCTGACCATCATTTTTTGTTTTTATTAATTTATTACGTTTTTTTTTT
The DNA here is from genome assembly GCA_964006365.1 of Trididemnum miniatum. NCBI lineage: Eukaryota > Metazoa > Chordata > Ascidiacea > Aplousobranchia > Didemnidae > Trididemnum > Trididemnum miniatum. The sequence continues at coordinate 25,673,212 of OZ023237.1, forward strand.
CATAGATCAAGTTTTAACAAGATATTTCTGTGAAATTTTTATTTATATTCAATTTTCATCCAAACATCCAAATAATGTCAGAGCATGAATTTAAAAATTATAACCATTTTTTTTTAATTTAAAAAAGCCATGCAAATTACAAGTTTAGTTTGATCATTGGTTTGATTATGCACTGTGCAGTGTTTACTGTACACAGAGGTGGTCAGTAGCAAAGAGAGAGAGAGAGAGAGATTTATTTCGCCATTCATTCACTACACAATATAACAAAATATAAAAAAAAAAGGAAAAAATTCTAGTAAACAAATGGCCAGGAAGCATCGACTAACCGCAAGGTTTTCGAATCAAGATGCTCCCTGACAGTCGCAGAAAGTACATCACACACAGAAAAAGAAAATCACAGAGTAAAAAAAACGATTACCAATATTTTTAGGTGCCAATAATCAAATTTTCAGTGAGTAATCAATTAACTAAATTCAAAACATTTAAAGAAGATTATACAAAGAAAAGCATATTCAATAAACATCAATACGATTGCAATAAAAAATGCAGTAATTCTACAGCAAAGCAGTAGTTGTACTTAAGTAGACTACTTAAGTAGTATTTTCAGTCACAGGCGACTTACTCAAGTAATTTTCATTTCTGATACTTCTACTTTTACTTCAAGTAAAATTCTCTTAGAGTAACGCTATGCCTGAGTAGTAATAAATTTTATGCGAAGTAGAAGTACATACCGGTACCTAGCCATTTCTTTTTAGTGATTTGACTACGATTTGAATTTTTTTTTTCTTTAATTATTTTGGTAACCATACTCAAAAAAGTCATATGCTATCATTGGCTGAATGGTTCGCAAGTTCGATATTCGCCAGATCCCTTTTCACGACGCATGTGATTTGGGCCCAAGCTGTCGGTATCTACCCATCGTGGTAGCGCATTGTTCAGTCTCACTAAAAAAAGTATACCGAACCCTGGTTTGGCGTATAGTAGACATGTAGTACTCCTGGTTTATATGAAAAACATTAACGGTAAACGTCGTTGCGTTTGGTGCGGCCAGCCTGGGGTGAATTCCTGAGCAGGTTAACGAACAGTGTTGCTAACGACTCGCAATCGCTGCGATATTTCTTCTGAAACTGTGTTGTCCAGGCGCCGAGAAGGACCAAGGGTGGAGGCGCCGAGAAGTCCCAACTGAATCGTAACACGCTTCGATGTAATCTAAAGGAAACAATAAAAATTTGATTTTATGAATACTGTTGCTTTACTTGAACACTGATTGTAAGCGTCACAACAGCAAACCTTTGAATAATAAACAAACACATGAAATCCGAAATTACTTTCTACTTTCATTACTTAAGTAGAATTAATTTTGACTACTTTCCTACTTTTAGTGAGAAATGCCTCGCCGTACTTTTACTGTACTTCTACTTAAACGCCATTTTTGAGTGAGTAACAATACTTTTACATAAGTAGATTTTTTGACTACTTTGTACACCTCTGACTGTACAGTAACCGCTGCGACGTTTCTTCGGAGCTGCTTTGCCCATGCACAAGCTGAGCTGCGGAGATGGATCCCGCCACTCGCTACACGCTTCGGCGTAATATCGCGAATATAATGAAGATTAGAATATTTTACTGTAAGCAAATACAGCTCTTTCCTAATAACAAGAGCTAAAAATTTAAATAGCATTTCAGAAGCGCTGTAAACATGGGTTGAAAGTAGCTTTTAAAGGAAAATCAAAAAGAAGAAAAGAACTGGTTAAATCATAAAATTGTCTCGCCTTTGTGATTAGTTGAAATCTTAATTGATATCTTGCAACCGGTCAATTAATCCTTACCTTCATAATTGAAAGCTCTATAAGAGACACTCTGATATTAAGTTGAGCTTATTTGCATTATATTCGAGCCTGTGTTCGTGATTACAAATCTCTACAGTATTGAATAACGATTCTTTTGTAGAAAAACTTAGTTGAATTACGCTAGGTAATTGCAGTGCGATTATCTGTTGTTCTATTGGAGCGTTCTGCGAAAATTTGTCTGTAGTATATAAGCAATGCGTCGCATGTGTTTGCATTGTTTTTCGTTTGGATTCGTTGTTGAAATGTGGGAAGTGCTGTTAGTCAAAAAGTTGGAGGAACTTGGGTAAATTTTATTTTACGAGCTTTCTTATCTTCGGAGTCTCGATATGTTTTGTGATAATGTAAAATTCTACTCTAGCGATTGGGGAGTGAGAATTATCTAGAGACGGCAGAGAAGAAAGATTGGAGCAAGTTTGGTGCAGCTTGCTTCACGTGTGAAAGAAAAAGCAAGTTCGGTGGTCAAAGCGTGTTACCTAGAAATATATTCGGACCTGTTGAAGTAAAGAACTATATTCGGACCTGTGTGAATATCCTTTCAACGAGGTGTTGAAGGAAACCAACCATTCTCCTAAAATTAACCAAGAACTAAATATAATTTTGCAACTAGACATTTTTACAAAGTGTAGTAGATTCAGGAGTAAAACTAAAGATTAAAACAAACTTAAAACACAGTAACTCTTAAAACTGGACGTTTCGACAACACAGATTCGGCTGTCATCATCAGCTATATAGGTTGAATTGCTTTTTTCAGTTTTGTACTGCCTTACGTATACACTGCTGATGATGACAACTGAATCTTGTTGTCGAAATGTTCAGTTTTGAGAATAACTGTGGCATTATTTTTTCTCCTAGAGCTCTTCTCATTTCATATTTATTGTATTCCGAAATGCAGATTCAACTGTCATCATCAGCAATGTTTGCTTAGCATTACAAAATAAATGAAAGGCTGCGAGAATAAGTTCGACTTTGAAATTCCCCTGAGCTCAGTCGCCTCCCCTACACAGAAATTCCGAGCCTGCCCCTGAACTAGTACCCATTATTTGTTTTTGCAAAGACTTCTTTAAAAATCTTTTACAAACGTAAAAGTAATTTATTGTTTTTGATTTGCAAAATCAGGCTGCAAAGATTTTAGGTAGGCCTTACCTGGTGCACTGTTAAATCTCTAAAACTCGAGTTGGTATTTAGTTCAAATCCTTGATCTGCAACACGTCGAAAGAGAACGGCTTCATTCCCCTTCAAGCATAACAATTGACGCCCCATATTCATTGCATTCGTTGATTTAGGAGGGACCAAGGGTTTTTAAATTCCCGATAAATTGTTAGTTACGCGCATTGCTACATGTGTACTTCGATCAGTGGCGTAGCAACGGCCCTACGGGGGAAGGGGAGGGGAGTTGGGGGTTACAACCCCTCGTTGAGCCTCAAGTGACGTCATACTTACGTCTCTTTCTGACTTTCTTTTTGAAGCGTTAGTTATTTTTACTACTAAGCCTAAGTCGATTATTTTATGTTAATTGGACGCGTAGCCAGAGGAGGATCCCAAGAACTTGAATTAGGGGGTGATAAACAGCGCAGAAATATTGTACATTCAAAACAGAAGTATGAAACAGCACATACGAGCTCACTTACGAGCTCATACGAAACAGCACATACGAGCTCGTAGTTCACTTTTAAGTGTTACCCGCTTGTGATACTCGGGTGTCGTGTTTATGCAGTAGAATTGAAAATTTAATGGAGTAACCACCGTACGGAAAAGTTAGAACTCTTTTTGAGACTGAAATGGCTTCATACTTACTTCTTTTTCTGATATTTATTTCGAAGTGCTCGATACTTTGTCACTGATAATCTGGTTTTGTAATTGTCATAATAACAAGACTTACGTAAGAATGTTTCCTGAATCTTGTTCTTTGCTGTTATGCTTATGAAGCAATGAGCAATTTTATTAACGGGGCAGTGCCGCTCCTATACCCGCAACTGTCCTCGGCCCCTCAGACCTTCCTCAGAAAAAAGGCTAAACGATTTCAAGCAAAAAGAATTTACGTGGCTCAAAAAAGAACAAAACCGCTAACATTTGAATATCGTTTTACCAGTTCACCAGAAGACATACCTTTGACTTCCTTAAATAGTACCTTAACTGCCTTCGGTATGTTTAGTTTAAAACATCTCTCTTAAATTTGAGGCCATCTTTTGTTATTATACAACGTATGGTCAAATGTGACGTCATTCTCAACCATAGGCGCACATAGGTGGGCCACGCAGCCATGCTCCCCACCCCCTTTGCCTGTAATAAGGAACTAAAACCTAACTTTCAGTATGTAATTTCTCAAACTAATAATAATTACAGCCTCCTTTCACTTATTTTAGCCAAGCTTCTGCTTTTCGATATAAGCTACGAAAATATTTTTGCATTGTCTATAGTGACTGCGCTCACTGCATGCTCTTTTTCGATAAAAGTAAGTGTGCTAAAGTGAGTGTTTTTTCATGTGAAAACCGCAAAAATTCGGTGGTGGTTGGGGACTACGCCCCCACACCCCCTTAGCCTCAGGCGGCTTTGCCCCCACACACCCGGTCATGCCCTCCCCCATTTTCTAAATACTAGTTGCGCCACTTTTCTCAGCCCCTCCCATTGCAAAATCCTGGCTACGCTAGTGACTTCGATACTTCTAAAATCCAGAAACTGCAAGTGAAACATTTTTTCAGCTTCTAAGCCCCTCTTCCCTTAATAACGTTCTAGTCCCGCCCCTCGTGGCCCATCGTGCGAAGGTCGGAGCTGTGATATTGAGACGGAAGTCCCTCCACTGGTGCAAATCTAGCTTGAGCAGGTTAAAGTTTTGAAAATCATAAAAAGCTTAATCAACTTAATTTATTTCATAAAAAGTTGAAAGGGCTTCCGCCTAGCATTTGCAGTTTTAATTAATGGTATGACTCGTTTGAAGAACCGATCTGTTCTAATTACGTTTAATTGTGATTTAATTGCAGATAGTTTTATTGTGACGTTTTTGTATTGCATTTTTGCGAGTTATTTTCTTTCGACTTACTACATGAAACTTCCACGAAACGATGAAAGTGCGAGAAAATTTCTCATTTTTTCTTTGCTTTTGATTGTCACCGGTGAGTATATAATGTAGTCTAGGTGCTTCCAGCTTTCTTTCATTTTGATAAGCGACGGTGAAATCAAAAATTTCAAATCAATAACGAGTAGCGGGGCCCATCTTTGCAGCTTAGCGCTTGGGCAGCACCACTCCGATTAAACGTGGCACCGGGATTAATTATTTACGTTTTCTTTTTAATTTTACAGGGTCGTTGTCACCTAACAATGTGAGCGCAGAACCATCGACTGCAGGTAATTGACCAGGGGTCGGCAGCCTTTTCATGCTGACGGGCCAAAATCAAGCTCAATAATTGGCCGCGGGCCATAAATAAGGTTTCCACTAAACCTGGACGAAAAAATACACAAAAAGGTTTATGTCGTCACGTCAAGTCGCCATCTGTTTGCCACGCTAACAGGAGTTGCCGGCCATCTGTCTACCTCGCTAACATGAGGGAGTCCCGTTAAGTGCCTTTCCCCACGGCAAAACAAGCGAACTTGCCGGCTTACTCAATACTGCCCCTTAAATTCTGAACGTCAAGCAGGGAAGTGGTGAGTGTGAATACGAATTTTTACGTGTAATTTCGATAAAGAGATCGATTTTTTGTGCCATAAAATTGCGAGGTACAGCAACCAAAAAATTTGATGCATTTCTTTTCGATTTATTTAAACTATCGATATTACAAAATTCTTAACACGAACGTTTTCGGCTCTACATGTATTTCTACTCAACTAATCGCAGCATGAACTTTAATTACATATAGGTAATAAGAACAAGCTGAAGATATGATTAACTTATGCTGATGATATGCACTCTCTAGTCTAGCCTAAACTCTTTAATTAATAGCCTATACCTACATGCACTGGCGGAGCCACAGGGGGGGTTTTGAGGGTTGCAACTCCCCATTGAGCCTCAAATGACGTCATACTTACTTCTTTTTTTGATATTTATTTAGAAGTGCTCGATACTTTGTCATTGATAACCTGGTTTTGTAATTGTCATAATAACAAGAGTTACGCAGCGTTGTTTCCTGACTTTCGTTCTTTGCCGTTATGCTTAATGAAGCAATGACGCAATTTTATTAGCAGGGCAGTGCCGCTCCTGTACAAGCAACTGCCCTCGGCCCCTCAGACCTTCCGTAAAAAAAAGGCTAAACGATTTCAAGCAAAAAGGATGTACGTACTGTAGCTCAAAAAAGAACTAAACCGCTAACCAGGGTAATGTGGTATATGCTGCGTATGCATTCCCCCACCAGCCATTTTTAACAATGTTTTGGATAAATATAAGTTTTCCATAATTTCAAACCTCTTCATAACAATATGCCTTAGTCGCCTTAAGCACGCATAACCGAAACTGTGCGAACAAAATGCATCGTATTTGGTGAAGCATTCAAAGTTAGGGGCCAAAAGTATGACAAACTTTCCTTAAAAATTGTTCAAAAAGCACTAAAATGGCCATTGCAGTATGCAAATGCTCAAAAATTTTCCAGAGAGCATGCCCCCGGACCCCCCTAGTCGTTTTTGTTACTTAAGTTGCTTAAAATTTAATCTGTCGAAAAAAATACGCTAGAAAAGTGACGAAAATTGGTGCATTTTGCCTGAAAAACATTGTGAATAGGCCCCTGACATGAAAACATTTTCAAAAGGCTTATTTACGCCCGTTTGCGGGTCTAAACGTCATTGCATTTAGTTAAAATTCAAACTGATTTAAAATTACATGTACCCCACCAAAACTTTCTGAATCCGCTCCTGTATACAACGTATGGTCAAATGTGATGCCATTCTCAAACCCCCCATTGCAAACTTCTACGCTAGTGTCTACATGCGAATAATGCACCGATTTGAACAGCAATTATGACAAAAGTGAAAACAATTATTACGACATCGAACAAAATTTGTGCGAAGTGTTGATGCGTGAGTGAAATTCTTTTTTCCTTTACCGCCTGTCTTTTTTAAAGAATAAAACGCGGAAACGCTTCCAGTCAAATCTATTGTGTCATACAACTGTTTAGAAGCGTGGTTTCAGCTCAGGTAAATAGTGATCGCCAAACGTCTGTTTGCTGCGCTGTTTGTCACAATGCCGTAAAGAGGTTGCGGGCCGCATAAATACACAATTTCAAAAAGAGGCCGCGGGCCGGATTTGGCCCGCGGGCCGCAGGTTGTCGACCCCTGGTCTACAACAGCTGCAGAGGCAGACTGTGTTCCAAGAAGAATACTAAAGCACAATGCTATACTACTCAATTGCTAGAACACAAAAGCAACATATCAAAACAATGAGCAGTGATTAATGATTTACTAGGAAAAACAACTAATCAAAATAATGCTATCCATGAGATGCTCAAACATGATAAACAAATGACTAAAAATAAAGATGAGATCAGTAATATATTAAGCCATTACTTTGTGAATATAGGACCCAATTTGAGTGCCACAATAAACAATCAATGTATGTCCTCGACTAGTAATATATCATGTAGCGTGAACTCCTTCTTCTTCCAACCTGTAGTGCCCATGGAAGTTCATCGGGAAATCAATAATCTCAATTCAAAAAAAAGCGGAAGGTCCTGAAGGCATCCCTGTTCAATTCTACAAAAACGCTAACGAATGCATCTCAGTCTTTCTTTGTGAATTGTTTAATGCCTGTGTACAAATTGGATTTTTCCCTAGCGCCCTCAAATTGGCAAAAGTTATCGCAATTTATAAAGGTGAAGATCATTGCTCTCCTAATAACTATAGACCGATATTCTTGCTATATCACCAATCAGCAAAATATTTGAAAGTTTAATATCTACTGTAAACGATTGAACAAGTTTTTGGAAGAGCAAAAGATTTTAGTTGACGAACAACTGGGCTTTCGCAAATTACATTCTACAACTCTTGCTATAACTGATATTTTCTCCCAAATCAGTAATAATTATAGACTGCTACAGATATAATTATGCATTGTTGCTAGATCTAAAAAAGGCATTCGATACCGTTGTAGATCATAAACTACTATTACATGAACTAGATAGGTATGGTATCAGGGGAAATGCCTTAGCTCTATTGCAAAGTTCTTTAACCCAAAGATTTCAATATGTATATGTGAATGACTCTGCTTCTAACAAACTAGAAGTGAAGTGTGGTGTCCCTCAAGGTTTTATTTTAGGAGTAGGACCTACTCTCTTTTCGCTGTATGTCAACGATCTACCTAAAATATCTGACTTCAATGTTCAATTATTTGCCGGCGATACTGTCTTGAAAATGAGTGACAGGGATTTACAAAACCTGAACAAAACTGCTAATAAGTTACAAAAGTGAAAAAAATCGAAAATTGCCTGTCTTCAAACAAATTAACACTGAACCATGACAAAACCAACTTCATACTGCTCACTCCTCGTAAAAAAATCTTACACAACTTTGTTCTAAATATGCACAACAAGAGTGTTAATAAAACAAGCGTGGCTAAATACTTGGGTAGGCTATTCATGTCAATGATAATTTAAAATGGAATGACCACATAAAGCATCTTTGCAAGAAGGTTTCACAAATCTGCGGACTGTTTTGCTATCTTTGTCATTATGTTTGCCAGAATACACTACTCATGTTATACAATAGTTTCATACGCTCCCATTTACTGTATGGTATATTAAGTGGAGTTTAACCAACGACACTGTCCTTCACCCCTTACTAGTTCTATAAAATGAAATTGTAAGAATTATTTCCAACGTTAAAACAAATGAGCGCATTACTATTAATAATTCTATATACAAGCAACTAAACACACTAAAAATTAAAGATATGTATCAGCTTAAAGTTTCCAAATTTATGCACCAATATCAACGCAACAAAATACCAAATTTGTGTAATTTTTATTTCACCCCAACAGCGTCAATTCATAAATACAACACTAGAAGCACAAGCCACAATAAGCTCTATCTAAGTTTAATTAACAGTAATGCAGCTTAGAACGCAATACAATTTAATGGCGTTCAGATTTGGAACAGTTTGTCACCAAAATAAAGGAATTTCCCTTTTCATAAATTCAAGCGATTTGTGAAAGATCACTTAATTTTAAAGTACTAACACTGAAACAAATAGGACTTATTTATTTTATCTTTCGTCACCGGTCTGGCTTATATAAATTTTTCTTGTTCAGTCACCATACTCAACAAAACGCTGTAAAACTTGTGCCGTGGAATTATTATTATTATTATTACTTTTTTTTTATTATTATCATTGGTGAGCTTCGGCTTTCGTTGCTCTTCGTTTTGTTTTTTGTTTTGTTTTACTTACAGCATTTATTTTGATTTAAGAGTGTCGGATGAATGCGGTTGAATAACAATGGGTGGCCATAACTAGATGAGCATTTGCTCTTTTATGGTCTCCTAGCATGCCTTTGTATCAACTCATACGCTATATTCATTTTTCGGCATTGTTGAAATTTGTACTGACTTGATACTGGTACGTCAATAAATAAATGAAAATGAATGAATGTTCCCTCTGAATGCAATTGCGCAGTATAATCAGACCATTTGCGCAATGAAATCTCGTTTTCCGCAATTGCAAAATTCCGCATATAAAAATAAAAGAATCATAAACATTTTTAAGCCGAAGTAAAAATATACGTGGTGCTGGCTTGTGACTTTGTGATTGTCTTTTTTCGATGGGATAGCCATAGTCACTAGCGTAGCCAGGATTTTGCAATGGGGGGGGGGCGTTGAGAATGACGTCACAATTGACCATACGTTGTATACAGGAGCGGATCCAAAAAGTTTTGGTGGGATACATGTAATTTTGAATCAGTTTGAATTTTAACTAAATGCAAAGACGTTTAGACCCGGAAACGGGCGTAAATAAGCCTTTTGAAAATGTTTTCATGTCAGGGGCCTATTCACAATGTTTTTCAGGCAAAATGCACCAATTTTCGTCACTTTTCAAACGTAGAGTTTTTTTGACAGATTTAAATTTTAGCAACTTAAGAAACAAAAACGACTTTAGGAAGTCCGGGGGCATGCTCCCCCAGCAAATTTTTGAGCATTTGCATACTGCAATGGCCATTTTAGTGCTTTTTGAACTATTTTTAAGGAAAGTTTGTCATACTTTTGGCCCCTAACTTTGAATGCTTCACCAAATATGATGCATTTTGTTCGTACAGTTTCGATTACGCGTGCTTAAGACGACTAAGGCGTATTGTTATGAAAAGGTTCGAAACTATGGAAAAATTTTATTGACCAAAACATTGTTGAAAAGGCTGGTGGGGGAATGCATACGCAGCATACCCCACATTCCCCCTGGATCCGCCCCTAGTTGCATAATAACAAAAGATGGCCTCAAATTTTAAAAGAGATGTTTTAAACCAGAAATACCGAAGGCAGTTAGGCTAAGGCACGATTGTTGTAACTTAAAGAAGTCAAAAAAATGCTTTCTGGTGAAACTGGTAAAACGATATTCAAATGTTAGCGATTTAGTTCTTTTTTGAGCTACAGTACGCATATCATTTTTGCTTGAAATTGCTTAGACTTTTTTCTACGGAAGGTCTGAGGGCAGGGGTGCAAATCTATGCTGAGCATTGAAGGGGATGATTTAGCAAAATAGATGCTTTTTTTGATATTGGGGGTTTATTTTCCACTTCCATAAAAAATATAGGGGGGGATGCTGTCAGATTATTGGGGGGTATACATCTCCCCATCCTCCCCTGAATTTACACCCACGTCAGAGGGGCTGAGGGCAGTTGCATGTACAGGAGCGACCCTGCCCTGCTAATAAAATTGCGTCATTACTTCATTAAGCATAACGGCGAAGAACAAAGTTCAGGAAACAACGCTACGTAATTTTTGCTATTACGACAATTACAAAACCAGATCATCAATGACAAAGTATCGAACACTTCGAAATAAATATCAGAAAAAGAAGTAAGCATGACGTCATGTGGGGCTCAATGGGGGAGTTGTAACTCCCCAAACCCCCCTTAGCTCCAACCCAAGTCTCATTGTTGCGTCCTTGGATGAGATGCTTCCTTATAATTGTCTCTGCTTGGTGGAATCTGACTAGCAGCAAAGTAAAGAAATCAGAAGCAAGAGTCAACTAGAAAAAAAAAGGCAGCTCCTAAGCGAATCTGGATTCGTTGGACGTTTAGTGCCTCCATCGTTTTCAACCGGCAAGAGGATAAAAAATCATCGTAATTCATCAGCATCACTTACCACTAATACACGGACTTGTGTAGTAAGATATTTTGCTAGCTTGGTTTTTTTTCCATTTTTTGAGGTGTTGGGGCCGCCCATTTTCGTTCCTAGTTTTTGTTTGGTGTTTTTCTGGTCGTTAAATAAAATAAACTACTACTACATCTCATTTAACTTTTTTTCAACATTATTCACTACCCTAATGGGGTAATGAGAGTTGATTCCAACATTACATTTGCTTTATGACAATTTACTCCACTGCAACCCAATAAATTTGCTAGATTTTACTCGACCTGCTTTCAACTACATCAGCAATGGTAAATTTGATGAAGCAATTCTCTGTCGGGGAAGTTCTTACGGAAGTTCAGGCATTCATTCAACTGCACCACCAGAGTTGTTCTCATCTTGCAAGCAACTCATTACCAAATGGTAAATGGCTTTGTAAAACAAAGAGGGCATTATCATCATCATCCTGTTTGAATCCGGTGTGTTTTGGCCCTGGCTGAGAGTGGCCGGATGCACCTAATCATTCCCTCAACGATCACTCTCACTCCCTCTTTCTATTTTGTACGATTTGCAGCCTCGTCCACCTCCAACCCAATTTTATCTACAGTCTTTTCAACTTGTCTCCTCCATATCTGCTTTGGCCTTTCTCGATTTCGTTGCCCATTCTTTCAAGCATCAATGCCTTCTTTAGAACGTTATCATCATCCCTCCTTACCACATGTTCATATCACAATACTCCATTCGCCTTTGCCATTTTATCTAATGTTTCCTCCAAACCCAGCTTTTCCATTAACTCCTCATTATTCTTTCTATCCACTAATTTTACTCCACACATTGATCTCACCATGGCTCTTTCTGTTCTTCTTGAGATTGCCATCTCGATTTCCCTCAAACATCATCTACGTACTATTTGGAAATGATGAAGGTATTCATCACTCATCAGCTCGACTCTTCGGATCCTATTTTGGATTTGCCATCAATACGCAACTTGGACAGTGAAAGAGACGTTGGCACAATCAAGTACAAGTTAAGATTCCTGGAGCAAAGCAGTTGGCCATGCAGCAGCAAGTCTTATGTGAAAGCTAAAGTAGTTGCTTTGGTAGAACTTCAATCAAAAGAAGGATTTAGAAAACATCACAAACTTCTGAAATCATTTTGAAAATTGCTAAAGTATGGAATGAAACGCAGATAGATCTCTTAAAACAGGGGCTTCGTCCAAAGTTAAAATTGATGATCAATGAACGAACAGTTTCTTTTAGACTTCGAATTATCATTTTCCAAGCAGAAGATAAAACTTACATCGTTTTATTTCTTAACAATGGTGTGACAGCTTACACCAAAACCACCAAGTTCGCTTTGCTCAAGGCACTGGTTTACCTCTTCCAAAATCTGGTGAAGTTTTTTGTTTGATTAAAAAGCACCATCGCTTAGAAACAGCTGTGTGTGCCAAGAACTTGAAAACGTACTGAACTGCTGTAGCAAAGTGCAAAGAAATCCACTGCAACATGGCAGACTTTGATAAAGCTGCATGTTGATGAATTAACATAGTAATGATGCGGCTAGGTTATGCACTTCCATTACCTTATATGGGCAAAATCAGTAGAAAGCAACAAACTATTAGAGCAATTCAAAGAAAAAAAAGAGAAATTCGGCGCTGACACACTTAGAATTACAGTGAACAGTAACTGACCAGTGTATTAATTGCTTTTATAACCGTATACCACCATGCTTACACACTTATCAAGCTACATCTAATGAGATAAGTTTATTCAATACCAAGTTATTTTCGTGTTTCAATTGAACAAGGGTTTTTAAGGTATATAGCAAAATTTTTTGTATTTTTGTGATTGTACAGACTCATAGCATAATTTGAATAGGGACTCACTGGCGTCTGAAAAAAAAGTTGCAATTAAGCCCACCCCCCCTATTTAAAGTCATTTGTTTAATCCGACTCATTTGTTTGACCCGACTAGGAATCAAACCCGAGTCTACAGCTCCAGAGGTGGACGCTCTTACCCCTCGGCCAACTGAGCTTTGTAGATTACAATTTGATTTAAAAACATGAATTTTATTAAGATTCTGCTTACTCAGTCGTAACGCATTCTTGCTCACTGAAACAAAATTTGCTCAGTAAAAAAATTTTTTCGAGAAAATACCGGAGGCAGATGTACAGTATATTTCTTTCGGCCCTCGATTTATATTGTTTTCCATTTCAACATAAGCAGGAGCAGTGGCGCACACAGGGAGTCCTATGTACATCCCTGGTTTTTTTTTTTTAAACTTGACTTCGGTCAATTGACCTAACTGTCTACAAAAATGTCGGTCATTTAAATTTTTTTCGGTCATGTTTGAAGTAACTAGACGTTGAACAAAATATAGGTTTACACCTACTCCTTTGTAACCGCAACACAAATAAAAACTACTTTGATCAGTTTTATGTCTGGTAAACCTGACGCTGTGACACCGTAATCCGTTTGTAATTGTTGCTTGCATATTGGCAAGATATTTCTTTTGGTCAATTTACCGAAATGGCTTTAATTTTTTCGGTTTTCACGAAATTAATTTGGACTATGACCGACATTTTACCGAAAAAAAAAGGTGCGCTCTCTCAAGTCTCCACCACATCGACACACGTTAAATTATCACGTATCTTTTTCTAGAAAAATTGTGCTTTTTTCTAGTAAACCTACCTTGCGCCTCAGTACTCCCCTCAGAAATTTTCGGGTAGAGTGAACTATCGGCTGTCAGTGTATAATCGGCCGTAACCGACTTTTTTCTTCACGTTCATGTGACGTCAGTGGACGTCGAGCGACTGAGGCAACGTTTCTCATATCATGGATCGTCAAGACTTGTTAAATGGGTTGCTGACGCAAGTACTGTGGAAGGCTCAAGTACATTGCTTATATCTGAGTTATAGATTGGCATAATTTTCTATCTTTTGTGTTTTTGAAAATTCGACAATAGTAAAGTGTCTGCACGTCACCTGACGTTGTAGGGTTGTATGTGACCTGCCCAATACGTCATAATAATTGCTGCGCTTTAATCTCTATTATGTCTTGGCTAGTGTAAAAATTCGTCCAATAATCAGGGGTGGGTGCTGAAGCGAAAAATTAATTGAGTAAAAATGCCAAAAATTGAAACAAACTCCAATTTCTATGTAAAATTTTTGAAATTAACTAGATAACCGCAATTGAAGTGATCATTAACTTCAAGTCAACATTTGACTTGTAGTGTGACTATCATGACGTCATTATGGTCTTGCTTTCCTGTTCTTTTGCATGCACAAAATTGTCAATTCGACCTACAATATATGTTCTGGTACACAGCTACAGGCGCTTTTTTTCAAAGATGCTTATTGTATTTAGGATATAGCTCATAAAGCATGTCCTCAGCGGCAAAAATAACCTCATATAGCCACCATAACAATTATTCTTTGGACAAATCTTCATAAGAACACACGATTTGACGTAACGAATGCTTTTTAGTCCAAACTTAAAGAATAGAGCAACTAAACTTCCGCAGACGTTAAGTTAGACAAAAATTATTTTAACGGTTCAAATCCGGTTAAAGTTCAAGAATTTTGATGACCTTGGGTTCAGGTTCAGGTTCGGTTTACATCTATTACAGGGGTCGGCAACCCCTGGCACGCGTGCCGAAAGTGGCACGCCGGAAGGTTTTGCATGGCACGCGAAGCGATTCCATGCGCAAGCAAATTTTAAGTATTAAGATTTAACAAATTTACTTTTGAATCTATGAGCGACTTTTAGTGTAGTGGGTTCAAAAATCACTCAATTATTGAGGTCTTTCTTAGTAGATACGACATCTACCGACGTGAAGACCCTTTTTTTTTTTTTTTTTGGTCTGCACTGATATTTTCAGAGAAAAATAGGGCAACCGTTTGGCACGCGGAGAAGTTTCTATCTTGACACTATCAAAAAATGGCAGGCTGCGCTTAAAAGGTTGCCGACCCCTGATCTATTACATTATAAAGGTTATGGTTCGGGTTCAAAGAAAGGAAACGGTTAATACGGGTTTTCGGTATACGTTTCGATTCGTTCAACGTCCTGGTCGCAACTGTTCTTGCAGATAATGTCTTCAAATGAGTTTGGGTCGCATAAAAAAAGGGTTGAGAAACACTGGACTAAGAGCTAGCGTTAACCCTTAACCCCAACTCTCAAAAGAACGCGAAAGGAGAAAAGTCGCCGATTGTTGACTTCACCCAAAATTTCTTTGTGGTATACAACTCAGAGAAAAAAGGTTGTGGTGAGAACTGAATGGTAGTCTGCAATAGCGTTTCCCAAATGTTGGGCCGCGTAATGTTTTTGCGGTCTAATTTTGTACCGGTACAAAGTTTTTTGATGTTACTGTATTACATGCTTTTTACAGAGGTCAATAGGCTTTGCTGGACTCTTTTGTGGGTCGGCAATCAGCCAAAAAAGTAAATAATATCCAACTTTTTCTAACTCTTTTTTAACTTCAGATTGTTACGTTTCTTCATGCAAATATCGTGACATTAAAAGAGGATACGTCGTCTCGAAATATGACAAGGAGAACAAGAGTTCACAGCTCTTTCAAAAACATCTCGCAAAAGTGGAAACTGTTACAGAAATGAATCAGTTCTTGAAGAAAAATGTTAACTGGGAGGTGCATGCCTATCTTATTGTTAGTAACAACTCGTTTCGGACTTCCAAGCGGATTCAGAAACAAATTTCTCAAAAGTGTGGAGAAAATGTTCGACTCGTTGAAATGTTTGTACAAGGTCTCTGCACTACTAGGGAAGCCGAATCAGATGGTCATGCCCAACTTTTGTTCTTGTATCATTGGCTATATTTGGTGATGGGAATATTAGCATTTGTTGGAAACGGAATGGTAATCGTTCACGAAATCAAATCTCTGCAAAAAAGGAGCAAAAAAACAAACCTGTCAAAAGAAAAGAACATTTACAAGTTTCTGGTGCTTAATCTGAGCCTTGCCGATTTCCTCATGTCGGTTTATCTCATTGTTTATTCAGTCGCTCTTCAATATACTCCGAACTCATCAAATGTAATCGATCATAACTTATGCGGAGCTCTGGGGGTCATGAGCGTTTTATCGAGCCAAGTATCGGTCACAGTTCTGGTAGTTATTAGCGCGTATCGTTTGCGAGCTATTATTTATCCGTACAAGCAAGTTCGGATGAAGTTACCGATTATATTGATTGCTTTGGCCTGGGTATTTTGGCTTGTTGTTGCTGCATTTCCTTTGCTCAACATTGAATTTGTTTTTGCACGAGGCATAACTCTCAATGATTCACCGAATTTTAAACGAATGACAAGGGTACTTTTCAGACGAGTCCAAGAATCAATTCAAGGACTTACGAGTCATATAAATGATAAAAGTGATTTTGGAAGACTGCTTCATACTCTAAATAAATTCCCCTCCAAACAAACCTCTTTTCAAGTCCTCAGCAGTTTTGGATTAGTAAATTTTGAAACCGATAACTGGAATCTGATTGGTTATTACATGTCCAGA
The DNA here is from genome assembly GCA_964006365.1 of Trididemnum miniatum. Taxonomy (NCBI): domain Eukaryota; kingdom Metazoa; phylum Chordata; class Ascidiacea; order Aplousobranchia; family Didemnidae; genus Trididemnum; species Trididemnum miniatum. The sequence goes on from OZ023237.1 coordinate 25,689,827, forward strand.
AGAGGATGCACCCTAGAAGTTTTAACCTTACCAGACAATCAGTTTTCATATTTTTCAATGGCTTGTCTTTTATACAACTTTCTATCGTTTCTTTTCATATTGATTGCGTACATAATTATACTAAAAGACTTATCATCAACTCGGTATTGCATGCGCAGTTGTTTTTCAAAAATAACAACAAAAATTAAGCAGGGAAAGCCTGCACAAATTGACAACAAATCAAGAGAGAACAAGAATATTTATTACCGAATTTTCGTCGTTGTGTTTACTGATATGTTTTGTTGGATGCCTGTTTGTGTTATAGGACTTACTTATTTTGTTTCATCGTTAGTTACTCCTGTTGCTCATTCAACCGCAAGACATTCATTAGCAAAAAAAGTGATCCCCTTTGTTGTAGTGACTTTAATTCCGATAAATAGCGTCGTAAATCCTTATATATATTCCTTTGATTTATGGAAAAAAATTTGTAATAGAACAAAGAACACGTCCTAAACCGCAAATGGAGTAAATATTAAATTCTTCAAAAGTTAAACTTGGGTGAGAGCTTAACCAGGAGATTACTCTATGTTGAAAAAATTGCTATGGTCATGTTTTTGAAAAGAATACTGTAAAGAATGTTCCAGCGTGATTGTGAAGTCATAGAAGCGTGATGCGTTTATTGTTTACTCGTTTTGTTATGTAATAAATCTTTCTGGATATAGCAGTAAAATTTATTTAACTTTCGATTTCATGAATCAATTTGCAAAATTGTTGTGAAAATTATCCCAGCACGATTTAATCTTGACATTATTTGATTGATGACATCTGTTTGGAACCGAAGTGGGGCATTTTTTGAAAGCTACTTCATTCCTTCCGCTTGAATTTCAATAAAAAATATCATAATTCCAAACACAATACTGGGGCGGTACACTATGTTCTTCGTAAGAAAACGAATAAATTCGTTGTTCGTGAACCGTTCGTGTTCTGATTTTCTGTTCGTAGATGTTTTTAGAGTCTAAAAAATGTTGGTGAAGGAAAAAAAAGTTATTCATGATTAGTAAAATCGGTTTACAAGTTCATCAATTTTAATTATTTTTCTTCGTAAAATTTGCTTTAAATTTTTGTTCGTAAATAAAACTTATTTGAAAAATGTCTGAAATCTTTGCAAAAAATAACTTTAAAATATCCTCGTGTTTTTGCAAACAAAATTATCGTATTCGGAATTTTGTTATCGCACGAATTAGCCATCTCATTTTTAGGACACCAAAGCAACGTTCAATTACACATTTCGTTTTTATGTGATATACATCAAGTCTTCTTTCCTCAACAGTTGCGGGATGTCCTACAGGCGTAATCAACCATTTCTTTAGCGGATATCTATACTGTCACCCAAAAGCCAACAGTCCTCAAACTCGTTGTTTTCAAATCTGTCATAGACAGAGAGACAGTAGATGATTGCAATATAAAACAATCATGATGTGACCCAGGCCATCTTGCTGCATCATCCTGAAAAATGATATTTGAATCGCAGATAGCTTGCATAGCAGATTGCTTGTTTATTGAATGATATTGCTTTTGGTTTACGTATGCATATTCGTCAAAGGAGAATGCGATCATTGGGATGTGCGACCCATTAATGTCACCAACTACCATCGGCATTCCTGACATTTACTGGAAATCACTAACTGTGCGTGAGATTTCTGTTTCATTTCTGGGCATGTAAAATATGCGCTGAGACGCAGTTTACTCACAATGAAATTTTCAAAATCTGATAAAACACGGCTAACAGTTGGTTGGGTAACATGCAGAAAGCCCTTACTGCAATTTTAAAAGCTTCCAGATGCTAGAGTCTTTAAGCAAATTAAAACCTTGTCTAGCAGTGTTAGATCTACGGAACTCTTGTTTTGTCATGCGAAATTCTTGTAAGACTTCTTGCTCTGTTTTTTCGAAAATGTCACGCTCGCCTCCTTCATATCTTCTTTCGTTTTCAATAAAAAACTCACCGATGACATATTGATGCTGGTCAAATACTGTAGGTTACTGTTTTATTTGCTAGTTGCTTCAATTTCAACTCAAGTTGTCTGCTATAAAATGAGTTTTTGTATTTTAACTCGACTAAAAAAATCTTCATAAAATTCACGAATGGTCTCACTCTCTACCAATCGTGAATATTCACTAATATTTTGCAAAATTTATGAAGATTTCTGGCAAATTTTGAAAATATTCGGATCAACAAAAAATGTTCGTACTAACAGAATTTTATTCGTACGAACAAAAATAATATTCGACCCAACAAAAAAATCTTCGCTCGAACAAAAAAATATTCGTACGAATAAAAAAATCTTCGGCCGAAATTTTTTTATTCGTATGAAGATTCTCAAAAAGCTGCCACTGAAACAAGTTACTGAGGAATGGCTAAATCAAAATTATCAATTTTATTCAGTTAACTAAAAGACTAATAAGCAAAAGACCAAGTGGGAGTCTAGCTGTCTATTCTTGCAATTTTCCATACTCTGCAACTGCTACGGTACCGGTACATGGCTGGTACTGCATAGGTACTGGGAGCTTGCTCATACCTTGCTTATATGTCAATATTTTTGCATATGTCCGCAATTGCATCTACCAATCATAACAGTATTTTATCAACCAAACTTCAACTTCAAGCCACTTTGTTTCAAAATGTTTCAGCAAAACCAATAAGCACACAGTCAGTATGACAGGGTCTCAGGCCAGCACACTACATGAATTCATGGAGAAAGGAAAGGGCGACACTGACTGTTTTAATTAGCATATCACCATGGCAATTAAAAAGCGATTTAGGTGTTTTTTTGCAATATAATTAGATTGCAACAATTTAACACAAATTGCAGCAATATAATTAAATTGAAGCAATTTAACACAAATTGCTGTAATAATTGAATTACAACAACTTAACACAAATTGCAGCAATATAATTAAATTCCAACAATTTAACACAAATTGCAGCAATACATTTAAATTGCAACAATTTAACACAAATTGCAGCAATATAATCATATTGCAACAATATATTATATTGCATGTAATTTAACCAAAATTAACTGAAAAAATGATACAAAATTTTATATTGCATAACTTTACAAACGGCGCCCCATGGTTTCGCTACTGCAACGTTTTCAGATAATACGTATCGCGCTGAAGCAAAACAATTAGTCTTTTGTTGACGAAAAGACTTTCCGGTACTTTTGAAACAATCATAAAACAACTTTCTTGTTTTTAATAAACTTCACAGGATAAAAAAACAAACAATACTCGCCGTAATACGCCGAAGCAGGACCCATGAGAAGGTGGGAGGGGGGGCAGGGGCAAAATACTCCGGGGCCTATGTTGTTCTGGGAGCCCATTAGTCCATATCTAACAAAACAAGTAGAGCAAAAGCAAGTTTAAAAAACAATTAAACAGCGTTTGAGCTCAGTACACTTCAAATAAGCACTTTTATGGAGCGCATTGGCCCCCAACATAAGTCATCATGCTGTTCTAGGGGCCCTTTAGCCCATATCATTTAATAAAGCAAAAAAAAATTGAAACCATGACAGCATTTGAGCAATATTTATCCAAATATTACCAATTTCCCGGAGCGTATGGTCCCCTTAAATAAAGCTGCATCATTTTGATGTTTGAACCTTAAATAAAACTGCTACATCATTTACTAAAATGTTGTCTTGGTGCTTAGAGACTGCCAAAGGTAGGGGGCCCACCAAAAAATTTGCTCTGTGGCCATTGGCGGCTCTTGTAGTCCCTGCGCCGAAACGTGTAACGAGTTTGGGGGCCCATCTCCGCGGCTTTGCGCCTGGGCAACACAGAAGAAACGTCGCAGCGATGGCGAGCCGCTGACAACACTGTGTTCGATTTGATCGGCCAGGTAACTGAACACAAGACCTCCCGCACCAATAGTGATGTCGCTACCACTACGCCAACCGGTCGGTCACCTCTTAGGATTACAAAGTAATTAAACTAAAAAGGCGGTTTCAGGGCGATTTGGGGCAATTCGGTTATAACGTCAATTCGCCTATAACGTCAGTTTTTTTTAAATCCTCTAGCTAGAGGTGCCGTTATAGACGAGTTCTATATTGTATTGACATATTTTGCTATTTCTTTTTTCATCGCAGTGAAAACAGCAATATTTTGGTATAGTTTTATAGTCACGAAACAAAGTAGTAATTTGAACATAAACCGGAACTACTAGATCTAACTGCTAGCGAAAAAAATTTTAGTAAGTTATACTTTTCGTTGTATTTGACATCAAAAATCGTCGCTGTTACAAAGCAAAAATGCCGTATCAGCAAAATGCTATTGTAGTGCTTTGTTGCAATAGTGAATAGCATAAACCACACTACATGCCTTATGACAACTACACAAAGTTTTACTAAACGTGGTTTGACCGTTGCACCAAACAGAGAGCTCAATAACACACGCCAGAGCATAAACAGAAAATCTGTCACCAAATGAAATTAAAAACCCCCAACAGGCTGTTTCGCCGTGAGGCTCTTCAGGGGGGACGCTAAAAACTATAAATGATAAAATCTAAAACAATAAAACATCAAAGATTGAAACGGAAAAATGATAAAACAACGTAGACTTTCAGGGCGAAACTCAAGGTTGATTTACGCGATAGCGTATAAGGCCGGGATTAAACGAGCAAGACACTTGCGCAAGATTTCTTGCTGCAATGTTGCAGCAATACTTTTATTCGTGTAAAGACGCCAGCAATGTTCTTGTGCAATATTGACAGCAATATTGCGCAAGAAATTTCTTGCCGTGTGTAAGGGCTGTCCGGCAAGTTTTTAGCGAACTTGCTGCAATATTGCGGGAAATAGAACCGAGTTCTATTTCTCAGCAATATTGCAGAAAGAATGCAGTGGTCGACAGAGCAAGTTCACGTGCTGATTGCGGAAGTGGAAACCAGAGATTATCTCTGGAATATTCTATCTAGAGAGTATAAAGACAGAGTCAAAAAGTGTGATGGGTGGAGAGAGGTAGCCGAGGTTCTCGGGAGAGAACAAGCCGAAGTAAGTTTATGAGAGTAGAAAATCAACTTGAGCCAACTACAGTAAGCTAGTTATTAGCGGCCATCGATTAGTGAGTATAATTACCAGAAAGCAGCCCTGTTGAAGGCGAGAAGGCTACTATTATAATCCGGCATTACATTTTTTTTAAAGATTTGAGGTATGTACCCTGTCCACATGTCCCAGTTACCTGGACTTTTGGCCCATTCAGTTTCTCCATCATAATTAAATTTTGCAAATCATAATTTGAGGAAGTGATTTATGACTTCAAAAAATTCATAGTGATGCAGAAACTAGAACCAAGCTTAAGTAAATACACATCTGCGGCACCTTTGTTTTCTTTTAATATGCAGTAACGAACACAAAAGCGATCATTAAACGAATACTGTCAAACTTCAAAACAGTTCTGAAATAATGACGTAATTGACTACTTACAGCCTATTCATTACAGGTGGAAAAAAAGTTTCATTCACTGCGAACGCAGTATTCAGCTGAGCTGAAAATACAAGAAAAACAAAAATCTGGTGCCGAAGGGGATAAGAAAACGAAATGGCGATACATGGATGCCTTGTCGTTTTTACGGCAAGGCATGAAGATACGCCAAGGGGTGTCTACTGAAGTAATTATGGTTTGCAATAGTTCATTATACTTGTTGGTAATGTCACGACACTTCTCCGCGTTGGCTTAAAAAGTATTCGGCAAATTCTCTTTGAATTTCCCTGGCTGACATCGAATGGCGGTTGCTGCTCTGTTGAGAGATGTTGAACAGGGTACCTACAGGATTAAATTCGTCCCGCCAAAACCCACTTGCAACGTTTCCATTTTCATCTTCACGATCCACAGCACCAGGAGGGGCGTAGACTTGAAGAGAGTTTTGAATCAAATAGTTATGCAACACGGTGGTTGCTTGGACAACTAATTGTGCTTTATCCGGGTTCAAATGAATCGGTTTCAATAAAACGCGAAACCTTGTAGCCAATATGCCGATGAACTTTCAACCATTCTGCGCGCACGGCTCAAACGATAATTAAAAACTCGACAGAAAACATCGTTGTTTTTGAAAGGATATGGTTTCATTATATTTTCTTGAAGCGGAAAAGCATCGTCAGCTAAAATGACGTATGGGACAGGTTTCTCACGGCCCGGTAAAGGTGACGGTTCTGGTAGTGCCAATTTTTTTTCACGTAGACCTTTTGCAACAGCTGTCCCATAGAATACTCCTCCATCAGAAACCCTGCCATTGCAACCGATGTCCACAAATATAAATTTGTAGTTTGAATCCACAATAGCTAATAGCACGATGCTATGAGTCCCTTTATAATTGAAAAAATAGCTACCGCTGGCGCTTGGAGCTCTGATCATTACGTGTTTTCCGTCTAGAGCCCCAATGCAATGGGGAAAGTTCCACTGATTATTGTATCCCTGCGCTACGTCGTTCCATTCAATTTCGTTGCTTGGAAACTACAAAAAGTTACATTACAACAAAGTTGTCTCAAGCACAGCGTCAGAATCGGTACTAAAATAGTAATAAAGTAATAAGTTAATGACGATGCTTATAGTCATTGCAATGATATTAGCCTTGTACTGATAAATTGATTTCACACTAATCATTTATGTTGTTAGGTTCCCTTGGCCGAATCAACAACACAGGGCGAAGATGCCTCATTAGGACAGTGTGAAGATAGAGATGAAATTAGCCCTATGCAAAAAGTTCCCTCCAAAAAATTTAAGAAAGACAACTTGGATGATCTACTAACTCAAGCAGCGAAGGTGTTAAAGGAGCCTTCTGCAGATGAGCTGGATACTTTTGGTCAGCATGTTGCAGTGGAACTGCGCGGAATTAAATCGGACCAAATCCGTCGCAAGACCAAACGAATGATTACTTTGGCAATTTTGCAAGCTCAGGAAGAAGACGAATTACTGTTAAGTGCCCAAACGCCTACACCAATTTTGACATCTTCAGGTAGTTCATCATCTTCAATATGTTTTGATCACTCAAGTCAACCGAGGCAGTTCAATGCCTACACTCCTTCTGCGTCTACTGCAAGCCCTTGCAACAGTTATTCCAGCGTGAAAGAATCAAGTGAGCATCAAACATTCGTTACCTTGATCCCCCCTTTCAACGAGGCGTAGATGGCTTGACAAACCTCAGGGACAATTGAAGAAATTGAGCAAGCTGATATCCGGAACAAGTAAGCTAGACTTTCATAAGAATCACCTGAAAATGTGACATGTGTTGATCTGTTAAGTCAGCTGATGACGTTTTTGAATAAACCAGTTACGTAAAGCCAGTTGTGACGCAGATTATTAAAGACTCTTCTACGTACTTCAAAAAACTTAAGAAGAAAACTACAAACTTACCCGTAGCCAGAAATCGAAGAGTTACAGCCAACCTCTCCTTCGCAGAAATAGCTTCCCGCATAGTGGTATCTTTTTTCGAAATTAGCGGACCTACTAGTCTCAGAATTTCCTCTAGGTTGTCAGTAGTCATTCGCAGAAAGATACGAAACTGCTGAGGATCTTCAAGGCTTATCTCCCTCATTAGATTATTGTAGGCACCCATAGCATTTCTACGGGCAAGCCATGGCCGTACCCACCATCGACGCTTTCTCTTTTTTTGCTGCTTATAATGAATTAGAATTACTGCTGCGGCTGCAGCCTGCCTCTTCCGTAGTCCCATGATTGCGAATAACTGATTTATGTCTTGTTAATTCGAAACTCACCGTTTTCTGCAATGTTGCAGCAATATTGCCGAAAGCGGTGAGTGTAACGCAGCCAGCAAGTTTCTTGCGCAAGATTCCTCGTAAAGTTCTTGCTGCAAGAATCTTGCCAAGAAAAAGCTTTACGTGTAATCGATTCAGCAATATCTTGCGCAAGAAAGTTGCGCAAGTTTCTTGCTCGTTTAATCCCGGCCTAAGAGCACTGCATCTGAGTGCATCAAACGTTGCAGGGCTGTAAAATACAAAGCAGCGATGGTGAGGGGCAGAAAAATCAACAGTTGTGAGCAAAGTTTTACTAATATGTGCATGAACTGCCTGTTAATTTGCTTTTACTGAAATGCAGATACGTCGCATTTGCGTTGTACAATAATCCCGTAAGTGCAGTCACGGCGTTTTTACGTTGTATTGGGACGATGTTTTAAGAACAGTTACCACATGGTGGGCGGTAAGTAAAAATATGGGTCGCATTTACTTTGTAAGAGGTTGAAAATAATTGCAGATACGGCGTTTTAAAATTTCTACAATTTGAACCAGACCGAATTTGGAAAATTTAAATATACCACAAGATAGAGCTTTTCGAGTAGGCCTACTATGAAAATTTTGAAAAAAGTGAAAATTGACAAAATCGCAGATACGGCGTTTTTATTTTGGACGGCAGATCAGATCCTAGGTTGCTGTACCTTGTAGCGTTATTGTGTAAAAATAAACCTCTCGATCAAAATTATACGTAGCAAAATAATCAGAGCCGGATTGGTGGGAGGGAAGCTATAGCCCCCCGGCAAGGAGTGTCCCACACTTAAAAACAAGGACTTTAAATCGCGTTCTCTGAAAACAGTCAGTTGCTGACGTTAAAATCGGGTCTGCGGAAAGCATGCCTTCCCGAAAAAAAATCAGCCCCAGTGCTTCCCAAGATCTACAGCTCTGACAATAATCCAGCTCAAGTTTTTGGCAAGTCTTACTTCGAATCCATAAGCTGCGTCACAATTGCAACGTCATTAAGCCATTTTTTCGTGGAGAGCTAAATTCGTGGGCTTATTGCATCATAGTTGTGATTTCAAGTCATAATGAAAGTTCATTTGAGAAGCAGAGGGCTTGCAGTTTGTCTGAGCGATTGAAATATGAAATATTGTCAAGTACATTATTGGGAACCTTGTACAAGAACTCAATACAGAGCCGGCGGCAGAGCAGTCGACGTAGGGGGTCAAGCGTTCATCAGAAGGAAAGGGGGCAAAATCTAAAATTAAGCACAAAAGCCGCTTTCTTGAAAAGAATAAGTTTGTTAATTGGGGGCCAAATATGTCGATTTGGGGGTTAGGCCCCCTGGGCTCCCTCTTAGCACCGGCCTTGTCTGAATACATGGGTTTGGTTGTTAGCTCAGCTTGATGTGATTTTTCACGTGCAAGATGACTTCACATGCGTGCTTCTATCTGTAGATATTTGAAGAATTTGTTGCTTGCACAAGGGATTTGTGGTGCCTAGTTTGTTTACACAAAACTGGATAAAAAAAAACAATGAACTAGTTGCTTGCTTAAGTAAAATGGGATAGGTGGGTGCATAGGCCGACATACTGCATGTTTAATTTGAGAGTAAATAAAAATGAATAGAAACTCACCAGAAAGAAAAATAAAAAAATGATGATCAAAAACACTGAAAATATAGTCAAGATAACTAAAACTTGATTTTGGCATCGATTGAAGTATATACAGTTGGAGAAGATAGAGGTTACTCTTAATTGTTCAGAAGTTTTAAAACACTTGTAGTCAATGATGACTAAGTGAGATTGGTGTATATATATCGCGGTTGGCATTCAAAAGGCCTGATTACAGAGCTTTACCGGCCGTTAGCTCAGTTGCTAAGCGCACGCTATCGGTGCGGGAGGTCTGGGGTTCGATTCCCGGGCCGGTCAAATCGACACAGTGTCGCCAACGACTCGCCACCGTTGCGATGTTTCTTCGGAGCTGTGTAGCCCAGGCGCTAAGCCGCGGGGATGGGCCCTGCAACTCGTTACACGCTTCGGCGTAGTACGGCGAGTATAATGAAGATTTGATTTGATTTGATGTAATATTTAGCCAAACATGTGGACAAACTTTATCTACAACACAAAGTTATGAACGGTACTATACTCTTTTCTGTAACTTCCAGCAAAAACACTAAAAACTAACTTCCAGCAAAAAACTTCCAGCAAAAAACGCAAAAACACTAAAAAGTAGGCCTATATTGTTTATACGTTTATTGCGACAATATAAAAACAATAACAAAAATCAACAACGCAGTAAGCATAGTTGGCTATACCCAATTATCGAAAAGCGCTCAGTTTTTACCATGTGCATATAATTTATGCTTCCTTTTGGCTGTATTAACTTAATAGCAGTTAAATCTTGATAACCTGTATTTAATTGCATATTTATCTTCCTGCTATTACGGAAAAGCAATCAAAGCGCTATAACGAGCTCGCATATTAATTGCCGGCCACTTGTTTACCACACCAAGATGGGGGAATCCCGCTAGGTGCCTTTCCTAACGGCACAACAAGTGAACTTGCCGGTTAGTCCTCCACACTGTCCCTTTAATGTTGAGCGTCAAGCAGGGAAGCTACAGTATAAACAGCAATTTCAAATTCATTGGTTTTATCCGACGCGGAGTTAAATCCGAGTCTACAGCTCCAAGGGCAGACGCTTTCACGCCATCTAAGCTGTCGAAATATGGCGGTTTTTGTCTTACGTGTTTTAATAGCGGCTGGAACAGCGGATGATAGTCTAAAAATACAGGGACGTCAACAGGCAGTTAGTCAATCAGCTTTGCATTTATTTTGTTTATTTTCTTTTTCTGTTTTTATATTTAAAACCACGAAAAAGTTTGAAAGTTAAGCGATCATTTTTTGTGTTTTTGTACATTTTTTTTCACCAGATGAAGTTTTGGCGAGAAATTTTCGGTGAATTCTATTTAAATTCAGTTTTATTCGCTTCTTCAGGTATAAAATGTTTGTATTTAAACAAGTATCGAATCCAAACATTTTTAGAACGTGAATTAAAAGTTATTTTTAACAAGTTTTTTAAAAACCATGTAAAATTACAGGTTTGATTTGAGTATGCAGTGTTCACCACTGCGATGTTTCTTAGAGCTTTGTTGCCTAGACCCTCAGCCGTGGAGAGAGATTCTTCTACCCGTTACACGCTTCAGCGTAATACCGCGAGTATAATGAAGAAGACAAAAAGAAAAACAATTTGTCTCTAGACGTTTCTACAATATAGATTTGGCTTTAATCATCAGCTGTGTTTGCAGGTTGCATAATGAAGAAAAGCTGCGAGAATAACATTGAATTTGTAATTGCCCCAAACCCTATCGCCTCCCTTAGACAGAAATTTTGAATCTGTCCCCAAACCAGCATCCATTAAATTGATTTTGGTAAAGATAGTTTATAAAGATCTTCCGCGAACGTAAAGCTGAGTGCCAAAAAAACATGGCCATAGTAATCTTAAAACTGCACGTTTCGACAACATTTATTTAGCTGTCATCATCAGCAGTGTAGACAAGGTAGCGCAAAACTAAAACTGAAAGTTTCAACTGCACTTTCAGAACTTTCAGTTTTGTACTGCTTTGTTTACACTGCTGATGATGGCAGCTGAATCTGCGCTGTCGAAACGTCCAGTTGCGGCTTTATTTTTTCTCGTTTTGTCCCATATTTATTGTATTCTTGATTGTTTTTGATTTGTAAAATCAGGCTTCTGGTGCGCTGTGAGATTTCTGAGAGTTCGAGTTGGTGTTCAGTTTAATCTATGACGCGTGATCTTGATCTATGAAGCGTCTGAAGAAAATGGCTTTATTCCCTCTCCAAGAATAATAATTTACGCCCCATATTCTATTGCATTGGTTGATTCAGGAGAGACCAAGGGGTTTCAATCCCGCATAAGTTTTTGGTTATACACGTCACTGCTTGTGTACTTCGATACTTCTAGGACCCAGAATCTGCAAGTGAAACATTTATTTTTAAATCCTAGGCCCCTCTTTCCTTGACAAAATCCTAAGCCCCCTGCATTGCTGTGAAGGTCGCGGCCCAATGCGCGAAGGTCGGGGCTGTGGCTGTTAAAACGACGAATCCCTCTACCAGTGCAAGTCTAGTTGCAGTATGTTAAAGCTCTGAAAACCATCAAAATTTTATCAATTTTCACTTATCTCATAGAAGTAGAAAATGCTCCAGCCTAACGATTGCAGGTTTAATTAATGGTATGACTCGTTTCAAGAAACAATCTTCATTACAATTATGTTTAATTGCAACTCAATTGCAGATAGTTTTACCGTAAAGTTTTGGTATCGCATTTTCGAGAGTAGTTTTCTGTCAATTTACAGCATGAAACTTCCACGAAACGATCAAAGTGCGAGAAAATTTCTTGTCTTTTTTTTGCTTTTGATTGTCGTCGGTAAGTACATAATATAGTCTAGGTGCTTTCCGCTGTTCTATTTGATTTAACCACAAAAACAGAATCTTTAAAATGAATTTAAATCACATCACATTTTAATCATACTCGTGGTAGTACGCCGAAGCGTGTAGCATCATCATTACACTCGCGGTCAGAGCCGACGGCAGAGCAGTCGACTTAGGGGAGGCCAAGATTTTTTATCAAGGGGGGAGGACAAAGTTTGAAATTAAGCACGAAAACCGCTGTCTTAAAAAGAGTGAGCTTGTTATTTGGGGGGGGCCAAGCAAGTGGTTTGGGGGGCCAGACCCCCTTGGCGCCAGCTCTGCTCGCGGTATTACTGTACCCGGCGGGATCCATCGACGCGGTTGTGCGCCTTGGCAACACAGCTGTTAAGAAACGTCTCAGCGGTGGCGAGGAGTTGGCGGCACTTTGTCCGATTTGAGCGGCATTAGCTATTTACTGTTTCTTTTTGATTTTACAGGTCCATTGCCACATAACAATGTGAGCGCAGAACCATCGACAGCAGGTAATCAGCCCAAGTCTACCGCTGCCAAAGGCTGATGCACTTTTCTTTCGGCCCTCAATTTAATTTGTTTTCAATTTCGAAATAAACATGCAAGCAGAGTGGCTCCTACGTGCGTGCTTCTCATGTCTCCCTCAGTTCGACACACGTTAAGTTATGACTAAGACGATGTTTTTGTGACCTAAAAACTTGAAAATGTGACTTAATTTTTGCAAAAACGTAACCAAAATGTGACATTATCGAAAAAAACTGCAGACAATAAAAAAAGCAACAGCGGTTTATGCTAAAAAGAAATAAAATAGTTTTAATGAATGCTCAAATTATGGTGCACGCACATAATAGTTTCGGTCGTTAGCAAGTAGCTTCAACATAGAAAAACTGCTTAGCCTATATCAGGGATGGCGAACCACTGACCCGCGGGTCACCAAGTGACCCACTTGCACATTTCAGAGACCCACTTGTATTTTGGAAAATTTTACGAAAAAACGGTAACGAAAACAACGTAGTAAAAAAAAGCTTATTTTTCCATACTGCGGCATTGATGACGGGAAACTGGGTATTTCTGAGGTGAAGATCTTTTTTTCGCTCTTTGCACAGATTTCGGCAGAGCTTGCGTTCAAGCCCCTCGTTAATATGATTACATCCGTGACCCACGTTTTTTCTTTTTTCGGTCTGCGACCTTAAATTTGACCCACCACTTAAAAAGGTTCGCTATCCCTGGCCTATATACTACTGCAGTTAGTACCACTGAGAAGGGAAAAACTGGTGCAAATGCCCAGAGGCCCACGCCGGGGTTTGTGACTTTTTTTTCGAAAAGAAGGTGCTTTTTAAAGATTTGTTTACTTTTTTTAAAGGATTCCTTTTTCATTAGACCTATTTGATTTTTTGGCCAAAGGCCTCAAAACCATCTCAGTGGCCCTGATGTTCATGCATTATTGGAAAGTGTGGAACTTTGTGGACTTTGCACTGAGCACAAACACTTTGATGCAGTATGCAGGTTGTAAATCTGTTTCAATGGAAGCAATAAAAGATAAAAAAGTTGAAAAATCAGGCAAACAACAGCACGAAAACAATTTTGCCTAAAAAATATACTGTAATCGAAAAACACGAACTATAAATACTGTATTTGTAACTTCATGACTTCTTAAATACTGACCCCACACCCGCGAAAGTTTGTTTCCTCGCTTTTTAAGCTACTTGGAGCCAGCAAAAAAATGTTACTTTTGTGACCAAACGTCGCTGTAGTTATCACGTATATTTTTATAAAAAAGATCATGTTTTTTGAGCTAAATCTCCTTCGCGCGCTTTAGCACACCCACTAGAAAAATTTGGGTGAAGTGAACTGTCGATCGTCCGCGACTTTTTTCTTTCACGTTCCTCTGACGACGCGTGACGTGGATAAGGGTTAGGTTTAACCCTTAACATCAACCGTCAGAAGAACGTGAAACGAGAAAGTCAAGGACGGTTGATTGTTCACTTTACGCAAAACTTCTACGATATGTGAGACTGTTTTGGGAGTCGGCAACCAGCATAAAAAGTTAATAACCCTGTTTTCTAACTTCAGATTGTTACGTTTCTTCCTGTAAATGTGGGGATGTTGAAAGAGGATATGTTGTCTCAAAATATGACAAGGAGAACAAGAGTTCATTGCTCTTTCAAAAACATCTTGCTAAAGTTGAAACAGCTGAAGAAATGAATCAGTTTTTGAAGAAGAATGTTAACTGGGAGGTGCATGCCTATTCAATCGTCAGTAATAACTCGTTTCGAACTCCCAAGCAATTGCAGAATCAAACTTTAGTGGGTTGTGGCGAGAATATTGGAGATACAGAATTGCTTGTGCAAGGGCTTTGCACTAGCGGAGAAGCCGAATTTCATGGTCCTGTCGAACTTATGCGCTCGTATCTTTGGCTATATTTGGGGATGGGAATATTAGCATTTGTTGGAAACGGAATGGTAATCGTTCACGAAATCAAATCTCTGCGAAAAAGGAGCAAAAAATCAAACCTGTCAAAAGAAAAGAGCATTTACAAGTTTCTGGTGCTTAATCTGAGCCTTGCCGATTTCCTCATGTCGGTTTATCTCATCGTTTATTCAGTTGCTCTTCTTCATCATACCCCGAACTCATCAAATGTAATCGATCATAACTTATGCGGAGCTCTGGGGGTTATGAGCGTTCTATCGAGCCAAGTATCGGTTACGGTTTTGGTAGTTATTAGCGCGTATCGTTTGCGAGCTATTATTTATCCGTACAAGCAAGTTCGGATGAAATTACCGATTATATTGATTTCTTTGGCCTGGGTATTTTGGCTTGTTGTTGCTGCATTTCCTTTGTTCAACATTGAACTTATTTTCGCAAGAGGCGTCGTCCTTTATGATGCAACAAATTTTGGACAAATGACAAATTTAGACTTCTGGCGGATCCGGAAATCAATAGGAGAAGTTATGAGTCATGTAAATGATACCAGTGATTTCGGAAGACTGCTGCATACGCTAAATAAATTCCCCTCCAAACAAATCTCGTTTCAAGTCCTCAGCAGTTTTGGTTTTGTAGATTTTAAAACCGACAACTGGAATGTGATTGGTTACTACGACTCCAGAAGAGGATGCACTCTACAAGTTTTAACTTTGGCAAAAGATCAGCTTTCTTATTTTTCAATGGCTTGTCTTTTATACAACTTTCTATCGTTTCTTTTCATATTGATTGCGTACGCCGTTGTTCTAAGAGACTTATCATCAACACGGCATTGTATGAGCAGTTGTTTTTCAAAAATTGAAAAGGGAAACCCAGCGCACGTTGACAACACATCAACAGAGAACAAAAAGATTTATCACCGAATTTTCCTCGTTGTGTTTACTGATATGTTTTGTTGGATGCCTGTTTGTGCTATTGGATTTGTTTATTTTGTGAAATCTTCAGCAATTATTCCTGATTTTTATTTTACCGAAAGGCTCCCATTCCCTAGAGAAGCATTGCCTCTCGTTGTGGTGGCCTCAGTTCCAATAAATAGCGTCGTAAATCCTTATATATATTCTTATCATTTTTGGAAAAAAATTTGTAAAAGAACAAGAAGGAAAACATAACTTCTGTGAACTATGCACATGATTAATTTTTTTTTTGTACGTGAATCCTTATATATATTCTTATCATTTTTGGAAAAAAATTTGTAAAAGAACAAGAAGGAAAACATAACTTCTGTGAACTATGCACATGATTAATTTTTTTGTCGGCAGCGTGGCGTAGTGGTTCGGAGCGTCGTTTTTACGACGACCATGATCGCAAGGTTGATGGTTCACCTCCCAACCTAGTCTCGTTGTTGCGTCCTTGGATAAGATGCTTCACGATGATTATCTCTGCTTGGTGGAATCTGGCAAGCAGCAAATTAATGAAGTCAGAAGAAAATTCAAGCGGAAAACTTGGAAACAAAGGCAACTCCTAAGCGAGTCTGGATTCGTCCTACGCATAGCGCCTCAGTCGCTTTCTCGTGATAGGAGGATAAAGATGAAGAAATCAAACCAAAATTTTTGGAATACGCGGCAAAAATAGTTGGGTACAAACCGATAGTAACTTACCTAAAACGACTAGGCACGGTTTTGGGTGCTAAAACTGAGAAATCCAATCGCATGATTTGGGTAGCCCAAATTTCTAACCCAATTGGATAAGAGATGTATCTAAATGCTTTCTATTATGATGTAGTAGGTAGGCTTCTTTCCAGAACTTGTACCACTTTTTGAAGGAACGGTGGTATCGCATCATACTGAAAATTCTTATTCAAATATACAGTAACACAGCAAATGATTAATAATCTTTCGTTTGCGTTAGTTAAGAAAATAATTCAATAATAAAAAGAATTGAACAATTTCTCACCCAAAGCTGAACTGTTGCTTGTCAAAACTTATTTAAGCCAATACATTTGCAAACTTTACGTTATTTTTGCATTTATCTTGTTTTTTTTTTTCGTGCTTTTACGTTATCAGCAATATAATTGCCAAATAAACATATTATCTACTTCAAAAATTGGAGAACACTTTTCTTTTGGGCAATTATATGGTTCAAAGGTATTTTAATGAAACATAATTACAGAAAGAGGAAAGTAAAGCTATAATCATGCGTTTTTCCGCTGCATGGCCAGTCGAAAAAAATAGCTTGCATGTCCTATTTCATTACTTCCATCTAGCGGTTGGCTACTGTTACGTGATCAACAAGAGAGTTCATCAGCATGCAAAGATCGAAATAAATCTTGCAACAATTTCATTTTGTACAAAGATATGCAGTAGAAAATTAATGCTGCAGACGAATTCGTTGTGTTGATTTCTGTAACAAATATCCTTAGACGCAGCGAGTTTGAAGGTGTTGGTAACCAGAAGTTGTTGATGTTTGACAGATAAGATTCAGTTATCATGATTCTAGCACTTAATTGGTCGAAAAACAACGTAAATTTAAAAACAAGAAAAACAGATTCTCAGCACCTTCGTTTGCAAAACGTGAAGCAAAAATCAGTTTATTGTTAGCAAAAATCAGCAAACATCAGTTTATTGTTAGTCACACGATCAATCGACTCAGAGTTAACCAAAGCAATTTTCCTTGATAATCAATAAAGCAAAACCCTGTTTGTACTGCCTATTTTTCACAAATAGGATCATGCTAATCCGATAAAAAAGTTACATTTGTGCATTTTGCGACCTAAACTTAGACGTGGAGTATACGGTAAACAAGAAGATCCATTTCTAAAGATTCGTCTTTAGATTCGTCTTAAAGATTCGTCTTTAGAAATTCGTCTCACATTCTTCACGGAAAATTGTCAAAAAGGAGGATAAGAGATGTCTGATTCTGTACCACCACTCCGACGATCCCACAATGCCTTGAACGTGTTTTTTGTCAAATTTTTTGCGAAAATATAATAGTGGGCGTCATTGGGTGCACACTTCAGCCATATTACTGGTACTCCGTTAGACTAATCATGTAGGCACCCAAGATTAAGATAAATGAAAATAGAAATTGACGTCTTGCTACCAAACACTATTAATACCAGTTGGTAACTGGCCATCAATCGATACTGTAAGAACACCGCCCAAAGCTTGTCTCAAGGAATGCGATCATATGCTTTTTTCGGATCAATAAAACATGCATTGACCTCTTTCGCATGTCCTAACGACTTCTTAAAGATTTGCTGCAAGGTAAACTTTTGATCCATTGTGCATCGGCCAGGACGAAAACCCCAGTGAACAATGAGCATCCGTTAGTTTAAGCTCGACTATTTCACGGCATTTCTTTTCAAGGCACTTGGCATAGACCTTACCCGGGACATTGAAGGGAAAAATGCCCCTACAATTGGCTAATTTTCTCTTAGGAATTACTACATTGGTTTGCCATAGCGTTGGTGCTTGCCCAGTCCCACATGCTACCTGAAAAACACGAGTTAGCCAACGAACACCATACACGTTCATTGCTTTCAACATTTCCGGTCTAATATCATCCTTACCAGGTGCTTTTCCAGGTTTCAATGATTTTATAAGACCATGCACATCTGTTTCGGTTATCTAAATATCTTCCTCAATATGTTCCTCGTAAATTTGTGTCGGTGTAGCATCAACTTGGTGCAAAAATCACTAAAATATTTTCTCTACTTATTAAAGATAGCATCTTGATCATTTAGGAAGACACCATTCGAATCTTTGACGAAGAAAGCCGTTTGAAATCTTTTTCCACGCAAACTGCGAATGATCTGCCAGAATACTTTGCATGCCATTTTTAAATCATTGTCCAAACTTTCCCCGAAATTCTGTCCAGAATCTTTCCTTAGACAGTTTAAGTTTTGTGGCTGCCGCTTAACGTGCTTTAGAGTACTGCAAACGAATTTCAAGTGATGACTTATTTGCAAACCAAGCCTTGTCGGCCACTTTTTTCACGCGAATAACTTCTTGGTTTGAACAAAGAGTTCTTTTTTTGCAAGAATTCGTTCTTTCTACTCGCTTACATCCATAACATTAAGAAGCATACGTAGTGCTGCTGCTGCTCGCAACAGACACCACTCGGTTTCAATTCGTCAGTAGAGGTAGAAAGTTCTTTAAACGTAGATACAATGTTGTCTGCAAACACAGTTCGGATCTTTTGTCAGCCTATAATTCCCACTTGATTCGATAAATTTGACGTGGCTGAAAAGGTTTTCGTTCTCTCAAGGGTTTCAAAGCTTTCAAAGCGCAGACAACTAGGTGGTGATCACTTGTAACTCGACTTTTAGAATGCTCATGATCATAAACTTTCATTGAACAATAGACGAAAACAGTAAGGGGCTGAGCCCCACCCCCCTAACCCCTACACTTTTTCAGACCTTTGGTTCTTGGGTCAAAGTTGCAAAGAAAGCAGCAGAAAAATGCTAAAAATTAAAAATATACCACACTAACAACGAAAGCGGCATTGTTGAGTAAAATAACTCAGCAATTTGCCGCTTTACTTGCATGAAATGCGACCATAAGGTGTTCCGGGGGGCAAAGCCCCCCAAACGTTGGTTGATACAATTTGACTACTTCTAGCCCATATTGGGCCCATGTAAAAGTAAGCCCTCTCCCCACTGTATTAAACATATTCATTTTTTTCTTATGATTCGGGTGCGAGGACCCCACCTATCGGAGACCCTAGGCGGTTGCCTAGTTTGCCTATGCCTAAGGCCGGCCCCGCTTGAAGATTTCAACAAATTTACATTCGATTGTACACGGTTATGTGAGTCGAGTCAGAAATAGTAAGTAAATGTACCCATGGTAAAAAAAAAGGCCGTATAAATACTGACTTTTTTCTGCTCATACTGTCGGGCCTACTTGCAACATCAACAAAAATCAAATCTTGATTATACTTGCGATATAACGAAGCGTGTAACGAATGTTGCTGCCACCTCCGCGGCTTAGCGCCTGAACAACACACCTCCCAAGAAACATCGTAGCAGAGGCGAGCAAAGTCCGTATAACTTTGTATAAGTTGCGCGGACGCATATTTATGTATAATGTATATACCCAACGCAGCAGAACCAGGAAGTCAAACCGTTTAATTTTTCGGGTTCAGGTTCGGTTTGGGTTCAACAGCGGTTTCAAATTTTGGTTCAGTTCCGGTTAAGGTTCAGATAAATTGAAACGCATCGGTTTGAGTTCGCTCCAGTGAAAATATTTTAAAGCCGGTTTATAGAGTTCCGGTTCAGGTTCGCAGTGAAAAATTCAAAAAATGAAACGTACAAACAATTTTTTTTCGCATTGACAGAACAATATAATGCATAAAATACTTGTAGTAAAGCCAATTTCGAGATTATAAAATTGTTACTACGCTCTGACACCGGCGGCCTATTCAATCCACAGATAGCGTTAAATTAAGGTTAAAGCGCTTTGTTTAGTCTGTTACGCGTGTACTGCGAGACCGAGTATATCAAGCGTATAAGACTTTTTCACCATGCATAGATTGCTTGCATAACTGACTATTATTTTGAATTCGAACCAGCTTCAAAGGGACGCTGGTGACTTCACGAAACGAGCCGCTTTTTCAATCGGTTCGGGTTCGGTTAAGGTTCGCAAGTACTCACATTATTCGGTTCATTTCCGTTTCGCTCTTTGCAATTTTGAAAAATACGGTTCGGGTTTGGTTAAGGTTCGACAAAAATAGCGTAAAACCGGTTTACAAAACTCCGTTCGGGTTCGGTTCGACTTCCTGAGCAGAACCTTACTTTCCTATTCTATTTGCCTTTCTTGACGAACCCGATTGCAACTCACATGTCACAAGCATAGCCGCGACAAAAAATCGAGCCTAAAACTTGTACAGCGCTTCCCTATACACACACGCTCCGGTCTAAGTGATCAAGCTATGGAAAATTCGCAGTAATCTCGCGATTATGGCCTTTATGAATTCACGCTTTGTCTATCAAAAGCAAGGTTTTGGTGGTGTTGAGTACTTTACATAAAAATGCCGCGCGGACAGGAATGGAGAAGGAGACAATTCCAAAAAGAAAAACGCCGCTTATCATTTTAGCTATTGTTTAAAACAAATTTCAAGAAAATTAGTAGTGTTTTAGGCACACTATTACATGGTAAGTAAATTGGACATAAGCATTAATTTTTGAAGCGGTTTTTAAGCTAATGGCATTTCGTGCTGTTTTAAAGCGTAAATATAGCGTGTATTTGCAAAAAGTTGTTATTTGATTCAAATAAGTTCAATCACAAAAATTCAACTTCACTATGAAATCAGTTGAGCTTTTGGTCATAGTTTTCAAACCTAAAAAATTTTTTGCCAGAAAATTATTGTGTAAATTGTTTTAAACCTTATGTTATGTAAAAGTAGGTTTCACTGTATGGAACTAGATTTTTACTAGGCTACCTTGGTAGATTGGTAGTGAGGTTGTTAACTTTTGTCATGCTTCATCCTTGGATAATGTGTAAAACGAATAACAATGGTTGTAAAAATGTAGTCTATTCAGTGAAACCTACCTTTACAAGAGGTTTAAAACAATTTAGGCAATCATTTTCTTGTGAAATAACTTTAAGGCCTTGAAAAACCTCAACCAATAGCTAGGCTAATTTTCATATCGAAGTTTGAATTTTTATGATTAAATCTATTTAATTTGAATCAAATTAACTTCTTGCAAATCTGCGCTATATTTAGGCTATGATTTAAAATGACAAGAAGTGCTATTCAGGGCCGTGCCCAGGCATTTAAAAAGAGGGGGGAGCGCAATTTCCTGTTTCCGTTTCCACTGAAAATATCGGTGAAGATAAAAAAAAGGTCTCCACATCTTTCGACGTCCAATTTATCCCCCAAAATCAAGTAAAGACAAAAATAAAACACGTCTATCGACGTTACCCCCCAAATTCATGCGAAGACCAAAAAAAAAGTCATCGCGTCCTCAGATGTCCTGTTTCCACTGTTCCGCTGACTGTAGATATATGTCAGCTTATATTTCAGCAGGGGGGGAAGGCGCGACCCCATTCTCCTAGATACGCCCCTGCTATTAGTTTAAAAACCGCTTCAAAATATTATGTCTATATCCAAATCATCTACTATATATGTAGAGTGCCTAAAACACAACCAATTTTCTTGAAATTTGTTTTAAACAATATCGCAAGTCAAGAGCTTCATGATGCAAATAAAGTTTATTAAATCCAACAAGGATAACCAAAGTTATGACATTTTTTGTAACACTTTCAAGCGTTTTTACATTAAAAGATAAGCGGCGATTGTCTTTTTGAAACCAGTTTGCCCTCTATTGTCGTTAACAATATAACGACTGGTCCGCTGAACTTATACGCGGTTACACGGACTTTGTTGGCGAGCTATTGGCGAAACTGTATCTGATTTGACCGGCCCGGCAATTGAACCCCTGACCCCCCATACAGCAATGTGCTTAACAATCAGCTAAAAAAAATTGATTACAAACCATTATCAAAAAATTGATGCATACTGAGTAGAAAGTAATCACTAACTGGTAATGAAACAGCTTTAAATGTAGGAATAAAACACCACACTCCTACTGTATATGTACAGTAATAAATGTATAATAAATCTTTGTGAAAAGCAATCAAATTAATTTAGGTTTCGATTTCATGAGGCAATTTGCTAAATTGTTGTGAAAACTACCCCAGCACGATTTAATCTCCAAATTATTTGATTGATGATATCATGTAATACTGAAGTGGGGCCTTTTATAAAACCTACTTTATTCCTTCCGCTTAAATTTCAATAAAAAATATCATAATTCCGAACGCAGCACTGGCATAACAAAAAAACAATTCTTTAGATGCTAGTCAAAGCTATAATTCGAAAATAACATCAATGCAGAGATAAAGATCTCAGTCCTAACGTTTCGGCCTTCTGCTGATTAGCCTTAGTCCATTATCAGCACGAAAAGCGCACATAAATAGCAGTAAAAAGCCTAAAGACATCAGTAACGTTATGGCCTAAAAATCAATCTCTCGATCGAAATTATAGGTAACAAAATAATCAGAGCTGGATAGGTGGGAGGAGGGCTATAGCCCCCCGACAAGGAGTGTGCTACACTTGAAAAAAGGATTTTAAATCGCATCCTTTTGAGAGCAGTCGGATGCTGACGTCAAAATTAGGTCTGCAAAGTAAGCTCCCCCAAAAAAATTAGCCCCGGTGCTCCCCAAGATCTATAGCCGTGACAATAATCCAGCGCAAATGTTTGGCAAGTCTTACTTCGAATCCATAAGCTGCGTCACAATTGCAACGTCATCAAGCCATTTTTTCGTGGAGAACTAAATCCGTGGGCTTATTGCATCATAATTGACATTTCAAATCATAATGAAAGTTCATTTAAGAAGCAGAGGGCTTGGAGTTTGTCCGAGTGAGAGAAATACAAAAATTGTCCAGCACATTTTTGGGAACCTTGTACAAGAACTCAATACATGGGTTCGGTTCTTAGCTCAGCTTCTGGTGATTTTTCAAGAGCCAGGTCACTTTAGATGAGTGCTTCTGTTTGTAGATTATTTGAACAATTTGTTGCTTGCACAAGAGATTTGTAGTGCCTTGTTTGTTTACACAAAACTGGATAAAAATAAACTATGAACTAGTTGCTTGCTTTGGTAAAACGGAATGGGTAGGTGCATACGTATTGCATGTTTAATTTGCGAGTACATCAAAAAGAATAGAAACTCACCAGAAAGAAAAATAAAAAAGTGACGATCAAAAACACTGAAAACGTAGTCGAGATAACTTAAAACTTAATTTTGGCATCGATTGACATATACACATTACACAGTTGGAGAAGATAGAGGTTACTTAATTGTTCAGAAATTTTAAAACACTTGTAATTAATGATGACTAAGCGAGATTGGTGTATGTATATCGCGGTTGGTATGCAAAAGGCTTAATTTCAGAGCTTATGTAATATTTAGCCAAACATGTAGACAAACTTTATCTACAGTATAATACAAAGATACGAACGGTAGTATACTCTTTTAACTTCCAGTAGATGTTCACGCAAAAACTCTAAAAAGTAGATTGTCTATATGATTATTGCGACAATATAAAAACAATAACAAGAAACAACAACACAGTAAGCCAGTAGGCTATACCCAATTACCGAAAAGCGCTCAGTTGTTATCATGTGCATTTAATTTATGCTTCCTTTTGGCTATTAACGTAATAGCAGGTAAATCTTGATAACCTGTATTTAGTTGCATATTTATCTTCCTGCTATTACGCAAAAGCAATCAAAGCGCTATAACGAGCTCGCATATTAATTGCCGGCCACCTGTTTACCGCACCAAGATGGGGGAATCCCGCTAGGTGCCTTTCTCAACGGCACAACAAGTGAACTTGCCGGTTAGTCCTCCACACTGTACCTTTAAAGTCGAGCGTCAAGCAGGGAAGCTATGAAGAGCAATTTTAAATTCATTGGTTTGACCCGACTCGCAATCAAACCCGAGTCTACAGCTCCAGGGGGCAGACACTTTTACCACTCGGCCATTTGAGCTGTCGCAATATGGCGGTTTTTGTCTAACGTGTTTTAATTGTGGATGGAACAGCGGAAAATAGTCTAAAAATACAGGGACGTCAACAGGCAGTTAGTCGATCAGCTTTGCATTCATTTTATTTTCTTTTTCTGTTTTTATATTTAAAACCACAAAAGTTTTTTAAAACTTAAGCGATCATTTTTTGTGTTTTATTACATTTTATTTTCATCAGATAAAGTTTTGGAGAGAAATATTCTATGAATTCTATTTAAATTCAGTTTTATTCGCTTCTTGAGGTATAAAATGTTTGTATTTAAACAAGTATCGAATCCAAACATTTTTAGAACGTGAATTGAAAAGTTATTTACAACAAGTTTTTTAAAAACCATGTAAAACTACAAGTTCAATTGGAGTAGGCCTATGCAGTGTTCACCACTGCGATGTTTCTTAAGAAGTTTGTTGCCTAGGCGCTCAGCCGAGGAGAGGGATCCCGCTACTCGTTACACGCTTCGACGTAATATCGCGAATATGACGAAGATTTGATTTTCTGCTTTGAGTATTTTACTGTTATCAAAGACAGCTTTCTCCATATTACCAAGCTGAAAATTGAATTAGTCCTTCAGAAGCGCGGTAGACATGGGATGAAAGTACTGTAGCTTTAGAAGGAAAGTTAAAAAGAAGACAAAAAGAAAAACAATTTGTGTCTAGACGTTTCTATTATGTAGACTCGACTGTCATCATCAGCAGTGTTTGCAAATTGCATAATGAAAAAAAGCTGCGAGAATAAGATTGAATTTGTAGTTACCCCAAACTCTGTCGGCTCCCCTGGACAGAAATTTTGAATCTGTCCCTAAACCAGCATCCATTAAATTGATTTTGGTAAAGATATTTTATAAAGATCTTCCACGAATGTAAAGCTGACTGTTTTTGAAAAAAAACAAGGGCATAGTTATCTTAAAACTGCACGTTTCGACAACATTCATTTAGCTGTTGTCATCCGCAGTGTAGGCAAGGCAGTACAAAACTAAAACCAAAAGTTGCAACCGCACTTTCAGAACTTTCAGTTTTGTGCTGCCTTGTTTAGACTGCTGATTATGACAGTTGAATCTATGTTGTCGAAACGTCCAGTTTTAAGAATTACTGTAGGTGTATTTTTCCTCGTTTTGTTCCATATTTATTGTATTCTTGATTGTTTTTAATTTGTAAAACCAGGCTTCTGGTGCGCTGTGAGATTTTTGAGAGTCCGAGTTGCTGTTAAGTTTAATCTATGACGCGTCTGCAGAGAATGGCTTTATTCCCTCTTCAAGTATAATAATTGACGCCCCATATTCTATTGCATTGGTTGATTCAGGAGAGACCAAGGGGTTTCCAAACCCCCCCATAAGTTTTTGGTTAAACACGTCACTGCTTGTGTACTTCGATACTTCTAGGACCAAGCAACTGCAAGTGAAACATTTATTTTTAAATCCTAGGCCCCTCTTCCCTAAACAAAATCCTAAGCCCCCTGCATTACTGTGAAGGTCGCGGCCCAACGTTCGAAGGTGGGGGCTGTGGCTGTTAAACGGCGAATCCCTCTACCAGTGCAAGTCTAGTTTCAGCATGTTAAGCTTTGAAAATCATCAAAATTTTATCAATTTTTATTTATCTCATAAAAAGTAGAAAATGCTCCAGCCTAACGATTGCAGGTTTGTATATATAATAGCATGACTCGTTTCACGTAACAATCTTCATTACGATTATGTTTAATTGCAACGTAATTGCAGATAGTTTTACCGTAAAGTTTTGGTATCGCATTTTCGAGAGTAGTTTTCTGTCAATTTACAGCATGAAATTTTCACGAAAAGATCAAAGTGCGAGAAAATTTCTTGTCTTTTTTTTGCTTTTGATTGTCGCCGGTAAGTACATAATAATAGTCTAGGTGCTTTCCGCTGTTTTATTTAACCACAAGAAAATAAAATCTTTAAAATGAATTTAAATCACATCACATTTTCATCATACTCGCGGTATTACTGTACGCCGGCGGGATCCATCCCCGGCATTCCCCGCGGTTTAGGGCCTAGGCAACACAGCTAAACGTCGCAGTAGGGACGAAGAGTTGGTGGTACTGCGTACGATTTAAGCGGCATTAGCTATTCAAGCTTTCTTTTTGATTTTACAGGTCCATTACCACATAACAACGTGAGCGCAGAACCATCGACAGCAGGTAATCGGCTTAAATTTACCGGTGCAGAGGCTGATGCACTTTTCTAACGGCCCTCAATTCAAATTGTTTTTCATTTCGAAATAAACAGGAATAATGGCACACGAAGGAAGGCTCCTAAGTGCGTGCTTCTTATGTCTCCCTTAGTTCGATACATGTTAAGTTGCAGTATGACTAGGGCGATTTTTTGTGACCTAAAAAACAAATGTGACTCTATGTTTGCAAAAAACTCAACTTTATTGAAAAAAAAAAAAAAAACACAGATAACAAAAAAGCCGCGGTTTGTGCTGAAAAGCAATAAAATAGTCTCAATAGGTGCTCACGTTACGATGCATGCCCAAATTGCACTTAATAATATTTAACATTCTTTGGTTAAAAAGTTTCTGTCGTTAGCAAGCAGCTTCAGCATGGAAAAACTGCTTACAACTGCAGCTTGTATTTGTAAGATGGAAAAAGCGGGTGCAAATGCCAAGAGGCCTACGCCGGGGATTAGTGAGTTTTTTTGGCAAAGAATTAAGGCGCCTGTTAAAAATTTGTTAAATTTTTTTAAAGGATTCCTTTTTCATAGTGTCTATTCGATTTTTGGCCAAAGGCTTCCAAATCATCTCAGCGGCTCTGATGCTAATTCATTATTTGGAAGGTGTGGAATCTTGTGGGCTTTGTATTGAGCACATAAAAACTTTGATGCAGTATGCAGGTTGTAAATCTGTTTCAATGGAAGCAATAAAAGATAAAAAAGTTGGAAAAGCACGCTAACAACAACACAAAAACACTGTTTCCTAAAAAATATAATGTAACCGAAAAAGATGAAATGCCAATTTTTGTAACTTTATGACTTCTAATTAAGTACCGACCACATACCCGTGAAATTTCGCTTCCACGCTTTTTACGTTACTAGGAGCCAGCAAAAACTTGTAACTTTTGTGACCAAAAGTTGCTCTTGTTATCAGGTATATTGTTATAAAACACATCATGCTTTTTTATGCTAAATCTCCTTTGTTCGCTTTAGCACACCCCCTAGAAAAATTTGGATGAAGTGAACAATCGACCGCCCGCGACTTTTTGTTTTCACGTTCCTCTGACGTCACGCGGCCGTCGAGCGACTAAGGGTTAGGGTTAACCTTTAACCCCAGAAGAACGTGAAACGAGAAAGTCGTGGACGGTTAATTGTTCACTTTAGGCAAAATTTCTGCGTAGGATTCGACCCTGAACATAAAGGTAGCGTTGAGAAACTAAATGGTACCGGTAATCTATAATAGCGTTTCCCACGGAGAGGCGCCGGTTCGCGTAAATGTTTTGTGGTATAATTGTGTAACGTAAATTTTTTGATATTGCTCTTTTGCATGCTTTTTATAGAGATCAATGGGCTTCGTAAGGCTGTTTTGGCGGTCGACAACCAGCATAAAAAGTTAATAACCCTGTTTTCTAACTTCAGATTGTTACGTTTCTTCCTGTAAATGTGGTGATGTTGAAAGAGGATACATCGTTTCAAAATATGACAAGGAGAACAAGAGTTCATTGCTCTTTCAAAAACATCTTGCAAAAGTGGAAACAGCTGAAGAAATGAATCAGTTTTTGAAGAAAAATGTTAACTGGGAGGTGCATGCCTATTCAATCGTCAGTAATAACTCGTTTCGGACTCCCAAGCGGTTGCAGAATCAAACTTTAGTGGGTTGTGGCGAGAATATTGGAGATACAGAATTGTTTGTGCAAGGGCTCTGCATTAGCGGAGAAGCTGAATCAGATGGTCATGTCGAACTTTTGTGTTCGTACCATTGGCTATATTTGGTGATGGGAATATTAGCATTTGTTGGAAACGGAATGGTAATCGTTCACGAAATCAAATCTCTGCGAAAAAGGAGCAAGAAATCAAACCTGTCAAAGGAAAAGAACATTTACAAGTTTCTGGTGCTTAATCTGAGCCTTGCCGATTTCCTCATGTCGGTTTATCTCATCGTTTATTCAGTTGCTCTTCAATATACTCCGAACTCATCAACTGTAATTGACGTCAACTTATGCGGAGCTCTGGGGGTTATGAGCGTTCTATCGAGCCAAGTATCGGTCACAGTTCTGGTAGTTATTAGCGCGTATCGTTTGCGAGCTATTATTTATCCGTACAAGCAAGTTCGGATGAAATTACCGATTATATTGATTTCTTTGGCCTGGGTATTTTGGCTTGTTGTTGCTGCTTTTCCTTTGTTCAACATTGAAGTTATTTTCACAAGAGGCGTCTTTCTTCACGATGAAACAAATTTAAGACAAACTACAAGGATGCCTTTCTGGCGGATCCGGGAATCGATAGGAGAACTTACGAGTCATATAAATGATACCAGTGATTTCGGAAGACTGCTTCATGCGCTAAGTAAATTCCCCTCCAAACAAATCTCGTTCCAAGTCCTCAGCAGTTTTGGTTTTGTAGATTTTGAAACTGACAACTGGAATCTGATTGGTTACTACGACTCCAGAAGAGGATGCACCCTAGAAGTTTTAACTTTGGCGAAACATCAGTTTTCATATTTTTCAATGGCTTGTCTTTTATACAACTTTCTATCGTTTCTTTTCATATTGATTGCGTACGCCGTTGTTCTAAGAGACTTATCATTAACACGGCATTGTATGAGCAGTTGTTTTTCAAAAATTGAAAAGAGAAACTCTGCGCACGTTGACAACACATCAACAGAAAACAAAAAAGTTTATTACCGAATTTTCCTTGTAGTGTTTACTGATATGTTTTGTTGGATGCCTGTTTGTGTTATTGGATTAATTTATTTTGTGAAATCGATAACAATTCCTGATTTTTATTCTACCGGATGGATCCCATTCCCTAGAGAAGCAATCCCACTCGTTGTGGTGGCTTTAGTTCCAATAAATAGCGTGGTAAATCCTTATATATATTCTTATCATTTTTGGAAAAAAATCTGTAGAAGAACAAGCAGGTAATTATAGCTTTTGTAAACTTTGCAAATAATTAAGTTACTTATACGAGAAACCAAAATCTTTGGAATACAGAGCAAAAGTAGTTGGGTACAAACCGGTAGCCCCCAAAATTTGTAGACATAATTTTGGGTACTAATGCTGAGAAGCTGAATCGTTCAAGTAAGGTACCCTAACCCTCTACACGCACTTAACGGTACGTTGCACACATGCTTTCGTTTATGATGCAATAGATGCATGCTAATACTTTTTGAAATTGCGATCATGCATTAAGTAACTATTCTAATATAAATATAAAATACCGAATGATAATCTTTTGTTTGTGGTACTTAAGAAAATAATGAAGAAATAATTTGGACAATTTCTTACGAAAAGCTGAACTGTTGCTTGTCAAAACTTATTTGCGCCAATGTATTAGCAAACTTTGCGTTGTTTTTGTATTTATCTTGTTTTTTCCTCGCATTTTTACGTTGTCAACAATATAATTGCGAAATAAGCAAATACTACATCAACGATCTACTTCAAAAATTGGAACCATTTTCTTTTTGGGCAGTAATATGGTTCGAAGTTATTTTTATGATACACATTTACAGAAAGAGGAAAATACAGCTATAATTATGCGTTGTTTTCCGCTGCATGGTATTTTTTTTTTCTGATATTTCAACCTTTAATTAAAAAACAGAAACATGCAACACGCTCAAAATAAAAGTCAAAAAATTGCAGAAGCATCGTCCAGCACTGCAAGCCTATAACTATGCCAGCTAGATGAGTGATGTGGAAAATGAACCAGTTCTAGCTAAAGTCAAAACGTGGAGTGGTCAGTCGAAAAAATTAAGGACTATCACATTACTTCCATCTAGCGATTGACTACTACCACATGATAAACAAAGCAGTTCATTAGCAAGCGAAGCTCAAAATCTTGCAATAACTTTATTTTGGTCAGAGACATGAAAATGCAGACGAATTCGTTGTGTTGATTTCTAACAAATATTCTTTGACGCAGCGCGTTTGAAGGTGTAGGGAACCAAATTGGAAGTAGTTGATGTTTAACAGGTAAGATTCAGCTATCTAATTTTTTTTCACTTCATCGGGCGAAAAACAATGTAAATTTAGACAAAAAAACAAACTTTCAGCATCTTTGCTTGCTAAACGTAAAGCAAGATTGCAGCTTTATTGTTTGTCGCACGATTAATCCACTCAGAAACAATCAAAGCTATTTTCTTAGATGATTAAGAAAGTAAAAACTTGTTTATCCAGCCAAATTTTTACAGATAGATCGTGCTAATCCTGTAGAAAAGTTACATTTGCGCATTTTGCAACTTAAACTTAGACGCAGAATATACGGTAGATAAAAAAATTCATTTCTATAGCTCTACATCTCACATTCTTCGGGGAAATCGTCACAAAGGAGGATAAGAGATGTCCGATTTTGTACCACCGCACAGACGGCTATAAATTCCACAACGGCTTGAAAACATAGAAACGTGTTCTCGTCAAACCTTTTGTGAAAATAGAGTAGTGGGCGTCGATGGGTGCACGCTTTAGCCATAGTACTGGCACTACGTTGGACTAATTATGTAGGCACCCAAGATCAAGAAAAATATAAACAGAAATTACATCTCGTTACAAAACACTGTTAACACATAAAAAGTGGCCAAGATAAACCTATTATGCTGCTGCCAGCTTGGTATCAAAAGCAAGAAGTTGCTTTCAGTCTCGTGCAAATGATGGAGTAGGTAGACCTGTCCACTGGACTCTAATTTTGCTCAGTCCCAGAGCCATCGACTCGAACAATGGATCCAGAGTAGCGTTGATCGTGAGGTAACAAAGTTGTCTAAGGCACTTCATCTGTAAGCAAATATTCGTTGAAAAATTTAGAATTGAATGCGAGATAGCAACAAAGAAAGTCTAGATCAGTGGTTCTCAAACTTTTTTGCACGTTGACCCCTGATTCAAGTATAAAATTTTTTAACAATTAGAAGGAAACAAAATACGTCAAAATAAAGTCGAGTTTTTAACTGAAATGCATGTTAAAATTATACACAACCCGAAAATATGCTTAGGACCACAGATGCAAGCATAACATAAAACGGAACTGTCAGTGCAGCACACCCGTTTTTCTACTCATAAACTATTTACTGTGGCTATCTCTCGGGTTTACAACGATTGTTTTCCGTCTTACTGCCTAACCCAGCGGCTGGACCCGCCAGTGTATACTGTTTGTGATGTAACAAGGAAAAAAAAAACAGTTTTTATAATGCCATCACAAATCACGATAAATGATTTAATAAATAAACTTGTTAAAACGAATGCACTTATAAAGTACTGTAGCTGAGATTCAATCAGCCCTCTTAATTTCGTTTGATTTGTTCAAAAACATCTTTTGCATTCCTTGGCAGATTGATGATGATTTTAAATTGAAGGCTTTATTGCTCCAGTAAACCCCAGCAGTTATTCATTGACCCCCATTTGACCCCTTGGCTATTTTCGACCTTTTGGATGAACCAATTGACCCAATTGACTTTGAGAACAACTGGTTTTGATCAATGTATTGTCATGGAATAAACCGTCAACGTCAACAGAGATTTTGCTTTTGCTACACGCTGATCGACTGCAATTGAAATCGTATTTCGAACGCAGTACAGCGTGAGTCTACGCAGCTTGAATTATCGGAGTGTCCAAATTTAAACTATCACTTAAATCGCAACGGGATAAACAACGCAAGATTTCCGTCGTTAGTTAATTTCGTTATTGCTTGTTTGTTCGTTAAACACAATGAGATCGTTTTCGAATCGTAGAAGAAATTACTGTAGTTGAGATTACAAATTACTTTTAGAACAAATCTCGGCAAAATTGGGCCACAGATATATATTGTTACTTGAGTAAACTCTGGCCTCCACGACGCAAAAGAGATAGCGACTCAAATTTATTTTGCTGATGCGTGGAGTTCACGTGAATGATGACTTGAAGCAGGGCCGGCCTTAGATGATTGAAGGCCCTAGACAAAGTGAATTTGGAGGCCCTAAATGAAATAGAAAAATAAATACGAAAAAAAACTTTGCAATTTGTATTTGCATCTACAACTACCTCTATTGATAGCTAAATCAACAAATTAACCGAGATTTACACAAACTTGTTCGTGCAGATGTCAATGTCATAAATCTTCAACAAAAGTCATTGCTTCTGAGCGCTGATGCCTACTTCTTCTCGAAGTAAATGTTGAACTACTTCTGTTAGAAAGCAACTGTTCGGAAATTTTGAAACAAACATTGTTGTAATTCAAACTTACATTTCTATTTTTTTTTTTCATTAGGCCAACTGTTAAAATAGAACTTTTTAAATCCCTTCCTAGTATATTTACCTGACTTATATTCAGCAAATCATTTTAATACCGGCATTTTAAAAACATCTCAAATACGTTAGCTTAGCCATTAAAGTTCACTTTATTTGAAGATAAGTTTGAAATAAGATAAGTCAACGTAATTAACTCTAGTAGCTTATTAGCTTCAACGTATTTTACAACTCAGCAGCTGGATCAGTCTTCTGCCTGCATTCTGTATTATGCTGCAATAATCGACCACAATCGGATTGTAAATAATTGTCACAAAAATGTGACGTATGAGCTCGTATAGTAGGTCATGTTTCGCTTTTTAAATATATTTATTTTTTTCTTATGATTTGGGTGCGAGGACCCCACCTATCGGAGGCCCTAGACGGTTGCCTAGTTTGCCTATGCCTAAGGCCGGCCCTGCTTGAAGATTTCAACAAACTTACATTTGATTGCGCATGGTTATGTCAGTCGAGTCAGCAATAGAAAGTAAATGCACCCATGGTAAAAAAAGACGCCAGATAAATACTGACTTTTTTGTGCTCCTACTGTCGGGCCTACTTGCAACATCAACAAAAATCAAATCTTGATTAGGCTATACTCGCGGTATGACGCCGAAGCGTGTAACGAGTAGCGGAGCTCTTCTCCGCGGCTTAGCGCCTAGGCAACACAGCTCCGAACCAGTCCGAAGAAACATCGCAGCAGCGGGGAGCCGTTGGCTACATTGTATCTGATTTGGCCGGCGCGGTAATCGAACTCCATACCCCCTGCACCGACAGCAATGTGCTTAAAATTCAGCCAAAAAAAATTTGAATATAAACCGTTATCAAAAAATTCATGCCTACTGTTACTGAGTAGGAAGTAATCACTAACTGGTAATGAAAGAGCTTTGAGTGTAGGAATAAAACACCACACTCCGAAGAAATTCATTATCGCAAAGTACAGCGCCCATAAAATAGAGCATGGAATTCCGAGAATCAACGACAGCAATCGATAACAACCAAAGCTAATTGCAGTGTAAACTTGTCGATTGCTTCTCCAGACCGATTTGTAGCTCCGCATTCCGTCTGGCTCTGCAAGTACGTCTTCGAAATCCATCTGCGCAACATATTTTTTGACCAACTAATAATGAGTGGTTAGAGCATGACTACTCAGTCCAAATCCGGACCTTCTGAATACTGAAGCTGGACCCCAATAAAGTTTTAGCATATCGAATATTTTCCAAATAAAAACTTAAAACTTTATCAGGCAAAACACCTTTGAGCTCTGAAGAAGCATCGCAGGGGTGGCAAGTCTCTGGACACATTTCGCTTGTGGTTCCAAAAGTCCACGGGCTTTCTGGATCACAATTGAATTTTTAATGCCGTAATTACTTGTTTTAATTATGACATCAACAAATGATTATGAATTAAAAAAATTAATTGTGATGCAACAAGCCCGTCGGCCTTTAGACAGGGTAAATAAATCAAAATCAAATCTTCATTATGCTCGCGGTATTACGCCGAAGCGTGCAACGAGTGGCGAGGCCCATCTCCGCTGCTTTGCGCCTGGGCAACACAGCTCCGAAGAAACATCGCAACGGAGGCAAGCCGTTGGCGGCACTGTACGGCACATACCAGCCGTTGCGGCACTTACCGGCGTGGAATCGAACCCCAGAACTCCCGCACCGATAGCGTGCGCTTGACAACTAAGCTAACTGTATAGCCGGTTGTGGACAAAGTAACTATATCAGTCTGTTGCTTGAGTGATTAAAGGCATTGCTATTGACGCGGGAGGATCACCGCTCAATTTCCAGGCCTGCCAAATTGAACAGGGTAACTATACCCGCGCCAGTAGCAATGCCTTTAATCACTCAGGCAACCGGCCGGTATAGTTTTTTTTTTTTTTTTTTGCCGGAATCAAACCAGCTATAAATTTTTTTCTGGACCTTTGCAAATAATGAACTTTGCCAATTGGACCAATCCTGATTATAGTTGAGTAGCCCTGGGTTAGAGCGTCTGCCTCTGAAATGATATACTCGGGTCAGAGATGGAAACCGGTCGGGTCGAGAGTCTTTGATCGGCCGGTGAAGCCGATCGAAAAACCAGTCAAGTTCTCCTTTGTTGCTACTAAAATACATGTAAGCCAGGCAAAAAAAAAAAAACGATCAAGTTTTCCTTTCTTGCCACTAAAATACACCTAAACAGTAACACCAGCCGAAATATACATACCGATATGTATTATTTTTTAAATAAAACAGTTATATAAAAAACGGCATTAACAAATCGCACCTTCTGAAAACAAAGGTTTGCTGTCTGTTTTCAACAGTGAGACTTGTATAGTTATCAGCATAGTTGACGTTCTCTTTTCAGCAGGATTGTGATACTAATGTGATGCCATTACGTTACCGTACCGCTCCATCGTAGCCTATCTTTAGTTTCTTTCCATGAGTAGCTAGGGGTGGTAGTGGCGTTTGTCTAAGTGGCTCAAAAAAGAGAATTAATTGCCTCTTTATGATATACAGGTTTTACCACAGGGGCGGATTAACAGTACGTGGGGCCCTGGGCTAATTCAATAATCTCTTTCTCAAGTTCAGCGAAAGCTTGTACGATATATAATGAAAAGAACAATAAACCGAAAGAACAGCCTCAAAAAACAAAACAATACCAATATTGATCAGTAGCGTAAAAAGACCAGTATGGACTTCTTGTGCTTTGTTGAGCACGCTCAATTACTGCCTTTGAGTCCTACTGAGTAAGATCAAATATATTATTCTTTGTTAAAAACAAATAGTGCATTTCCATTACATCAATTTACCCAATCGCTTTAATGGGTTTATATCTTCTTTTGGTAAATTTTACAATCGTTTTCACGCGTACGGTACTTATGTAATGAACGAACCAAAAAATTTGAATCATTTTAAAATCGTTCTTCGTCACGTCGGCAGCGTGACCGAACGGTCTGGAGCGCCGTTTTTATGGCGACCATAATGAATCGAAAGGTCGCGCTTCAACTCCTACCCTCGATATGTTGTTGTGCCCTTGGATAAGGTACTTCACGATATTTGTCGCTGCTTGGTGGCTTGAACAAGCAGCAAATTCAACAAAAGACAAGAAGAGGAACCTCAGAAAAGCTAACTTCCAAGCGAGTGAGGATATCTAATCTGACATATAGCGATACGACTCGCTTTCTCGTGAATGGAGGATAAAAATGGAACATCAATTAAAAAAAAGTTTTTATTTCTAATAGTCTTTTATAATAAACAAAGATTCGGTAAATCCATTTAATAGAAATGCAGATGCCTAGATGGCTTTATCTTTTACTCAAAACAATCAAGAAATAAAGCAACTGATCAACTAATAACAGTCACTAATCATATTATTAATGTATAGGCAGAGCTGGGCACTAGCGTCGCTACCCTTTATGCTGGTAATTCGGTAGCGTCAAAGCCGCTGTTTTTTCCTATCACTAGCGTGAAGCTTCCGCTGTTTTTATCCTGTTTTGAAATAAGCGCTTTTAAGCGCAAGTTTGATCCAGAGACCAGAGAAAACTATCAATTATTACAATCATTTTCGTCTTTGCAAGTAATTTGACTTTGCATTGCCGAATAAGGCTTGGATGTGCTATCCGCTTCAGCTACTAGATCTTTCTTTGGCATTTCTTGAGTAGGCTACATTAAATTCTCGATGCTCTTCCAGTGAATAACCAATAATGTTTTCGTCTAGGATCGAACCCGTAACTGTCAGATTGCGAAGCCTCGAAGACCTTAAACGGTCACTAGGCAGTCTCCCTCGAGGTTTCAGTTGCATGTGATATTGATTTCAACTTTTATTTTGTGCTTTGATTTGTGTTATTGATCTAAAATTTCTTTTTTTTTGCATCTGTTTCCTAAATAAATTACCTACCACCACCGTATTAAGGGGGCATTGTGCCATGCTCCCCCTTTTGACTTTGCCTTTTAGTTAAAAAGAACAAAACTTATGGTGCCAAACGACTGAAATGCCAGACTCTTTTAATGTTTTTTGTAGCTTATGGCCAGGGGAGTAGGATGAAGGGTATGCATTCTCCCACCAGCCATTTTTAAAATATGTTTTTGATGTATACCGAACCTTTACGATAGCGATAAGCTTTACGCCTTATGCACGCATAATGGAAAATTTGCGAACAAAATGTATCATATTTGGCAGAGCACTCAAAATTAGAGGCCAAAAATTTAAACAAAAATTTTTCAAAAAGCACTAAAATAGCCTATACAGCATGTAAATTTTTAAAAATTTCCGGGGGAACATGCCCCCAGACCCCCCTAAAGCTTTCCTTGTTTCTCAATCATCCTCAAATTTGTTCTGCCAAAAAAAATGCGATTGAAAATATTATGCCCCCCCCCTTTTAAAATTTCTTGCTTCGCCAGTGGACCAACTGAGTAGGTTGTTATTTTATGACTCATGGGTTACTATTACTAATAGTTTTGAAAAAGGAAATAACAATGCCTTTGTTGGTAACCGTTACAAAGCAATGTCCATTGTCCAGAGCAGTTATAGGTTAGGTTTCGAATAAAAATTACATTTTTGTAACTAATTTTTTTTTGTCTTTGGAGAAATTTGCTAATTGTTTATTAATTAATTTCCCACCGGTTAAGAACCACTGTTCTAGAGTGTAAAATTATGAAGCCTATATGTTGTAGCTAGCCTACCGTTGTACGATGGTGCAATAATTTTTAACGTTAGATTCTTCAATGACATTAAACATTTGCTGCTAGTATAATCTCAACTGTAGTCTGGCACTCTAGCTGGCAAGTGGCAATTAAGTGTCATCGTTTGTTTATTACTTCTGAATAAACATTTATCTTATTCTTTATTGTGACGTGTGAATCGGCAAAAAGCGGATATTTCTTTGAAAAATATTGCTGTCCGCGACCTACGAAGCAATAATGTTAGCTGGTAACAACTGCGATTCTTACTTTGAGAAGATTTTTGCTTGAAAATAGTAATATTGAGCTAACTAACAACATATCACATTTAACTCCAAGACCCCAAACCCTCAGCGCCAAAGTTTTAAAAACTTTGGTAGTTTTTGAAAGTGAAGACCTTTTTTAAAAATCGAAAATATTTTTTGTCGAAAAGAAATTTTTAGATAAATGTAAATTTGCGAGGCCCCGGGCTTCAACCCGCTCCGCCCCCCCCCTTAATCCGCCACTGTTTTGCCGTCTGTCGGTTTATCATTTGTGCTTACTGTTCAAGTGGAATTCGCGTACAGCGAGTAACATGTTTAAGTAAATGTCGAAGCTAAATAAAATAATGCTAGCTTCGTATTTATCCATGTGAAACAAAACAACAGATGAAGTTGACTTTCATTCAAATGCTGTTTTCATTACAGATAAAATGTTACGCGTTCAATACATCTCATAACTAGTGTAAACTACGTCAGTTTGTCATTAAGTTTATTGAACACTGAACATAAACATTCAGTAAATAAAAAAAAACAGTCGACCGGGCCGGTCAGTAACCGGTCAACCGGCGTAGACTTTGAGTTTTACCGGTCGGGTCGGGTCAAAAAAATCTTGATCGGTTCCATCTCTGACTCGGGTTCGATAACGCGTCGGGTTAAGCTTATGACTTTAAAAAATGACGTTTACTAAATTATGACTATTGGCTACTCTTCAGTTACCTGAATTGCTTCATGAAGATGTTTAGGATCTCGGTTTTCATAAATCTTGGCTTCTTCATTTCTTGTTTCGTTCTTTCTTTCATGTTCTGTAGCGGACAATCTTTTATCAACGGTTTCCACAGTTATCGCTTCGTTGGGATTATCACGATCTATGCCCAACTGTGGACTAGCCTTTGAAGGATATTCTATCACAGAAAAATCATCTTCTGTATCAGAAGGAGACTGCAGTCTTCTATGCTCTGGTAAATGCTCTACTTTCACCGTGGACGGCGGAACATTCCTTTGAATTGTATCTTCTTTTTCAAGTTGCTTTAAACTCTTAGTGCTTTCTTCGCTTTGCGGTTCCATTTTTTGTGGTTTTAACTTTGAAGTGACTAGTACAATTACTGTTCCCAAAGCGAATAACAACGATATCACTTCGCAGTGTACGTTCACAATAATCGCTCAAAATTTTTCAATACTGCCTTGGGCTGTCCACTAACCACTAACAAAGAAGATGTCATTGATTTTGCTTTCGTCGCAAGTGCGTTTTTTTGTGTTTCATAACGAAACAGCTTTTACATGAATTGCATGCAACAGATGTCAACGACGAAAATCCATACTAAGCTCACATTGTTTTTCATTCCTTCCATATGTTATTTTTAGCTCGATTGCCTTTAGCAGATTTATTGTTTGAAAAAGCCATTGACCTGAAAACTTCTTGTAATCCATTCACAGCTTCCTTTCAACAAAATTACAGCATAGGCCTACAGTTTACTTGAGCTAGTACGGCCATTTCACTTGACAATTGTTGTGACTGCAGTCATACGTAGCCTACTTGCAGTTTTGGTTGACTGATGAATAATTTTCAATGATCCTGATTCCAAAGTAGTATTGCAAAGCGAATTAAGGATTTTTTAAGGTAAGAGCTACTAGTCTAGCAAATAATCAGCTTGCAGTTTTTCAGGTGCCGAAGTAGGTCAATGAAGCTGCAACGACCACTTCAACTCCACGCTCGTGTCATGCGGGAGCATTGGCGCACGCAGAAAAAAATATTGGGGGGCAAAGTGTGACGTAGTTGTCTATGACGTCACCAACCAAAATTTTGAATGTGATACAGATAAGCCTACTGACAAAGCAACGAGTGACTTTTTGGTGGTTACGCTTATTTGTACGCGTAATGAGGTAATCTAGTTTGGCCAGGGATGAGCGAACTTTTCAGCGCAAGAGCTTCATTCAAAATTTACGAGAGCGGCATATAGTAGACCTATAATATCCCCCAAATAGCAAACTTGAATAAATTGAAAAATTCTTGTCATAGGCAAAAAATAGTAAAAACTTCCATTTTGTGGCGTAGTGAAAATTTTTGAAGGGGGGAGATAGTTTCCACTTTTTTCAAGCGCATTTTTTTCGACAGAACAAATTTAAATCTGATTGAGAAGCAAGAAAAGCTTTAGGGGGGTCCAGGGACATGCTAACCCGGAAAATTTTTGAAAATTTGCAAGTTGCAATGGTCATTTTAGTGCGTTTTGAATAATTTTCAGACAAATTTTGTTTAAGTTTTTTGACCCTAGTTCTGAGTGCTTCGCCAAATATGATGCATTTTGTTCGCACATTTTCGATTATGCGTGCTTAAGGCGTAAGGCTTATTGCTATCGAAGAGGTTCGAAATTATGGAAAAATAGTATACATCAAAAACATTTTTGATAATGGCTGGTGGCAGGACACATACCCCTCATCCTACCCGCCTGGATCCGCACCTGGCCATAAGTTACAGAAACCATCAAAAGAGTCTGGTATATTTCAATCACTTGGCACCATTAATTTTGTTCTTTTTTACTAAAAGGCCGAGTCAAACGGGGGGCGGCGGCATAGCACAATGCCTCCCGTCCTTAAATACGCTCCTGCTTCCAATCTACTCGTGTAAAGTTACGCTACTAAATGTTAAATGAAAATATTAACGAAACCAACGAAAGAAAACGAAAAAAAAATGCACAGAATGACTATTATCAATATAATTCCATATGACGATGGGCCGTTGAGGCAAATACATCAACAAGTTGAGCTACATTTATTTTTTCGTTTATATCTGTTTCAACAGACATGAGCATAAGAGATTATTGTAATCTCTCCTATCGGTTTGGACAAAACATCTACGACTTTGTAGTAGGCTAATAGTCACTTTTTTGTCACAACACAACTCTTGAAGTCTATCTATCTCATTGGCAGTTGTTGCCAGCAATGAAAGACTCTCTTCTTCACTTCGATACTTCACTACGATTTTGATTTGATTTTTTCCGGTGTAGAAAAGGATCTTTGTACTGACCCTGTCAATGTCGAAGCGGATTATGTAAATCGGAAATATGTCTTTCTTCATTTAGTACACTCTAGCTCAACTTCAGATTAATCGCATGGTTCTAAAAAAGTCTTTGACTTTGATGCTAAAATAAATCTTCCTCCATTTTAAGATAACTTTTAGCTAGAGGCTAAAAGGAAAATTTACTACCGTACCTTACGCAATGCCCTTATTTTATTGCGGTTTGTCGAATAACAAAATGTTTTTTTCTTTTTATTATGACGTCATATATTTGAGGTACTGTTTTTAATCGTATATATGGGGCGCCGAATGTAAAGCAGTAAAAATGCGCGTTTTTACGTGTCAAATTGCATATTTAACCAAATATGCAAAACGGCACATGACAAATTGCATATTTATTTAAATATGCAAAATGGCGCTGTCAAAATGCTTATTTACTCAAATATGCAAAATGACACATGACAAATTGCATATTTAATTAAATATGCAAAATGACACATGACAAATTGCATATTTACCAAATATGCAAAATGGCACTTGCCAAAATGCATATTTAACCAAATATGCAAAATAGCACATGACAAATTGCATATTTACCCAAATATGCAAAATGGCGCTGCCAAATTGCATGTTTAAGCAAACATGCAAAATGGCGCTTGCCAAAATGCATATTTTACCAAATATGCAAAGTGGCGCTTAATTGCCAAATTACACATTTTAATAATCACGCAAAATGACCCCTAAATATGCATTTTGTCATTGTCACGCATTTTTGTGTCTTTACAATTGGCATGTGTAACGCGCCAAGTGTAAACTCACAAAAATGCCTAGAAGTAAAATGTGTGTCTTTGTATGGGGCGCCGAATGTAAAGCAGTAAAAATGCGCGTTTTTACGTGTCAAATTGCATATTTAACCAAATATGCAAAATGGCACATGACAAATTGCATATTTATTTAAATATGCAAAATGGCGCTGTCAAAATGCTTATTTACTCAAATATGCAAAATGACACATGACAAATTGCATATTTAATTAAATATGCAAAATGACACATGACAAATTGCATATTTACCAAATATGCAAAATGGCACTTGCCAAAGTGCATATTTAACCAAATATGCAAAATGGCACATGACAAATTGCATATTTACCCAAATATGCAAAATGGCGCTGCCAAATTGCATGTTTAAGCAAACATGCAAAATGGCGCTTGCCAAAATGCATATTTTACCAAATATGCAAAGTGGCGCTTAATTGCCAAATTACACATTTTAATAATCACGCAAAATGACCCCTAAATATGCATTTTGTCATTGTCACGCATTTTTGTGTCTTTACAATTGGCATGTGTAACGCGCCAAGTGTAAACTCACAAAAATGCCTAGAAGTAAAATGTGTGTCTTTGACGTTTCGTGCGCATTGGCAAAATTCAAAGAAAATATAATCGGTCGTTTTTAAAGTTTCTGTTATTCCAAAAATGCCCGCACAATTTGCAAAATTAAATATGCAAATTGACAAATATGCAAATTGGCATGTGTGTCAAAATGCATATTTAGTTCAGATCCATAATCACAATTTCTGTACGGTCTGCGCGGCTTGGTACAGCTTTTGCAGTCCAAGGCAGTATGCAATGCAGTGAAGGTAGGTGGGAGGTATTGTAAATAAATTTTGTTCATGGGATTTCACATTGTTGGTTACTGCCATTGTTTAGGGTAAGTCCAACTGTATTAAACCTTGTCAGCAAACGTGATTTTCCTGGTAATAGTGGACTTAGCTTGTCAGAAAAGTGATGATGATTAGTCCTATTAGCCTACACAGTTATAATAGGCTAGTAGATCAGAGGCCTAAACTTGTGAACTGGTACCAGTAGGGTAGGTACCGTACCCGGTACCGGCAGTATTGAGGAATAAGATCATGCCAAGCTGAATGAAATATACAAAAAAGCAAAGCCTGCGTGTAAGTTTACTTCTACCTGTATCACTATTTGGCCTACCTGTATCACTAAAAAGGCTTCATGCAGTAGGCCTATGGTATCAGTGCAGTTATGTGCTTCGATTTTGCTGATAAGGAGAAAATGTTGGAGGCGTTACCGGTATGTGTAAGATGAATTCAGATCAGTGTTCCCTCTAGAGTGAGAAATTTGCAAAAATATGGATTTTTTGGGCAAATTTTACTGATTTTGAACCAGAAATTAATATCATAAAATGCAAAACTGAAAAACTTAAACAAAAAACTTGAATATTTTAATGCAAGACTGTAGCTTGTATCTTGGAAAAGCAAATCCAATGCAAAAAATTTGTGAAAAGGGTCCTCAAAGGAGTGAAATCTTTGGGCAAAAATTTCAAAAGAATTTATCATTTAGGCAAATTCGCACCAGTCAGCTAGTCAAAATCCTAGAGGGAACACTGATGCAGACTTATGTAAGAGTTGCAGTTTATTTTTAGCTGTCCGATTAAAACTTGATTCTGGTTTGTATTTGCTGCTATTTTCTGTTAGTTCGACAAAACGTCGACTGTCAAAGCATGCAATATACAACCCTACAATGAATTTAAAAAGTAAAAAATCATGGTCAGATGGTGGCTGCATCTAAAGCATAATATAGCCTATGAGCCAAAAAGAAATCAACAAAATTATACAGTAAAAGACATATTTGCTACCACCACAATTTTGGAAAGAAAGCAACATGTGCCAAGCATTTGAGACAAATTTACACTTATCCCTAGCAAGAAGGGGCTAGGCCAAACTCCCATCACTTCAAAATTTCATAATTCAAGTTTTACTCGATCAAGAAATTCCAAACATTAAATGCAACGCAATTTTGTATGTAATAAATTTTTATGGAAAAAGTCAGTTGATATGCATCATTATTTTTAAGATTGTAGCTTTGTCAATTTGGCGTACCGACACCTCAAACTTTGATTATTAAAGGTACTTTATTTGGGGCATGTTTGAATTAAGCCGCATTTTGTAGCAGGCAGATATATCACAAGGACTGCTAGAGGTGCTAGTGAGTTATTAGTAGGGGTTAGGGCCTAACCCCAACCCCCTCGAACCATGACTTAATTCAAACAGGAGCCCTTTATTTGCATCAATTTTTAAGCAGTGTCTAGAGGTCAATTTGTTTTCTTATTATACCAATTTTAAAGAACCGCCTACGTTACTGTAAAAGAATGAAAAAAATTTAGAAAGATGAAAAAATGCAAACTTAAAAAAACAATTGCCTCACTAACGATCAAACTCTGCTGCATAAAATCAATGCCTAGAACACTGAGCTAACCAGCCACAACAAACTTGAGTTAAAACAAACATAATCATGTCATTAAGAATGCATTTATCAAATGCTGTTATGAACTCCGATTGCTGCTCGAGCAAGAAATATTAATTTCTGTAATACAGGATACATAAGAGCATAAGTGGCATTTTGAGCTCATGGTTGAAGGTGCTAATTCAATGAATATAGTTTTCAGGGCAGAGCAGAAAATATATTAATGTTTTTAGAATAGTCTATCAGTTGAAGTTGATTTAGGTTACTTGAAAAGCCTCATTACGTACTTTAAATATTTCTGGAAGCTGAATTGCTCACATGCTATCCAATTCTCGCCCTATTCTCTACAAAGTAATCAAAGAAAATCAGCTTTTCCAAAGCAAGTACAGGTAAGGTTAGACATTTACAATTTCAGTTCAATGAAAAATTTGCAAGGGACAAATTAATGTTTCGACTATAACCAAAGTCTCGTCAGCCTTGCTACGCACAGCCAATCCAGGCTAAACTCATTCCAGACTGTAAAGACTCTTATGTTGCATTGTACATCTCGACTTCATCTCTTTTCTAGGTTGTGCCCTATTTTGGCAGGCGACTGGCCCCAAACAACGATACCCAATAAAAGAACCTGTAGGTTCTTTTATTGGGTATCGTTTTATTGGGTATCGTATATAAAAGAACCTATAGGTTCTTTTATTGGGTATCGTTGTTTGAGGCCAGTCGCCTGCCAAAAATAGGGCACAACCTAGAAAAGAGATGAAGTCGAGATGTACAGGTAAAGCAATGCAAAATAAGAGTCTTTACAGTCTGGAATGAGTTTAGCCTGGATTGGCTGTGCATAGCAAGGCTGACGAGAATTTCAGTGCATAGCAAGGCTGACGAGAAAACAATTCTACAGATGCCATTTTAACCTCTTTGCTCCCCCCCCCCTGGCTACGCCACTGCTCAGCACACATTGAATCACTTTCCAAAAAACCGTTAAACGAAAATTACCTCCAATGGGGTTCGGGACGAAGCTCCCGAAAGCTATAGTATTGCTTGGCTTCACGTTTTCTAGTA
Source organism: Trididemnum miniatum (assembly GCA_964006365.1). NCBI lineage: Eukaryota > Metazoa > Chordata > Ascidiacea > Aplousobranchia > Didemnidae > Trididemnum > Trididemnum miniatum. Next base: position 25,734,680 of record OZ023237.1, read on the forward strand.
AGGAGGTTAAAATGGCATCTATAGTATTGAAATCAAATTCTAATATAGTTTTTTTATACTCTCTGCTTTTATGATATATCAAATTCTAATAATAAATCTAATGATAAATTCTAATCAAATTTTGATTATTATATAGCTAGTAATATATAAATCAAATAGTATAGCTTTGCTTTCTTATATTCTCTGCTTTTATGTCTTCTCATTATGATATTGAATGAAGAGGAGCCGATGTAAGTCTATATATATGAAATATAGCAGGGTAAATGGTAGGCCTTGAAGACTTACTAAATAAACGCTGTAAAAACCAATTCTACGACTAGTTTCGCGGTTTGACCGCTCATCAGGTAGACTCAGGTTTTGAACCCAGGACCTTGTGATTGAGAGCGTTACCTCTCCAACCACTCGGCCACCGAGCTCACAGCGTTTTCAATGCAATTTTCAGCTATACATACTCAAGCCCCTGCAACTGCAGGCTTAGCATTGAGCAGTTAGCCTAGTTGGCATGTATCGGCAATGGCAGGCCTGATTTTACAAGTAATGAATGAAGAGGAGCCGATGTAAGTCTATATATATGAAATATAGCAGGGTAAATGGTAGGCCTTGAAGACTTACTAAATAAACGCTGTAAAAACCAATTCTACGACTAGTTTCGCGGTTTGACCGCTCATCAGGTAGACTCAGGTTTTGAACCCAGGACCTTGTGATTGAGAGCGTTACCTCTCCAACCACTCGGCCACCGAGCTCACAGCGTTTTCAATGCAATTTTCAGCTATACATACTCAAGCCCCTGCAACTGCAGGCTTAGCATTGAGCAGTTAGCCTAGTTGGCATGTATCGGCAATGGCAGGCCTGATTTTACAAGTAATGAATGAAGAGGAGCCGATGTAAGTCTATATATATGAAATATAGCAGGGTAAATGGTAGGCCTTGAAGACTTACTAAATAAACGCTGTAAAAACCAATTCTACGACTAGTTTCGCGGTTTGACCGCTCATCAGGTAGACTCAGGTTTTGAACCCAGGACCTTGTGATTGAGAGCGTTACCTCTCCAACCACTCGGCCACCGAGCTCACAGCGTTTTCAATGCAATTTTTTAAGCATGTATAGCTGAAAATTGCATTGCATTAAGTTGCAGGGGCTTGATTATTAATTGCATTAAGTTGCAGGGGCTTGAGTATGTATAGCTGAAAATTGCATTGAAAACGCTGTGAGCTCGGTGGCCGAGTGGTTGGAGAGGTAACGCTCTCAATCACAAGGTCCTGGGTTCAAAACCTGAGTCTACCTGATGAGCGGTCAAACCGCGAAACTAGTCGTAGAATTGGTTTTTACAGCGTTTATTTAGTAAGTCTTCAAGGCCTACCATTTACCCTGCATTATGATATTATTATGTATAAAATTTACGAACACGGACAACTGACCGCCGTAAACTGGCCGCCATGCAAACTGACCGCGAAGTAAACCCGCCACTGCGACAACTGACCGCCAAAGCACGAGGCTCGAAAAAACACTTCGCACCTTACGCTTCGCGACAATTGTTTACTTATTGACCGTGTGAATTTGATAGTAACTTCACACCTTACCATTTCTCAAATAATATTACTTATACGCGCTCTTGCAAAAAAAAAACACACAACCTAAATTGCAAGTCATAATACATTTATTTAAATGATTGTAACCGCTCAAAGTATGAATCATGAAGTAAAAATATAAAAGAAAATGTGCTTTGACAAAAAGACACACTGCTTAAAAGTCCATTTCCGAAGTTTTCATCGAGTTATTTATTTTTTAACTGAGAATATTTTCAAATTACATTGAACTGAAAATTCAACAGCAATTGAGGGAGACTGCGAAGTGAGCTTGCACTGTTCGAGTCAGCAGCCACCCGGTATATATGTCTAATGCGATCGGTTGAAGCCGCGAATCGAACCCGTCACGTTGGATCTGTCATCTGCGCGCGGTAGCGCTAGCCCAAGTCGCTGACAATTTTAATTGTCCAAGCGTAGTACAGAACGTCACCCTAGGTATTTTCATGAAGTCATTGAAGCATTTTGACTTTATGTCATTGTTTGAGATGCGGTATGGTGCGAAGTTACTATCAAATTCACACGGTCATTGAGTAAACAATTGTCGCGAAGCGTAAGGTGCGAAGTGTTTTTTCGAGCCTCGTGCTTTGGCGGTCAGTTGTCGCAGTGGCGGGTTTGCCTCGCGGTCAGTTTGCATGGCGGCCAGTTTATGGCGGTCAGTTGTCTCGCGGTCAGTTGTCGTGTACCGGAAATTTATGCAGCACATACCTCAAGTCAGTTGAGGTTAAATTTGACCCCATGGAAAGTAATTGATGTTTCTCAAGTTTAGCTTGATTGCTCAACGTTACCCAATAACGAAAATAGGCTCCCGTAGTGGCTTTGTCTTTCCCAACCACTACTTGAGTGGTTTTATCCACTTACCTTCATTATTACGGAAAAAAACAATTGCGGTCAAATTTGACCCCAAACGACTTAATGCGAGTGAAAATGTGATCACCGCATGAGGGTTAAAGCAAAGCAATAGGCTGCAGTTTATTGTTCTAGTGAAGTGCTGTAATGCCTACACTAGCACTTAATGCATTTACGTGATGTTACCACGTTGCATATCTGTACGGGAAATAGATTTGCAAGCTATGCGGTGAGAAGTGACTAACTAATTCTAGCTGCAAAGTTACAAAATTTTTGACAATTTTGTATCATGCAGATTCCAACTGCAAAAGAAGAAATTTTTTCGAAAGTCATCGATGGGGCAAGCATGCTTTCGGAGGTGGCTGGCTGCCAAATGTTTCACCTGCATGAGAAGAAAAATATTGTGCAGTTTTGTTTGAAGTTAAAAGAGTGACTGAAAAAAGAGACGGAACGGTATGATGAGTGATATGGAATGTTATGATGTAGTTTGTGGCACACGAAAAGATTTAATTACCGTAACTTAACGGCTGAAAAATTGTATCATGGTTCAAACCACCCTTAAATCAACCTACGCAAAAGTTGTTTCACGTTTTTTGAAGAGCTTTTTATAAATTTTCTATTGCTAAGTTTTGAAGTACCGGTAAGGCTTCTGCGAAAACGAACGCGGATTTTGCGATTGTGGAATTGTGAATGAAATACCTTTGCTTGCTGTTACACCGGAAGCTAATGCGCTTCTGCCTGCGTTAAAAAATGCTTTTTCAACGTTACCACCTAGCATCGTATGCAAAAATATCAAGTCAATCGTGGGCGCTATTTTTAGATCTTGTAACTGGCTCAATTTCCTCGGACTTTTGGATGAGATGAAACTCCATCCAAATGCATTTAAAGAGTTGTTCGCATAGAAGAAAAGCAGTTTGACCGCCCTCACGTTAATTGATAACGTATTATTGGACATGCGTTATTCGCCTCAAGGAAGCAATGCGCGATTGATGGAGAATGAAATCATTTCTTGGAGGCGGGATTACGCATTTGAACTGGAAGGTATCTTTTTAACCATTACTTAAAGGCCTAATTTTGTGATTACAATTCACTTCTTTTTTATGATGTTTTTGGCAAGACAGCATATTGTAAAGATAGTAAATAAAAAGTAGTCATCATGTTTTGCGTAGCCTAAGTGAAAGGCTTTGTCATTATTGCAATAGTAGGTTTACTTTTAGCTACATTTTTCATGCAATTACATTGAACATTTTTTAGATGGAAGCGCTGCCTCAACTCTCTAAAAACTGTTGATATTTTTTACTGGAGCTGATCGAGTTACGTCGTTGGGCTTATCCCGAAACCTTGTGTAGAATTTGCGAACAGCAGCTTATATCCTTTTGGAAACACCTGTGCCAAAGTTTGTCTTCTTGAGATACTTGAGAAGTGTTCAAGGATCGGATGGACTTCGGCATAATGAACAGTCCGGGCTTCAGTACAGCTTAATAACAAAATTTTTAATAACTTCAGCATGCCAATATACTTAAAGAGGCGACATTAGGATCGTTGGTATTGATAGGACTTGCGACATTTGACTGTACACTACGGCCTATTCTACGTTAGTCTTTTATGCTCAAGAGGACCAAATTTTTGACTCAGAGCACTTAAGCTTGTAATGAAACTGAGCTGTTGAGTGTTGACGTTTTCTGGCGTTGCTGGCTTTCGTGTAGTTAAGCTTAACGTCGCTGGCAAGGCGAAAATTAGTTTTTCTGAACGAAGAAATGTTTGTGGAATGGTAAATTTTAGTTATGTCTTGTTAAGTTGTCTTGCCAAGCGCAACCCATTCAATTACATAAGCATACCGATATACTTGAAGACGTGACTGTGATAGAACTTGGGACATTTGACTCACCAGTTCCACTTGAAAAACTAGTACTGAAACGTACAAATGAACTTGGTGCGAAATTTTAAGAAATGTATTTCGTAGCTTAAGCGTAGCGCACTATATTTTTATCATTGGTGGCAGCTTGCAATCGACATGTTAGTGAGTGCTGTAGACATTCTTATGACTACAATAACCCAATAGTATGTGTAGACCTATAAGCAAAAAAAAAAAAAACGCCGACAATATCAAAACTGCTAGGTTATGTAATGGGTGTCCCGATAGCACATTTCAGAATGGTTCTACAGAAAATTTTTTGTTTATTATCACCACTCTACATCATCCCAAGTTACAAAATTATAAGAAACACATTACGTTGAGAATAAAATCAAAACCTAGAGAAGCATGAAATCCAGACCCTATTAGTAACAGTTTTGCATACCGCACAGTTTATCTACTTAGAGACAGTTATAGTCATTTCAAACGACCCCTATCTTTTTCTGTAGAACCATTCCGATATATGCGTCCCGATATGATGTTGCTCTTTGGCAGGGTGCAAATTGCTCCGAAAAAAGGTAGCGCCCCCTGAAGTATCAAAAAAATTAAATTTGAAAAATATTTTGCATTATTTCCCATTCTTTTTCGCCAGTGCTGTTTTGTTATTTGTTCTTATTCAATTAAAAACGTAATGGTAAGGTATTATACAGGGTGTCCATAAAGTCCGTGTGCACTTTAGAAAATTTTAACTTTATTTGTGCACACGGACTTTATGGACACCCTGTACAGAGCCTCTATCAGAAATTGAGACTGGTAGGAAAACTGTCTATGCATGTTGTAAACGTAATGTAACGTATGGCCATTCTTGACTGCATGTGCTTATGGGCACTAAAAAAGTGTCGACAGTCTCGCTCTCTTACATAAGCTCTGCCACGAATTCCACTAAAACATTGTACAACTCTTCCGGCTTCAAATGCTGATTGAATGTGAACAGCCGGGGATTGAATGTGAACAGTTGCAGCGGTGTGCGGTTTCCCTCGGTCGACAAGGGGTGATTATTTGACGCGTCTACAAACTGCTGTACACTTGATCTGATTTTGCTTAAATAGACTTAGATGCAAGCAAAATATGTTGGTGTCGTCGTTTGAAAATGGCCAGTGCGAGGATGCGTAACCCTCATCCTACCCCCCCCCCCCCCCTGGATCCGCTCCTGGCCATAATCTATTTAATTTTTTTTTTTTTAATTTTAGTTGCATATTTATCCTCCTATCACGAGAAAGCAATCAATGCGCTATACGAGCGCGCTTAGGAGTTGCCGGCCATCTGTCTACCACACCAAGATGGGGGAATCCCGCTAAGTGCCCTTCCCAACGGCACAACAAGTAAACTTGCCGGCTTGTTCTCCACACTGTCGCTTTAATGCTGAACGTCAAGCAGGAAAGCTGTGAATACCAATTTTAAAGTCATTGGTTTGACCCGACTCGGAATCAAACCCGAGTCTACAGCTCAAGAGACAGACGCTCCATACCCCTCGGCCATCTGAGCTGTTAACCCCTCGGCCATCTACAGAAACCATCAAAAGAGTCTGGCATATTTTCTTAAAATCAAAATCTTTATTACACTCGCTGATTACATTGAAGCGTAAACGAGATGGCGGGCCCATTTCCGCGACTTTGAGCAACACAGTTACGATGATTTACGATCAGCAAGTCAGCGATATAGCAAAGTAACGCTTCTTCAAAATAAATAGGAAAAAATTACATGAAGCTTATTTAAAATGCATTATTTAAAATCGATTCAAACCAATGACTTAAATAATAGTATTCCCAGTTTCCCTGCTTGACGCTCAGCGTGGAGAACAAGCCAGCAAGTTTACTTGTGCCGCTGGGAAAAGCACTTGGCGGGATTTGCCCATCTTGGTGTGCCAGACAGATGGCTGGCAACTCTTAAGCGAGCTCGTACAGCGCACTGATCGCATTCTTGTGATAGGATAAACATGCAACTAAATACTGAAACATGCAACTGTTTCAGTGGATCACATAGCTTCCTTTGAAAACTATATTAGAATTTGATTTCAATTAGAGCTCGACCGATACAACTTTTTCAGACCGATACCGATATTTTCAAAATATTGAGACCGATACCGATACTCGATATTTTACCTATGATATTTTTTCACTAATTTGAGTAATTTTAATTAACTTGATACTAAAAACTTCACTAAGCCCTCTCCAACAAACACTATTAGTGTAGAAAAGTCACAGTGGAGTATTATTCACAAAAAATTCACAACAGTTTGGCAATCAATTGGCAATTTTGTCACTAATTTCAATTAAATAATAAGTTTCAACAGCGGTACATGCGCGGTACATGCGACGGCGAGCGAGCGCATTGTTGATTTCTTGCAAAGTAATTGGTGCTTTGTACTTGTCACTCGAATAAATACCGACTATTGTAAGTCGAATATCGACTAATGTAAGTCGATATTTATCGGTGGTAAATAACCGATACGATATATCGGCTTGGTACTGATATCGACCGATATATATCGGCTGACCGATATATCGGTCGAGCTCTAATTTCAATATTATAGATTTTAACCTATAGATGCCATTTTAACCTCCTTACTAGAAAACGTGGAGCCAAGCAAAGCAATACTATAGCTTTCGGGAGCTTCGTCCCGAACCCCATTGGAGGTAATTTTCGTTTTACGGTTTTTTGGAAAGTGATTCAATGTGTGCTGAGCAGTGGCGTAGCCAGGGGGGGGGGAGCAAAGAGGTTAAAATGGCACCTGTAGAATTGTTTTATATAATTAAACTCCCATGCTTGAACTAGAATTTCCTGAGACTGACAAGATCACGGCTTATGAGCAAATGGCGTATACACAAAAGACATTATTAGATGCATATATTTTGCCATGGTTCACCTGCTATCATTACTTCAGCAGCAGCGGGAAACAATTCCTTTATTTCACGAACAGCAGCATCTGACTCAGTGTTGGATAAGGAGCTGCAATGATATATGGTAAGTTAAATTTCGTCTATTGCAGTGTTCCTCAAATTCTTTGCACCATCGCCATCTTACGGCACTCTTAATACGATCATAGACTACCTATTCCCTAGCAAAAAAAATCACGGGAAGTTCAAACAGATTTATTACAATAAAGCACGTGGACATTGCAGCGACCATGCTTTTTTACTTTTTAAATTCATTGTAGGGTTGTATATTGCGTGCTTTAACGGTTGACGTTTTGTCACCGTTACCCTTTTTTCGGCCGTATGTTGTGATATGCGTTGTTTTTATGTACTTTGATGGTCGTTGAATAAAACATACTACTACTACTACTACCCAATCAAGCTGACGCCATGCACAATGAGGAGGTCAACTGATTATTTTTTGATGTTATTTCACCTGCAACTGTTTTGCCTAGGCGTAGAGCTGCGGTGATTGTCCACACAAATTCGAAACACGCACGCTTCGGCGAAATACCACGAGTAAACTGATTGATGGTATCAACTTTTAATACCCCCACATCTCATAAATGTAGTTTGAGAGGCGGCTATCTTCGTTCGCCTCTCCTTTTTATGCCACTGTCTATTCATAACCTTTACAATGCCTTTACACAAGTATACGGAAACTGCAATTCAACTACAAATGTACCGCAGCAGATAAACAAAAGTTTTACGATAATTCCAAATTTTTGAGAATGCGGTATCGCCTTCTCTTTGAGAAACGCTGGTTTACAGTATTTCACCTGAGTGAGTGCACAGTACAATTTGTGCATATCAATGACACAGAGCTACGTGCCATTGTAGCATCGGTAGGGGCAGCAACCACATTTAGGTGTAAGAATTAAGTTTCAAACATCAGCACATTTAGGCTCACCAGCTTTTGCACAACAGAAAATGAGCAAATCACTAGCCAATGCCTTTACAAAAATACTGCAAGCCAGTTAAATCTGCTCTGTGGGTAACAAAAAAGTTTTGTGCCAAAAATATCATGTGCGTTATTGGTTGTCAAATGTTCTTAGGCACCGTAAGACTATACACATGAATACATTATAAATTTGTCCCTTGCAAATTTTTCATTGAACTGAAATTGTAAATGTCTAACCTTACCTGTACTTGCTTTGGAAAAGCTGATTTTCTTTGATTACTTTGTAGAGAATAGGGCGAGAAATGGATAGCATGTGAGCAATTCAGCTTCCAGAAATATTTAAAGTACGTAATGAGGCTTTTCAAGTAACCTAAATCAACTTCAACTGATAGACTATTCTAAAAACATTAATATATTTTCTGCTCTGCCCTGAAAACTATATTCATTGAATTAGCACCTTCAACCATGAGCTCAAAATGCCACTTATGCTCTTATGTATCCTGTATTACAGAAATTAATATTTCTTGCTCGAGCAGCAATCGGAGTTCATAACAGCATTTGATAAATGCATTCTTAATGACATGATTATGTTTGTTTTAACTCAAGTTTGTTGTGGCTGGTTAGCTCAGTGTTCTAGGCATTGATTTTATGCAGCAGAGTTTGATCGTTAGTGAGGCAATTGTTTTTTTAAGTTTGCATTTTTTCATCTTTCTAAATTTTTTTCATTCTTTTACAGTAACGTAGGCGGTTCTTTAAAATTGGGATAATAAGAAAACAAATTGACCTCTAGACACTGCTTAAAAATTGATGCAAATAAAGGGCTCCTGTTTGAATTAAGTCATGGTTCGAGGGGGTTGGGGTTAGGCCCTAACCCCTACTAATAACTCACTAGCACCTCTAGCAGTCCTTGTGATATATCTGCCTGCTACAAAATGCGGCTTAATTCAAACATGCCCCAAATAAAGTACCTTTAATAATCAAAGTTTGAAGTACCGGTACGCCAAATTGACAAAGCTACAATCTTAAAAATAATGATGCATATCAACTGACTTTTTCCATAAAAATTTATTACATACAAAATTGCGTTGCATTTAATGTTTGGAATTTCTTGATCGAGTAAAACTTGAATTATGAAATTTTGAAGTGATGGCAGTTTGGCCTAGCCCCTTCTTGCTAGGGATAAGTGTAAATTTGTCTCAAATGCTTGGCACATGTTGCTTTCTTTTCAAAATTGTGGTGGTAGCAAATATGTCTTTTACTGTATAATTTTGTTGATTTCTTTTTGGCTCATAGGCTATATTATGCTTTAGATGCAGCCACCATCTGACCATGATTTTTTACTTTTTAAATTCATTGTAGTGTTGTATATTGCATGCTTTGACAGTCGACGTTTTGTCGAACTAACAGAAAATAGCAGCAAATACAAACCAGAATCAAGTTTTAATCGGACAGCTAAAAATAAACTGCAACTCTTACATAAGTCTGCATCAGTGTTCCCTCTAGGATTTTGACTAGCTGACTGGTGCGAATTTGCCTAAATGATAAATTCATTGAAATTTTTGCCCAAAGATTTCACTCCTTTGAGGACCCTTTTCACAAATTTTTTGCATTGGATTTGCTTTTCCAAGATACAAGCTACAGTCTTGCATTAAAATATTCAAGTTTTTTGTTTAAGTTTTTCAGTTTTGCATTTTATGATATTAATTTCTGGTTCAAAATCAGTAAAATTTGCCCAAAAAATCCATATTTTTGCAAATTTCTCACTCTAGAGGGAACACTGATCTGAATTCATCTTACACATACCGGTAACGCCTCCAGCATTTTCTCCTTATCAGCAAAATCGAAGCACGTAACTGCACTGATACCATAGGCCTACTGCATGAAGCCTTTTTAGTGATACAGGTAGGCCAAATAGTGATACAGGTAGAAGTAAACTTACACGCAGGCTTTGCTTTTTTGTATATTTCATTCAGCTTGGCATGATCTTATTCCTCAATACTACCGGTACCGGGTACGGTACCTACCCTACTGGTACCAGTTCACAAGTTTAGGCCTCTGATCTACTAGCCTATTATAACTGTGTAGGCTAATAGGACTGATCATCATCACTTTTCTGACAAGCTAAGTCCACTATTACCAGGAAAATCACGTTTGCTGACAAGGTTAAATACAGTTGGACTTACCCTAAACAATGGCAGTAACCAACAATGTGAAATCCCATGAACAAAATTTATTTACAATACCTCCTACCTACCTTCACTGCATTGCATACTGCCTTGGACTGCAAAAGCTGTACCAAGCCGCGCAGACCGTACAGAAATTGTGATTATGGATCTGAACTAAATATGCATTTTGACACACATGCCAATTTGCATATTTGTCAATTTGCATATTTAATTTTGCAAATTTTGCGGGCATTTTTGGAATAACAGAAACTTTAAAAACGACCAATTATATTTTCTTTGAATTTTGCCAATGCGCACGAAACGTCAAAGACACACATTTTACTTCTAGGCATTTTTGTGAGTTTACACTTGGCGCGTTACACATGCCAATTGTAAAGACACAAAAATGCGTGACAATGACAAAATGCATATTTAGGGGTCATTTTGCGTGATTATTAAAATGTGTAATTTGGCAATTAAGCGCCACTTTGCATATTTGGTAAAATATGCATTTTGGCAAGCGCCATTTTGCATGTTTGCTTAAACATGCAATTTGGCAGCGCCATTTTGCATATTTGGGTAAATATGCAATTTGTCATGTGCTATTTTGCATATTTGGTTAAATATGCATTTTGGCAAGTGCCATTTTGCATATTTGGTAAATATGCAATTTGTCATGTGTCATTTTGCATATTTAATTAAATATGCAATTTGTCATGTGTCATTTTGCATATTTGAGTAAATAAGCATTTTGACAGCGCCATTTTGCATATTTAAATAAATATGCAATTTGTCATGTGCCGTTTTGCATATTTGGTTAAATATGCAATTTGACACGTAAAAACGCGCATTTTTACTGCTTTACATTCGGCGCCCCATACGTATATTGCTCTGGCAACTCAGCATGACACATTTTTGGCAATTTTGTCGAGACACGCTTTGTATTGTTTTTAAAATCTTTTTGCCATGGTAGACGAGGCAGAGCTCACGCAGCTTCATCGCCCAAACAAGCGATTGGTCTGGAAATGATAAACACTTCGGTAAAAATTGTTGAACAAAAACAAAATATTTTGAACTGGGAGGTAGGTGGGGTACAGCCCTAAAAAAACTTAACAGTCAGTGCGATTTGGAAAAATGGCCAAAAACTTATTGGGGGGGGGGCAACTTCCCCTTTTGCTTCCCCCCGCGGGCGCCTATGTGCAGGAGCCACACTCGCAGAACATTATTACGACACAATTCTCAATTTGTGTTCTCGTTATTGTTTTTGTTTGAGCGTCATTCTAAGTTTTGGTTTTCAGTTGTTAAGTTATCAATAAATCCTCAGTTATTTTCTATGTGATAATTGCAGCTTTATCATTTAAAGCAGTAAGCAAGACAGGAGTGTAGCCTAAAAACATTGGTGACCCCAACGCTCAAAGATCCAGAGGCATACCAAGACTTCTTTCCAGTCTTTCAATTTGGCGAAATGTCGATTTACACATGTGCATCTGGATATTGTTGGTCCACTTCTTCCTTCTCGTGGCTTCAAATGTTTATTCACCATGGTTGATCGATTCAGTCGCTGGCTCGAATTGATTCCTTTGTCAGACATCCAGACACAAATCATTGCTGACGCATTTTTGTCTGGTTGGGTCATACGCTATGGCATTTGTTCCACCGTTACTACTGATCGAGGGGCACAGTTTGAATCCAGTTTTATTTGTTCTTTCCTCCAGGAACTTGGTATCAACCGCATTCACAACCAGCCATCATCCTTCTTCCAACGGGATGGTTGAAAGCACTTTAACAGCTATGAGCTACGTTCAATGGAAAACTTAACCAAAACATTGAACAAACGAAAGTTGCACAGAGTTAGATGTTTGCAGTGACGAGTAATTAAAACACGCTCACTTTTGTAGTTTTGCTTCCAAAAATGTCACACATTTGATTAGCGACCTAACATCACCCAACTTAATTTATAAAGTTGAGACGGCCTACTGCAGTATATTTTTCAAAAAAAATATAAATGAGTAAGAGTTAGCAACCTAACATCGCCCAACTTAATTTATGAAGTTGAAACGGCCTACTTCAGTATATTTTTCAAGAAAAAATTTAAGTGACTCAACCAGTCTAACTGTTAGAGTTTAGACAGTTGAAGGTATTGCCGCAAAATAATAATTGCTACTTACATTCATGTTCTTGCATTTCTTTACACCAGAGGTTCTCAACCTCTTTTTCTTTATTATCCACTTTTGATGTGACTGATCCTCAATTACCTACTACCAGGGCTGCGAACTCGAATTCGAAAGAACTCGATCATTTTGCCGAACTTGAACTTGAAAAAATATTTTTGCTGAAAAACTCGAAATTGAACTCGAATAAAACTGTTCGAGTTCATTGGAAATACATTTAAATTGTTGAAAAGAAATGGAAGATCACTACGAAATATAGTTTGTTGTTCAAGTAGTCACAATCCGTGTAAAATGAAGTTACGATTTTACCAAAAACAAAAGCTGCATGTCGTTTATTTGTTTATGCCATTGCGACCTATATTTTTATCTTTTTAATTGCATGAGCACGGGCGGTAAAAAAGTTGTCTCGATTTTAGATATTCTTCTGCCTGAACTCGAACTTGAACTCGAAAACGCTTATTTTTGCCGAACTCGAACTTGAACTCGTAAAAATTAAATTAGAGAACTCGAACTTGAACTCGGACTTGCTAAAACAGCTTGAACTCGAATAAAATTCGATTGAGTTCGCAGCCCTGCCTACTACAATTTATTACAGAAATTTACTTCAGTTACATCAATCGGTGAGGTGCAAAAAAAGATCTACACATCTGCAGGTACTCTGTTTTCGTGAAAATATTGATGAAGAGCAAAAAAAAGGACTAGGCGTTTGCAGGTGTCCTGTTTTAGGGAAAATATCGATGAAGAGCAAAAAAAGGTCTACACGTCCGGGGGTGTCCTGTTTTTGTGAAAATATTGGGGAAGAGTAAAAATACGTGCCTTTGGGCGTATGTTTTTGACAATGGTGTCACATTACCCACCGAAGAATCACATATTACCCCTCGGGGGTAATTTACCCCCATGTTGGGAACCACTGCTTTACACTGATACCAATTTCTTCCATATTCTTGAATAAGACAGATATTAACAGCTATTTAGCCAATCACTTCATCGAACTAAACTTGCATTATAAAAGAAAACATGCTTATTTACCATTGAATAAAAGCTGATAATATACAGTAAGAACAAAACTTAATTGTAAATGCATTAAATGTATCTATGAAGACAATTTACTACAGTCAGCAAAAACAAAAAGATGCAGAAAAGATACCATGAACCATTTGCAAAGTAGCGATGAAAAACACCAACTCAAATTAAACACCTGCTCAGGGCGCACCCAGAAAATTTCAAAGAGGGGGGGGTTCTAATAAAAAACTCGATTCCGCACTCACAAACGGATCCAGAAAATTTTGGTGGGGAGGAGATGAAATTTGGAATTAGGTTAAGTGTTAACTAAATACAAAGACGTTAGACCCAAAAAAAGCGTAAGAAGCCTTTTGAAAATGTTTTCATGTTTGCAACGTATTCAAGAAATTTTTTCAAGGAGGGGCACCCAAATTTGCCATATTTTCAAGCGTGTTTTTTCGGGCAGAATCATTTAAAGTATAATGAGAATAAAAAAGACTCTAGAGAGGTCCGGGGTCATGCTCCCCCGAAAAATTTTTGGTTAAATTTTTCGCCCCTAAATCTGAGTGTTTCACCTAAAATGATGCATTTTGTTCATGCATTTTCGCTTATGCGTGCTTAGTGTAATATTTCAAGCATTTGTTTAGATTTAACCTTTATTAAGGCTTTAAAAGCCTATTATATGACATCTATAAATAAACAAAATTAAAGCACTGAACTAAACATCTACGTTACTAACAAAGGTACATCTGCTCTACCAACTAACTTCCAACAAATGCAAGACAGTATTGCAGAACAAGAAGCAGGTGAACAACGCCCTACGATCACGTGACACAAATGATTACAAAGTACAAAACGATAATAAACATAGGTTCGAAACTCACGACACTTAGGGCGTAAGGCTTACTGTTATCAAAAAAGGTCTGAAATCATGGAAAAACCGTATTCATCAAAAACATGCTTGAAAATGGCTGGTGAGAGAGGGGGGGTGCATCCCCCCTGGATTCGCCCATACCCGCACGCACTGATAACAATGTCTCTTACCACTACAACAACCAGCCGATTTGGCTTCAGTACGATGCGGGGCAAACTCTGTCAAAGCTGTTTTAAAATAACTGCATGTTCTGCACTTATATAGTTTAAACACTTCACTTTAAAAACAAGGGTTCGGTTTCAAAAGGAGAGGTTTCGACCCACCAACCCTCCCCCCCACTGGGTGCGCCACTGCACCTGCCGCATAACTTGGGTCTAGTGTACTATCAGTCTTCATTATGGACTGTTGCAATCGTGACGCAACGCTGGTAATATCGGCCAGCAGGTAATATCATAGGCGCGGGAAGTAGGGTGCCAGGGGGGGTTCAAGCCCCCCCTGGACTTTTTTTGGCCCCCCTGACAATCGAACAAATTATGCTCTGAGTCCGACGTGATTAATGCTCGCAACGTACATACTTAACGAAGCAAATAATTTTTATGGCGCTTTTAACCAACAAAGAATCACTATTCTTTTAAAAATCACTCAGCTATTATTCACTAGGTCATCGTGAAATCTGGTAAAATTTTCAACGTTTGAAGTTCATTTTTAACAGTATTTTATATCAGCGTTCGCAAACCTTTACAGTAGTCATGGACGATGGACCAGTAGAAGTATAATGGCTGCCAATTCTTGCAGCTGCCAAACACTTTAGGCCAAACTACTCTGAATGCTCATGAAAGTCGTTACTGATCATGGGAATCAAGCAAATCGTAGACGAAAATGCGGTGAAGTGCAAAAAAACGGTCCTTAATCCTTCACATGTTTCGAATTCCACCAAAATTTATGTAAAGAGCTACAAACAGATTTTCACTGCCCGGACGCGTTACATGAACTGTAAATGTTGGTGACCAACCTAATGTGTGTACATACCAAATCGGCTCGCGATCGACAGCCAAGCATCCACAGATCAACCGGTAGATTGCGATCGACTGGTTGGGCACCCCTGATCAACCTTTTATGAGCTTGTGCAAGTTCTCTTTTCTGGTTGAGTTTTTTAATGGTTTTGAAATTTTTCTACCTAATGAAGCGGCTAAATCACTACTAAACTGGCACCGATGATTTTTACTAAAATTAAGCTAATACGCCTACCTACATACCTATATCTACACATTTCATTATGTTAAAAAATGGTTCAGTGCTTTATTTTGATCGTGTGTTTTTGTTATTTTTAACCTTGGTGGGGCATTGTTTGTTACATGTAACTCTGATCAGTAGGGCGATTCACGGTCAATAAAGTCAATTATTTTTTGGAAGTAGAAAATAACTCTAACAATGTGGAAACAAAATTTCACGGTCGTAGGATCAGTATTGATGAAGTTATAAAGTCAATATATGTCAATTTTTTGTTTTTTAGATCAATTTTTTTTTCATTAGGTCAATTGTTGCCATCTTGCTTTTTTTGCGCGATTCTACTTTATACTCAAAAAGAGATAACTCAGATAATTGAGAGATGGAAGTTCGTAACTGTTGGTGGTACCAGGGAGGTGTATGCTGTCGTCAGACTGTTATCGGTATTGCAGTTTTACACATGCTTAATTTATTAATATAATGTTGGATGTAATTTCATTGATTCGATTGTGAAGAATCTTTCAGACAGCTTTGCAAGATTGCAATTTTGGCAAAATTCGTGTATGATAAAATAAGCTTTTCGTCGTGTTTTCATTTGTTGCATATTTTTGTCGCTTCATATCGATAGTCAAAAACATTAGAATTGAAAAAACAATGCATTAGTTATTCGAACATACTTTGATGTTACAAAGATTGCACTACAGCGATAAGCGAAACACTTGAATATTAATTTTTTGATAAAATAAAGTCAATTTTTTGAGTTTTTTAGGTCAATAAAAAATTGCCCTACTGATCAGTTAAGCAAAAGTTAGATCGGACAAATTTTGTTTGCCTATACTTTTCGGTTTTGTCATTGAGGTATTTGCATTTTACAAATGCTTGCACTCACAAAATGCTTCGTAATAATTCGTGCATAGTTAGAAAAGCCCAATGGAAGTAGGCCCTAAACAATCTTGTTTTCCATGATAAAAAATTATCTTGAAAAAATTCCGGTCACTTGAGCGAGCATGCAATTGATGTCTATCAAGACAGGTCAGCTGTGCGTTCTGCTCCTAAAAACGTACATTGGAAAAAAGGGGGGCCTGGGGGGCCAAGCCCCCCAGACGTTGACACGATCTTATTATTTTGAGCCCCCCCTGTCCAAAAAACGTTCCCGCGCCACTGGGTAATATCACCCCATAATTTAACAGACAGCAAATGAAAAAAGGCAATTAGGCTAGTATTTATCAACGAACCACTATTCAGCCAACAAATTTCAAACAAGGCTTGAACTTTGCTTGTCGTCGTCGTCGTCGTTTGGCGGGGCATCTCTTCCAAGACAGATGAAAGGACCAAGGCCGAGGGTTTATCCTTTTACCACCCTGGCCACCAAACTGCTTGGGTCAGATGCTGACTGTAAGGGACTTCAGCCAGCATCTTGTTTCGTCATCCAAAACCATTAGACCAAACATACCTCGGGGTGCTCGATGTATGGGACACTGTGAGATGATGTGATCTGCGGTTTGTTCACTGGCACCACACTCACAATGCGCTAGAGGAGCGAGACCCCATTTGTACATGGACGAACAGAAACGTCCAACACCAGAACGCAGACGGTTGAGCTTGACCCAGGCTGCCCTGGGCAGACCCATACCCAAGGGTCTGGAGCTAGCCTTGGGAATGAAAGCGTGGAGTGACAATGCGTTGGCAGAGTACTCCATGTCCCATTTCGTGTTCGTCCACTCGGCTGCACGGACGTCCATCTCAGAAAGACTGTCTAGTAATTTTCCGAGCAGCAGGTACAAATGAGCGTCTAGATTTCAATCTCGTCTAGATTTCAAAACTTTGCTTGTGAATTGATAGGTTATAGGCAAGTAAACTTTTAAAGAAAAGGAAACAACGCAACTGTGACTCAACCAGTGCAAATTTTAAAACTGAAACTTTAAAGGAGAGAGAGGCAAGTTATAAAAGGCCAAAGGATACCAAAATCACATTATTGTGTAAGAATGTTTTGAACATCAGATTAGGGTTTGTTAAAAAAGGGAAACAGTGTGACAGTGGCTTCCCCCTTGAGATGCTAAGCCTGTTTCAAAGAGTATAGGCTACAGTGATTTTACAACGAGGTTATGCCAACTTCAAAATTGAAATCAAAATTAATTTGTAATTGGAAGATTTTTATTTTTGAAGTTTGAAATTGACAAAAAAAAAACAAATTTTGCAAAGTTACCGTATGTCAAAGTTCTCACCCTCTTTATTGAGCCCAATTAAATTAATCTTTCGCAAATTTGAATTACATGAATATGCAACAGCAAGATGTATTACCCGTAACTTGCATTAAATCTTATTCTAATAAGAATGATTGCTGTCCAGGGCTTAAAGCGAATCGCCATTGAACATTTTACATGATTTTTTTGGCAAATTAACAATCTATTTCACGCCAGACACACTGGTCTAGAAAATCATAGAAAGCCATAAACAATGATAATTTGGTGCATTCCGGTACAACGTTGTTCTAAAGTTTTCAACAGTTGAATAATTCTTGGCAAGACTAAACACATTACAGGCTTAACCAACAGACGCATTTAAACTGAGGGGGGGAGTGATGCAAAGGACCAAGTAATAAACTGAATAGGCCATGGCCTCCATCCCCCTCATTCCATCTCTCCTAAACTCAATAACATTTACGCTGGGGTAAGCTGACGAAGGGACCAAGTAATGAAGTGAATAGGCCATGGCCTTCTCTGCCCCTTCTCCTTCTCCCAGTATCACTTCTAAACTCCAAAACATAATTAAGTGTTCATTGGACATATTGGTCAATTCTGTGAATAAAATAAATCATAGAATATGCAGGATTATCAAATTTACTACAAACAGTCAAACCCGTAGTCTAGTCATTGACTTCTTACTGTAATAGACTCACAACTACGATTTTGCGCTAGCATTTCACGCTTGATTGAACAGCCTCTGAGCGCGTCGTATCAACCGTGTGCAGCGACAGATTGCAGTAGCCAGCTCAATTACCTTTGTGGCTTTATCTGAATTTTGGCCCATGTATCCATATATCCAGCTCAGTGTTTTTTAAGCTATGGCTTGTGAAACTATTAAGCAATTATGAAAGACCGCCAATTGAATCTTTAACGTAGAACAAGTTACAACGTAGACTTAGAACACAACATCGCAGAGCTTTGTACACTATGTCCGTTTGTATTTGAAATCCTATATTGCTGTGTTAATTTATTTTGACGGTGCAGAAATAAAAGACACTACTACTACTACTACTGCTATCGCAGAAGCAGATTTTGCAAGACCGCGCGACAGTTGTGGGAGACCATTTCGGTTTCTCAAAACGCCATAAAAAAAAACACTAGCTGATCTAGCTGCTTTTTCTATCCATACAACCAATGACAATGACATACATACCAGATACCAGGAGATCTCTTCAAGTCGAAAGATTTCCTGAGAAGAGTGTTTCTACGCTCTGCATCGATATCAAGCTAGAAGCTCAATGTAGTCTCACTGTAGACTACAGTGAGCAGTGCTCACTGTAGTCGCCGTTGTGCGAAGCTGGATGTGTTTGCTCTTGTTTTTTATACAATCACAATAACTGTAGTTTCGGTGTGATTCTGGTAACTTGCTCGAGACCAGTGTTGGGCAGGATAAACCTTTCTGTACTGAAGCGATAACGATAATCGATAACTTTAAAAAAGCCATGGGCGATAACAATGATCGATAAATCTCAATTTCTTGAAGCGATATCGGTAATCGATAAACTATCGCCGATGAATTTTTCCCATAAATGTTGCGGTAAATTTTCATGTGTTTGACGAAGTTTGTTTTTTTATAAGTCAAATTGCAAAAATGTTTTTCTAGATTTTTCTAGAAAAGAGAGCGGTTCACGGATTTTGCCGTAGAGATGGCATGGGCCGCTAAGAGACCCGTCAACGAGCCGTTAACCGATATTTTTAAAGGTCCGCTAACGGCCCAGTTCTATCTTTTGTTTCTAATTGGGCCGCTGACGAGCCGCTACCAATTTTTGAACTCCCTTTCAACTTTCAGTTTTCTTTTAAATGTGGCTGAAGGTTCATAAAAGAATGGGCTTTGGGCGGACCGGGCTTTATTTTGGGGATGATTTGCTGAGTCGAAATTATCGCTATTGGGCAGGAGGTTCCGGGCCATGAGCGGTCCGGGCTGCAAAAAAGTCAGCCCGTGCCATCTCCACTCTGCCGTGGCATTAAACAAAACGAAGAGCAATTTTTTAAATTGCAAAAAGAATTTATGGACACCGTCTATTTTGCCATAACGCTAACTCACTAATTTTGAACACTGTGTGCATAAAGAATTGTTTATCGCTGTAATTTATCGGCGATAACAAAATATATTTCAAAAGCTATATCGGTAATTGATAAATCAAAAGTATTTTGAGCGATAATCGATAATAAATTATCGCCGAAAAATTATCTCGATACATGCCCATCTCTGCTCGAGACAACTGGTATTGCATAATTAGGCCAATAGTTGACCAGAGCTTTTATGTATAATAGTCCATAAGTTAAGCAACTTGTGAAAGACAAGTTAAGCAACTTGTGATCATAAATTAAACAACTTGTGAACAAGAAATTAGACTTTCTAAAATTACATGATGTGTACAAATTAGAGCTTGCTAAATTCATGCGTAAGCTTTTCAAAAACAAGCTACCTTATTCATGCAATTATGATTTTTCAACGATTGAAAGAATTCATGATTATGAAACCAGGAGACCAAGCAGATCTAATTATTTTTTACCTCGAGTTTCTAAATCTGCTGGGAAAAAGAAGGTTGAATTCCGGGGCGTTAAACTGCGGAACGAAATTAGCGAAAACGTACAAAATAAACCCTTCAATTCGTTTGAAAAGCAATTTAAAAAAAATTTGATAAGAGAGTGCTGACTATATCGTTAACGCTGATCAACATTGTTTGTACTGTGCGCTATGTTTATATGTGTGCAAATTATTTTACAGCTATTAGTATGTGTTAATGCTTTTTGTCTTTAAACAAGGGGCATCTCGACTAGAAAACTTAGGGTTATTCGATGCTCCTTGTTTCTTTCCGAATGTAAGGATTTGTTTTTTGTGCGTTACTTTGTGGAAAGTAAAAATAAACTACTACTAGTAGCCCGATTTGTTTCAACATTAGGCGAGTTCTTGTGGTAAGTAGTGACGGAGTTTTCGAGACAAGTCTCGGGTCTCGAGACACAATTTTCAAAGTCTCGTCTCGGTCTTGAACTACAAGTCTAGATCTCGAGTCTCGTAAAATTGTAGTCTTGAAATGCGAGAAGTCTGGAGATTCAAAATTTTAGGTTGTGTAGGACTAAAAAAACTTTGAATTTATTGGATGTGAGCATTGCAGTGCAACGCAAAAATTAAAACATTGTCGGAGACATCTGACAACATTGCCATGCGTTCTTTGCCATGTAAAAACCAATAAAAAAAATTGAAGAAAATCGGGCAAACTTTCATGCTCGCACCCGTTACGTTATTATAATGGAGGGGTTCGGACCTTCCGAAAATACAAATTTTTACATATTTCATGTTCTAAATGTGTTAAAAAGATGAGTGATGCTTCAAAAGTTTCAGAATTTTTGAAACAGTAACTGTTGTATTCTTTACCACATTAATAACTCGTGGCAAATTGAGTAGATTTTAAGAAAAGTCCGAAAAATAGAGTTTTTTGATTTGGTATTTTATTACGTTAGCTTTCCAGTGATTTTTTTATTGGCAAAGAAAATCTGCTGTAGTACGCTACCGATGAGATTGCAGACTCAGAGTAATGAATTTTTTCCTACCAACACCTGTCTTTAAAACTTATTTTAAGAACATCTAAGAGCACCGGTAGCCTAACAATAACAATAAGAGCCAGCGAAGATTTAAATCGCATGAAGTATGAACCAAAAATCAAATCTTCATTATATTCGCGTTATTACGCCGAAGCGTGAAACGAGTGGTGAGCCCCATCTCTGCGGCTTAGCGCCAGGCCAACACCCTCTGAAAAACGTCGCAGCGGTGGCTAACCGTTGGCTAACCGTTGGCGGCACTGTGTCCGATTTGATCGGCCCGGGAATTGATCCCCAAACATAAGCGACGAAATCGGGAGGACGCGAAGATTTTCTGGGGTGATTGGAAGACGCTTTTTAGGCGAAAAAGACCTTGAAAGTTGTTAGGTGTTAACATACGAATAAATTTTTTTAAAAGTTTTGGTCTCGAAAATTTTTTCAAGTCTCGGTCTTGGTTCCGAACATTAGGACATAACTCCATCACTTATTTTAAAAACAGCCCAGCAACAGCAGGTCTGTTTATCAACACATGCAGATGCCGCAGTTAAATCATTGAAAATAACCAGCAGAAATTTACAGCGCAAGAACTTGAGAGACTATTCAGTCATGCGGAACGACCTAATCGAACTAAATTAAGCAAGTTTGTAAATATGTTCGCAATCACAAAATGTTGGCGTAAAAAAAGTTATTCAAACAGGAAATACTTTAAAGTTAACCACGTACACCAATTTCCACACAAAACTAAACAGCGATTGTAGCGCAATAAACAACAAATAGTTCAAGCGGATTAATATTGGTTATTCGCGGAGCATTACTAATGTGTCTCCCTATGAGAAGTCGCTGGTCTAGTTATCATTCTAATCACCAAGTCACAATTAACAGCAGACAACGCTATGAAACAACTGATACTTATGATTATACTATTGTTTGGCTCCTTTGCCAACACCGACTTCTTCAACGGTCTTGATTAACACTAACACTATCAGCTAACCCAGTGGTTCTCAAAGTGGTCGATATCGACCCCCCAGGGATCAATTGGACCTGATTGGACCATTCAAGAGGTCGAAAAAAGCCAAGGGGTCAAATGGGGGTCAATGAATAACTGTTGGGGTCTACTGGAGCAATAAAGCCTCCAATTTAAAATTATTATTAATTCACCAAGGAATGCAAAAGATGGATTTGAGCAAATCAAACGAAATTAAGAGGGCTGATTGAATCTCAGCTACAGTAGTTCAAAAGCGCATCAGTGTTGCCAGATCTCAATTTACTCAAGTATCTAGATTGTTTACCAAAAGTATCTAGAAAGTAGCTAGATTTTTGATTAAACCACATCTAAACGACAAAAGCATTTAGATTAGTATCTAACTGCAGAAAGTGCGTTAATACGACAAAAAACAAGCGATATTACGGAGTCTGACATGGAGTAACTTATATACAGCATTTAATAATAGCACCCATTCAGTTTTTCGAGAAATATTCTGCCTAATGAAGACACATTTTAGTTGCAGTGACATCGAAACACCTTTAAACACATCATAGCCACACATTCAAGCAAAAAATGAATGAAAATAAACACAACAGAAAAATATCATGGATCTGCTAGTCAAGTCATATCATCAGCTTTCAGCAATTGGCTCTATAATGGCTTTAAATGGACTAAACTTTGAATTCAGCAGTTTCATGAACTTGATTTCTTCATCTTTATCCTCCTATCACGAGAAACATTTAACACAGAACAATCAAAATAGTTAACTTCCTGGTAAACTTACGCACTAACAGTGTAGGCTCTATATATTAGCATCAGCATCTGTAAATTTTGTGCACAGCACACTATGCTTTTCAATACTGTAGGCTTACTCCACAGCAACTTTACGCAGTACAATCAAAAAAATTAACTGCTCATGTGCTCAAGCAAAGTTTTTCAACAAAACACCACAAATCAAAAATCAAATCTTCATTATACTCGCCGTATTACGCCGAAGCGTGTAACGAGTTGTGGGGCCCATCTCCGCGGCTTAGCGCCTGGGCAACACAGCTCCGAAGAAACGTCGCAATGGTGGCGAGTCGTTGGCGACACTGTGTAGACTTGACCGGCCCGGGAGTCGAACCCCAGACCTCCCGCACCGATAGCGTGCGCTTAGCAACTGAGCTAACGGCCGGTTCACATACGGCCGGTTTTTGATTTGATAACGGCTAATTTGATAATAACGGCTAACGTTAACTGAGCTAACGGGCGGTTTTTGATTTGATTTTTGAACAAAACACCACAATATTCCAAAAGTCTACAAGACGAATGTGTAATTGTGTATTGTGCACTGTGTAGAGGCGAAGCCAAAAACAGTTAAAAGTTTAAAAAAAGTTCCAAAAAGCAAACCGTTAACAGGATTTTAAAAAAAGGACTACCCCTCCTAGTAGTCTTTTTTTAGAACGCGCTTCGTTTTACGTATTTAAAATTGATTTTCGTCATGCTGCGGTTAGAAAATCTATCATTTCCGGTGTTTAATAGGATTCTAGTTTATGAAACTAGAGATTCCATTTCCGGTGTTTATTGGCTATCACTCGTCATAATGGAGCTAACTATGCTACAAATGTTCGAAAAAGCAAACCGTTTACACGATTCCTACTATACCTGTAGGTTAGTACGCCTACCGGTACTGAGCTGAACATTCGAAAGAACGGCTCACAAAATTGAAGCGTTAAATTCAGGCATTCTTCCACGAAGGGATAAAACAATAAATAAACTGGATAGTTATAGAAGTATCTAGATTAGTAGCTAGGATCTAGACGAAAATATTGGTATCTAAGGGGACTAAAAAAGTATCTAGATCTAGATACTAAGTAGCTAAGTTGGCAACAATGAAGCGCATTCGTTTTAACAAGTTTACTTATTAAATCATCTATTGTGATGGCATCATGAAAACTGTTCTTTTTTCCCTTGTTACATCACAAACAGTATTGTCGTGAATGTGGCGCAGTTGTTACACTGGCGATAGAGATGGCATGGGCCGCTAAGAGACTCGCTAATGAGCCGTTAACCGGTATATTAAATTGTCCGCTAACGGCCCAGTTCTATCTTTCGTTTCTAATTGGGCCACTAACGAGCCACTAACAATTTTTGAAATCTGTTTCAACTTTTTTTTTCTGTTAAATGTGGTTAATGGTTCATAAAAGAATGGGTTTTGGGCTGGCTAGGCTTTGTTTTTGGGATGAGTTTCCGGGTCGGTTACCGCTACTGGGTTAGAGGTTCCGGGCCAAGGGCGGTCTGGGTCGCAAAAAAGTCAGTCCGTGCCCTCGCTAACAGGCGGATACAGCAGTTGGGCTATGCAGTAACACAAAAAACAATCGTTGTAAACCCGTGAGATAACCACAGTAAATAGTATAAAAGTAGAGAAACGGTTGTGCTACACTGACAGTTCCGTTTTATGTTATGCTTACATCTGTGGTCCTAAGCATATTTTCGGGTTGTGCATAATTTTAGGATACATTTCAGTGAAAAACTCGACTTTGACGTATTTTGTTTCCTTGTAGTTGTTAAGCTAGGCTAGGAGGTCTATAAAAAATTTTATACTTGAATCAGAGATGAACGTACAAAAAAGTTTGACAACCATTGAGCTAACCTAAAACCGGCTTCACATACCATACAGAACAAAAATTTAAAAGAAAACAAATTACGTTTTTGTAAGGTGTTGCCAAATCTACATTAAACAGAACATAATTAAAATATATGTAGGGACTACGCTGGTGGACATTCTTCTTCAACGATTCTCAATTCATTTTTAAGCCCACACGGCCACTATCTACCCTAATAAAAACACTGTTTTTACAACCTTGCACCATTTGATC
The DNA here is from genome assembly GCA_964006365.1 of Trididemnum miniatum. Classification (NCBI taxonomy): domain Eukaryota; kingdom Metazoa; phylum Chordata; class Ascidiacea; order Aplousobranchia; family Didemnidae; genus Trididemnum; species Trididemnum miniatum. The sequence goes on from OZ023237.1 coordinate 25,759,914, forward strand.
AGATTTGATGAAGGGAACCGGTAATGTCCCAGAATTATCATGGCTGACATTATGGTAGTTGCAGCGGAAAAATTTGAACCTAAAGAAGTCTCTTAATTCTCGATCCCCCAATTAAATTGAGAACCGCTGTTCTAGTTGTCATATATCCCGTGAAAATTGAAGTTCAAATGAAACGAAATTAAGCATAGATTAGCACTTTAACCAAGTGTAGCACAAATCACGGCCAATATGTCCCTTTAAAAAAACGTAGCAAATTTAACAGTCGCACGTGCTCTCTCCAAAAATAGGGTCGTTTCTGCTAGCACCCACTCAAAACACGCATTTGCGCACAAATAAGACCTGAAATGTCGAAACAGAGTGAATAAGCAGTTACGGAGTGTTTTCATTCTCGCGATTTGCCATTGTAGTCTTTCGGGTTATGAAATTCTCGATTTGATTTGGTTTGAGTTTTTTTGTTAAGCTACGGATAATTTGATCCTAAAATAGGGCACTTATGGTAAAAATATGACAAGTCAGAGTAAGATTAGAGCCATTGAGCCATTAAGTCAGAGCCATTGAGCTTTGCATTACCAAACAACATATGCCAGCATGTAGCCTATGTCAAACTCTTTATGACACCCACTATTCCTTTCACATCTCTTATTAAAAAAAAAAGATTAACTAATTATCATTGCAGTGATCTGCCCATTAAGATTGCAATTCGAATCTGAACAGCTTGTGCGAACTTATGTGGCATAACAAGATAAGACAAGTGACAACTTAGTTTAGCTTATCGACACAATGGCTTGTTGCTATTACAGAAAGCTTGGGCTATGTTGTGAAATGTGAGCAATTTTTGTTTGTCACGAAAGCAAAGAAGTTTGTTCGGTACGAAAAAAAAAAAAAAAAATTAGACCATTATTATGCTCGCGGTGATACGCCGAATCGTGAAACGAGTGGCAGAGCTTATCTCCACGGCTTGGCTGAGTCGAATAGACGGTTTCAAAATCTTGAACCCAAACCGAATTTGAACGTTTAAATTTTTGCTTCTGCGGACCTGAACCCGATAAATCAAAGTATTTTTAATTTTACCCGGAACTAAACCTGTAAAATCAAACGACGAAAAACCGGAACCGGAGGTAAACCGCGAAAAACAAATTTTGTGGAACCTAATTTGGAGCGATATTTCTACCGCTTTAATACCCTGCCAGCATGTCTACCGCTTGCATTCACTCTTAACGCTCGACTTTTAAAAAAGTGTCCCTTTCCCACAGGCTGCGTCACTGACCAGCTGACATTCATGACGTGTTCAAATTGCGCGTCACTGATTAGCTGACATTCATGACGTGTTCAAATTTCAGATTTTTTGAGACCTGCTTGATTTGCAGTAAATAATAAATTTTTTAAAAGAAAAATCCAACTTTTTTATTCTGTACTGCAAACTTGATTAGGTGAAAACTTAACCGAGAGATGCTGTATTTTGAAAAAATCAGTCTAGTGCTGCTTGTACAAAGAATAGGTCATAAAAGTCAATAGGCTATGCTTATTGTTCGCTGGTTTTGGAATGTAACAAATCTGCCTGGAAAGCAATTAAATTTATTCAGTTTTCGATTTTATGAATCAATCTGCAAAATTGTTGAGAAAATTATCCCAGCACGATTTAATCTGCATTATTTGATTGATGACGTTGTTTGGCACCGAAGAGGGGAATTTCTTGGAAGCTACTTTATTCCTTCCGCTTGAATTTCAATAAAAAATTATCATAATTCTAAACACAGCACTGCTAAACTAAATATAATAATTCTAAAAGCAATAATTTTTCTAGAAGCTAGTCTAAGTCTTAATTAGGAAATAATACTAGAGATAAAGATTACATCGTATTTAGGAGGGGAAACAGTGCCCTGCCCCTCTTCCCCTGTTTTGACTTTGCCTGTTAGTAAAAAATATCAAATGTGCTTAGTGCTGAATTATATCACACTCTTTTGATGTGTTTTGCAGTAATGCACCCCTCCCCACCTCCCCCCCATTCCCTTTAAAATTTTTTGCTACGCCACTGATCTCAGCCCTAACAATTCGGCCTTCTCCTAAGTTCATCAATGGCACGAAAAGCACACACACTACAGCGTTAAAACATCAGATCCTTGGTTGATGTACTTTGTGTAATGTTGTGATACAAAAACCAACCTCTCGATCGAAATTATAAGTAGCGCAATACTCAAGGTCGGATCAGGGGTGCTTTGGTAAAATTCGAATTAGGGGACTGTTCAGTATTAAAAATTCGGTTGTTTTAAACGCCAGCAATCCATAGTATTTGAATCGTGTAAAGCTTAATTGCCCCGGTTTCAGACACCTACAGTACGTTTGTTACCAGCTTACTTCCAATTCCAAGACAATAGTTTACGTCAGGCATGGGCAACATACGGCCCGCGAGACCATTTCATGCGGCCCGCCGGCACCTACAGAAACATAAACACCTACTGTGAATCAAGACGACAACCTTTTTTTGCTTTTCCAACCAGTGCGGCCCTAACATTGGCAGTTGTTTAATATTAAATACGATTCATCCATAATCAGACCCGCCAACGCCAAGGACTTCATTATCCCACATATGGCTTGCCGACTAGAAAATAGCTACAAGCACACAATCACTAAACATTCGAAACTCAGAAGACTGAAGACCTAGTGTCAGAGATGGTAAAAAGTAACAGCTAGGTCTTCAAGTTGTAACTATCCTTGCCAAAATATGGCAGTAATCACAAATACTTACGTTTACCGGTACTCTATAACCAAGCTAAGCAAGAGAAAAACGAAAATTGAGTTCACAAATGACAATCAACTGTAATCTGCCAGAAAAACACTGGCCCACCAGCAGAAGTCAATATGGACGGCAGTAAGTACAAAGCACACGACGCAAGTTACTTAAGGCGAACAAAAGAAATACAAGAAAAAACAAAAAATCATTAGGCTGATGCAGTATTTCTAAACCCCGAGTCCGCGGACTCATAAGGGCGTGCATGAGTCCGCGTAACTTACAGATACAGAAAGGGTTGAAAATCGAATTTCCGACCACGTGGCCAACCGCAGCGTGTAATCGTTCCGTCTGACTACGACTACGCATTGGCGAGTTCATTACCAGCGTTTACAAATTAAAAGTGATGTATCGGGCCCTACAAAACATTCGAGAGCTTATTGTTAGCATTTACAGCTAAAAAAAAGTGATACTGCCGTCATTTGGCAAAACCCATTACCTCCAAAATTTTGAAATTTCGTTTTTTTGCATTTTTTCAATCGTTACACCAATGTCCTTCTTGTGTGCAAATATCGAGTTTGTACTCCTAACCGATTTCGAGTTTATGGTGGCGAAACCCATTAACTCCATTGCGGTACAAAAAGTTGTCAAAAATTTTAAAAAGTAGATGGCAAAACCTGTTAACTCCACGCGTAATTGTTAATTTGTTATTGCATCATAAACAAAGTTCAACGCATTTCTCAAAAGTTTTCATCTCACCAGTGAAAAAATTGTGCGTAACACTATGAAACAATGGTGAAAGTGACGCAATAGCTAATTGAGTTTGATACAAATTTGGATAACAATCGAATGCAAAACTCATGCGCTGTTTATACATTCGTTGATTAAAATTATTGACATTAAACTTTATCATTAAACTTTTATGATTTCAAGCACTTTTATCAAACCAAAAATTTAAAAAATCTACTATCAGGAACATGCGAAAGAAAACCTGAAAACTAAAACGTGATTTTCTCGAAAAGTGTAAAAGTGGAGATAATGGATAACAGCCAGTATATTTGCAATCATACTCACAAACGTTTCGGTAAAAACTTATACCATCATCAGAGTGAAACTACATAGGCACTAGGCTAGAATAACCAGCACAAGAAAGAAACTATTTTAAATACAGCATAACTATTACGTCATAATCAAAGTAGTTGGGATTTACGTAAAATGTAACTAAAGGGGCAAATTAAACAATTACGTGCAACTGGAAGGACTAGATTAGTAGTGGGATTATTAAGTACAAATACTGTGGGATTAATTAAATCATAACTAAAAAGTAACGTGTTTAATTTCCATTTATATTCAACGTCTTTTTTTAGTTAAGATTTAATTAATCCTACAGTATTTGTACTTAATAATCCTACTACTAATCTAGTCCTTCCAGTTGCACGTAATTGTTTAATTTGCCCCTTTAGTTACATTTTACGTAAATCCCAACTACTTTGTTTATGACGTAATAGTTATGCTGTATTTAAAATAGTTTCTTTCTTGTGCTGGTTATTCTAGCCTAGTGCCTATGTAGTTTCACACTGATGATGGTATAAGTTTTTACCGAAACGTTTGTGAGTATGATTGCAAATATACTGGCTGTTATCTTTTTATTGAAGTTGAGTTCGAAAATCCATCTGAATGCTCCTGGAGATAATGGGTTTTGCCAAATGACGGCAGAATATGCCGGGTATTACAAAAAAGGATATGGCAAAGTGGCAAGTTTTAAAATAGTCTGAAAAAGGCATTGGTAATTCTTGAACATAAGCAGGAACTTCGAAGCTTCGTGAGACACTTGTAACGAAAACTATGAAGAAAAATGCTGGAGAGCATAACATAAACAAAGTGAGGCAGGAATTGACTGCTGCAGGATTAGGCTACGTATTGACAATGAAGTCACTCAAAAAATTAAAAACCTAAAAGATTGCTATAAAAACGAACTAAACAAAATAAAAAAAAATCGAAACAGTTTATTTCACGTAGCCGATTTTTTGGCATGAATGTAAAGCAAGGATGGGAAACCTGCGGCCCGCGTCAGAACTTTGTTAAGTGTACAACTAACTGGTAGACATTCAACTACATGCTGTTTTCGTGGCACAAAAAATGCGCAAAAGTCTCTGATTTTTGCGGTAAAAAACAACTCAGCATGAATGCTTAATAAATTTGCGACGTAATATTCTGTATAAAAGACAAAATTTTCAAATTGAGAATAAATGTGGCCCGCTGAAAGTATCATGCAATCAATGCGGCCCGCTATGCTTTGCCGGTGCCCCATCCCTGATGTAAAGTTTCAGCTTCCAAGTCAATGGCTTTGAAATTCCTTACAGATTCCAAATTCCTTATTTAGGAATAAATAATGCTTTGTTTTCGGCAGAAAGTTATCAAATAACCGTGATGTTTTCATACCTATCAGAGCGACTTGAGTCCGCATATATTTAGGCTACTGTAGCTTAGAAAAAGTCCGTAGCTGGGCACAGCTAACGCAAAAATTAGCTTCGCTGACAGCTAGTCCGATAATCAAAAAGATTAGCTTCGCTAACGCTAATCCGATAACACAAAGTTTTCGTTAGCGGAAGCTAACTCTAGTCCGTTAATCCGCTAGTTAATCATAAGATTATAATTTGAGACAGAAACAACGGAAAATTAACTTGGTAACTTGTAGTAATCATTTTAATGTGACGTTTTTCAGTTGATCAGCCAAATCTAAACAATATCGTATCAACGCAATTTTCAAAAGTTCATTTAGTCGCACGGTATATTGTCAAAGTTTAGGGCACACGCTGAAAGAACTTACAGCATTGAAATTAAGTCGGCGGTGAAATTAGCATAGCACTGAAATAACCACATTGCCGAAATGAGTAGAGCAAGGAAATAAGCACAGTAGGCCTACTAAAATCAGCATCGGTCTGACCAATGACCGTGTGTGACTATCGCGCCTTTGCGAAATGCAAGGTTGATGGACCGGCAGCTGAGAGGGGTTAGCATACCAATTCTAGGTACCAACAACCAAGTATATTGCGACCTACTAACCTACGTCAAAAACCATCGGCGAAAAGTGATTTCTACCGGGTTAGATTGGATGCGTTTGGCCGTAATAATGGGGGGCCAAAGACCCCAAAAAACGCAAGCATGCTTTTTCTAGGTACCACATAAAACCTAGTGCAAACAAAAGCTTACATTCACCAGATCACGAAATGGTAGCCTATGTGACAGAAATTTTTTTCGGCTGCTTCACCCCCGACAGAAGCCTCGAAAGTTTGAGTGATGACGTCACAAAAGTATGCTAGCGTACCTTCTCTAGGTACCACATGAAACTTAGTGTAAGCGAAATTTTTTCGGCTGCTTTTTACCCCCGGCAGAAGTACGAATGATGACGTCACAGCAAAAATACAGCGAACGTCACAGTAAATTATGACGTCATAACTCGCCGTGACGTCATAACTCAAACTTTGAAAGCTTCCGCCGGGAGTAAAACAGCCAAAAAAATTTCTGTCACATACCATTTCGTAATCAGTGCAATGTAAGCTTTCGTTTGCACTAAGTTTCAAGCGATTCTTAGTCAAAATTTTTTGCTATGACGTCCTAATTCGTGCTTTGGGGGCTTCTGCCGGGGGTAAAGCAGCCGAAAAAATTTCGGTCACATACGATTTTGTAATCAATGCAATCTAGGCTTTCGTTTGCACTAAGTTTCATGTGGTACCTAGAAAAGGTACGCTAGCATATCTTTGTGACGCCATCATTCAAACTTTGGGGGCTTCCATCGGAGGCAAAGCAGCCGAAAAAATTTCTGTCAGATACCATTTTATGATCTGGTCGATGTAGGCTTTCAATTACACTTGGTTTCATGTGGTACCTAGAAAAGATATGCTAGCGTTTTTTGGGGGTTGGGCCCCCATTATGGCCAAACGCATTTAATCTAACCCGGCAGAAATCACTTTTCGCCAATGGTTCTAGTACGTCGCAATATACTTAGTTATTGGCAGTGCTCGAGTTGTGGGAGGATGCCGGGGGATGCCATCTCCCCGAAAACTAACACTATCCCCCTATAGATAAAAATTTAGGGCAAACCATCCCCCTATAAATAATGACCATCCATCCTTTACTTCTGTGTAAAAAGCTTTTTTTGCGATGACCTTTTTTTTTTGTCTTCACTCGAACTCGCGGCCGAAATTTATGGTATTCCTAGCACCATCCCCCCATAAGTGTTTTTACTCCTCGAGCACTGGTTATTGGTACCTAGAAAAGGTATGCTAACTCCTCTCACTCAGCTGCCGGTCTATAATCTCTTGGCTCCTACATGTCGAAACAGTGATTGTGCAAGCTCAGCATTATGATGTCATTGACGGAGTTATGATTGCTTGATCTAAGCGCCTAGTCAAAAGAGTGCCGGTAGATATTTCTCTAGCACAAAAAAACGGGAAAATATGGCAACGTAAAAACTTTTCTTTATTAAAACCGCGGTAGCAACTATTCTTATTCTAGCGGATTAGCGGATTGGCTGAAAAAATTAGCTTCGATAACCAGTCCGCTAACATTTCCGAACGTTAGCTGAACAGCTAATCCGCTAGTAAAAAAATTAGCTTCGCTAATTAGCGGATTAGCGATTTGCGCCCACCTATGAAAAAAAAGTCTATAAGCAAGGTCGAGTACCACTGTGCTAATGTAACAGCAGCCTCCAGCAGTCAATTTTTTTCGCATTAACGATGCAGCAACAATGAAAAAAGTTTCATAAAATGTCATCATAAATACTCCAACTTCTGATATCTTTTTGAATTGAGAACAAAAAAGCCTAACCACTTAAAGATCAATTTGAAAAACTATTCCGCTTTTGACACGACATAGACAGCCAGTTTTGTCTACAAACTCTCGATGTGATTGTAAAATCACTCCGACAAGTGCTTCCTTCCGGGAAATCGGGACAAAAAATTTCCAGGGAAATTTGGGGTTTTTGGACTCTCCGTTTCCCAGGAAATTTATGTCTGGATCCCGGGAAATTTTTTACATTAGAAAGGATTTCAGTGGTACTAATATATTATTATCTATCATTCCGACATAAAAAATGCGTTACTGTATATTTTAAAAATAATTTTTTGCTTGCTAAAAATTATTTTTCAAAGTTTACAAAATTTTTTAAGACAAAATGCTTGTGAGATGAAACTGTTTTCCTCAATTTGTCTGGAAAATTGAAAAACTGAAACTAAGTTTGTCAAAACAACGTAACAATATGCTAAAAATAAGATCTAAAATGCTGAAAACCAGAGAAAAAGGCAAAACAACCAAGATCAGGAAAAATAACGGGAAATTTCCCGGAAATTTTCCAAATCCCGGGATTCCCAAGGATTTTCGGGATCCCGGGTTTCTCGGGAAATTTTTTGAATATTTTTTGTTTCACGGGAAGTTGAAAATCCGGGAAAAAAAGAAACCCTAACTCCCACAAACATCCCACTAACGGTGTGGTATTATTGCGTCACTGAGCAGTAGAATATTGCCTGAACAGTGTTCAAGGTAGTTTCAGTAGCAAATTTTGGTTCGACAGACTCGAATGGAAAAATACTGAATATTAATTCGCTCTAAAAGTTTACTAGGACTTGAATAGTTGGGCCCCCTCTTAAAGCATTTTTTTAGAACTAAAAGGGCTTAGGTTCCCCCAGCCCCTCCACCAAGGCATTCCTGGGTCGGATTAGGAGGATGGATTTAACCTCTAGGTCGGGAGTGTGCCACGCTTAAAAAAGAGGATTTTTAATCGAGTGCTCTCAAAAAAGGTCTGTTGCTGACGTCAAATCATGCCCGCAAAAAAGCATGCTCCCCTGAAATATTAGCCACGGAACCCCCATTATCTTAATCCAAACCCTGACGATAATCCAGGATGAGTGTTTGGCAAGTCTTACTTCGAATCCACGTGTTGCGTCATTAAGACATTTGAAGACATTTTTGTCATTAAGACATTTTTTCATGGCCAACCAAATCCATGGGCTTATTGCATCATAATTGAGATTTTTAAGTCATAATGAAAAGTTCATTTGAGAAGCAAAGGGCATCAAGTTCTGCCGTCATTTGGCAAAACCCATTATCTCCACTTTTGCACTTTTCGAGAAAATCAAGTTTTAGTTTTCAGGTTTTTTTAAGAATGTTCCTGATTGTAGATTTTTTAAATTTTTGGTTTAATAAAAGTATTTGGATCATAAAAGTTTAATAATAAAGTTTAATGTTAATCATTTTAATCAATAAATCTATAAACAGCGTATGAATCGTGCGTTCGATTTTTATCCAAATTTGCATTGAACCCGAGTAGCTATTACGTCACCATATTTATTGTTTCATATTGTTACGCACATTTTTTCACTCGTGACATGAAAATTTTTGAGAAATGCATTAAACTTTGTTTATGACGCAATAACAAAATTAACAATTACAAGTGGAGTTAACAGGTTTTGCCAGATAATTTTTCAAATTTTTGACAACTTTTTGTACAGAAGTGGAGTTAATGGGTTTTGCCACCACAGATAACTCGAAATCGATTTGGAGTACAAACTCGATATTTGCGCACAAGACGGACATTGGAGCAACGATTGAAAAACTGCAAAAAAACGAAATGTCAAAATTTTGGAGTTAATGGGTTTTGCCAAATGACGGCAGAGTTTGTCTGTGTGACAAAATAGGGCCATTTTTTTACCTAAAAAAATATATTTTTGACTTTATTTTAGCAAAATTTTGACTTTATTTTGACCTAACCGCTTTCGCCTAATTATTTATGTCTTGCTGCTTTTTTTCGATAAAAAGTGGTTTATAATCCGCAATTTACATACATTTCATGCAATAAATAAGTGCTATTTCCTTCTCAATTACCGCACGCATTTTCACTATTGCAACTTTGAGAGTAATCAAATAAAACTGCGCATTAAATTTAAATAGCTGCTCAAAAATTCAAAAAAAACGTAAGTTTTTTCATTTTTGTAAGGGTTGGGAAATTTTTGATGACGACTATTTTGACAAGTTTTGACTTCATTTTGACTGACAAAATCTACCAAAACAGACTCCTGAACGCCTGAAACAAACGTTACGACACGTTTGATCATGTAATAAGGTCCTGGAAAAATGTTCACCTTTTTGACATTAGCGGGCCTAATAATACCTAATTGTTATTGGGAACCTTGTACAAGAATTCAATTGTTGGGTTTGGTTCTTAGCCAGGCTTCTTGTGATAGTTTTAAGTGCAAGGTGACTTCAGCTATTCGCTTCTGTGGATTATTTGAGCAGTAACGGAACTTTTCAGCAGTACTGAACTACAAATAGGCCTATCTATGATAGTGCCATTTTTATGTCGGCAAAACTGGATAAAATTAAACTAGTTACTTACTTAAGCAGAATTGGATTGATAGGTGTGACAGATACCAGTGGCGTGCAGTGAGCATTTTTTAAGGTGTGCTCCACTCCGTTATATGCTGTCGCTTACCGGGATTTATTGAACAAATGTGTGAAAGAGCTCGGAAGTTCTATGCGATCTGACATTTAGCCAAGGAGTCGAACCAAACCCTAATCGGAGTTTTATAAACCGGTTTTACGTTATTTTTGTCGAACCTTAACCGAACCCGAACCGTATTTTTCAAAATCGCAAAGAGCGAAACGGAACTGTAGCGAATAATGTGAGTACTTGCGAACTTTAACCCAACCTGAAAAAACAGCTCGCTTCGTGAAGTCACCCGAGTCATTTTGAAGCTGGTTGGAATTCAACAAAATAGTCACTCACTAGCATATTTCGGAGAGGGGGCCATTGGGCCATGCCGCTCCCCTTCCCCCGTTTGACTCGGCCTTCTAGTAAAAAAGAATAATATTAATAGTGCCAAGTGACTGAAATATGCCAGACTCTTTGATGGTTTCAGTAGCTTATGGCCAGGTGCGGATCCAGGCGGGTAGAATGAAGGATATGCATCCTCCCACCAGCCATTTTCAAAAATGTTTTTGATGTATACTATTTTTCCATAATTTCAAACCTCTTCGATAGCGATAAGCCTTACGCCTTAAGCACGCATAATCAAAAATGTGCGAAAAAAATGCATGATATTTGGCGAAGCACTCAGAATTAGGGTCAAAAAATTTAAACAAAATTTGTCTGAAAATTATTCAAAACGCACTAAAATGACCATTACAGCATGCAAATTTTCAAAAATTTTCCGAGTTTGCATGCCCCCGGACCCCCTATAGCCTTTCTTGCTTTTCAATCAGCTTTAAATTTGTTGTGCCGAAAATATATACGCTTGAAGGAAATATAGAAATTATGGCCCGCCCCCTTTAAAATTTCTCGCTACGCCACTGTAGTCACTTATGCAAGTAATCTATATGCATGGTGAAGAAGTCTTTTACGTTTGATATATCCGGTTCCGTAGTACACGCATAAACACTAATTTAACGCTACTTGTAGATTGAATAGGCCGCCGGTGTCGGAGCATGGAAACAATTCAATTATCTCGAAATTGGCTTTACTATAAGTATTTTATGCATTATATTGGCCTGTCAATGCGAAGAAAAATTACTTCGTGCGTTTCATTTTTCTAAATTGTGTTACTAGAATTATATCATTTTTTACTGCGAACTTGAACCGTAACTTTATAAACCGGTTTTGAAATATTTTTACTGGAGCGAACCCAAACTGAAGCGTTTCAATGCATTTGAATCTTAACCGCAACTGAACCGAAATTTGAAACCGCTGTTGAACCCAAACCGAACCTGAACCGGAAAAATTAAACAGTTTGACTCCCTGCATTTAACGCCTTTTCAATTAGCTTAATTCGCGTTTTAGACACATAATCTTGAGACTTGAGTTTACAAAAAATAGGTATACAGCACACACATTAATCAGCTTAACGGTCACAGGCCATAAACTTCGAAATAACAAGCATTGAGGAACTGTATTTTAAAAAAATACACGAAGCATCCTAAAGCAAAAATTTAGAAGCGTAAAAAGTCGTCAAGTACAGAAACATAACGATACCGGTACCGACAAACCAAATCTTCTAACTTAAGGGTATGGAGTAAGGACCCTCTAACTAGCTGTTGATACTATTTCCGGTTTTTATTCCAATTTCTGCCAGAAAATGGCTTTTTAATTATATCGTCAACACTTAATTCCACTCCTCTCAACAAATCTGACTACAACTTTAAAATGTGTACATCGATCGCCAAACTTTGAAATATGCCCAGCAACCTCCGACAACCAGATTGATACAATTACAAGCACGGTACTATTTCCAATTTTACGGCATGATTTCTGCTAGAAAATGGCAATTTAGTTATACTGTCAACATTAAACTTCATTCTACTAAATAAATTTGATCTACAACATTAAACTGCCAGTATATCGACCACTGAACTTTCGAAAATGACTAGCAGTTACCAGTTGCCCACAATCTCATTGCTACAAACATGGTGAAACTCGTGTGATTGGACATTGCGACGTTGCGTCTGGGTTCAATCTTAAAATTGAACACCTTTTGCATTTGAATCGTATGGAAAGAGAAAAATCTACTCTCGGCTATATAGTAGGATTTAGAATGCAATGGAAAAGGTCTCTCTCGCTCGTGTTCAACCATGGTTTAACGATATTTTGTCAACCCATCATACGAGAGAATGTTGCGTCATCGGCTGGCATAAAAAAAAAGCAATTTGTCGTTCACCGAAAAAAAAAAAAAAAGAACACCGACAGCGCTCAGCTCAGTGCGCTGACATTACAAAGATTAAAGACGAGAAAAACCAAAACTTTTAGTTAAATGCATATTGCTGGATGTGCGCTGAACACCTTGAACCTCTGGAGAATACGCCAATGATCGATACTGATTAATCCGCGAGTAAATAAAGAATACCAGATTAATTTCACTAGAAAGAATTAATTTTACTAGAAAGAATAAATAATAATAATCAACAATTTCTGCGCTGTTTGTTCTTCCGGTACGGTAAAAACAGAGACAGAAAAAATCTACTCTCCAATTTTATTTTTGACGTTTCGCTTGGCAATGAACGCCAAGCTTCATCAGAAAATACAGTGACCTGGAAAGGAAATCAACCCAGGTCGAGAACAGTAAAACGTAGTAGCACTAATTTAACTGAACTGATTAAAAAATTACGAAGTTTAAATTGGATCAACCCGATTAACTATTGCGTCACAAAGAGGCGAAATGCGTGAATAATCATCAAATTGTTATGTGTTTAAGTAAACACATTTAAGTAAACACAGTAAACACATTTTTTCTGTATCTGTTTTTACCGTACCGGAAGAACAAACAGCGCAGAACTTGAGTTAGCCTAGCTAGCCTAGGCTACGATGCCCGGTATACAAGTCCAACAAAATCTTCCCCACTATGCAGTGTTTAATAATCAACAATACTAAAAACATAATTAAGATAACTAAAACTTGATTTTGGCATCGCTTGAAGTACAGCTGCAGAAGATAGAGGTTACTTGTTCAGAAATTTAAAAAATACTTGTAGTTGATGATCACTGGGTGAGGTTGGTGTAAGTATATCGGGATTGGTATCCAAATTGCCTAATTCCAGAGCTTGTGCAATTTAGCCAAACATGTCGATACGCTGTATTTTGCAACATATAGGTTATAACGTTACGAACCGTACTCTTTAAAATACAGCACGTGTCACGAAAAAAAGCTAAAAAGACTGATTTTTTATTTGTTTATTGCCGTAAGATTGAAAAAACAACAATAACAAAAAGCAATAATACAGTAAGCTAGTAGACCTACTTCAATTATTGTAAATACGCCAAGGTTTTCTTACGCACATCCAATTTATATTTTCTTTTGGCTACACAAACTCAGTAACGGTTAATTCTTGATGCAAATGTATGACTTTGTGTTTCATTTGTTTGTAGCTGGAATAGCCGATGATAGTCTATAAATATTGCAACGTCAAAACCCAGTTAGAGTCAGTCGACTAGCTTCGCATTTGTTTTCGTTTCTTTTTTTTTTTTTTTTGTTTCCTGTTTAAAATCACAAAATTCAGACCATCATTTTGTGTTTTTATTATTACATTTTTTTCACTAAATCAAGTTTTAACGAGAAATTTCTGTGAAATTATTTATACCGGTACCCAGTATTCAATTTTATTCACTTCTTGAGGTTTGAAATGTTTGTAAATACGAGATCCAAACAATGTCAGAATGTGAGTTGAAAAATTTTTTATAGCCAATTTTTTGACAAGCCATATAAAATTGCAAGTTTAATTTGGTCACTAATTTAATTACGCAGCGTTCACTGCACAGTGTACACCGCTGCGACGATTCTTCGGAGCTGCGTTGCCCTTGCAGACGCTGAGCCGCGGAGGTCGGTCCCGTCACTCGCTGAACGCTTCGGCGTAATATCGCGAATATAATGAAGATTAGAGTACTTTACTGTAAGCAAAGACAGCTCTTTTATAATAACCTGAGCTAAAAATTTAAATAGCATTTCGAAAGCGCAGTAGACATGGGATGAAAGTAGCTTTTGAAGGAAAATTAGAAAGAAGAAAAGGACGAAATATAATTTTGCAACTGTGACTTGACTTTTCTTGACTTGACATTTCTACGATGTGCCGTAGATTCAGGAGTAAAACTAAAAACATAGTAACTCTCAAAACTGGTCGTTTTGACAACAGAAATTCAACTGTCATGATCAGCTACGTAAGCAAGATTTGAATTGCTTTTTTCAGTTTTTGTAGTGCCTTGCTTACACTGCTGATGATGACAACTGAATCTTGTAGTCGAAATGTCCAGTTTTGAGAATAACTGTGGCATTATTTTTTCTCCTTGAGCTCTTTTAGTTTTCGTTTCATATTTATTGTATTCCGAAGTGTAGATTCAACTGTCATCATCAGCAATGTTTGCTTAGCATTACAAAATTAATGAAAGGTTAGGAAAATAAGTTCGACTTTGAAATTCCCCTAAACTCAGTCGCCTCCCCTACACAGAAATTCCGAGCCTGCCCCTAAACCAGTATCCATTATTTGTTTTTGTAAAGACATCTTTAAAAATCTTTTGCAAACGCAAAAGTAATTGCTTTTGATTTGCAAAATCAGGCTGTAAAGATTTTAGGCACTTGGTGCACTGTTAAAACTCTAAAGACTCGAGATAATCTTTAGTTCAAATTCTCGATCTGCAACGTGTCGGAAAAGAATAGCTTTATTCCCCTCCAACTATAATAATTGACGCCCCAATATTCTATTGAATTGGTTGATTTAGGAGAGACCAGGGGGTTTCAAAACCCCCATAATTTTCAGTTATACGCAATGCTGCATCTGTACTTCGATACTTCTAGGGCCCAGAAACTGCGAGTAAAATATTTTTTCAGCTTTTAAGCTCCTTTTCCCCTAAAAACGTTCTAGACCCGCCACTGCATAGCTTTGACGGTCGCGGCCCATCAAGCGAAGGTCGGAGCTGTGGATATTGAGACGGAAGTCTTTCCACTGGTGCAATCTATAGCTTGAGCACGTTCAAGTTTTGAAAATCATAAAAAGCTTTAATCAACTTAATTTATTTCATAAAAAGTGCTCCCGCTTAGCAATTGCAGGTTTAATTATTAATTACTCTGTTCACAAGTCCAATTTATGTGGGCTTGAAGCCCACATTGATGTGGACTTGTTGCTGAGGTCTTGATGTCATAATGACCTTTTTTAAATATGACGTTAAAATTTTAATTGTGATGCAGAAAACCCGCAGCAACAATCCCACATAAATTGGATATGTGGACAGAGTAAGTATGACTCGTTTCAAAAATCGATCACGATCACAATTATGCTTAATTGTGATTTAATTGCAGATAGTTTTATTGTGAAGTTTTTGTATCGCATTTTTGCGAGTAATTTTTTTTCAAGTTACTGTATGAAACTTCCACGAAACCATCAATGTGCGGGAAAATTTCTCGTTTTTTCATTGCTTTTGATGGTCGCCGGTAAGTACATAACGTAGTTACGGTGCTTCCAGCTTTCCTTCATTTTGATAAGCGACAGTGAAACAAAAAATTTCAAATCAGTAACGAGTGGCGGGGCCCATCTTTGCGGCTCAGCGTTTAGGCAAACCACTCCGATGAAACGTGGCACTGAGATTAGTTATTTACGTTTTCTTTTTAATTTTACAGGCTCATTGTCATCTAACAATGTGAGCGCAGAACCATCAACATCAGGTAACTGGCATAAGTCCACAGCAGCTGCAGTGGCAGATGTACATTTCTTTCAGTCCTCGATTTATATCGTTCTCCATTTCAATTTAAGCAGAAACAGTGGCGCACGCCGGAGGGTCCTATGTGCGCCCTCTCAAGTCTTCACCACATTGACACACGTTAAGTTATCACGTATAATTTTCTGAAAAAAATCGTGCTTTTTTGTGGTAAATCTTCCTTGCGCACCTCACTAGCCCACTCCCCCCACAAATTTTAGGGTAGAGTGAACAATCGGCTGTCAGTGTAATCGGCCGTTCGCGACTGTTTTCTTTCTCGTTCATCTGACGTCGAGCGACTAAGGCGGCGTTTCTCAAATTTGGGGTCGCGACCCAAATATGAGTCTACAAGGCATTATAAATGGGTTGCTGACACAAGTAAAGGGCTCAAGTACATTGCTTAGCTTATATCTGAGTTAAAGATTGGTATAATTTGCGTTCTTAAAAGTTCGACTATAATAAAGTGTCTGCGCCTCACCTGACGTAGTAGGGTTGTTCGTGAATTGTCCATTACGTCATAATATTTGTTGTGCTTTATTGTCTATTATGTCTTGGCTAGTGTGAAAGTTCGTCCAATATTCAAGGAAGGGTGAAGCGAAAGATTAGTTGAGTAAAAAGGGTCCTACTACACCGCGAAAGACTGAAACACCGCAAAGGACTTCAAGTTGATGCACTAAACACCGCAAACTACGATAAAGGACCCTAAAACCCTAACCTTAACCCTAACCCTAGCCCTAACCCTAATCCTAACCTAAACTTAACCCTAATTTAAAGTCCTTCGTCGTTCTTTGTTATGGTATGATTACAAGTCCTTTGTCGTTGTTTACGGTGTTTAGTAGATCAATTTGAAGTCCTTTGTCGTTGCTTGCGGTGTTTAGTATGTCAATTTGAGGTCCTTTGTCGTCCTTTGTGGTGTTTCAGTCCTTTGCGGTGTTTAGTAAGACCAGAGTAAAAAAGCCAAAAATTGAAACAAACTTCAATTTCTATGTAAAATTTTTGAAAATAACAGGATAACTGCAATTGAAGTGATCATTAACTTCAAGTCAACACTTGACTTGTAGTGTGACTACCATGACGTCATTCTGGTCTTGCTTCCTGTCCTTTTGCATGTACAAAATGCCTTTTATTTTCAAAATGATTGCTATTTTAAAGCAAATCAACGAGCCACGTTTTTAAAGATTTGTTGCGGTACAAAGTTCCGTTTTTCATGTAGTAAATTTGTTCATTTTTTAAGTATTTAGGCCTATTTGTACGCTCGTTTTAGGTGGGTCGCAACCAGGGCACCGTAGCGCTTGAAATCAATGAAACTATGAAAACAATGAAAGGCGTCGAACCAATGAAAGGAAACGGTTAACACGGGTTTTCGGTATACGTTCCGGTTCGCTCAACGTCCTGGTCGCAATCATTCTTGCAGATAGTGTCTTCAAACGAATTTGGGTCGCATAAAAATGGGTTGGGAAACACTGGACTAAGAGCTAGGGTTAACCCTTAACCCCAACCCTCAAAAGAACGTTAAACGAGAAACGTTGCCGATTGTTCACTTCACCCAAAATTTCTTTGTGGTACAACCCAAAGCAAAAAGGTTGTGGTGAGAACTGAATGGTAGTCCGTAATAGCGTTTCCCAAATGTTGGTCCGCGTAATGTTTTTGCGGTCTAATTTTGTACCGGTACAAAGTTTTTTGATGTTGCTGCATATTACATACTTTGTAAAGAGGGCAATGGGCTTCGCTGGACTCTTTTGGGGGTCGGCATCCAGCATAAAAAGGTAATAACCCTGTTTTCTAACTTCAGATTGTTACGTTTCTTTATGCGAATATGATGATGTTGAAAGCAGATACGTCGTCTCAAAACATGACAAGGAGAACAAGAGTTCATCGCTTTTTCAAAAACATCTGGCCAAAGTTGAAACAGCTGAAGAAATGAATCAGTTTTTGAAGAAAAACGTTAACTGGGAGGTGCATGCCTATCCTATTGTTAGTAATAACTCGTTTCGGACTCCCAAGCGGTTGCAAAATCAAACTTTTCAAAAGTGTGGAGAAAATGTTCGACCCGTTGAAATGTTTGTGCAAGGTTTTTGCTCTAGCAGAGAACCCGAATCAGATAGTCACATCCAACTTTTGTACTCGTACCAATGGCTATATTTGATGATGGGAATATTAGCATTTGTTGGAAACGGAATGGTAATCGTTCACGAAATCAAATCTCTGCGAAAAAGGAGCAAAAAATCAAACCTGTCAACGTCAAAGGAAAAGAACATTTACAAGTTTCTGGTGCTTAATCTGAGCCTTGCCGATTTCCTCATGTCGGTTTATCTCATTGTTTATTCAGTTGCTCTTCAATATACTCCGAACTCATCAAGTGTAATCGATCTTAACTTATGCGGAGCTCTGGGGGTCATCAGCGTTCTATCGAGCCAAGT
Organism: Trididemnum miniatum; assembly: GCA_964006365.1. NCBI lineage: Eukaryota > Metazoa > Chordata > Ascidiacea > Aplousobranchia > Didemnidae > Trididemnum > Trididemnum miniatum. Next base: position 25,778,289 of record OZ023237.1, read on the forward strand.
ATCGGTCACGGTTCTGGTAGTTATTAGCGCGTATCGTTTGCGAGCTATCGTTTATCCGTACAAGCAAGTTCGGATGAAATTACCGATTATATTGATTGCTTTGGCCTGGGTATTTTGGCTTGTTGTTGCTGCATTTCCTTTGCTCAACATTGAACTTGTTTTTGCGCGAGGCATAATTCTCAATGATTCACCGAATTTTGAACAAATGACAAGAATACCTTTCGGTCGAGTCCAAGCATCAATTGAAGGACTTACGAGTCGTATAAATGATACAAGTGATTTTGGTAAATTACTTCATACGCTAAGCAAATTCCCCTCCAAACAAACCACTTTCCAAATCCTAAGCAGTTTTGGTTTTGTAAATTTTGAAACCGATAACTGGAATCTGATTGGTTATTACTACTCCAGAAGAGGATGCACCCTAGAAGTTTTAACTGTGGCAAAACAACCGTTTTCATATTTTTCTATGGCGTGTCTTTTATACAACTTTCTATCGTTTCTTTTCATATTGATTGCGTACATAATTATACTTAAAGACTTATCATCAACTCGGCATTGTATGCGCAGTTGTTTTTCAAAAATAGGCCTAATAACGTCAGAAATTAAGCAGGGAAAGCCTGCACAAATTGACAACAAATCAACAAAAAACAAAAAAATTTATTACCGAATTTTCCTTGTTGTGTTTACTGATATGTTTTGTTGGTTGCCTGTTTGTTTTATTGGATTTATTTGTTTTGTTGAATCGTTAGTCATTCCTGATTTTTATTCAACTGCAAGATTTTCATTAGGAAAACGAGTGATCCCCCTTATTGTACTGACTTTAGTTCCAATAAATAGTGTCGTAAATCCTTACATATATTCTTATCATTTATGGAAAAAAGTTTGTAATAGAACGAAGAACATATCCTAAACCGCAAAAGAAGTAATTGACTGGCAGTTTGACCAATAGCATCCTAAGCAAAAATGATCAGGAAACTCAGACAGCAAAAAAGCAACAGCTACTGTTCAATTACAAAATGGCAACAATAGACTCAACTTGAAAGCTGCTATCATGCTTGACTTATTTTTACAAGTGCTGAGCTTGTGGTTTGAAACTGCGTTTTTACCTAACGCTTGGATTCATTTCCTAACTTACCGTATTTATTTCATTTATAAAGTCATATTCTTGAATTGGATTACTGTAAATCAGCGGTTCTCAAAGTGGTCGATATCGACCCCCAGGGATCAATTGGACCATCCAAGGGGTCGAAAATAGCCAAGGGGTCGAATGGGGGTCAATGAATAACTGCTGGGGTCTACTGGACCCAGTGGCGTAGTGAGAAATTTCAAAAGGGGGAGGCCATGATTTTCTACATTTTTCAAGCGCATTTTTTCGACAGAACAAATTTAAAACTGATTGAGAAACAAAAAAAGCTCTAGGGGGATCCGGGGGCATGCTCCCCCGGAAAAATTTTGAAAATTTACAAGCAGTAATGGCTATTTTAGTGCTTTTTGAGTAATTTTCAGACAAATTATGTTTAAAGTTTTTGCCCCTAATTCTGAGTGCTTCGCCAAAGATGATGCATTTTGTTCGCACATTTTCGACTATGTGTTACTTAAGGCGTAAGGCTTATTGCTATCAAAGACTCGAAAAAGGCTCAAAATTATGAAAAAACTGTATATACCACAAACATTTTTGAAAATGGCTGGTGGGAGGATGCATATCCCTCATTCTACCCCTTTGGCCATAAGTTACAGAAAACATCAAAAGAGTTCGCCATATTTCAGTCACTAGGCACCATTACTTTTACTCTTTTTTACTAAAAGGCAGAGTCAAAAGGGAGGGCCATGGCCCAATGCCCCTTAAATATGCTCCTGACTGGAGCAATAAAGCCTCCGACTCAAAATTATTATTAACCCGCCAAGGAATGTAAAAGACGTTTTTGAACAAATCAAACGAAATTAAGAGAGCTGATTGAATCTCAGCTACAGTAGTTTAAAAGTGCATTCGTTTTAACAAGTTTATTTATTAAATCATCTATTGTGATGGCATCATGAAAACTGTTCTTTTCCCTTGTTGCATCACAAACAGCATCGTCGTGAATGCGGCGCAGTTGTTACACTGGCGGGTACAGCAGTTAGGCATATGCAGTAAGGCGGAGAACAATCGTTGTAAACCTGAGAGATAGCCACAGTAAATAACTTAAAAGTAGAGAAACGGTTGTGCTGCACTGAGAGTTACGTTTTATGTTATGCTTGCATCTGCGGTCCTAAGCATATTTTCTGGTTGCGTATTATTTTAGCATGCATTTCAGTTAAAAACTCGACTTTATTTTGGCGTATTTTGTTTCCTTGTAATTGTTAAGCTAGGCTAGGGGGTTTATAGAAAGTTTTATGCTTGAATTAGGGGTCAACGTGCAAAAAAGTTTGAGAACCACTGCTGTAAATGAATAAAAAATCTTAGATCTAAATTTGACTCTGAAAATTTATCAAATTCAACTTTTTTTATTTATTTGCATTCTTGAGTATTTTTTGTTTTTGTTTTATCTTGTTTTTTCGCATCTTTTACGTTTTGAACAATATATTAGCAAAATATAAACATATCTACATCATCAAAGACTTGGAATCTGTTTTTTTGTTTCGGTCATTTGTCGGTTATTGACCGAATTTTTTGTCAATGACCGAATTTTGTAGGCCAGTTCGGTCATAATGATTAATGGCCGAAAGAAATTGCTGGTATTTCTAGCTTTTTTTTTATATCGTGTTTGAAACTTTTGAAAGATTATGACCCCAATCAGGACACCAAAAATTTAATTGCAATGCAGAAAGCCCTTGGGCTTTTTAAGCGGGACATGTGAGCCGGATACTTTAATGTTTCCTTCCAATAACTGAAGTTATTTTCAAATTACAGTACAGTATATGGAATTAAAGATTCAACAGTGGCCTAATTGAGGGAGACTGCAAAGTAAGCTTGCGCTCTTTGAGTTCGAGTCAGCAGCCACCGGTCACATATGTCAAATGCAATCGGCTCCACCCGCGAATCGAACCCGTCACGTAGGATTTGTCACTTGCGCGTGGTACCGCTATGCCATTTCAGGTAGCACTGCTGACGTTAAATAAAAATAATTTATTTCCACAAGCTTTGGAGGAAAAACGTCTTCTTCTTCAGTTGGTAATGTTGACCATCATCAGGGGTGAATCCAGAGAAGAGATGTGGGGGATGCATCCTCCCATCAGCCATTTTCAACAATGTTTTTGGTGAATACAACTGTTCCATAATTTTGAACCACTTCGATAACAGTAAGCGTTACGTCTTGAGCACGCATAAATCGAAATGTGTGAACAAAAAGCATCCTTTTTGGTGAAGCACATCAGAACCGGGGGCAAAAAATTTTAAAAAATTTGCTAAAAAATTGTTCAAAAAGCACTAAAATGACTATTGCAATATGTAAATTTTCAAAAGTTTCCCGGATGAGCATGCTCTCCCGAACCCCTCTAGGGCCGTTTTTGTTCCAATATTTGGTGTCGCTTCCCTGAAAATTTTTCTGAGTAAGTCCCTGAACGGAAAGAATATTGAAGTGCTTATTTTTTCTCTTTTCTAGGTCTAAACGTTTAAACATCTTTGTATTTAGTTAACAAATAAATATCAAATCTTCGGAACCACTAGCGTAGCCAGGATTTTGCAAAGGGGGGGGGGGGGGGGGTTGAGAATGAGCTTACATTTGACCATAAGTTTTATACAAAAGCGGATCCAGAACGTTTTGGTGGGGGGTGTAATTTTGAATTAGGTTGAATGTTAACTAAATGCAAACACGTTTAGACCCGTAAACGGACGTAAATAAGCCTTTCGAAAATGTTCGATGTCAGGGGCGTATTTAGAAACATTTTTCAAGGAGGGGGTACCAATTTTCGTCACTTTTTCAAGCGCAGTTTTTTTAGGCAGAGTTAATTTTAGGCAACTTAAGCACCAAAAACGACTCTAGGGGGGTCCGGGGGCATGCTAACCCGGAAAAGTTTTGAAAATTTGCATACTGTAATGATCATTTTAGTGCTTTTTGAACAATTTTTTGGGAAAGCTTGTCACATTTTTTGCCTGTAACTTTGAATGCTTCATCAATGATGCTTTTTCTTCGAAATAAATATCAGAAAAAGAGGGATGTATGACGGCATTTGAGACTCAATGAGGGGAGGTTGTAACCCCCCAACCCTCCCTCCCCCGTGGTTACGCCACTGTTCGTGACACTCACGGCATTACGCAGAAGCTCGTAACGAGTGGCGAAGCCCATTTCCGCGGCACAGCACTTGAGTAATAGACTACAGAAACGTTGCAGTGGTGGTGAGCCGTTGGCGACACTGTGTTCAATTTCAGCAGCACGTAAACCGAACCTCGAATCTCCAGCGTAGACAGCGATGTCATTAACCACTAGTCCATCCGTCCGGTGGTATTTAGTTAACATCTAACTTAATGCAAAACTGCATCCCTCTCCCACCAAAATTTTCTGGATCCGCTCCAGGCCATTATTATAGGTACTGACCTAAACTGTCGTTACTACCTAAATTAATTAATTATTTGTTTTTACCGCACCAGCCTTTCAAATTTCCAATTTCAATAATCTCGTACTTCATTAAATTTTATTTTTTAAGAAAATGTTTGAAAAACCGGCCGTTAGCTCAGTTGCTTAGCGCACGCTATCGGTGCGGGAGGTCTGGGGTTCGATTCCCGGGCCGGTCAAATCGGCACAGTATCGCCAACGACTCGCCACCGTTGCGTCGTTTCTTCGGAGCTGTGTTGCCCAGGCGCCAAGCCGCGGAGATGGGCCCCGCAACTCGTTACACGCTTCGGCGTAATACGACGAGTATAATGAAGATTTGATTACCTCTCCTATGAATTGCCACCTTAACGTGGTGGGGAGGTTTGAGTTTTTAATGATCCTTAGAGCAACGCCGTCGGTAGTGTTTAATCACTTCCATCAGGGTCACCCATGGCGGTAAGGTCGAAGGAGAGAAACAGACCAAGTAGCAATCCAATGCTGTAGCTAAATGGAAAGTTGTAATAACAATATTCATGCTGCATCGGACGGCGCGCAGGATAAAAAGGTCCGCGTTCGAGTTTTAGGCAGAGGGACTCGTTCGAAAAATAAGCTACAGTCTCCCCCACAAGCTGACCGTCACCGGAAACCCACCAACGCAGTCGCTAAGCGTTTGGTGAGGCAAATGGGGACAGCGCACAGAAAACGTACTCGAATTGGACCAAACTGCCGAGATCTAGCTATAGGGAACTGGAACGTTTCGTCACTGACAGGAAAAGAGCAGGAGCTTGTTTGCGAAGCCCAACAGTATCGCCTTAATGTTGTGGGAATTTCATCAACAAAGCGCCGGGGTTCTGGAACTGTCGAGTTGAACGGTGGGTGGAAAATTTTCTACTCAGGTGTTGATGCAGCAATGTCTGCTCAAGCTGGTGTTGGCTTACTTGTGAGCCCCAACATAGCTGAATGTGTCGTTGACTGGGTACCACTGGGAGGAAGGGTTTGTCTTCTAAAGCTAAGGCTGCAGGAGCGATCTCTGTGTATATTGCAGGTGTACGCACCTAACATAGAATCACAGTACGAAGCCTTTCTGGAGGAAGTTGAGGTTGCATTGGGAAAAGCAACTTCATCAGAATCCCTTGTCCTTTTGGGCGATTTCAATGCACATGTGGGCATCGACAATGCAACCTGGAAAGGTGTTATTGGGCAACATGGTGACCCTGACATTAACAAGAACGGAAGGTGTTTATTGCAGTTCTGTGCCACCAATGGGCTGTGCATAATGAACACATTTTTTCTGCACAAAAGAATTCATAAGTACACCTGGTACAGAGACTCTCTGGGACAACGCTCCCTGATTGATTTTTGTATCGTTTCGGTGGACTTGTTTTCTACCGTGTCTGATGTCCGTGTTAAAAGAGGGGCTGAGTTGTCAACTGATCACCACCTAGTTGTCTGCACTTTGAAAGCTATGAAACCCTTGAAAAAACGAAAGACTTTTCGACCACGAGAAACTTATCGAATCAAATGGGAATCATTGGCTGACAAAGAGGTACGAACTGCATTTGCAGACAACATTGCATCTAAGTTCAAAGAACTTCCGACCTCTACTGAAGACATTGAAACTGAGTGGTGTTTGTTTCGAACAGCAGTCATTGCGTCCGCTACTAACTGTTGTGGACGTAAGCGTGTTGGAGGGACGAAGAGTAGCGAGAAAAGAACTCCTTGGTGGAACCAAGAAGTTAAAGAAGCTATTCGTGCGAAAAAAGTGGCCTATAAGGCCTGGCTTGCAAATAAGTCATCACTTGAACTTCGTTCGCAGTACTCTAAAGCACGTAAGACGGCAGCCACAAAAGTTAAACTGTCTAAGGAAAGAGCCTGGAAGGAATTTGGAGAAAGGTTAGACGATGATTTCAAAACGGCAAACAAAGTGTTCTGGCAGACCATTCGCCGTTTGCGTGGAAACAGATCTCGAGCCGCTCTCTTTATCGAAGATTCAAATGGTGTGACTCTGAAAGATCAAGATGCTATTTTGAATCGGTGGAGAGAGTACTTTAGTGATCTTTTAAACCCAGTTGATGCTACACCGATACAAATTCACGAAGAACAGGTTGGGGAAGATATTCAGATAACCGAAGCAGATGTGAATGCAGTAATCAAATCATTGAAAACTGGAAAAGCACCTGGTGAGGATGATATCAGACCTGAAATGTTAAAAGCAATGAACATACATGGTGTTCGTTGGCTGACTCGTGTTTGTAAGGTGGCGTGTAGTATTGGTCAAGCACCAAAGCAATGGCAAACTAGTGTCATAATACCTATCCACAAGAAAGGAGACAAGAGAAAATGCACCAATTATAGGGGCGTATCTCTCATATGTGTCCCGGGTAAGGTCTATGCCAAATGCCTTGAAAAGAAATGCCGTGAAATAGTCGAGCCTAAACTAACGGATGCTCAGTGTGGCTTTCGTCCTGGCCGAAGCACAATGGATCAGATCTTTGCTTTGCAGCAAATCTTTGAGAAGTCGTGGGAATATGCAAAAGAGGTCAATGCATGTTTTGTTGATCTTGAAAAAGCATATGATCGCATTCCTAGAGACAAGCTTTGGGCGGTGCTGTTGCAGCATGGCATTGATGGCCAGTTACTAACTGCCATTAAGTCGCTGTACATGCATTCCGAGATCTGTGTTCGTGTTAACAGTGCAACGACGAAACCTTTCAGAGTAAGTGTGGGACTACGGCAAGGCTGCTCTCTTTCACCTATTCTGTTCCTTATTTATATGGATAGAATAGTTAAAAAAAGTGAGTCTTGTGGCGGAGTAAAGATCGGTGAATGCACTGTACAACGTCTGTTAATTGCAGATGATCTTGTGCTACTCGACTCTACCCAAAATGGTCTCCAGCAAGCTCTTGACAGGTTTTCGGATGCATGCTCTGTTGCCGGAATGAAAATCAGTTCAACAAAAACAGAAACCATGTGCCTGTCCAGACAACCAAAGCAGTGCTCTCTCCAAATTGATGGAGTACCACTAAAACAGTCAGAGAAATTCAAGTACCTCGGCGTCTCATTCACAAGGCAGACAAAATAGCGAATTGGATATCCGCATCGGAAAAGCAAGTGCAGTAATGCGCCAGCTCCACCGATCTGTGGTACTGAAACCGGAGCTTTGCACCAAGGCAAAGCTATCCATTTTCAGATCGGTCTATGTTCCTATTTTGACTTATGGCCATGAGTGTTGGATCATGAATGAGAAAGTGAGGTCTCGAGTTGAAGCAGCCGAAATAGGATTCTTGCGAAGAATTAGCGGTTTGACCTTGTTGGACAAGGTTAAAAGTGCAGATATTCGTGAATCTCTAAACATCGAATCGCTGCTTCTCCGACTAGAAAGATCGCAACTGCGTTGGTATGGACATGTGACACGAATGTCCCAGGAAAGAACAGCCAAAAAACTGCTCTGTTCAACACCAATTGGTCGAAGGCCTAGAGGCCGTCTCAGAACTCGATGGCGAGATTACGCAGATCTTAGTTGGTCTCGCCTTGGCATCCCAGCAGAGCATCTATCCTTTGTTGCAGAGGATCGAGATGCTTGGAGGCTCCAACTTGAGCTGCTGCCCCCGCGACCCCCCAAGGATAAGCGGGTCCAGAAAATTGATTGATTGATTGATTGATTGATTGATGTGGCTTTTAAACTTAGTTAAAATATGACCAAAAAATGAATGGAATTGACCGAAAAAATTTATATAAGATTAGCTAAAATCGATCAAATGACCGAAACAAAATTTTGAAAAAACAGACAGCTTGGAATTGTTATATTTTAGAGTCAGATAATTTAAGCCTATTTTTCTGTGATTTAAAAATATATTAAACCTCTCTAATTACTTCGAATATCCTTATTTTCTAGCTAATAGTAGTAGTAGTTGTGTCTTGTATTTCTGCACTGTCAAAATAAATATAACTAGAACCTTTTTTTTTTACCTAAAAAAATTTAGTTCTGATTTTATTTTAGCAAAATCTTGACTTTTTTTTGACCTAACCGCTTTCGTCTATTATTTATGTCTTGTTACACTTTTTTCATTACAAATGTTTTATAATCCGCAATTTACATAAATTTTTGAAGAAGAAGGTACTCTGAACATTTTCTCAATCACTGCCGCCATTTGGCAAAACCCATTATCTCCACTTTTGCACTTTTCGAGAAAATCAAGTTTTAGTTTTCAGGTTTTTTTAAGAATGTTCCTGATTGTAGATTTTTTAAATTTTTGGTTTAATAAAAGTACTTGATCATAAAAGTTTAATAATAAAGTTTAATGTTAATCATTTTAATCAATAAATCTATAAACAGCGTATGAATCGTGCGTTCGATTTTTATCCAAATTTGCATTGAACCCAAGTAACTATTACGTCACCATATTTATTGTTTCATGTTGTTACGCACATTTTTTCACTCGTGACATGAAAATTTTTGAGAAATGCATTAAACTTTGTTTATGACGCAATAACAAAATTAACAATTACAAGTGGAGTTAACAGGTTTTGCCAGATAATTTTTCAAATTTTTGACAACTTTTTGTACAGAAGTGGAGTTAATGGGTTTTGCCACCATAGATAACTCGAAATCGATTTGGAGTACAAACTCGATATTTGCGCACAAGACGGACATTGGAGCAACGACTGAAAAACTGCAAAAAAACGAAATTTCAAAATTTTGGAGTTAATGGGTTTTGCCAAATGACGGCAGATCATTCAGTCTTGGAGCTAATGAAACGAAGCGACGCATGACATCAAAACCTAGGTTAACGAACCATTGTGTGTGTGTACTGGTATCAATATTTGATTAGTGTGTAATATGAAAATTAGTTGTTATTGCAACTGTACTCTACATTAACAGTTTGTTTGTGATCATGGATGTTTCTAACGAAAACCACAAAGTATTTTTACTTGAACGATTTCATGCATAATAACTTAATAAGTGCTGTGCCTGTTTCCTTCTAAATTACCGCACGGCATGCATCAACAGCAGAAGTGTAGCCAAAAAAAAATTTGGGCAATGGGCTAGGGATTTTAGACAATGAGAGAACCCGTTTGTATTCGTCTTACGCAATTGACCTCTACAAGAAGAACCCCACTCAGGGTGCCCCACTGATCAGCTGATATTCATGATATGTATATTTTTTATGACCTGCATGATTTGCAGTAAGAATTTTTTTTCTTCAGAATTAGAACTTAACTTTTTTTTATCATTTACTGCGAACTTAATTGGGTGAGAACTTACCCAGGTGATTGCTGCACGTTGAAAAAATCGCTATGGCTATGTTTTTAAAAAGAACAAAAAATGTTCCAGCGTGATTGTGAAGTCAGAAAAGCGCGATGCGTTTATTGTTTACTCATTTTGTTATGTAACAAATCTTTCTGGATAGCAGAAAAGTTTTTTTAGCTTTCGATTTCATGAATCAATTTGCACTATTGTTGTGAAAATTATCCGAGCACGATTAAATCTTGACATTATTTCGTTGATGACTTTATTTGGCACTGAAGTGGGGCCTTTTTAAAAAGCTACTTCATTCCTTCCGCTCGGATTTAATAAAACATATCATAATTCCAAACACAGTACTGGCCAAGCAAAAAAGCAATTCTTTAAGTTTAGATGCTAATCTAAAAAAAGCTTTGATCAGAAAATAATATCAATGCAGAAATGAAGATTCCAGTTCTAACGTTTCGGCCTTCTGCTAAGTCTAAGTCTATTATTGTCAGCACCAAAAGCGCACTCACTATAGCAGTGAAAAGACTTGATGAATCAGATCCTCGCTTGCTGTACCCTGTAACGTTATGATGTAAAAATCGACCTCTTGATCGAAATTTTAAGCAGCAAAATGATCTGGGTCGGATTAGTGGGAGGGGAGCTATAACCCCCGGCAAGGAGTGTGACACACCTAAAAAAGAGGACGTTAAATCGCGTCCTCTGATAAACAGTCGGTTGCTGACGTCAAAATCAGGTCTGCAGAAAGCATGCCCTCCCATTAGAAAATCAGTCCCGGTGCTCCCCAAGGACTACAGCCCTGACAATAATCCAGCACAAGTGCTTGGCAAGTCTTACTTCGAATCGACTTGTTGCGTCACAGTTGCGACGTCATTAAGCTATTTTTTCGTGCCTACTAAATCCGTGGGCTTAGTGCATTACAATTGAGATTTTCAAGTCATAATAAAAATTCTTTCGAAAAGCAGAGGGCTTGGAATTTATCTGAGTGAGAGAAATACAAAAATTATCAAGCACATTCTTGGGAATCTTGTACAAAAACTCAATGCATGAGTTCGGTTCTTAGCTCAGCTTCTGTTGATTTTTCGAGTGCAAGATGACTTCACATGCGTCCTTCTGTTTGTAGATTATTTGAAGAATTTGTTGCTTGCACAAGAGATTTGTAGTGCCTTGTTTGTTTACATGAAACTGGATAAAAATAAACTAACTAGTTGCTTGCTTAAGTAGAACGGGATAGGTAGGTGCATACATTCTGCATGATTAATTTGCGAATGAATAAAAAAGAATAGAAACTCATCTGAAAGAAAAATAAAGAAATAATGATCAAAAACACTAAAAGCATATTCAAGATAACTCAAACTTGGTTTTGGCATCGATTGAAGGATATACAGCTGCTGGAGAAGGTAGAGGTTACTTAATTGTTCAGAAATTTTAAAATACTTGTAGTTAATGATGACTAAGTGAAATTGGTGTATGTATATCGCGGTTGGTATTCAAAAGGCTTAATCTCAGAGTTTATGCAGTATTTAGCCAAACATGTAGACAAACTTTGTTTACAATACAAAGTTACGAACGGTGCTATACTCTTTTAACTTCCAGCAGATGTTCACGCAAAAACACTAAAAAGTATATTGTCTATATGTTTATTGCGACAATATAAAAACAATAATAAAAAACAATTATACAGAAAGCTGGTATAGCCAATTATCGAAAATGCCCAGTTTTTACCATGGGCGTTTAATTTATGCTTCCTTTTGGCTATAAACTTAATAGCAGGTAAATCTTGATAACCTGTATTTATTTGCATATTTATGATTTATCTTCCTGCTATTACGCAAATGCAATCAAAGCGCTGTAACGAGCTCGCTTATTAATTGCCGGCCACCTGTTTACCGCACCAAGATGGGGGAATCCCGCTAGGTGCCTTTCACAACGGCACAACAAGTGAACTTGCCGGTTAGTCCTCCACACTGTACCTTTAATGTTGAGCGTCAAGCAGGGAAGCTATAAAAAGCAATTTCAAATTCATAGGTACGTTTGACTCGACTAGCAATCAAATACCAGTCTACAGCTCCAGAGGCAGACGCTCTTACCACTCAGCCGTCTACGCTGTCAAAGTATGGCGTTTTTTTCTTACGTGTCGTAAATGTGGATGGAACATCGGATGATAGTCTATAATACAGGGATGTCAACAGCCACTTAGTGGACCAGCTTTGCATTTATTTTGTTCATTTTCTTTTTCTGTTTTTATATTTAAAACCACAAAAAAAATATTTAAAACTTAGCAACTGAGCTAATCGGCCGGTAGTTCGAGAATGGCTTTATTCCCCTTCCAAGTGTAATAATTGACGCCCCATATTCTATTGCATTGGTTGATTTAGAAGAGACCAAGAGATTTTAAACCCCTCATAAATTTTCAATTATACGCATTACTGCTTCTGTATTGCGGCACTTCTAGAACCCAGAAACTGCGACTGAAACATTTTTTCAGCTTCAAAGCCTCTCTTCCCCTTATAACGTTCTAGACACGCCCCTGCATTGCTTTGACGGTCGCGGCCTATCGAGCGAAGGTCGAAGCTGTGGCTGTTGAAACGGCGAATCCCTTTACCAGTGCAAGTCTAGTTTCAGTATGTTAAAGCTTTGAAAATCATCAAAATTTTATCAATTTATCTCATAAAAGGAAAAAAGTGCTCCAGCCCTAAAACTGCATGTTTAACTAATAGTATGACTCGTTTTAAGAAAGAATCTTCATTACAATTATGTTTAATTGCAACGTAATTGCAGGTAGTTTTATTGTGAAGTTTTTGTATTGCATTTTTGTCAGTAATTTCCTTACAATTTACATTTTTGTCAGTAATTTTCTTACAACTGCATGAAACTTCCACGAAACGATCAATGCGCGAGAAAATTTTTCGTTTTTTCTTTGCTTTTGATTGTCGTCGGTAAGTACTGTACCTAATATAGTCTAGTTGCTTTCCGCTGTTTTTCATTTGATTTAACCACAAAAAACAAAATCTTTAAAATGAATTTCAAACAAATCTCATCGCATCTTCATTATACTGGCGGTATTACGTCGAAGCGTGCGGCATCTTCATATTCGCGGTATTACTGTACGCCGGTGGGATCCATCTCCGCGATTTAGCGTCCAGTCAACACAGTTCTTAAGTAACGTCGCAACGGTGGCAAAGAGTTGGTGGGAGCATAGGGTGGCAGTGTGTCCGATTTGAGCGGCTTTAGCTATTTACGCTTTCTTTTTTGGTTTACAGGTCCATTGTCACCTAACAATGTGAGAGCAGAACCATCGACAGCAGGTAATCGGCCCAAGTCTACCGCATCAAAAAGCGGTTTCAGCTGCAAAGCAATAAAATAGTCTTAAGAGCTAGGTGCTCACGTGATGGGGCACGCACGTAGCGGTATTTAACATCCTTTGGTTAAAAAGTTTCGGTCGTTAGCAGGTAAGTAGCTTCCACATGGAAAAACTGCTTAGCCTACTACTGCATCTTGTACCTCTGAGAAGGGAAAGCCTGTGCAAAGGCCCAGAGGCCCACGCCGGGGGTGGGTAACTTTTTTTTTGAAAATAAGGTGCCTATTAAAGATATGTTTTTTTCATTATAGCTATTTGATTTTTCGGCCAAAGGCCTTAAAACCATCGAAGCGGCCCTGATGCTTGTGCACTATTGGAAGGTGTATAGACCTCAATTGTTCTAGATATCCCTGGCAGAGCTTTGTGAACTTTATGTTTATTTATTTATTCATTGCAGACCTTCAGCAGATCCAGTGCACAACAAAAAAAAAAAACATAATTACAAACATAAACAAGAAAAAAAACAGCAATGATAAAACATCATAAATGTAAGCCAGTAAATGTACAAAAGAACTGGCTTGTGACAAAGTCAATCACAACGCACGAGAGCGACAATATACTTATTACTACATTGGTAGCATCTTGTTACAAACATTGCTAGACTCTTTCTTCAAATGGCTGAAAGTCGATATGATAAAGAGGTCAATAGCACAGAAACACTTTAATGCAGTATGCAGGTCGTAAATCTGTTCCAATGGAAGCAATAAAAGATAAAAAAGTTGGAAAAGCACGCTAACAACAACACAAAAACAATGTTACCTAAAAAATAAAATGTAACCGAAAAAAACGAAATGTAACTTTATGACTTCCTAAGTACTAACCGGACACCCCCAAAATTTTGCTTCCACGCTTTACGTTACTTGGAGCCAGCAAAAAATTGTTACTTTTGTAACCAAACATCGCTCTAGTTATCACGCATCTTTTTATAAAAATATGTTTTTTGTTAAATCTCTTTTGTCCAAACATCGGTCGTCCGCGACTTTTCGCTTTCACGTTCTTCTGACATCAGGCGACGTCGAGCGAGTAAGGTTAGGGTTAACACTTAACCCCAATCCTAGGAAGAATGTGAAACAAGAAAAGTCGCCGATTGTTCACTTCTCCCAAACTTCTACGTATACGACCCCGAGCAAACGGTCGCGTTAAGAAACTGAGTGGTACTGGTAGTCTGTATCAGCGTTTCCCACGAAGATGCGCCGGTCCACATAAATGATTTGCAATTTTGTAATGGCAAGAAATTTTTCGATATTGCTTTTTTGCGTGCTTTTTATCGAGATCAATAAGCTTCGTAGGACTGTTTTGGGGTTCGACCACCTGTCAAAAACTTCATAGATCTGTTTTCTATTTTCAGATTGTTGCGTTTCTTCTCGTAAATGTGGTGATGTTGAAAGAGGATTCGTCGTCTTGAAACATGACAAAGAAAACAAGAGTTCACAGCTCTTTCACAAACATCTTGCTAAAGTTGAAACAGCTGAAGAAATGAATCACTTTTTGAAGGAGAATGTTAACTGGGAGGTGCATGCCTATCCTATTGCTACTAATAACTCGTTTCGGACTTCCAAGCGGTTGAAGAATCAAACTTTAGTGTGTTATGGAGAGAATATTGGAGATATAGAATTGTTTGTGCAAGGTCTCTGCTCTACCGCAAAAGCCGAATCAGATGGTCCTGTCGAAGGTTTGTACTCGTATCTTCGGCTATATTTGGTGATGGGAATAGTAGCGTTTGTTGGAAACGGAATAGTAATAGTTCACGAAATCAAATCTCTGCGAAAAAGGAACAAAAAATCAAACCTGTCAACGTCAAAGGAAAAGAACATTTACAAGTTTCTGGTGCTAAATCTAAGCCTTGCCGATTTCCTCATGTCGGTTTATCTCATCGCTTATTCAGTCGCTCTTCATTATTCTCCGAACTCATCAAGTGTAATCGATCTTAACTTATGCGGAGCTCTGGGGGTCATCAGCGTTCTATCGAACCAAGTATCGGTCACGGTTCTGGTAGTTATTAGCGCGTATCGTTTGCGAGCTATTATTTATCCGTACAAGCAAGTTCGGATGAAATTACCGATTATATTGATTGCTTTGACCTGGGCAGTTTGGCTTGTTGTTGCTGCATTTCCTTTGCTCAACATTGAACTTGTTTTTGCTAGAGGCGTCGTCCTTCATTATACAACAAGTTTTAAACAAATGGCAACTTTAGACTTCTGGCGGATCCGGAAATCGATAGCAGAACTTACGAGTCATATAAATGATACCAATGATTTTGGAAAACTACTTCATACGCTAAGTAAATTCCCCTCCAAACAAACCACTTTCCAAATCCTGAGCAGTTTTGGTTTTGTTAATTTTGAAACCGATAACTGGAATCTGATTGGTTATTATGACTCCAGAAAAGGATGCACCCTAGAAGTTTTAACTGTGGCGAAACAACAGTTTTCATATTTTTCAATGGCGTGTCTTTTATACAACTTTCTATCGTTTCTTTTCATATTGATTGCGTACATAATTATACTAAAAGACTTATCATCAACACGGTATTGTATGCGCAGTTGTTTTTCAAAAATTGAAAAGGGAAACCCTGCGCACATTGACAACACATCAACAGAAAACAAAAAAATTTATTACCGAATTTTCCTTGTTGTGTTTACTGATATGTTTTGTTGGATGCCTGTTTGTGTTATTGGATTTATTTATTTTGTGAAATCGATAACAATTCCTGATTTTTATTCTATCGAACGGCTCCCATTCCCTAGAGAAGCAATGCCTCTCGTTGTGGTGGCTTCAGTTCCAATAAATAGCGTCGTAAATCCTTATATATATTCTTATCATTTTTGGAAAAAAATTTGTAGAAGAACAAGTAGAAACGTATAACTTCTGTAAACTTTGCAAATAATTAAGTTACTTAATCGAGAAACCAAAATCTTTGGAACACGCAGCAAAAGTAGTTGGGTACATACCGGTAGGCCTAGTACCCAAAATATGTAGGCACGATTTTGAGTACTAAAACTGAGAAATGCAATCGTGTGAATTGGGTTACCCAAACTTCCAATCCGATTGAGTTTCAGTCACGCACGTTATGCAAAAGCTTTCTTATACAATGTAATAAGTAGTTCCAAGAAGTTATATCATCTTTTGAAGGAACAGTGATATCGCATGATCGCATCATTCTGAACATTCTTATTAAAAATATAAAGTAACAAATCATTGATAAATAATGTTTCGCTTGTGGTACTTACGAAAATACTTCAGAAAGAATTTGGATAATTTCTTACCCTAAGCTGAACTGTTGCTTGTCAAAACTTATTTAAGCCAATACATTTGCAAACTTTACGTTGTTTTTGTATTCATCTTGTTTTTTTCCTCGTTGTCAGCAATTTAATTGCAAAATAAACACATTATCTACTTTAAAAATTAGAACCCACTTTCTATTTGAGCAATTATATGGTTGGAAGTTGTTTCAATGAAACACAATTACAGAAAGGGCAAAATAAAGCTATTATTATGCGTTTTTTCGCTGCATCGTCATTGGTCAATCGAAAAAAAATAGCTTGCATGTCCTATACCATTACTTCCAACTAGCGGTTGACTACTGTTACGTGATGAACAAAACAGTTCATCAGCATGACGTGAAGATTGAAGTCTCGCAACAACTTCATTTTGTTCAAAGAGATAGAAATGCAGACAAATTCGTTGTGTTGATTTCTGTAACAAAAATCGTTTGACGCAGCGCCTTTGAAGGTGTGTGTAACGCAAATCGAATTCAAGATTTGCAGTTTATCAAGTCAGTTGATGATCGCGGGTGTAATCGCTGTGCTTTTGGCGTCTGCGCGCGTGATTGCGAGATACTGCTTGGCGGTTTGTGAAGTGTACTTTGTTGATTCGATTTTCTCGCATAGCTAGCTCGTAGTGTTAGTTAGGGTTGCAGCTATGCAGTGCAACTGTGTTTTGGAATGGGGTCGATAATTTGGCTCATAATGAAGTGCTGAGCTGTGTTAGCAGAGAAGAGGAATAGACATTTAGAAGAAAATAACTGTAGGGTAATTCCGGGAGAGATGGCCATCGAGGGGAAGTGGCCATCAGCCGCTATATTCTTGGTTTACATGCTACGCAAGATTGACTTCGTTAGTTTTAAATCGGCACGAGGTGCAGCAGCATATCTGAAATTGCTGTCGAAATTTGCTAAATTTTTTGAGATATAGCCGAAATAATTTTTTAAGATTGGGTGAAAATTCTCAGCAAGATATAGATAGCATGTAGTAATATTTTCTGTCGGCGTATTTTCACTCCACAATCTTCGGATTAGAGAAATTACAGTTCGAAGAATGTAATCAAAAAACGGGTACCTCCTGAAAGCTACTGTAGTTTTCGTACAACCACGTTGGTAGCCATCTCTTTTTAAGTTATGGGACAGATGAACACCCACTTATAAAGGTTAGATGGCCATATATCTTCGAGCATAGGGGAAGGCGGAGCAAAGTGGTCATGTGGGGCAAAGCGGACACCTCCATGCTATCACAAAACCAAAAGTCAAGAATTCTTTTTTTTGTGCGTAACAGCTACAATTAGCAGCAAAAGCGTTTGACAAAAATTGTTGGCGACACTGCTTTGTTTTGTTTCGAAATAAGTTAATCAGCTTTTTTTTTGCAGTTGCGATGTAATAAAGGTGTAGCATAAATAACGATATTTTTGTGGTTTTACTATAATTTTTTAAAGTTTTTTTTTAGTTTTTGGCAGTTAAGGTTAATGCTTTACCCTTGCACCAGATTTCATTCATTAAAGATTAGTGCTTTTTTCAAAATTAGCATTTATATACACATACCGTCGTGGGGCAAAGCGGACATCAGCAACTAGGGCAAAGCGGTCAGAGTAGCTGCCTAGATGTGATGTGTGCTGCTGGTAGGTTAGGAAATCTAGACGTATATGAGTGGTATTCCTACCAGTGTAAAAGTTTATAAAATGTGTGTTAATGTGTATAAATGATTTTAACCTGTACTTGATAGCAAAGTGATGTTAATGGGTACCTATCAGCCGTCGATATTGTAAAGCTTTGATGCCACCCTGGCAAATGTCGTGCTAATTCAAGCACTTGTGCAAATAAGTAGATCAGTGCAACAAACAATCAACCGAACTTAATAAGCTGTCAATAAAAATTGCTACTAGCTGTTGTAAAAGTGATATGGGGCAAAGTGTCACCTGGTGTCCACTTTGCTTCAAGGCTGGGGCAAAGCGGTCACAGTACTACAAAATCAAAAAAACAAAATTTTACAAAAAAATTAACAAAAAATGAAAGTTTGTTCATTAGAAAATGTAATATAGTGGTGTCCTAGTCTCCCCAACATAATGAATGCACAACTTTATCAACAGGAAGGAAAAAAATTGAGTTCAAAATTAAGGGGTTCGCTTTGCCCCACCTTCCCCTATGCTTCTATGGGCAAACTTCACATATGGCATCATAGCAACAAGTAAACCAGTTTAATGCCACGGTAAAGCGCTTGCAAGCCTATAGGACTAGCATGACTGACTAACACAAGCGTTTCGAGATAACCAAAATTCTGCTCAATCCAGGTTCCATTTGCGGCAGCGCAAGAATAAAACAGCGTTATGACAGACTGAGTGTAACATACGGTACATGTCCATTTTCGTTTGTTTTACGATAAATCTTTTTCATTTCGTGAAGCAACTATATTGGCCATCTCACCTATACTTCTCAGGTGAGATGGCCGATGACGTCATTTTTAAAATGTGAAATATTTATTTTGTGTGAAACAAATTTAAACTGATGAGACGCGGGAATGCAACTCTGGTCCTTAACCGTAGCAACCACCTTTTTAAGTACGTTTAAAGCAAGTAGGAAGCAATCCACGGAGATTTATAAATAGCATGGCCATCTCTCCCGGAATTACTCTACAGCGTAAATTATAATGCATTATTTTATTTATTGTTTAGATGGAAACAGAAAATTTAACGAACAAACGAACAATACTCATACGTTATTCTTTTTTTTTTTTTTTTTTTTTTTTTTTCGATTTAGAAATTTCGGTCATAGTCCAAATTAAATTTGTAAAAACCGAAAAAAGTTGAAGCCATTTCGGTCAATTGATCGAAGTAAATATTTTGCCAATAAGCAAGTAGCAATTGCTAACGAACTACCGGTGTCAGGTTTAACAGACATCAGGGACGGCGCCAGCCAGAAATAAGTATGGGAACAAACCAAGCGACGAATTTTTGTACAAATTTAGACTCTTTCAAGAAGGCATGGGGAGCCTCCCCAGAAAATTTCGAACTTGATTTGGTGCATTCTGGCGTATATTCAGGAGGATTTTTCGTCGAAATGGGGACTTATTATGAAGTAAAATCAGAATACTAGTAAGCTTAATTGTTCAGAAATTGACATTGCCTTCGGTTATCGTGCTTAGTAGCCTCGTAGCCCGATTCTGCAGTACAGTGTGCTACTGTACTTCAAAGTAAGCTATTTAAAAAAAACGGTCCACCCTGCAAGTCTTCGACCAAATTTAGTGAAACATGTAGCCTGTCCACATGTCCAATTTATGTAGGCTTTTGCCCCACGTTTATGTGGGCTTGTTGCTGTGTGCTTTCTGCATCACAATTAAAATTTTAATGTCATAATTTAAAAAAGTGATTATGACATCAAGCCCATATGAATGTGGGCCAAAAGCCCACATAGATTGGACATGTGGACAGGCTAATGGCGTATTATAGAGCCATTTTTTTTGACCTAAAAAAATATATTTTTGACTTTATTTTTGTAAAATTTTGACTTAACCGCTTTCGCGTATTATTTATATCTTGTTGCATTTTATTAATTAAATATGTTTTATAATCTGCAATTTACATAAGTTTTTAAAGAAAAAGGTAGCCTACTTCGAACATTTTCTCAATTACTCAGTGTTTGAAGCTAATGCGACAAAACGACGCATGACGTTAAAACCTAGGATAACGAGCCATTGTGTATACCGGTATCAATTAGTGTGTAATACAAAAATTGCGTTGCTATCGCAACTGTACTGTACACTAACAGTATGTCTATTATTTTTTTAACGAAAGTCACGCAGTATAATTACAAGGACGTTTTATTGTAATACAGCATCATATATTTTTTTACGTTCTTAACACCAAAATTTCTGTCTTTTCTCAGTAATTTGTTGAGCATAGAAAACGACCTCTCAACAGCAGCGGAGGTTGGCTGAGCTTTTTGCAATAGTGCGTAGCTGTTGGGTCAATTGTCAAGTTGGTACAGTTTGTTGTTGTTTCTAAATCAGAGTTGGATAGTCGTTTGTTAATGTATATAGTCTTTAACTGCGCAAGGATCATCATCGAACTGCATATTCTTCAGCAGTCCGTATGCTTTGGTTATTGTGCAGACACTTCCTTCTAAGAACTCTACGTTGGCTGCTAGAGTCCAGTATTGATTTATTTTAACCAAGTCCGACACCAAACCTTCCACATTGATAGCGTCTTTTGCTCTGCTGACTAAGAGGCCTGCACTTGTCCAATTGTTGACAATGGTACGAACAGCTGGAAGGTTCTCACTATAATATAAGGCAGCTCTAAGCCAAGTTGCCCATCTTGTAATTACAAGGTCAGGAGGAGATGGCAGACCAGCATCATGAAAATCTTTCTTGCGATCTTTGTTTTTGATTGTTGCTGCCTTGATCGTTGCTATTACTTCATCAATATTTTTAAAATGAGCACGCACACGCATAGCGCAGTTATGTAGTATTAAGTGCGCAACGCAGGTGACATGCATCAAAGAAGGGTATAATTCCTTTAATGTCTTTCCAGCCGAAGACATGTACCGAGCAGCATCAGTCAAGAACAATGAAAAATTCTCGCGTTTTATTTCAAGTTGTCGCAATATGTCATCCACAGTGTGCAGAATAATACTGCTATTAACATTGCGACCGCTGTCAAGTGGATGGCAATTAACGAGGAATGTCTAATTTGGAGCATCTAAGCTGCCCACAAGCACACTAATATACTTTCGTTTAGCAACCTCTGCTTCATTCACAATCAAAAAAAATTTTTTGTCACGAAGTAATTCTTGAATTTGTTCCTTTTTTTGGGATGCCAATCTAGCAACACATGCCCGGGCTGCAGTTTCCGAAGGCAATACTTTTCCCATTCTAGCAAACAGAGACTTTAAAGAAGGATGGTTCAGTTTATGAAGTGGGATATCTGCAGCTAAGAATGAAGAAACAACCTGTTCCTTGAAGTTTACTTGATCGAAATGTGAAAAGGTTTGCTTACTTTGAGATTTGCTCTTCGTCTCCAATTTTCCTTGGTTTTGCTTATTTTTTCGGTGGCTTTCCACAAAAAACTTTTTGTCGCATTTGACTAACACGTCGCAAAGGTTGCATCCCAAGTCGCCGGCAGGAGTTGCCGAAAATTCATCCGGATATTCCTGGCAAGTTTGCCTAACTTTCGCTATAGAAAATTTGGCTTGTTCTGGCACTCTTTGCTTTGCAAGCTACAGTACAACCTAAAAGACCACGTGTAAAGAGCGCAAGGCTTGTATAGGATTAGATAAATTGTCTAACAATAATTATGTGTTTATGCATCAGCAATGACGTTTCATGCATAATAAGTGCTATTTCCTTCTCAATTACCGCACGCATTATTGTGACGATAGGCCCTAATTATTACAGTATCACGGCAAGGAATGAAAACGAAAATAGGAAAATCGTGAAAATGTTAAAAAAACAATGACACTGGCAGAATATGAGAAGTGTGCAACGGTCAAAAGGTAGTATCTTGCGGTCAAATTATACATTTCTGGGTTTCCTTGACGCTTTATCTAGTGATTTCTTAAAATTTTTGTCGTGTTTTAAAGACAGGAAACCAGAGGAGGATCCACGTCTGCCCCCTCCCCTACCCCAGAAAAAAAATTAACGGATTAGCACGATTTACAAAAATGGGCCTGAGATGAAGTGGGGGGGACTAGTCCCCCCATTGGCGCAGGCATTGGCAGACATCAAACTGATCAAAGTAGGTTTTATTTGTGTTGCGGTTACAAAAGAGTAGGTGTATATTTCGTTCAACGTTTTGTTACTTCAAAGGAGCATGCTCTCGAACCCCTTTAGAGCCTTTTTTTTATTCTCAATATGCTTCAAAATAATTCTGCTGCAAAAAAACTATGATACGCTTGAAAATATGTCAAAATTTGGTGCCCTCTCCTTCAAAAAAATTTCTGAATACGCCGCAGACTTGAAAACATATTTCAAAGGGCTTTTTACCTCTTTTTTGAGTCTAACGTCTTTGTATTTATTTAACATTCAACCTAATTCTAAATTTCATCCCCCCCTCACCCAAATTTTCTGGATGCGCTCCCGAGGGCGGGATCGATTTTTTTAGAAACTCTCCCCCTTTGAAAAATGCTGAGTACGCCCCTGGGCGTGTATTACCATCAGTATCATGTCTTTTATTGGTTTATTGTTTTGTCAGCAAGTACCGGTAGGCTAATGTAGTTAACTGCAAAAACAGCCAGTTCAGAATTAATCTAATGTAAAATTGCAGTAACCTTTATACTTGCTGTTAGATTCTTTCCATACCAGTACTCCTTCAGCCAATGTGAAGTTATGATCAATGATGCAAAGAAAAATTACAAAATTACGTTTGGCCAAGTTTGCATTTCAAACAACTAAAGAGCAGTGTCCTTCCTGGCCTACCGGACGGGAAGTCATGACGACTTCCTCTTGTTGGGTCAGAGGCGATAACAGCACTCCATCACCAACAGTGCAAAGCACTCCAGTAAATCGTACCGTTGTTGGTGATGGAGTGCTGTTATTGCCTCTGACCCAACAAGAGGAAGTCGTCATGACTTCCCGTCCGGTAGGCCAGGAAGGACACTGCTCTTTAGTTGTTTGCTCTTCACCCTGGCCACGTAAAGAGTTTGACTGGAATGGTGACGTAGCCACACGAGTGGATATGCGTACCACAAAGGTTAAATTCTTTAAGAAATATTTATTCGAAGGGATGAGTGATCCTGACAAGATCATTCGTCCTGGAAGATGAATGTTTCTTACCTGAGGGCGGCTGATGAAGGCTAATAGCCAGAAACAGCGCTGTCTCGCTCTACGGTACGATTTGCATTTCAATATTATGAAATTACTGAATGGGAAAATATTGAAGAGAGTTTTGTGCTTCTTTGCGAAGGCTTCTTTGATGACTGATTTATTGTTTTGGTGCAACATCTCGATTTATGTGGAACAATTGTTGAGAACTGATCTATTTTTTAGAGTGAAAAAGTTTTATATAGCTTTGCGAAGCAAATGCAGATTCTGTGAACTGGAATGTTGATGACTGACGCATTGTTTCGGTGCAACATCTTGATTTATGTGGAACAATTGTTTAGAACTGATCTATGTTTCAGAGTATGAAAGCAAGGCAAACACAGATTCTATGAAATGGAATCTGAAAATATCTTGACAAACACTTGCTGTGTGTGTACTGAACTTGATACAAACAGTATTGTATGTAAAATCTACTCCATAGGTTTATATTCAGCAAACGCCGTAAGTTTGTACTCTGCAGATGCTGCCGCAGCCCATGATTTTTTATTTTCAAAAACTTTTCTCTAACCTGAACTTGGCTTTTACACTTTTGATATTTCTTTTTTGTTTTTGAGCAAATGACATGTGTTCAACGTACAGTGTCGTTGTGACTCGCTTTCAGTTTAATCTATTTTCACAAATCAATACAAAGTAAAGTTGCAATTGAATTTTATTCAATAATTGTGTATTAGTCACCGTATTATGGTAGAATACAGTTATACAGTTACATCAATACCTTAGACAGTATTTAAGTTTTGATAATCTTAAAATAGACAAAAAATGATATAAACTGTGTAGAAAAAACACAACAACCCTTAAAAAAATTATGTACCCCCCACTCTTAAATTATGGCACCAGTATTAAATTCACACAGCTCGAAAATTATAGATTTGTTAAGAACAATTAAAGATAGTTTTCTCCTATTTTTAAACATGCATTAAAATCACATACACAGCACAGGGCTTGGCTCATACTTTTAGCTCTGTTGCAACAAAGGACTTTGCTTTAGGACAGGGGTTCTTAACCTTTTTTGTCTCGTTTACCCATTGCCGAAAGAAAAAAGTATAATTTACCCCCAATGTACCACTACTGCTTTTTCTCTACTGAAAATTAAAGCTTTCTTAGTCTTTAATTCAGAACATTTACCCCCTCGCTAGGCAAAATTTACCCCCTATTAAGAACCTCTGCTTTAGCATATCCAGTGCGTGTGACAAAATAATACAGCACAAAAGAAACTCACCCACAGACATGATTGGGCAAATGTTACATCGCAACATCAAACTTCGAAGAAATATTGACAACAAGAAGTCAATAGTACACAATGTGCTCCAGAGAAGATTGATAGTAACAGCGAGTCGTTGTGAGTCGTTGTGATTCTTTTAAAAAAGCGAGTCGTTGTGATCCTTTTAAAAAAGAATGTCACTTTTGGCAATTCTAAGGTCCACAGCAGATTGCAATGATGCGAGATCCTTCATCACAATATGTCAATTTTTTGAAAATATTGCCTTCAAGTTGGCATTAGTGAGTTAGTTAGTTGCATAGCGCTATAACGAGCTCGCTTAGGAGTTGCCAGCCATCTATCTACCACACCTAGATGGAGGAATCCCGCTAAGTGCCTTTCCCAACGCCACAACAAGTAAACTTGCCGGCTTGTTCTCCACACTGTCCCTTTAATGCTGAGCGTCAAGCAGGGAAGCTGTGAATACCAATTTTAAAGTCATTGGTTTGACCCGACTCGGAATCAAACCGGAGTCTACAGCTCAAGAGACAGACGCTCTATACCATCTTTTCTTTAAGGAGAATCCCACGATGTTGTTTTCTGCAAAGAACTGCAAAAGCTTTGCTTCCAGCAGTTTCTGTACTTGTACCACCAGGCATGCAACAATATTTGCCTCTTTAACACGAACACTATTACTGCACTGCAGTCTACCGGTACCATGTTAGTCTGAAACCTACGCTAGGGTAATTAACAAAATAACATCATGCAATAGTTGTAGTGCAGGGTGTTTATAAAGTCTTAGGGCCTATACAATTTCAAAATGTTTTTTATGAAGTCAATTCTCCAAATATCTCAACTAGGTTGGTTTGATTTCAATCAGAGCTGCTTAAAGTTTTTATTTACAGTCTGTGACAAAAGTTAAAGACACTTCGCGTTCTTAAACATTTCAGTAAATTTAGCTGATTTTAACTAAAACGCATTCTTGCAAGTGCAGTAAGTTAATGAACAGGATATTAAGAAACATTGTTCTAAAAAAATTCTATACTAAGGCAGAAACAAACACATTATGACGTTACAACACTCATTGGTTTTTGAGATAAGCGCGTTTAAAGCTACAGCCAGCATGAAATGTAAGAGGTAAGTGTCCATAAATTCTTGTCACGGACTAAAATAAAATTTGGCGTTCGGACAAAATTTTTATGTTTTATGAATGTGTTAAATAAACACTTAATAAATGATTAGGGGTTTATTTAACACATTTATGGAACACTTGAAAATTATATCTGAAACAAAACTTTATTTTAAAAAATAACTTTAAGCAGCACTTAAATATAGGCTGTGGTTATTTGTACGAGCCCGTACAAGTAAGCTCTTTGTTTCTTTTATTATCCCTTTGCGCTCTTCATGATTGTACGAGAGTGTGACAGAGTAATAAAATAAACCAAAGAGACAAATGTTACAAGCCCGTAAAAATAGCGACTTCCTAAAATAAAACCATCTTGGTTAGGATATTTTAATAATTAATTCAACAGAAAACTTTTTGAAATTGTGTGAAGACTTCTTTTGTTTTTTTAAAAGTCACATAATTGCATCTTGGGTTTTTATAATAATACATCATAGAAGATGCCGTGGCTGAGCATCAAGCTCGCGAAGTCGGTTTTGGAGCCCAGTGCACCAACCACTCCGCCATCTCCATGTACTTACTTCAGGACTTTATGAACACCCTGAATGTATACACTGACTACAAAAGTTTTAATATTACCATCATCGTCAACATAAGTAGCAACACCTGCAGTAACTCGAATTAAACACTGAATCTCAAAACCAAAATGCTGAAATATAAAATTCTTTGATCATTTCACGTAAGTCAAAAAAAGGCTTGAATTTGGTAAAATGCTTGGCAACTAATAATAGCATGAGTTGGTATGTATGAACTAACTCACTAGGCCTACTGGTTATGTCATAAACACACTACACAGGCTGTTTGATTATGGTCGGCTTATCAAGTGGTGTAATTTGACCTTACTCAAATAGAATAACAACTAGGAAAAATCAATCTGCTACTCTCAGTTTGCATTATTTTTTGTATACAATACATTCCTGGCAGGTTACGGACAGTGGAAAAAAATAAAATACAGCTAAAATGGTTTTATATTAAGCCCCATAGCACAACACCATGCCGAAGCAAAACTGATAAAAATCCATTTCTACTCAGTTAGCCACAAGGGTAGATTCAGGGGGAGGGGGTTAATGAGGGGGATGCATCCTACCGCCAGCCAACCTCAACAATTTCTTGATGAATAAAATTTTTTCACAACTTTGAACCTCTTGATTTAACAATAATTCTTATGTCGTAAAAGCGTAACCACGCATAAATTGAAAACGCGCGAACAAAATGTGCAACTAATTTGGTGAAGGACTAGACTAGTCTAATTAGGGGCAAAAAAACAAAATTTGCGTGACAAATTGTTTAAAAAGCACAAAAATACCTATAAACAGTACCAGTGCATAAATTTTTAAAAATTTTCTGGGGTAGCATACTCCCGGACCATCCTTGAATCATTTTGTTCTCCAATTTGCTTCAAATTTAACTTCGCCAGGAAAAATAGGCAGTGCCGTTGGTGGCAAAATACCGTCAGAGACAAAATTTTGCCGTTGGCGGCAAAATAGACACTTCCAAAATAATGTTTAAAAAAAGTCAAAAATTGCTAAAAAAGTTTAATTATAAGCTACGGTATCCCCTCACGTGGACACATTTTAAAAAGGTCTTAGCCTACTTACATCCTTTTCTGGGTCTAACATTTTTGTATTCAGTTAACATTCAAACTCATTCAAAACTGCATCCCCCCACCAAATTTTTTTGGTTCTGCTCCTGGCTAGCAAACTCATGAGTTTATGACCTCAAAGCCTTTACCAGTTTAACCTACTACAATGACTTGTGCTGAACAGCTGAAGTTCACCTACCTTTACGTCTCAATTTTAACCTATTACAAACTTTAGCCTATCTTTTTGGTAAACATATTTACCCGTAGTCTGACTTTGAAACATAATCAAGACAATTGGGACTTTATAAGCGTCAAAAATCTGTAGCAAGCATTGATCCCTGATTAACCTGCGTTTATTTGCGTTGCTTTCACAGACTCAAAAGCAAAAAGTGTTTGGCTATCGCCAGGTGGCGCATTTAAAGTGCCCGGACACTGCCTCGCACCGCTTGCACCGAAATTTCATTGAGCTTCCAGACTAGGTATTGTAGAGACTGTGGTAAAAGCGTGCTTGTCTGTTTGTTCTCCACACTGTCCGTTTATGCAGAGCCTATAAGGTTAGATTAATTTCCTTTTTTTAATCCGCAACCGTCATGCAGAAAAAAATTAGTGCCCGTAAGCCAGAACTACTGTAAAACGTTTTTCTTTACTTGTTTAGCATAGGAGAGCCTGTTATCACTTTGAATTGAGTGACCATAGATACACGTATATCAGATAGCTTTTAACAGCCAAAATAACTCATAGTTAAAGACTCGACAACTGTGATTCAGTTTCTTTGTTTGACGTTGAGCATTGAAACAAGTCAAACAACCGTGTGAAAAACAAGCCGGTAAGTTCACTTGTGCAGTTGGGAAAGGCACCTAACAGGATTCGCGCACCTTCAATAGATAGACAGGTCGTAGTGGCGTCGTAAAAAATATTTAAGGGATTCATGACTGTGGCATAGCCTATTATGCATTGCAGCTTGCAGGAGGACAAGCAGCAGCAAGCTATGAAGAATTCACATGAATGCCGTTGTTTTCGGAAATCTGAATGATAATGAAAGTCCACTGTTTAGATTTTGGTTTATCGTTGGTATAAAGGTGGCTGCTTGACTCTTATGACCTTGAGGAAAAGTTGTATCACGCTGCTGCTTTCAATATCTGCATAACGCTGTAGGTTTTAGCTGCATGCAGCAAAGGAAAAAAAACATAAAATTTAGGTATTCACTAAAAATTATTCAGAATTTTGAACTTGGATGTTTAGGTAAAATTTTTTTTTATTCGATATAAAGTTGGGTAAATATTTTTTAATAATACAACGAAATTTTTTACGTTTGGGTAATTTTCAAAAATACCCAAAATTATTTTATTAAGTACAAAAAATTACCCAAAAGTGAAAAAGTTGCAATTGGGTAAAAAGTATGTTTACCCCCAAAATAATTAGGTAAAAATTACACTTGCCCACAAAATTTTGTTTACCCAAAAACTTTTTTACCCAAAAAAATTTCCAAGGTATGTTTTGGGCATATCGATTTATGCTCACAATAATTTGGGTAAAACGTGTTTTACCCAACTATAAATTGGGTAAAGTGGAGTTTTGCCAAAAGTTCTACCCAATTTTATTTGCAGTGTATCCTCAGCAAGAAATAATCATAGGGAGCTGAAAATTTTCTCACTCTTTCAGAGAAATCACGACTTAGCGGCTGAGCAATTAAAATGCAAAAGAGAACGTAATATACATCAACAGCACAAGTGTAGCCAGTAAAAAATTTAGGGTATGGGCTAGTGCTGGATTTTAGACAATAAGAGTCACCCGTTTGCATTCGTCTTACGCAATTGACCTCTACAAAAACAGCCCCGCTCAGGCTGCCCCACTGATCAGCTGGCATTCATGATATATGCATATTTTTTATGACCTGCATGATTTGCAGTAAATATTAAATACTTCAAAAGTAGAACCTAGCTTTTTTTATCATTTATTTCGAACTTAATTGGGTGAGAACTTAACGAGGAGATGACTGTACGTTGAAAAAATCGCTATGATCATGTTTTTGAAAAGAATAAAGAATGTTCAGCGTGATTGTGAAGTCATAAAAGCTTGATGCGTTTATTGTTCACTGGTTTTGTTATGTAACAAATCTTTCTAAATAGCTGTAAAATATATTTAGCTTTCGATTTCATGAAGCAATTTGCACTATTGTTGAGAAAATTATCCCAGCACGATTTATCTCGATATTATTTGATTAATGACATTATTTGGCACCGAAGTGGGGCATTTTTTAGAAGCTGCTTCATTTCTTCCGCTTGAATTTCAATAAAAAATTTCATAATTCCATTTAGTACTGGCCTAGCAAAAGAACAATCATTTAGATGCTAATCAAAGCTATAATTAGAAAATAATATCAATGCAGAGATAGAGATTCCAGCCTCAACGTTTTGGCCTTCTGCTAAGCCTAAGTCTATTATCAGCACGAAAAGCGCACACACTATAGCAGTAAAAAGACTAAATGCATCAAATTCTCGCTTCCTGAGCCCCGTAACGTTATGATGTAAAAATCAACCTCTCGATCGAAATTTTAAGCAGCAAAATGATCCGGGCCAGATTGGTGGGAGGGGAGCTATAGCCTCCGGCAAGGAGTGTGCCACACCCAAAAAAGAAGACGTTAAATCGCGTTCTCCGAAAACAGTCGGTCGCTGACGTCAAAATCAGGTCTGCGGAAAGCATGTCCCCCCAAAACAAAAATTAGCCCCAGTGCTCCCCAAAGTCTACAGCCCTGACGATAATCCAGCACAGGTGCTTGGCAAATCTTACTTCGAATCCATATGTTGCGTAACAATTGCGAAGTTATTAAGCCATTTTTTCGTGGCCAACTAAATCCGTGGGCTTATTGCAACATAATTGTGATTTTTAAGTCATAATGAAAATTCTTTCGAGAAGCGGAGGGCTTGGAATTTGTCTGAGTGACAGAAATAATAAAATATTGTCAAGCACATTACAGTATTAGGAAGCTTGTTCAAGAATTGAATACGTGGGTTCAGTTCTTAGCTCAACTTCTTGTGCTTTTTCAAGTGCAGCATGACTCGGATGCGTGCTTCTGTGCGTAGATTTTTTGAGCAATTTGTTGCTTGCGCAAGAAATTTGTATAGTGCCTTGTTTGTTTACACAATAGGTGTGAGAGATCTGATTAATTCGCGAGTAAATAAAAAAGAATTAAAATTTCACCAGAAGGAAAAACAAAAAAAATGACAATGAAAAAGACTAAAAACATAGTCAAGATAACTAAAACTTGATTTGGGCTTCGGTTAAAGTAACAGTTGAAGATGATTAGAGGTTACTTGTTCAAAAATTTTAACATATTTGTTGTTAATGATGACTAAGTGAGATTGGTCTAGAATATTGCGATTGGCATTTCAAAGGCCTATTTTCAAAGCTTATGCAGCATGTAGCCAAACATGTACTGTAGATAAACCTTAGTTACAACACAAAGTTATAAACGGTTCTATATTCTTCAA
This sequence comes from Trididemnum miniatum, assembly GCA_964006365.1. Taxonomy (NCBI): domain Eukaryota; kingdom Metazoa; phylum Chordata; class Ascidiacea; order Aplousobranchia; family Didemnidae; genus Trididemnum; species Trididemnum miniatum. The sequence continues at coordinate 25,808,951 of OZ023237.1, forward strand.
ATTCCAGCATGAGTTCACGCAAAAGCACTGAAAAGTATATTGTTTGTATGTTTGTTGCGACGAGAGAAAAAAACAACAACAATAAAAAAAACAATAATGCAGTAAGCTAGTACATCCAATTATCAAAAAACGCCCATTTTTTTCAAAAATTGCTCTATAAAAAAACAACAACAGTAACGAAAAACAATAATGTAGCAAGTTAGTATATCCAGTTATCGAAAAACGCCCATTTTTTACAATGTGCTTCTAATTCATGCTTCCTTTTGGCTATAAACTTGATAGCAATTAAATCTTGATAACCTGTATTTAGTTGCATATTTATTCCCCTGCTATCGCGAGCTCGCTAATGAGCTGCCAGCCATCTGTCTACCACACCAAAATGGAGGAATCCCGCTAAGTGTCTTTCTCGACGGCACAACAAGTAAACTTGCCGGCTTGTTCTCCACACTGTCTCTTTAAATCAGTGGTTTTTAACCTGGGGGTCATTAGGCATTTTTCTAGAGGTAGCGAGAGGTATTTGGTATTTGTTAGAAACCCCTTTGTCGCAGACTCAGACGTTGTTAACGTGTTCAGCGGAAATGGTGCAACTCAAGAGGAATTCATAGCCCTGAAAAATGACTCGACTGCGGAGGGTGTCTTCAAAGAGATGTCTTTGCATGATTGGTCAGCCATGGTAACTTCGTATTGTAGAGTAGCAAGCACGGCGGTTCAACTTTTGATGCCTTTTTCATCAACCTGGCTGTGTGAGGCATGCTTCTCAACATTGCTGGAAACAATGAACAAGGCCAGGAATAAACTAATAGCAGAGCTAGATCAGAGATGTGCTCTATCCACTACCGAGCCACGCAATGACAAGCTTGTCACCAAAATGCAACACCAGCCATCTCATCAGGGCAGCTGCTATGATGTGTATAAATTTATTAAGTCTTTCTTTTAACAGGGTGATATTACAATACTCACGTTAGTCATTTTTATTGCTACTATGCTTGCGCAACTGCATTACGTGGTGTGTTTAATAACTCATAATTTTGGAAGGGGGTCGTTTGGTTATGTCGGAATGCAAAGTGGGTCGCCGAATAAAAAAGATTGAAAACCACTGCTTTAGGCCTAAATGCTGAGCACCAAGCAGGGAAGCTGTGAATACCAATTTCAAAATCATTGGTTTGACCCGACTCGGAATCAAACCCGAGTCTGCAGCTCTAGAGGCGGACGCACGTACCACATGGCCATCTGTCTGAGCTGTCCAAAGAAAAACCTACTTTTTGTGTCGGATGTGTTTGTAGCTGGAACAGTGCATGAGAGTCTGTAAACACAGGGACGTCAATAGCCCTTAGTCGACTAGCTTTGCGTTTGTTTTGGTTATTTTCTTTTTCGGTTTATATACTTGAAACCACAAAATTTTTTTTGAAATTTAAGCCATCATTTTTTGTGTTTTATTGCATTTTTTTCACCAAATCAAGTTTTGGCGAGAAATTTTTAGTGAATTCTATTTATATTCAGTTATGCAGTAGACTCCGCTTATTTATATTCAGTTATGCAGTAGACTCCGCTTATTTATATTCAGTTATGCAGTAGACTCCGCTTACTTATATTCAGTTATGCAGTAGACTCCGCTTACTTATATTCAGTTATGCAGTAGACCCCGCTTACTTATATTCAGTTATGCAGTAGACTCCGCTTATTTATATTCAGTTATGCAGTAGACTCCGCTTATTTATATTCAGTTATGCAGTAGACTCCGCTTATTTATATTCAGTTATGCAGTAGATTCCGCTTAACTGTGCCTTTTCTATGCAAAAGTACGCCGCTTATCTGAATCACTGTTTTGGATAACTGGATCACTTTTCAACCCCTTTCGCACCAAGGCCGCGTATGCGTACTGAGTACGCAACTATACGCGGCCAGTACGCAACTGTGCGCTGCCGATACGCAATTACACGCCGAATTTTGGGACAGTACGCGGGTGAGTACGCGAAAAAAATTAAATGAATTTAATTTTTTTCGCGTATCGAGGGGATACGCAACTGTACGCGACTAGTACGCAACTATACGCAGCTTTGCGCAACTATACGCGGCCAGTACGCAACTATACGCGGCCAGTACGCAACTGTACGCGGTCAATAACATCTCAGATGGCCGAGTGGTAAGAGCGTTCGCCTCGGGAGCTGTACACTTGGGTTTGATTCCGAGTCGGGTCAAACCAATGGCAATGACTTTAAAATTGCTATTCACAGCTTCCTTGCTTGACGCTCAGCAAGGGACAGAGTCAGGAACAAACCGGCAAGTTTGCTTGTTGTGCCGTTGGGAAAGGCACTTAGCGGGATTTCCCCATCTTGGTGTGGTAGACAGATGGTTGGCGACTGAGCGAGCTCGCATAGCGCATCGATCGCTCTCTTGTGATAGAAGGACAAATACAACCTAAATGTTAAAAAACAATGCGCAACTATGCGCAGACTTTCGGAATTTCATGATAAGCATGTGCTAACTCCGTTCTCATAAAATTGGTAAATGATGTTACATCTTTTGCATGAAGTTCTCTCATCAATGTTTTTATTGCCAATGAAGATGCCTGCGCTAGAGCCATGGTTTCTCCCATGCACTTCTTCTCTTCTTCATAATTTTTGCAAGAGCTCTTTTTCTTTTTTATTTTCCCAACTCAAATGAAAATCTGCTGACGAAGCTTGAACGAGCATCCAGTCATGTTCTCACAGCAGACTTGAAACAGTCTACTCTGTATTGCTTTTTTTTTCCGCAGCATTAACTGTTTTTTACTATAAAACAACTTCATTGTCTTTGATGACGTAACAAGCTTGATCTTTTTTTAAATACGCAACTTTTCGGCCAACTGGATCAAAAGCTCTCTTCCGGAAGTGATCCAGTTAAGCGGAGTCTACTGTATTCGCTTGTTGAGGTTTAAAATGTTTATATTTAAACAAGTATCGAATCCAAACATTTTTAGAACGTGAATTGAAAAATCATTATAACAACTTTTTAAAAAAATCGTGTAAAACTGCAAGTTTAATTTGATTATGCTGTGTTCACCGCGGCGATGTTTCTCAAGAACTTTGTTGCCTAGGCGCTGAGCTGCGTAGAGGCACCACGCTACTCGTTACACGCTTTGGCGTAATACCGCGAGTATAATGAAAATTTGATTTTATGCTTTCAGTATTTTACTGCTACCAAGGACAGCTAGCTCTTTCCTTAATAGCAAAGCGAAAAACTGAAATAGTCTTTCAGAAGCGCAGTAGACATGGGATAGAAGTAGCTTTAGAAGGAAAATTAGATAGAAGAAAAAATGAACTCCAATTTCGTATGGAGACGTTTTTACAATGTAAATCGGCTGTCATCATCAGCAATGTTGCAGGTTGCATAATAACAAAAAGTTATTATGCATGCTGGCGCTGAGCCGCGTAGATTATTATGTTGCCCATGCAGGCGCTGAGCCGCGGAGATGGGTCCCGCCACTCGCAACACGCTTCGGCTTAATGTCGCGAATGTAATAAAAACAGTATTTTACTGTAAGCAAAGAGAGCTCTTGCCAAACAGCCAGAGCTAAAATTCAAATAGCATTTTTAAAAGCGCAGTAGGCATGGGATGAAAGTAACTTTAGAAGGAAAATTAGATAGAAAAAAAAAAGAAACAATTTCGTAACTATAGACGTTTCTACAATGTAGATTCGGCTGTCATCATCAGCAATGTTTGCAGGTTGCAATAAAATGAAGAGTTACGAGAATAAGTTAATTTCTATTTTTTTATCTTTATCCTCGTATCACGAGGAAGCGCTATGCGTAGGACGAATCCAGACTCGCATGGGAGTTGCCTTTGTTACCAAACTTTCCGGTAGAATTTCCTGTGACTTCTTTAATTTGCTGCTTGCCGGATTCCACCAAGCAGATATAATCATTGTGAAGCATCTTATCCAAGGACGCAACAACGAGACTAGGTTGGGAGTTGAATCATTAACCTTGCGATAGATGGTCGTCGTAAAAACGACGCTCCTAACCACTGCGCCACGTTTGAATGCAAATGCCCCAAACTCTGTCGCCTCCCTTTGGCAGAATTTTTGAATCTGTTCCTAAACCAACATCCACTAAATTGTTTTTCGTAAAGATGTTTTTTAAAGATCTTCCGCTAACGTAAAGCTGACTGTTTTGGATAGAAAAATAAGGCCATAGTAATCTTAAAAACTGGACGTTTTAACAACATATATTTAGCTGTCATCATTAGCAGTGTAGACAAGGCAGCACAAAACTAAAACCAAAAGTTTCAACTGCACTTTCAAAATTTTCAGTTTTGTTCTGCCTTGTTTACAGTGCTGATGATGACAGTTGAATCTATGTTGTCGAAACATCCAAATGTGGCTTTATTTTTCTCCTTTTGTCCCGTATTTGTTGTATTCGTGATTGATTTTGATTTGTAAAATCAGGCTAAAGGTTTTCAGGCTTCTGGTGCGCTGTGCGATTTCTAAGTGTTCGAGTTGGTGTTCAGTTTAAACCCTTGATATGTGACGCGTCTGATAAGAATGGATTTATCCCCCCCTATAATAACTGTATAATATAACTAACAAGTATAATAATTGACGCCCCATATTCTATTGCAATGGTTGATTCAGGAGAAACCAAGGGGTTTTAAATCCCCCATAAATTTTTGATTGTACGCATTACTCCACGTGTATTTCAATACTTCGAAAACCCCGAAACTGCAAGTGATACACTTTTTCAAATCCTACTCCCCTCATCCCATAATAAAGTTCTAGTCCCCTGCATCGCTTTGAAGGTTATGGCCCAACATGCGAAGGTTGGGGCTGTGGCTGTTGAGACGGCGAATCCCTCCACCGATGCAAGTCTGGTTTCAGTATGTTAAGGTTTTGAAAATCATAAAAATTTTATCAATTTATCTCATAAAAGTTGAAAATGATTCTGCAATTTCAACCTGACGACTGCAGGTTAAATTAATGGTATGACTCGTTTGAAGAAACAAACTTTATTACAATTAATTTTAATTGCAATTTAATTGCAGATAGTTTTACGTAGAAGTTTTGTATTGTATTTTTGTTAGTAATTTTCTTACAATTTACAGCATGAAACTTCCACGAAACAATCAACGTGCGAGAAAATTTCTCGTTTTTTCTTTGCTTTCGATTGTCGCCGGTAAGTAGATAATATAGTCTACAGTAGGTGCTTTTCGCTGTTTTTCATTTGGTTTAACCACAACAAAACAACATCTTTAAAATGAATTCAAATCAAATCACATTCATCTTCATAATACTCGCGGTATTACGCCGGCAAGATCTATCCTCGCGGTTAACGCCTACAGGCACAAGTAACGCGAGTTACACAGCGCCTAAGTAACGTCGCAGCAATGGCGAGGATTTGGTGGCACGTTGTCCGATTTGAGCTGCATTAGCTATTTCTGTTTTCTTTTTAATTTTACAGATCCATTGTCACGTAACAATGTGAGCGCAGAACCATCGACAGCAGGTGATCGGCCCAAGGCTACCGCAGCAGAAGCAGATGCGCTTTTTTTCGGCCTTTAATTTATATTGTTTTGTATTTCGAAATGAACAGGAGCAGTGGCGCAAGCAGGAAGGCTCCTATGTGCGTGCTCCACAGGTCTACCTCAGTTTGACAGCCCACACACGTTGAACTATCACGTATATTTTTACAAACAGTCATCCTTTTTGTAGTAAATCTTCGTTTGCGCGCTTTAGCACACTCCTAGACAATTTTGGGTAAAGTAAACAATCGGCCTTTTGCGGCTTTTTGTTTTTACGTTCTTCTGACGTCAGGCGACGTCGAGCGACTAAGAGTTAAAGTTAACGCTTAACCCCAACCCCCAGAAGAACGTGAAACGTGGCGGACGGCCAAGTGTTCACTTTACCCAAAACTTCTACGTACGACCCTGAGCAAAAAGTTTGCGTAAAGAAACCAAAGATACTGGTACTCTACGTCAGCGTTTCCCAATTGTGGGTTCACCGAGTTGCGCCGGTCCGCGCAGTTGTTTTGTGGAGTAATTTTGTAACAGTACAAGTTTTTTTGGTATTGTTTTTTACACGCTTTTTAAAGAGGTCAATAGGCTTTGTAGGACTGTTTTGGGGGTCGGCAACCAGCCAAAAAGTTAATAACCCTGTTCTCTAACTTCAGATTGTCACGTTTCTTCCCGTAAATGTGGTGATGTTGAAAGAGGATTCGTGGTCTCACAATATGACCACGACAACAAGAGTACTCTGCTCTTTCAAAAACATCTTGCCAAAGTTGAAACAGCTGAAGAAATGAATCAGTTTTTGAAGGAGAATGTCAACTGGGAGGTGCATGCCTATCCTATTGTTGCTGATAACTCGTTTCGGAGTGCCAAGCGGTTGCAGAATCAAACTTTAGTGGGTTGTGGAGAGAATATTGGAGATGCAGAATTGTTTGTGCAAGGTCTTTGCACTAGCGAGGAAGCCAAATCATTTGGTCACGCCGAACTTTTGTACTCGCATCATTGGCTATATTTGGTAATGGGAATATTAGCGTTTGTTGGAAACGGAGTGGTAATCGTTCACGAAATCAAATCTCTGCGAAAAAGGAGCAAAAAATCAAACCTGTCAACGTCAAAGGAAAAAAACATTTACAAGTTTCTGGTGCTTAATCTGAGCCTTGCCGATTTCCTCATGTCGGTCTATCTCATTGTTTATTCAGTTGCGCTTCATTATTCTCCGACCACATCAAATGTAATGGATTTTAACTTATGCGAAGCTCTGGGGGTTATGAGCGTTTTATCGAGCCAAGTATCGGTCACGGTTCTGGTAGTTATTAGCGCGTATCGTTTGCGAGCTATCATTTATCCGTACAAGCAAGTTCGAATGAAATTACCGATCATATTGATTGCTTTGGCCTGGGCAGTTTGGCTTGTTGTTGCTGCATTTCCTTTGTTCAACATTGAGTTTATTTTTGCTAAAGGCATCGTCCTTCATGATGCAACAAATTTTAGACAAATGACAAGGATGCCATTCTGGCGGATTCGGAAATCGATAGCAGAACTTACGAGTCATATAAATGATACAAGCGATTTTGGAAAACTACTTCATACGCTAAGTAAATTCCCCTCCAAACAAACCACTTTCCATGTCCTAAGCAGTTTTGGTTTTGTTAATTTTGAAACCGACAACTGGAATCTGATTGGTTATTACGACTCCAGAAGAGGATGCACCCTAGAAGTTTTAACCTTAGCGGATCATCAGTTTTCATATTTTTCTATGGCTTGTCTTTTATACAATTTCCTGTCGTTTCTTTTCATATTAATTGCGTACATAATTATATTAAAAGACTTATCATCAACACGGCATTGCATGCGCAGTTGTTTTTCAAAAATTGAAAAGGGAAACTCTGCTCGAATTGACAACACACCAACAGAAAACAAAAAAATTTATTACCGAATTTTCCTTGTTGTGTTTACTGATATGTTTTGTTGGATGCCTGTTTGTGTTATTGGATTTGTTTATTTTGTAAAATTCTTAACAATTTCTGATTTTTATTCTACCGGAAGACCGAAATTCCGCAGAGGAACAATCCCTCTCGTTGTAATGGCTTTAGTTCCAATAAATAGCGTCGTAAATCCTTATATATATTCTTATCATTTTTGGAAAAAATTTGTAAAAGAACAAATAGGCAATCATAACTTCTGTAAACTTTGCAAATAGTGGATTTACTGTACTTAAACAAGAAACCTAAATCTTTGGAATACACGGCAAAAATATTTGGGTACATACCGGTGGCACCCAAAATATGTAGGCACGATTTTGGGTGCTAAAACTGAGAAATCCAATCGTACTAACTGGGTAACCCAAACTTCTAACCCAATTGGAATTCAATTACTCACGTTATATTAATGCGTTCTGTTATGACATAATAAGCAGTTCCAAGAACTTGTATCATCTTTTGATGGAACGGAGAAATCGCAAGATACCAAGACTTCTTATTCAAATATAAAACAGCGAATGATAAGTAATCTTCCGTTTGTGGTACTTACGAAAATAATTTCAGAAATATAGAAAAATTGGACAATTTTTTACCCAAAGCTGAACTGTTGCTTGTCAAAACTTATTTAGGCCAAATTGCAAACTTTACGTTGTTTTTGTATTTATCTTGTTTTTCCTCGTGTTTTTACGATGTCAGCAATATGATTGCAATATGAACACATTTAGTCCAGTTAATCTACGAAAAAAAAGGGGCCGACCCATAACAAATTGCAACAGAAACAAAATCATGCGGAAAAGGTAGTCTTACTTATAGTAAATCACAGGCCAAAAGTTTACCACAATGTATTTAGTGGAACCCCCAAATCAGCCGTCAAAAAAATTCTCTAGCTCCACATAGTGGCAAAAACGTAATTCGTTATTAAAACCAGTTTGCTGCCCACTTTTTTGACGTAATTTGCTTGGAAATTGTTGCGCGCTCAATGTAAGACCCACAACTGGCCCAAGTAACTTGATTTAGCGAGTAACTTGATTTTGTTGAATTTAGCGAATAATAATAAGAAAACAGGTATTTATTTTAATTTGAAGCTGCAGTTAAGAAAAAACTTGGAATGCTCTTTGATGATCGGGTTACGTTGAAAATGACTGAGATATGTTTCTTCTATCGAATCGAAAAAAAAATGACACGTGTTCAATACCTAAGGCAAAATAACAAACAGTTGTTTTGTGGTAGCTTTGCGTCATGACTGGCTCATAACAGAGTTCTTATATGATAAACTATGAACTAAAAGTTCTTATATGATTCTTATACAACATAACAGAGTTCTTATAGCGATGGAGATGCTGATTTTCTTATAGCAAAAACGGCTGTGAGATCTTCAGCTATTCAAGCCACAATAGTAGTTGCAGATGACACCGATATACTGGCACTTTTAATTTTTCACTGTAAAAATATCACTCACTCAGTTTTTTTTAAATCTGAGGCTAAGAACAATTGTAAGAGAATTCCTCGCTGTTAAAATATATCATATTTACGAACAATGCTTGGAGCCGACATTTCAGAAAACATTCTTTTCATGCATGCAATCTTGGGGTGCGGCACCACTTCAGGGGTTTATGGCCTTGGAAAGAAGGTAGCAGTGACCAAAATGAAGACCAGTAAGATACTCCAGAAACAAGCTGAAGTGTTTCTCAAAAGTGATGTCGGGAAAGATGATGTGATTAAAGCCGGAGAAACAGCATTGGTGTGCTTGTACAATGGATATAACGATCAAGGAATATGCGATTTAAGATATCAGAAATTTTGCATTAAAACTGCTTTGAGCTCTGCTCCTGTTCAAGCTGCATCGTTACCACCTACGTCAGCGGCAGCAAAATACCACAGCTTAAGAGCCTACATGCAAGTTCAGTGTTGGAAGGATTCTGAAAATCAACTAATTCCTGAAAACTGGGGGTGGCTAATTAAAGAAAATAAATGTATACCCGTTATGTCTGATCTTCAACCTGCTCCTGAGAAACTTTTAAAAGTCATTCGATGTACCTGCAAGACTGGATGTAGTAGCCTGCGTTGTACATGCCGAAAACACGGGCTGCGTTGTTCAATCGTTTGCTCGGACTGTAAAGGAGTGTGCTCCAACATGATGGATGTTACAGAAACGAACTCGGACAGCAGCTCTGAAGACGAGTCATTGATTTGAAGAATTTTGAGCCAGTCATGACGTAAAGCTACCACAAAACAACTGTTTGTTATTTTGCCTTAGGTATTGAACACGTGTCATTTTTTTTTTCGATTCGATAGAAGAAACATATCTTAGTCATTTTAAACATAACCCGATCATCAAAGAGCATTCCAAGTTTTTTCTTAACTGCAGCTTCAAATTAAAATAAATACCTGTTTTCTTATTATTATTCGCTAAATTCAACAAAACTATGACGTCATACTTACGTCATCAAGTTACTTGGGCCAGTTGTGGGTCTTACATTGAGCGCGCAACAATTTCCAAGCAAATTACGTCAAAAAAGTGGGCAGCAAACTGGTTTTAATAACGAATTACGTTTTTGCCACTATGTGGAGCTAGAGAATTTTTTTGACGGCTGATTTGGGGGGTTCCACTAAATACATTGTGGTAAACTTTTGGCCTGTGATTTACTATTAGTAAGACTACCTTTTCCGCATATTTTTGTTTCTGTTGCAATTTGTTATGGTTGACTTATAGATTGACTGGACTAATTATACATTTAAAAAATTGGAATCCACTTTCCTTTCGGGCAATTATATGGTTCGAAGTTATTTTGATGAAACACAATTACAGAAAGAGGAAATTAAAGCTATTTTTATGCGTTTTTTCCGCTGAATGGTCAGTCGCAAAAAAAGGTCTGCATGTACTATCCCGTTGTTTGTATCTTAGCCGTTGTCTACTGTTACATGATGAATAAGACAGTTCATTAGCATGCGAAGATCGAAATCTTGCAACAACTTTATTTTGTTCAAAGATATACTGTAGAAATGCATGCAAATTCGTTGTTTTGATTTCTGTAACAAATATCCTTTGACGCAGCGCGTTTGAAGGTGTGGGTTACAAGAAGTTGTTGATATGTGACGAAGATTTAGCTGTCATGAGTCTTGCACTTAGTTGGACGAAGAACAACGTAAAGTTAAACACGAAAAACAGATTTTCAGCACCTTCGTATACTAAACGTAAAACAAGATTGCAGCGAAAAATTACTTTATTGTTTGTCGCACACGTGGACTGAGTTTAAGTGGGGGGGGACATGTCTCCCTACTTTTTGAAGTCGGCGGGAACATAATATCTTTTGTTGCCCCCACTTTTTGTTGCCAAAATACATAGCATATACAATCACACGTATAACATGTCACACCGTCACCAGAGGCGTAAAAAATTTTCAAAGCAAAGCCTGGTCAGCAAGCCGCTTTGTATGTATTGATGTCAGTGACACGGCGAAGGTCTTGGTCTAAGACCATTTTTTTAAGGTCTTGATCTTCGCCAATCGCGGTCTTGGGTCTTTATTTTAACTTGGTCTAAAAACCGAAAGGTCTTAAGAAGACCAAAAGGTCTTGAAACCGCAGTTAAAATTTTAGCGATCTTCCCTTGTAGAAAAAGTTTTCTACATGTGCTACAGCGTGCGTAAAGATCAAAAGCACGATGGCTGATCAAGGACGAGCAATTGATAGAGACTGATCACTGAAAGTCAACACAATTGATAGAGTCCGGTACTCTACAAATTGTGTTAACTTTCAGTTAACTAATTGTGTTAAGAAAGTTAACACAATTGATAGAGTCCGGTACTTTACCAATTGCGTTAACTTTCAGTCTCTATTAATTATGTTAACTTTCTTTCAGTGAGCCTTCAATTCATGAAATGTGTTATTTTCATATGTAGGCCCCTACAGCATTTTCTTTTGATTGTTGTTGTTTTTTGTTGAATAAATACTGTAATTTATATTCATGTAAGTACTGGTAGGCCTACTTCAATTTTTCAGCGCTCTGAAAGTGGCCGTAAGAGCAAATATCATTTGATAGTTTATTGATCTTATACCTTGTGGTTGTTATAAAGAGCATACATCCTTATCCATCTCACTTTTACCTCATCGACTTTCCTTTTTTCGGAAATATTATATTTTTAGTTTTTCTCGTCTCTTCGATTTGGTTTGTCAAATTGACGCATAAGCACATCAGTGATTTTGATTGTCACTCGAGGTAAAAGTTGCTGTCGCGTTTTCTAGTTGAGGCGAATAAAACACGCTACAGCTAAGACCTCGAGTGGCGTCACAATCGCTGCTGTTTGTTGTGCTTAAGGGGCATGTACGTCAACGTGGCAAACGAAATCGAAAAGATGAGTAAAATATACAACAATTTCCGAAAAATGGAAAGCCGATGAGGAAAAATCAGATTTACAAGTCTGTTTCATAACAAACTCAACATGTAGGGTTAATAAACTCACAAAATGTAAAATTGCCTTTGCAGGCATTTAAACTTAGAACTACAACTACATAACCAACCTCGGCGTTCTATAGTACCGGTAGTATTCAAATTCAAGTGACATACTTCTGTCAAGAGCATGTATGATATTATGGGGTGCCGTTTGCTTAGTAGAAATTGTACTCACTTTACGGACAAATCAACGCTCTTTCTTACGCCAAGTCAAATGGTAACGAAAAAAAACATGTTTTTATACGCCAAGTCAAATGGTAACACAAAACTATCTCGTTCTGAGTAACATAGCGCCAACTGTAACATATCGCCAACTGTAACATAGCGCCAACTGCCATCTAACAGACATCACGTGTCTGCCAACCAAACTACCTTTTTGCTTATGGAATCCGAATAGACTTCCGATGAAATCCAAACAGACCAGCAAAACCGGCGCTTATTCGGATTCCATTAGAAAAAAAGGTAGTTTGGTCCGCAGACACTTGATGTTTGTTAGGTTACAGTTGGCGCTCAGAACGAAATGGTTTTGTGTTACCATTTGACTTGGCGTAGGAATGCATGCTTTTTTTCGTTACCATTTGACTTAGCTCAAGGGTTTCAAAAAGTGCTAGATAACTGAGTTCAGTTAGAGCAAATATACAAATTCACTCACCACAGTTTAATAACATCTATTTAAAACCCGACAGTCTGTTTCACCCAAGAGGGATATCGTATTCAAATAGGATCTATTCTATTTGATTAAGATAAGGTGAAACAAACTGTCGGGTTTTAAATAGATATTTCTAAACGGAGGTAAATTTGTAGAAATGTACCTTCAGAATTATTAGCAGCATATTTAATGATCTTTCAAAAACTTTCACAAATGTGTTGCTAATAACGAATTTTTATAAAAATTATTAAAAAATTCCCAACGCCAGAACTGGGCAAACTGCGGGCCGCATGCAGATCTTTTTTTTTTGTTCTTCACTGATTTTCAGCGGAAAAATAGTAGAACTGCCCACAAGTAGACCTTTTTTTTTATTTTTGCTCATCAATGCTTCGTGGGGGCATTTTGGACCCACACTTTTCAAAAAGGGGGGCTTTTGTAAAAAAGGTTGAAGACCGCTGGTTTAGACTATATGGAAAAATGCTTTTGTGTCATTGAATCAAAGTAAAACTATAGATCTGCAAATTCTGAGAAAAAAGTTGATTTTGAATCATCTAAAAGCTCTGAGTAGCCATGTTTCCACTGATACCCCAACCTCTTCTGAAAGTGACATTGAAAATGAAAACATTTTCCTTCAATGCAATGATGAAGTTCGCACAGCAAGAACCTTTGCAACATTTTTTTTTTGTATATAGGCCATAAGCTCTTTTACATCCTTAGTATCGTTAGAATATAGCAACGTCGCCAAATAAACAAGGGTGTGACAAACTTTTCTGCTCTCCAGAGCGAGTTTCTGATGGTGATACTCTTTACACCTAGCTTCATAACTAATGCAGGAGATCAACAGATTATAGATGTTGCCATACATGAGAATGCTTGTTTGAGTGAGCGTGCCTAGTTGATAAAACCGAAGTGTTCGTTGGCAGTATCAAGATGCGCGCGCGACCACAACTCAGATCTTACACTAGCACCAGATGCGGCCAAAAGCTTGATAAGGTTTTAATTTCGTAGCTTTGCAAGACGTAAACCAAAACAAAAACAAATTTTGAAGAAAAAAAATTTTCGTTTGAAAAGTACCGAAAATTGGTACCGAGCATCGATATCGTCGTTACTTTTTTAAAAATGTATCGTTATAGATACCGACGGTACTTTTTTAGCAAAGTATCGGTACCGACATTGTCGTTACTTTTAAAGTACCGAGTGCCCAGCTCTGTTTACAGACTAGTAAAACACTTTGAAAGATTACCGGTAACCTCTCCATCCGTAGGCCTAACACTGAAATAATGGTTATATGCCAGTCTACCCTTAGCTTAGGGTACTATTACTTGAACTAGCAGCCTCTGGCACGGTAAAAATTGGTAGACTAGTCTGTTTTACAAATACATCTATATATTAGTCTAGAGTATTGTAAAACTATATTTTTCCAAGATCACCCTGCCCTGCTACTTTTTGCGTTGCCCTGTAACCTTGCCCTGCTACCTTCTGAAGGTCGGCAACCAGCCAAAAAGTTAATAACCTGTTACTTTTCTTGGACCGTAAATGTGGTGATGTTGAAACAGGATACGTCGTCTCGAAACATGACAAAAAAAAACAGAGTTCACAGCTCTTTCAAAAACATCTTGCTAAAGTTGAAACAGCTGAAGAAATCAATCAGTTTTTGAAGGAGAATGTCAACTGGGAGGTGCATGTCTATCCTGTCGTTAGTAATAACTCGTTTCGGACTGCCAAGCGGTTGCAGAATCAAACTTTAGTGGATTGTTAAGAGAATATTGGAGATACAGAATTGTTTGTACAAGGTCTTTGCCAGGGTCGGGAATCGATACTAAAAAAAGTAAAGAAATAATCGATATTCGATAGTTCACCAAAAAGTAAAGAAATAATCGATTTCGATGGTAGTTTAAAAAAGTAAAGAATAAAGAATAATTTAATCGATATTCGATATTATACTGAGTGATCCTAGCTTTTTCGAAATACTGCAAACCTAGTGTTGACACCAAATGCACTTTTGCAAGCAAAGTTACTGGTACTCGCCAGAATCACAAATTTTGTCAGATGCTAGCTTCTCAACTCTCTGGCAACTCTTCCATTTTGGATTTGCAATTTGCTTTTGTCCATAGTTAAGATTAAAGAGAAATACGAAAGTTTTGCTGGTACAGGTGTACGGAATGAATATCTTATTGCGAACATTAGCGCCAAATAATTGAAATGACAAAAGCAATGACGCTGATAAAACATTTTTAACAAACGGATGGTTAAACATTTAAACCGCAGCAGTGACATTTTGGCCTTTGATCAGAATCGAACATGATGGACCCGGATAGTGTTTTCTTTTAATTTAAAAGCAATTTGGTACGCCAAGTGATAAAATTTTTCGGGTCTTCGCCCCATGCCCTATGAGTGCACTGCTCTTCTGGGCCATGTTCTTTTTAATTGTTGCTTGTGGTCCCAGTAGTTTGCCGGGCTTGCAAGCCTAGCGTGCTGTGTAAAACAGGTTTCTACTATAGGCTACGAGTAACTTGGGCTACTTACAATTTTTTAATTTCGCATTAAATGTTGCAGTAGTTTGGAAGTGGGTTAGCGCTTTGCGCACAGTCTTGATTGTCTTCAACATTTATCAATATCAGCAACTATACGTTTGGATATCTATCTGCTGATTGATGTGCTTATAAAAATTGACTTGGGAGTTCAAAGGCTATGTGAAGATCGTTAAAATCTTTTGAAGGGTAAATAAGCTTGTGTTTATACAAATAGAAACCAGGCGAGAAAAAGCATTTATTCAAACGAGGAAGGTGTGCGGAATATGATGTTATATGCTATTTTGCTCTTTCATACTGCTTTACTATTTTTAACACCAATTTTTGGACTTCGCCGCAAATGAAAAAGTCATGAGCCCTACAGGCTGGCTTAAAGCTCGTAGTGATACCATAACCCTTGCACACCGCATAACTGTCCCCAAGGGCTACAAGCCCTCAAAATATTTTGCTTTCCAAAATTGTTAGACTAACTTGTTTCCATACATTGAGCACTTGACTGTAGTAGATGTCTATTATTAACAGAACACGCCGAGTGTGTGATTTTATTTTAGATGATGTCTTTTAACAACGTTTTTGGAGGACTCCCTTAACAACTTTTTTGTAGCCCCCTCCCACACTCCGGACGTACCTGCAAGACCTGCTTCGGCTATTACTTTTTGCTCAACTTGAAGAACTAAGAAGTTATAGAGCGCAGGCCTCCCGGTACAATGACAGATCGAACAAAAACTGGAGTTTGTTAAGCAACTTTATTGATAAATTCAATAGTGAAGCGGTCTCACTGCTGAGCTTTATGCACTAGTAGAAACTCATACCTTGAGTTTACGTCAACGTTACTTCTGGTACCGGTACTGGGTAGGCCTATGATTGTTTTTCAGGAAACCAAAATACAGCAGACTAACAGCTGAACACTAATTCAGTAGGCCACCAATAAAGCAGTAAAATTACCGGTACCTATATACCTACACTACCACTACACTGTTAACTTTGCTTCCATAGCGCAATACAAGGCCTAGCTACCTACAGCCTAACCAATTGAGCATTTAGCCGTATGCGCTAAGCCTTTTCTGGAATTTGTTCACGGCCACGGAGTAGCTTAAAGACAAGCACCGGACATTGCATGCGGGTGCGACCATAGATGCGAAACGACTTTGTTCTAGCAACTCCGTTTCATTTTTAGTCGGGGTTTTGGCACAACAAAATTATATCAGCAAAAAAGGAATGACATATCGACAAGCATTTTAAATTTACTAAAGTAAGATAAAATAATCTCGACGAAAAGAATCGATTATGGAATATCGATTTAAGCCTAAAAAAAGTAAAGACAAGGCCATATTCGATACTCATTCGAAAAAGTAAAGGCTCCAATGGATTCGATGAACAAAAAGTAAAGAATATCGATATTGCTTTGACTTTGCAGTCTCAACTCTCAGTTGTGTCTGACTGACGATGGTCCGTTGTACAGTACTTGTCTACTGCTTGTCATTACTAGAAAATTTATCATCGTAGAACAAGCTAGATCCGTACTTTTATGGATTAACCAGTTAACCAAGATCCAAATTTCTGTTACATGTTAAAGGTATTTTTGCATTAAATAAAGGTATATTTTTAATAAAAAGTGCGAAAAATTATATACATGTTTGCCACAGACAGACCAATTCGTCAGCGGCTAAAGGCATTGCCTCCAGACCTCCTTCGCTTAAACAAGCTATTGAAGTTTTTCCCTCTCCCAAAAAAATTTTCGGCTGGCTACGCCACTGCACTGGATATATGCCACTACCCCGCATTTAAGGCACTACCGAAAAGATTGGAAGAGTTTTAAGTAAAGTTGGTGTAAAAGTCGCCATGAAGCCTGTTCGTATTATTGGTCACAGTATTTCATCGCCTAAAGATCCTGTTTCTCCCAACGAAGTCACCTGTTTAGTATATGAAACTCCTTGCAAAGATTGCGACTTTGTACATATTGGCCAAACCAAGCGGAATTTGAACGCCAGATTACAAGAACATCAGCGAGACATCAGACAACAAAAACCGGAAAATTCAGCTCTTCGCGAACATATATAAAAACTGATCAGTGATCACTTAACTGAGTGGAGTAACGCTCAGATATTGAAAGTGGAAGCCAATTGTTTTAAACGACTAACTGCTGAAGCTTGGTTTATCCACTCCCAACCAAAAGTGTTGAATCGATCTACCTGATGGTGAATCCCTTCCCTTAGCTTACCGTCCCTTGCTCTAAATTTATTACAATCATTTTTTTTCATGCTAAGTCGCATTTTTCTTATGCTGTTTACTTGTTTCTGTGCGTATGTTGTGACGTAATCCTACAGTGTTAAAAAAACTTGGTCATAGGGTCAGAGAAATTTTGGGTACAACTCAACTCAATTCAAACCTGGATAGATGCGACCAAACCAAACTGTTATATTGGGTCAACTTTAACTTCAAAAAATTGGGTCAAGCTTAGGCTTACCATACGTCCTCCTTTTGGAGGATATGTCCTCCTTTTTGACCAAAAAAAATTGTCCTCCGAGGAGGCCCAAAAATGGCCAAACGTCCTCCTTTTTGGCATTATGAACAGTGAAAACATGTAAAATGATTCTTCCACGAAAAATTTTGGAAAGTTTCAGTGCAAACTTCGGCCTGGGGACGTGATGACCTTTTTTTTCGGTCTTCACTTGTTTTGGGGCAGAAAAATAGACATATGCGGACGTGTTGACCTTCTTTTTTGTTTTGGTCTTTTGGGCAGAAAAATGGACATTTGCGGACATGATGACCGTCAAAGAACTTGTCCTCCTTTTGCGTAGTGAAAATATCAAATCAATCAAATCAAATCATTTTATTTGTCAAGCAACGGCGTCCAGCCAAATATATACAGAATTGCGCATAATCATCGTATGATATCAAACCCGGTGCAGTTACTTGACGAGGAGACAGCGAAAAGACCACAAGGGTCATCAAAGTCTACTGCCACCTCATCAAACATAGTTACCAACTTTTGGTACCATACCAGTAATGTTAGAAAATAAGAAATACAAACACATGTATATACAGTTGAGTGTAAAGCCAACATAACAATATCTAGCATAACATCATAGCATAACTTCATAACACCAAAATAATAAATAAAAAAAAAAAATAAATAAAAAAAAAAAAACAGAGAGACGTTCACAAAACAAAAAAGTTAAGCATCAACAAACTAATACTTCGAAACAAGCTTAGTGATAACATTTGTCTTTTAGTATTCAATATTTAATACTCATCAATTAATTTGCATTTTAGAGCCTTTTTAAATCTGTGGTAAGGCAGTTTTTTCAGATCATTAGGTAGTTTATTCCATAATTTTGCGCCAAAAAATAAAGTTGATTTTTGAGCAAATTTTGTCCTTACTCCTTTAACAAAAATACTATTGCTTTGATTTTGTCTAGTGTTGTGAAGGTGTATTTTTTCAAGGTTAATCATATTTTGAGAATATTTTATTGGTGACATTCCATTACAAATTTTGTACATAGTTTTTGCAGTTTCTAGCAGGTATATGTCATGCAATTTAAGGTACTTTAGTTTTTTAAACAGCATTTGCGTATGTGCCCTATATTCTCTGTTAGATATTCTTCTTACACAACGTTTTTGAAGCAGTTTTAGAGGATGGAAAGCACTTCCCCAACTACTTATACAGTACTGTAGGTGAGGGTAAACCATGCTAAAGTAAATAAGATGCAGTGTGTGCAGATCTACATACTTTTGTAAGTGTTGTATTGCCCATGATCCTCTTGCTATTTTCTTGCATTGTTGTTGTATTTGAGGTTTCCAGTTTAAATTATCATCAATTTTTACTCCCAAGTATTTTATGCAGTTATTTTGTTCAATCAAGTTATTTCCAATCAATAATTCAAGCTTAGGTTTTTTTTTTTTTTTTTTTTTCTGGTTACAACTATGTATTCTGTTTTATTGTAATTAATAGACAACTTATTGATGTTCATCCAGCAATTTATTTTTCTCAATTCTTCATTCACATTTGCTTGCAGAGATTGAGGTTGCGAATGAGATAAAGTCAGGTTTGTGTCATCAGCAAATAATCGCACTTGAAATTTAGTAGCTTGTGGTAGATCATTTATGTATATAATGAAAAGAAGAGGGCCTAGAGTCGAGCCTTGGGAAACTCCACATAACACTTTTTTTAAATGAGATTTAGTTCCAGAGACAAGAGTATATTGTTTTCTGTTTGTAAGATAATTTTTTATCAGACTTAGTGGCAGACCTCTAACACCATATTTTTCCAGCTTACGAAGGAGAATAGTGTGATTGATCGTATCAAAGGCCTTTGCTAAATCTAAAAATACTGAACATGTTGTAAGTTTATTATCCAAATTTTCAAGCAGGCAATTATAAATATCTAGTACTGCATCTGATGTGGAGCTATTTTTTTTGAAACCGTATTGATCAGGGCTAAACAGTTTGTGGCTGTCAAAATAATGGTACAATTGATCATATATGCATTTTTCAAAAATTTTGGACAAAGGACTTAAGATTGAAATTGGCCTGTAATTGGAGCAGAGACATTTGGGTCCAGACTTGTAAATAGGAATTACTTCAGCCACTTTAAGGATATCAGGAAAACAGCCAGCTGTTATGCAACTGTTAAAAACGTTTGTTAATATTGGAGTAATAACATATGTGGACATTCGGAAAAATCTGACTGGTATACCTTCTGTTCCTGAACTTTTTGATGGATTTAAGTTTCTAATATGTCTACTTACTTCTTCTTCTGTAATAGGTTTTAAAAAAAAAGAATTAGGAACACTGGGAATTAAAGATATTTCAGAGAAGTTACAGTTGTTTGTGGAAGGAATTTTTGCTGAAAGAGATTGCCCAATATTC
Source organism: Trididemnum miniatum (assembly GCA_964006365.1). Taxonomy (NCBI): domain Eukaryota; kingdom Metazoa; phylum Chordata; class Ascidiacea; order Aplousobranchia; family Didemnidae; genus Trididemnum; species Trididemnum miniatum. The sequence continues at coordinate 25,828,913 of OZ023237.1, forward strand.
GTGAAGAAATCATTGAATAAGTTACTAATTTCACATGAGCTTTCTACATAGTTTCCTGGATTTGAGCACATCTTATCTGGAAAAGAAGTTGAATTACGAGGCTCTTGCTTTAGTATTTTATTTATTTCTTTCCATAGTAACGAAGTGCTGTGTCTACTTTCTTTTATAATATTTTGGAAATGAAGTTTTTTTGCGTGTTCTTTGACGTGGGTCAGTTTGTTGCGATACGATTTGTATTGCATCCAACTTTCACCATCTTTATTTTTTAAACTTTGTCGATATAGTTTATCTTTTTGTTGTATTGATTGCAGTATTCCTTTAGTAATCCACGGTTTCTTGCTTGTTTTTATTTCTCTTCTACTTTTGTTTCTTAAAGGAGCATGTTTATTTAGAGTAGTTTTAAAGATTTCAATAAACTTTTCCATGTAGAATTGAACATCTTGTTGTGGTGATGAATTGTGAAGCACTGACATATTTTCAGATAAGTTTTCCAAAAAGTCTTCGAGAATGAAGTTCTTCATGTCACGCACTTTGATAGTTTTGTTGCAATTCAGTTTCTCTTTTTGCTTGTCAATTATAATAGCAATGGGTAGATGATCACTTACATCATTCAGAATAATGCAGCTATTTATGTTGTCAGAAACATTGTTGGTGTAGATGTGATCTATGAGGGTAGAACTGGTCTGAGTAATGCGAGTTGGATGCTTAATTAAAGGTATAGAGCCCAGACTATATATCATATCCGTATAGTTTTTAATAGATTGGACTTTATCAGTCTTTAGTAAGTCAATATTTATATCTCCACAAATGTAATAGATAAGCTTAGTCTGATTTAATTTTTCCAGAAGATTTTCCATGCTGGAATGAAACTCTGCTATGTTTTGTTTCGGGTGTCTATAAATTACTCCGACAATACATTTCTTGCTATCACTTAAGTTTAATTTAATGCAAAGATTTTCACATTCAGGTATATCAAAATTGAAATCTGAGCAAATAGAAAAGTTAATATGTTTTTTTACAAACAGCCCAACTCCACCCCAGCTTGTCGGAGTGCCCTTATGTACAAAATTATATCCATGAATAAAATGATTACAAACCTCATTCTCTTTCAACTTAGTTTCACTAAGTGCAATAACATCTGGGTAAAAGTTAGTGTGTTCCAACAATTCCTCTAATTTTTCGACATTAGTCTTTATACTTCGAATATTTAAATGAAGAATTGAGAACTTGTTTTTTATTTGTACATTATGTTGGAAATTCTCAGGCGAATAATATTTGGAGGAGTGGTGCAATTCTTCCAGGGTTGGGTAATTAAGTTTTGATTGTATAATGTCAGATGTTGTAGGGCATGTTGTTTTTTCAAGTTCTTCAGCTCCTGCAGTTGAGGAGTTATTTGATATTGGCAATGATAAAGTTTGTTGTAGGTCATTATTTGAAAGTGTTTGTAAAGGAAAAATACTGTCTATACAGTAAGGACAAAAATATGGAATATTGGAAGCTCCCAGTGATAAGAAGTCATTTAGAGATATATTTGTGCATCTTAAGTGTAGCCATTTATTACATATGTCACATAATATGCAATTTTGATTAGATTTACATGCTTTTTCACAGTTTAAACATGGATATTTGATGACCATTCCTAAAAATAAAAAAAATAAAAAAAACTAAAAAGTATAATACAAGTAAAGCAAATACGTACAGGTTGACACTTTCAATACTGGTATAGTAAATGCAGTATACATTAATAGTTTCCAGATTAAGTTAATTAGCTATAGCCTAATTATTAAACAGTTAGTAAATTGAAATTGTTTACTTTTACTGATCGGTTGGTTCCTGCTTTTAGATAGCACAAATTTCCATCTATCGTCCAATGAGATTGGATTTTCTTCTGCTTCCTAAGTTCTTCAAGATTTTTCACACAATTCATTCTAGTGGAAGTGAGCGATTCAGTGATGTAGAAATTGGAGCCTTTAAGACGTTTTTTTGAAAAATAAATGAAATTTTTAAAGTTGTGACTTTGGAATTTTATGATGATGGGAGGATGTCGAAGGTTATTTCCTGGTTTTGAATGAGTCACAAGCCTATGGCTTCTGTCAATGTCTTCATCATAAACTTCAATCTGGAGTTCTTTCCAGAAAAAATCTTTAATTACCACATCGGTATTTTCATCAGGTTTTGTTGGAACACCATGCTGTAGAAGACAATTTCGTCTTGAATACTGCTCTTGTTTCTCCACTTTTTCTTCCGGTTCTGTTAATTTTGTCATAGCATCGGCGTTGTTTTCGCGTATCGATTTCATTTTACCTTTGATCACTTTTTCCATCATATCATGAAATTTTGAATTATTTAGTAACACGCTTGCAACTGACTGAACAAGTTCTTTAAAGAAATTGCCATCATTTAATAGCAATTCAGCAGTTGATCTTGCCTCATCTATTGCTGAGGATTGTTGAACTGAGCTTGAGGATACGGATACCGGTAGATGTTTTTTGATAGAATTCTCTAAAAGCTGGTTTTCTGTTAGAGCATTTTTAACCAAATTTTGAAGCATAGGCATAGGTGATTTGGAAGCATCCATACTTTCCTGAGAAAAACTCATCGTTTACATAAGAGAAAGGCTATAGCACAGTGTCAGCTTCTTCTTTAATATTTGTATGTATATATAATTATTATTTGTATGTGAGAGTTATGCCAACCTGAGATGAGTTTGTCTTTACCGGAAAATCTTCTTTTGCATAAAACCAGATTTTTCCAATTAGATTTAGTAAAATTTTAACAACAGTTTGTTTCAATAACACACCACTAACTTACTTCAAGATTGGTAGTCTTATTCAAATAGAATGGCAATATGGCAACTCTAGTCAAGCTGGATCAAATTTTTGGCTCAAATGGACTTAAAAATACTTGAATCGAACTTCAAAACTTCTGGCTAATCTATACCCAAAGCTACTGGGCTTAGAGGTTGACAGTGTGGACAAACATTGCACTTTAAGCTAGGCGTTGAGTTTACACTACCGAGCTATTTTTTGTTTATGCAAACCAACAGAAGCAATGTATATTTCCGAATATTACTCAAGGAAACTGCAGTGAAGTAATCAACGTCGAGAGCTCACAATCAATCTTGAAAAAATACAACTTTATTCACGATTGCAGTTATTGCAAAGGTGGGTCTTTACAATTTTTCACACAGTAAGTCTGCGTGAATAAATTGCTATGCAGGGTCATATGAAAACAGCATGCTTTCAAAACAACAAATAACGAACACTCAACGAAAACCAGAATTGCCAATTTATGTACCGCTTAAGGTTGTTTTTTTCACTTGAAATCGCCTATGATAATAATCATCTTGGATGGTGTTTTTGTACCCTGCTTTAAGGTGGGTTTATACGAACAAAAAATTTCCGCTCCACTGAACAACGCTTTGCTTGTTCTTTATAATGTCATGCAGCTTGCCTCCACTTTGCTCAACTTGTCTCAGCTCCACTTTGCTCCACTTGCATCAACTTTACTCAACTGCTTTGACGCAAATACTTCAACTTCGCACCACTTTGCTCCACTCGCGTCAACTTCTCTCAACTTGTAATTACGCAAGTTGACGCAAGTAAGTTGACGTAATTACCTCAGCTCCGCTCCACTCGTGAATTGCTGTTGTAGCGAAAATTCTGAAGCTGAGGCAACAGGCAAGTTGAAGTGAGCGGAGATCAGTGTTGCCAACTGGTATATTTATATACCAGATTTCACAAATCTGGTATATTTTTTGGACCGTTTGGTAGGTGAAATTATGGTTTGGTATATGTCCTTAAATTTGGTATATTTTTATGCCTTTTGGTAGTGTTTTTTTGCGTTTGGTATATTTCAGAAATTTAATATAACTGATATGTTGAAGATTACTAGAAAGCTCTTTAATTGGCGGATTACCTAGTAAATCCTTTCTACGGATTTGAGCAATGCAGTTTTACATGATTGGCAACACTACTAGTGGCGATTTTTTACATAATTAGCAGTTTTACATAATTGGCAACACTACTGTGAAGTGTTGATTAATTTCAAGTAATGGGGGCTAGTTTATTTGAAACTGTGAGTTTTGTGCAGTACATCTTTTTGTTACCTGAGAATTGTGGACTGTGAAGTGTTGATTAATTTCATTAAACTGTTGTATTTGTGACTATTGTTTTTTGTTTAGCGTGAGAAACTTTGATTCGGTTCCTTGGTCTATTTAATCTGCATTACTGGTAATGAAAGCTTGATTGTATTTAGCAAATACAACTGATTTATGTTCAGTGTAAAAATACTTCTGTTGGGAGATTGAGCAAAAAATTAATTATGTCATTCAAAAATGCAACACTTAGGGGAAAGTCGGGGAAGTTGGGAAATCGAGCAGGTTGGGAAAATGTAAATAACTTTTGCGTATTACAGCCGATTATGACGTTGCTTGAAGCATGATTAGCTTTTATAGTGAGCTTGCTCTCCCAAAAGTTTTTGCTGGTTTCACTGAGCGAAACAATTTTTGCAAGCACAATTGTATGAAAAAGTGAGCTTTTAGACCGGTTATGAAAGTTCGAAAAATTTATGTTTTCACTTGTTCAAAGAAAATAACAGTAGGCTAGTTTAAAATGGATTAAGTGTGGAAGGAGGATTAGGTGGGGTTGGACTGTTGCAGGACAAAGTGGCTAATCTGAACTTCAAGTACATTTGGGGTGAGGTTGTTCTAAACAAAATGTCCGCTGATAGGGCAGGTTGGGCAGTTTACGGTAGCGTAACGTACCCTACTTTAAAGTTGTCAACTCTTTTTACTATGCAAGTTATTTTCAGTGCCAGAAATATTGCTATTTACAAATTTTATCTTGCCAAAACAGTTAATAAGCAGTAGTTTTTGCTAATGAGAGATGGTTTCCTACAGGAAAAGGAAGAAACTTGATAGAGGGCTCGAGGCGAGGTATCAATTGTCACGTACAAAGAGGCAAAGAACTGGTGGATTCAGGCATAAATAAGCACAAAGCTTTCAAAATGATGTCTGATGCGGGGCGAAAGCGATCTTCATTCTATCGCTATCTGCAAAAACTGAAGGACGCAAGCGATTCAAGCAGTATCATTATGGGTTATTTATAACATGAGTGGCCAACCAGTCTATCGCAATCCACCGGTCGATCTCTTCATGCCTGGCAGTCGATCGCATGCCGAATCGGGATTTGGCATTTGCATGACGAGTTTGGGCAACAGCATTTCCAGTTCACGTAACTCGTTCGGGCCGTGAAGATCTTTTCTTTCGCTCTTCAAATGCGTCTGGGCCATGAAAACTTTTTTTGCTCTTCACCGCATTTTCTTTGGCGAGTTGGGAAATTCCCATGATCAGTAGCTCTCACCCTTCTAATTTTACCGAAATTCGATCCCGAGCCTGAAAAGGTTGGCCACTCCTGACCTAGTAGGCCTACCGGTATATTTAATTAGAATGACCCTACAAATACAAATCCAAACTGACATTTTACCATCATTAAAGTACGATGAAAAACAAAGGGAAATCTGATGCCAATAAGCTGCGTGAACGCGTTATAAAGTGTTATTTTAATAAAATATCGTGAAGCTTTTTCCACTTTGGTAAAGAGAGCTTGTGATGAAAAATAATGTCTTGATAATTTGTGTTTCATTTGAGTTTAAAGCATGTCCAAATTACCCCACTCTATTGTCCAACTTACCCTCCACCGTGGGTAAGTTGGACAATTTGAGGACCTCTTTTGAAATGAAATTTTAACGGCGAAATTTTGAATATTTTGGGATAATAAGCTGTATAAAAGGAGACCGATAAATTTACTGCCCTGTAGTGCAATTACGGTGATTTATTTTGCAGTTGTTCAAAAGTTATTTAAACATATACACTTTTTTGTCCAACTTACCCGACTCTCCCCTACTTTTCATTTTTGCAGATAAACTGATGATTTTTTTTCGAAATTTTGGTATATATTTGGTATATTTTTGATAACATGTTTTGGTATATATTTGGTATATAATTTGGGACATTTTGGTATATTTCACTCTGCAAAACCTGGCAACCCTGGCGGAGATTGGATTTGGCCCATGGGGTACTCTAGTCTTTTTGGACAAAATGTCGGCAAGAACTTGATAGCTTGAAAATTTTACCACGAAATTTTATAACAACTGTGAAAAGGGTTTAAAAGGCTGTGTTTTGACTCGAGTAAGCAAATTTGCTGGGCTATTGCAGCAGGTTAGTTTAGGCCTAGACTACACATTTTTTAAATTCAGTTTTACTTTCTCATCTGAAAGTGTAAAAATGCAAAATTTTGCGCATGGTTCTGTTGGTAGAACAGTTGCAAGCCAAATTAAGTTGTGAACTGTGAAAAATCTTTAATCTATGAAGCAAGGGCTGATATGGCCCAACTGGGCCTGCCGTATTGTACCGGTACAGACACCGGTACATAGTTTACCACTGGTGCTAGTTTGTTTCCTTCCTACATGTCATCACTTTGTTTGTATTCTTGTATGTTTAGCCAGTGAAAGCAAAGTGTTGACTGGCCGTCAGTATGGACGGTTGCAATTGTGATGTCAAAGAATTACAACCGGTCCATACAGGTAACCTGTTTCACCTAGTAGACTACATTAGTTAAGCACTTCAAGGTAGACTTTACTGGTAATGACTAGGCGATTTAATTTAGCCAGATCATAAGCTGCCTGTTAAGCACTGGTAATCTGTGCTACTCATTACATTTTTTTGCTTAAAAATTATAATAAGAGATAAGCTTAAAGTTTCCTGCATTACTAATAAACATTAGGCCTATTATTCTGTTGGATGCAGCATTTTGAGTTGATATCAGTATTTTAACTGTTTAACATTTATTGAAGTAGACTATTGTCTCAACATCCCTTTATTAAAAGTTAAAGAAATCAAAGAGTGTATACAAGACAACAAGTCAATACCAACAGTTGCTGATGGTAAAAGCATATCAATGAATGCACACAATCATCACAATTTGTTCATATGCAATTACAGTAAGTGTTTTAGTTAGGCTATTTGGTGACATTGCTAGTATGTTACCTATTAGGTCTATAAAAAAATAGGAAGTGGCTAAAGTTACGTGACCGTAACAGTTGCCTCTTCAGTTTATTTTATTATATCGTCACGCTCTGGTGCTACCAGGGAAGCGTGAAGGGATAATAAAATAAACCAAAGAGGCAAATGTTATGGTCACGTAACCTTAGCCTCTGCCAAAAAAATATCAGCAAAGTTATTTGTTCATACTTTTGAGCACTAAATATTTTTTCCAAGTAAATTTATCATGTACAGACCGGGACCGAGCTACCTGTACATACTGAACTAATGGCATTTTTCATGAAACAGTACTCAAAAAGTTTAGGCAGTGTCTATTTTGTTGTTACGGCAAAACATGGCTGTTTCTGAGCATGAGGTGCGTGACGGCAAAATAACTTCTAGGTCTATTTTGCCGGCAGTAGATCCTGATTGTACACACTGCTGGCAAAATAGATCTAGAAACTATTTTGTCGTTAACGGCAAAATACAAACTTAGTTTTTTCAGTGCCGACTTCATTGCCAGTACCAAATGTCTAACCTGGGTCTCGTCTGGAGTAAGCTGTTCGTGTTTACAATAACCCATCTGCGTAAGGCGATGAAAAATGCGGACGGCTTACTGTAGATGAGACCCCTCTTACGGTACCTTAGTTGAATGCAAATACTGTTCAGTATTAAAGGAGAATGCCACAGCCTTTCTTTGTCAACACCATGATTAAGAAAGCCCACTGTGCATCGGTTTCATTAGTTACTTTTATGACAGGCTCAGTTCTGATTTAGCTATCATACTTGTTCGTATGATTATTCCTTGTATATAGCCTTTAATTTGGAGAGCACAAATTTATTTTGCAGTCTCCCGCAGTGCAGTGTTGGCATTTTTACTGCTTTGAAAAATTGGAACTGTGCTTATGTGATTATTGTATTGGTGATTTTTGTTTTCAGTATTTATTTATTAATTGAATTACAACACAATGGTGATAGGTTAACACCCAGGCACACTGACATGCGAGGAAAAAACGAAATAAAGCAGCAAGTAATTTACAGAAAAATAAAATCAGTAAACAAGTGAAGCAATAGTGTGTAAATCGTAACTTTTCAATTTGGTCTTAAAGATAGACAGATTAGAAGCAGAAACTGCAACATCAGGAAGCCGATTCCAAGTACTAACTATACGATTAAAGTAAAATTGACGAAATTGGTCACGACTGGCATTATGAAAAAGTGACTGAACTGTAAAATCGTGTCGATGTAAATTATAATCACAAGTTTGAAATACAAAATAATCAGAAAAATTCAGATCACACAAATTGTGACTTATCTTGTACATAAGAATCAGGTCGAATTCAAGTCTACGGTACTCCAGAGATTTAATTCCAAGTTTAGTTAGGCGATCCACATAAGAATTGAAAGGCAGGTTGCAACGAATAAAAACATTACGAGTAAAACGTTTTTGGACAGACTCAATGAGCTTGATGTCTTTTTTCAGATATGGACTCCAAACTGAAGAATTGTATTCAAGCTTAGGCCTAATATATGTAGCATAGATTTTCAATAAAGTCCAAATGTTTTTAGTAGAAAAAGCGCGCAGAACTATATAACTAAGATGTGAAGCAACAGAATGAATGTGATTAATATGAGAAGACCATTTCATATTATCGGTAACCAACACACCAAGATCTCTAGCTTTAGAAGTAGTTTGCACAGGTTCAGAATTAATATGAAAGACATTTTGAATCTTTTTTGCCGAGTGTCGAGAAAAAGCTAAATGAGCACATTTGGCAGGAGTCAAGCAAAGCTGATATTCACAAAGAGGTTTGAGATTATCTTAATATACATCAAAAACATTTTTATACATCATATACATATTTATACATATATATATACATCAAAAACATTTTTAAAAGTGGCTGGTGGGAGGATGCATACCTTTCATTGTATTCCCTGGATCCGCCCCTGGTCATAAGCTACAGAAACCGTCTAAAGAGTCTGGGGTATTTCATTCACTTGGCACCATTAGCTTTATTCCTTTTTTGTAAAATGTGGAGTCAAAAGGGGGGAGGGCAATGGCACAATGCCCCCCTCCCCTAAGTATGCTCCTAGTTTTATGAATGTGGTAAAAATTATTCTAGCTTGGGATAATTGGTGACTTAAGAAAAGTACAGTTTCTCCATATCAGTGGATTGAATTTAACTGGCGTGTCATAATTTAAATAAAAGTTCTGAAGTTCCTTGTTTTTTTGCTACAAATTTTTGTTGTCTATTGGAAAACTAACCAGAAGTTTCTTATTTTCATGTTGAATCCAACTAATTTAATGATAACCTGGTATCATAACTGTGTGAAAAGCCAAATGTAGTTTAGTTCTCAACTTAGTTATTTGTGTGCTCCATAATGTTTTTAGTTATTTGTGGTTTATGTTTTTTTGCAGATCTGTAACTTAAGTCAGTATCGATAAATTGTAATGACTAGGGCAAGTTTTTGTAGCACTAAAATTCTGAAAAAGTTGCATTTATTTTTAAGAAAAGTTGTAGTAAAAACTTGGGTTTAGGACTATGCACAACGAGGTTTTGCATAACGAGCAACCCTGGTTCTGACACAATGGTACTAGAACTTCTAGGATTGTAGCTGAACTTAAATAATACAAATCAACTGTTGCATCATAGATAACATTGAGACATAGCCCATCCGTCACAAAGCTCGTTGTTATACAATTCAAAGAAAATAAACCATAGCGCAGTTAAGGCTAGCAACACCACAGGATTTATCATAACTCTAGACTGATTTACTTCAACTGATCAAACGTTTTCGGCGATACATTATGCCCTCATCAGGATTTAAACTACATACTGCAATATACAAATAAAGTTACAAGTCCTACACTGAATTAGACTCAAAATGTTAGAAATATTAGTAAAAAACAGGCTACACTTTTACCCTCAATATATGTAAGTATTTACGCTGTTTTCACACCAAGAAAAATTTAAATTAAAAACTGCTGTAATGTGAATATGAGCTCATAGACGGAAAAATGACGGAATAAAGAAAGCAAACCTCAATGTGAAGAAGAAAAACTATCGATGAAACAACAACATGTTAGTAAACATTTAACAAAATTGAAAAGTTCATTAATTAACAAAATTGTATGCGAATGGGTTTCAATTTTGTTAAATGTTTACTGATATGTTGTTGTTTCATCGATAGTTTTTCTTCTTCACATTGAGGTTTGCTTTCTTTATTCCGTCATTTTTCCGTCTATGAGCTCATATTCACGTTACAGCAGTTTCAGTCAATCAATTTTCTGGACCCGCTTATCCTTGTGGGGGGTCGCGGGGGCCGCAGCTCGAGTTGGATCCTTCAAGCATCTCGATCCTCTGCAACAAAAGATAGATGCTCTGCTGGGATGCCAAGGCGAGACCAACTAAGATCTTCTACGTAATCTCGCCATCGAGTTCTGGGACGGCCTCTAGGCCTTCGACCAATGAATTGGTGTTGAACAGAGCAGTTTTTTGGCTGTTCTTTCCTGGGACATTCGTGTCACATGTCCATACCAACGCAGTTGCGATCTTTCTAGTCGGAGAAGTAGCGATTCGATGTTTAGAGATTCACGAATAACTGCACTTTTAACCTTGTCCAACAAGGTCAAACCGCTAATTCTTCGCAAGAATCCTATTTCGGCTGCTTGAACTCGAGACCTCACTTTCTCATTCATGATCCAACACTCATGGCCATAAGTCAGAATAGGAACATAGACCGATCTGAAAATGGATAGCTTTGCCTTGGTGCAAAGCTCCGGTTTCAGTACCACAGATCGGTGGAGCTGGCGCATTACTGCACTTGCTTTTCCGATGCGGATATCCAATGCGCTATTTTGTCTGCCTTGTGAATGAGACGCCGAGGTACTTGAATTTCTCTGACTGTTTTAGTGGTACTCCATCAATTTGGAGAGAGCACTGCTTTGGTTGTCTGGACAGGCACATGGTTTCTGTTTTTGTTGTACTGATTTTCATTCTGTTACAGCAGTTTTATAAATTTAAATTTTTCTTTGTGTGAAAACAGCGTAAATACTTACATATATTGAGGGTAAAAGTGTAGCCTGTTTTTTACTAATATTTCTAACATTTTGAGTCTAATTCAGTGTAGGACTTGTAACTTTATTTGTATATTGCAGTATGTAGTTTAAATCCTGATGAGGGCATAATGTATCGCCGAAAACGTTTGATCAGTTGAAGTAAATCAGTCTAGAGTTATGATGAATCCTGTGGTGTTGCTAGCCTTTACTGCGCTATGGTTTATAAAGTGCACCTCTCTACCAAAATTGTTTTTCAAAGAAAATACTACAATAAACTAAAATTCTGGACCAGTTTCAAAGCATAATTTTCAAATCACATTTTCACTTTTACGTTTTGCGCAAAAATTTAATAAAAAGTTGCACGTAAAGTCGAAAAAAGTGGCAAAAAGTTGCAAAATAAAAATTATGGAAACAGCTTGAATAAAACACTGAACTATTTAGAGTCTGAGTATTTTGAAAGCTGTCGAAAGCTGTAAAAAAAAAGTTGCAAAAACTTGCCCTAGTAATGACCAATAGCAAATATACAGTACCGGTATATTATTTTTTCTTGACAAAGCTGCTTTACGACGAGTAGACCCGTTAATATTTTTTTAAAGCATCTTTTTATTAAATAATTGCTACAAGTTCTGATTTATTTATTTTAGCAAGTTGTTTTATACATTTTTCTGCATGCCACAAAAAGTAATAATTGCTTGGCAAAAGTTTAGCAACTAGCTTGAAAATCTGACTTGTCAGATTATTGTAATTGATAATGGTAAATACTAAAAGCCATACCTACTGCTTTTTGAAGTTTTCTGTGTTGTTTGGTATGCGTAGGCGGAGAGTCATTTTGCGAAATTATAGCTTGATGGAGAGGTCCATGCGCACACACAGTTGATTATAAGTTGTTGGGAAATATGTCAAATTTTTGTTCGTTTGATTAAAAAATAATGACCGATCTACAGCATAGTCATTACTGGTTTTGTACTATCTTTTTCTTACAGTAGGATTCGATTATTTTTTCTTACAGTTGGATTCATCTTACCTTGTTACCTTGTGTTGGATTGTGCTGCATAAAAATAAATATTTTGATTGATTGATTGATTACTAATTCACTTTTCGTACTGTTCTATTTACAGCTGAGCCAATTAGTGCTTAACATTTATAGGTTTCTAACTACTGTGTTTTTTGCGTTGCAGGAGTCGAAATCATATAAAACTTTCAAGTTGGAATGATGGTGGACCTTATGAAAACTCAATTTTCATATCACCAATTGACTGCTTTTTTTGACTTACTGCATGGAAACTCGATGTGATGAATCACTCTGATTTCAATTACTGAACTCAACTGTCACTGATTTAAAAAACTAGAATGGTAGAACGATCAAATTATTAGAACATTGTTCGCATCAAAATTAGGACATTGTTCGCATTGACGCAATTAATCATGATTTAAGAAGGACTAATTCCTTCGTTGACTGAAGCTAACTGTGTGTATCTGCTGGAGGTGAGGAACTTATGCAAAGAAACTGTTGATTTTTAAGTTTAAGATATTTAATCAAACTACTACAGGTGAGGGCTTTATGGAAAGAAACTGATGATTTTTAACTTTAAAATATTTAAACAGTTTGAAATATGTCATATATAATCAAAAAATGTCAGTTAATACCCAGAGCCATAATATGTTGTTTTGTGTGTTGGTTTCGAACAATATTGATTAAGATATCGTATATTTTTTTAGCCGTATTACGGTAGTCTACCGGTGTACTGCCAAAAAGTACTGCAAGCCCATGTGCTAATGCCTCAAGTACCCTCCGTTGGGTAATGTCTCAAGTTTGCCACTGTTACGTGTTTTTGTTCTGCTTTTGTGCATATTAAATGCTCGGCCCGCTTGCTGTTTTAATGTGATCACCCTGAGAACTTCGTATCTATGATATAGTATCGAAAGCTTTAAATATTTCGTAAAAACTGCCACACATTCAACTAATAGATAGGTTTGTTGTAAACGTTAAAAACAAAGTCAAGTATTTTCTTGTATACAATAATTGTGTGATGATTATTGATTACGCATCATGGCAACGGATGTTTTATTGCGAAGTTTGAAAACTCGTTAGTTTCGTTCGCGAGAAGGTATAGTGATCAAAGACATTGCTATTGGCGCAGGAGGTCTAGGGTTCGATTACCGGGCAGGTCAAGCTGGGCACTGTCGCCAATGAGGTTTCTATGTTGCCCCGGTTATAATCCGAGAAAATGTGTCCCGTCACTCGTTGCACTCTTCTTTAGTATTAAATTAATCACTCTTCAGCGTGCGAGTATAATGAAGATGTGATTTTTTATATTTTTACTTGGTTTGCTTAAAATATATGCAATTAATACGTACGCCGCAGCACTTTGTTAGTTCTCCATCCGTAATTTCAAAGAAAAACAACATTGCTATTTTCAGATAATTGTACAGTAGTTTCGTTAGTGTGCTCTGTATAATCTCGCGTGTAATTTTGTTTTAAAGGGTACATTTTTCTACTCCGCTTTTACTTGATATTGTAAACTGCATTATTTTTGTATGTGCACCAGTTTGTCTGGAAAATTTTCGTCGTATTTTTTTTGGATGATTGAAAATTTTATTTGAGTGAAAAATGATATACAAGTTTTTTTTAGAAAAAAGCCTAGTTTGATGTACAGTAGAAATGTAAATCGACATAAATTTTTCATTTGCTTTGTAGGCACAAGCGGCTAAAAATAAAACTTGTCACTCATTATATTATTATAGATGTGTCCAAGCGTCATTATAGATCATTTATAGAAACTGCCCAACAATCACATCATTTATAGAAACTGCCCAAAAGATCATTGGGCAGTTTCTATAAATGATGTGATTGTGTACTAAGTCCACGCCGATAATATATCGTAAATAGACAAATTAGGCAATCCAAGGAAAATTTCGTTATCTTGAAACAGATTTAATTTTGACTGTCAAATCTTCATTATACTCGCGGTAGTACGCCGAAGCGTGTAACGAGTGGCGGGGTTCATCTCCGCAGCTTAGTGCCTGGGCAACACAGCTCCGAAAAAACGTGGCAGCGGTGGCGAACCGCTGGCGACTCTGTGCCGATTTGACCGGTTCGGGAATCAAACCTCAGACTACCCGCACCGATAGCGTGCTCTTGGCAACTGAACTAACCGTCCGTTGTATTTTTGACTGTAGTCTAATGATTAAATAAGTCGGTTGAAAGCGTCAGCTAACTGACTTTTAATAGACTTTACTTTAATTACGTCTGTGAGACGGGATAGGTCTGCGCTTTTGAAAAACGATTTAAAGTTTTGATTGCATGGTAACATTAATGTAAAGTTCGGTGCGACTTCTTACATGGTTGCCAATTTCCTCCATTTTTATCGCAATTGACAATTTTCATCAAGTTACAGAAGATTACGACATATCAAAGTAGGCTAGTTAATCATAAGCGAGTGTGCTTTGACGACGATCGATGTTCAAAACGCTGTCAAGTTGCACAATAAGTAAGGGCTATGGCAATGCTGTGGCAGCTTTCTTTGGATCAGCGAGTCAGTGTTACGAAATTAACAGTAGGTAGTCGATGATAGTTTTTTAATCCGCAAAAACTTACCAATAAATCACAGCACTGGCTCACACCACTCACGGATTAATTAAACTCTCCAATTATTGTTTAAAAGAACTCAATGCGAAATATGTCCTTGTGGGAAAATTTTAAACCGATTCGTCAGAATTGCGATTTGGACACTACCGCCAGCTTTCGGAAGGAAAGTACAACGTTTCTCTTCGTCAAGTTTACGAGGTCGAAAAAAATTCGGCCACTTTCGGTTTTATACTTAAAAATAATCTCGCAATTTTATCAGATTTTGCTTTTACGTAGAACGAATTTTTCAAGAATGATGGTAGCCTCGACGGACTGATGGTGGAAATCACAGCTGCAGATCTTGAGCAATCATCTGAACATTTGCCGGCAATAACATACGTAGCTGGACATTGTCATGCAATTAATAAAAAATTGAAATGCGATTCTTGCAAACAGTGCATTACTTGTCCGGTGGGAGACGTTGACAATATCGAGAATACTCTGATTGGTGAGATAACAACAGGTGGACTGCTTTATCCGTGTCTGGAAGTGGTGCATATTTCCATGCTTTCTTATGCAATCGTATTCGTTAACCAGCTGGCACCTCAAAAAGCATTTCTGAATTGTCGTTATCAAAGAAAGCTGGTAACTGAGTGCACCGTGAATGCGCTAAAATCCGAAGATGTTTTGTTTATGCACCAACCTAATCGCCCAAACGGACAGAGCGCTGAAAAAATTATGAAAATAGTGGCATAGATTTCAAACCAATACTTCGTTAAACAATGTTTGCTTCAAAAACTATGATGAAATTGTCCGCAATAAACATGCAAAGAAAAAAAAACTTAAAACTTTAGTGTACACTTTTCTGAAGACAATTTAGGCGCAAAATATTCATCATTAGCGTGAATTTGCGATTTTGCTATGGGCTTTCCATCATTTTTGAATTTGCTATGGGCTTTCCATCATTAGAAAAAAAAACTTGAAACTTTAGTGTACTCTTTTCTGAAGACAATTTAGGCGCAAAATATTCATCATTAGCGTGAATTTGCGATTTTGCTATGGGCTTTCCATCATTTTTGAATTGTGCTTTCAAATTTTGATTATTTAATACTTATGTTCAGTAATGTTGTGTTTTTCTGGTTATGGTTGGATGTGCAGTACACTTTGCTATGCGCTCTTGTAATGATTATCTCCGGTGTAATATGAATTTGCAACAATTCGGTAGTAATTTACATCCGTATTTTTGTTTTGGTAGGCTATACCGTACTGTTAGATATAAACAAAAATTATCCCCCAGGTATTCAACGTACTTCGATTTCACTTGTTGTTTCACTATTGTGACGTCATTAAGCCATTTTTTTCGTGATCAACTGAATCCGTGGGCTTATTGCATCATAATTACGTTTTTTAAGTCATAATGAAAGTTCATTGAGAAGCAGAGAACTTAAAATTTGTCTGAGGGAGAGAAATATAATAATTGTCAAGCACATTATTGGCAACCTTGTACAAGAACTCAATACATGGGTTCAATTCTTAACCCAACTTCTTGTGATTTTTCAAATGCAAAATGACTTCAGCTATTTCTTTCTGTCTGTAGATTATTTGAGCAATTTGTTGCTTGCACATGATATTTGTAGTGCCTTGTTTGCAGTGCTCGAGTTGTGAAAACACTTATGGGGGATTTTGCTAGGATTGCCATCATTTTCGGCCGAAAACAAAGTAAAGAGCAAAAAAAAGGTCATCGCCTCCATTGATGTCCGATTTTCGGCGCAAATTCAAGTGAAGAGCAAAAAAAAAAGCTTTTCACACAGAAGTAAAGGAAGGATGGTGATTATTTGTTGGGGGATGGTTTACGCCGAAATTTTTTATGGGGGATGGTGTTGTTTTCCGGGTGGATGGCATCCCCCCGCATCCCTCATCAACTCGAGCACTGCTTGTTTGTTTACACAAAACTGGGTAAAAATAAACATTGAGCTAGTTGCTTGCTTAAGTAGAATGAGAAGTGCGTATGTCGCGATTGGCATTCTAAAGGCCTAATTTTAGAGCTTATGCAGTTTTTGGCCAAACATGCAGACAAACTTTATTTACAATACAAAGTAACTAACGGTACTCTACTCTTCACATTCCAGCATGTGTTTACGCAAAAACACTAAAAAGTATATTGTTTATACGTTTATTGCGACAAGATAAAAAAACAACAACGATAACAAAAAGCAATAATTAATACAGTAAGTCAGTGTATCCAATTATCGACAAACGCCCATTTTTTACAATGTGCATCTAATTTATGCTTCCTTTTTGCTATAAACTTGATAACAGTTAAATTTTGATAACTTGTATTTAGTTGCATATTTATCCTTCTGCTATCACGCAATAGTGATCAAAGCGCTATAACGAGCTCGCTTATGAGTTGCCGGCCACCTGTCTACCACACCAATATGGGGGAATCCCATTAAAGTCTTTCCCAACGGCACAATAAGTAAACTTGCCGGCTTGTTCTTCACACTGTTCCTTTAACGTTGAGCGTCAAGCAGGGAAGCTGTGAATACCAATTTGAAAGTCATAGGTTTGACTTGACTTGAAATCAAATCCGAGTTTGCAGCTCCAGAGGCAGACGCTCTTACCACTCGGCCATCTGTCCGAGTTGTCGAAAGAAAAATGGACTTTTTGTGTCTGATGTGTTTGCAGCTGAAACAGCGGATGATAGTCTATAAACACAGGGACGTCAACAGGCACTTCGTCGACTAGCTTTGCATTTATTTTGGTTATTTTCTTTTTCTGTTTATATATTTGAAGCCACAAAATTTTTTGAAATTTAAGTATGAGGCACCGTTTGGAAACAAATAAATTCGGTTTTTTCACAGGTTTTTTTAACCAATTTAAGCTACGTACATTTGGTCCAATATAGCAGTGGTCGGCAACCTTTTTCGCACAGCGGACCGGTTTGAAACTGAATTGTTTTTGCGGACCGGCCTTTAAAAAATCAAAAATGTTTAAGCAATAAAACACTCATATTTATTCAGAACTGAAAATCTCGATCTTGTATTACTCTGACCAGAGTATTAAACTTTTTCAATCTTGCTGCAGCAGCATTGCTTAATTTTTTTATAGTAGCTTCTCAAAGCTGATTCTTGACGTTATTCTTTCCTTTAACCAAGCGCTGTTTGATTTACAAAAGATTTACGATAAAATGACAGCATAATCAAATGTTCGCTGTTCAATTAAAAGATTTGACTTTTCAATTTGGTTAGTTTTGTGATATTGAGTAACTTTGCCATACTGGGTCACCAGAATTGAGTTATTTAGCATTTTTACAAAAACGTACCAAAATTGCGTCTCACGTTGTAAAAATGTTTTTAACTCAAAGCATTTATTCTGAAAACGCATACGGACCGTTAACAAACTTCACACGGACCGGGCCGCGGCCCGGTGGTTGCCGACCACTGCAATATAGTATATCAAGGCTGCCCAACCAGCGGCCCGCGGAGTGGTTTTAAGTGGCCCGCGATGTAATAAGTTCGTAAGTAGACTTTTTAAATGTATAGTATTTTTTTATAGGTTCAAGTAAATTTGCCGTCAAAACACATCAAAATTAGACCCTTCCATGTCATCTCTGTTATGGGCCTACCACCCAAACACTTGCTTAACAAATACTTGGAAAATATGTCAAATTTTTCAGATTTGGTTTACATGCGTGCAATGAGGCCCGCTGCACGCAGTGTTGCCTCCATGTGCAACTATAGCGACTCATCAATCATCATCACCTCGTGTATCGCATAAAATTTATCAAAATTAGGAGATTCTTGCTTCGAAAAAGCTTAATTGTTCATGTTCAAGTTGTCGGATTCTGCTGGCAGTTCTTGCCACCTGCTAGTATTAGTAAATAGAGGAGGTATAGGTTTTATTGCAGTACTGTATGAATAGTAGCAAAATTTAATAAGTGGTTTAGCAAAAATGAGCAAACCTGTAAGACAAAAACGTGAATACTGCGACGAAAACGGAGTTTTTAATGAGTAATGGACTATGCAATTTTTGTTTATTGAAAGTAATGGCAAGTCTCTATGCCTGGTCTCTCAAAAAGCAGTAGGCCTATCTGTCGTGAAGGAATACGACTCAAACGCCATTATAAAAGCCGGCATGAAGCTAAGTATGACAATATCAGAGGGCAAGAAATTAATGTTTAAATTTTTACGCGAATTACACCATAATTGGTATTTAAGTGTGGTAAAAATGTTTGCGGCCCGCAATAAATTTTCTCATGCGAAAGTGGCTCGCAACACCAAAAAGGCTGGGCAGGCCTGTAGTAGGCCTATATAGACAATTTCCTATGTGTAAATAAGACAAATATGTGGTTTAAAATAGCCAAAGCACTGACGCAAAATATATAGGAAATTTCCTATATATTATATGAAACAAATTATTGTTCAAATTAGCCAAAAAATGCAGCGCAAAACATATAGGAAATTTCCTATGTAATACATAAGACAAATTATTGCTCAAATTAGCCAAAAAACGCAGCGTAAAACATATAGGAAATTTCCTGTGTAATATACAAAACAAATTATTGCTTAAATTAGCCAAAAAACGCAGCGCAAAACATAATTTGTCTTTTATATTATATAAGAAATTTCCTATAGCCAATGTTTTGCGCTGCGTTTCTTGGCTTATTTGAGCAATAATATGTGTTATATATATTATATTGAAAATTTCCTGCTTGTTTTGCCCTGCTTTTTCTGACTAATTTGGGCAATAATTTGTCTTATATTATATTTGGGAAATTTCCTACAACATAAGACCTGAGCCATCCTGTTTCGGGATTACGTCCCTCATTAGTGATAATAATCAGGGAGGACCATATCGAAAACCACACAACAAAATTACTCAATCTGGTGTTTGGACATTCAATACAGTGAAAAGAAGGACAGCAGTTGCAAAAGAGAAAAAGAGCAGACAAATGGAGTTGGCTAGATTAATTTCTCGAAAACAAAGACAACATTATAAAATAATGTCGCTGCGGATAGAAATAACAATCCACGACCGGTTTCGCTCTCATTATGAGCTCGTCGGGTGAATATAGCTGATAGAAAGCTGAGAAGCTGAGCAAAAGATACAGAAACATAGTGAAGAAATAGATGAATAGTAGTTGGTACTAGATAGAAAGTAAGATGGTTACAATAACAACTGATGGCCTTTTTGTATGCAATCAAATTGACGTCCAAATGAATTGAATAAGATAAATATAATAAGATGAAGGAAATTTCCTAAATATTTTGCGTCAGTGCTTTTGGCTATATTAAACCACCTATTTGTCCTATACATAGGCCTACGTAGGAAATTTCGTATGTAATATAATGGACAAAATGTAGCTTAAATTGGTTGAAAAAAACATGTGAAAGTCGGGACTGTGGCTGTTGAGACGGCGAATCCCTCCACCAGTGCAAGTCTAGTCTAGGTACGTTAAAATTTTGAAACTCACTAAACCTTTATCAATTTATCTCATAAAAGTTGAAAATGATATATCCTGACAATTTCAGGTTTAATTAATGGTATGACTCGTTTTAAGAAACAATCTTCATTACAATTATGTTTAATTGCAACTTAATTGCAGATAGTTTTACCGTGAATTTTTTGTAATGCCTTTTTGTCAGTAATTTCCTTACAATTTACTGTATGAACCTTACTCGAAACCATCAATGTGCGAGAAAATTTCTCGTTTTTTCTTTGCTTTTGATTGTCGCCGGTAAGTACATAAAATAGTGTAGATGCTTTTCGCTGTTTTTCATTTGATGTAACCACAACAAAACCAAATCTTTAAAATAAATTTAAATCAAACCACATCTTCATTATACTCGCGGTATTACCAAGGCGGGATCCATCTCCGCGGTTTAGCGTCTATAGGCATCACTGCAATCCTGAAAAACGTCGTAACGGTGGCGAGGATTTGATGGCACTGTGTCCGATTTGAGCGGCATCAGCTATTTCTGTTTTCTTTTTAATTTTACAGATCCATTGTCACGTAACAATGTGAGCGCAGAACCATCGACAGCAGGTGATCGGCCCTAATCTATCGCAGCACAACTACATGCACTTTTCTTCGGCCCTTATTTATATTGCTTTGTATTTCGAAATGAACAGGAGCAGTGGCGCACGCAGGGAGGCTCTTATGTGCGTGCTCCACAGGTCTCCCTCAGTTCGACAGCCCACACACGTTGAGCTATCACATATATTTTTACAAAAAAATCATCCTTTTTGTGGTAAATCTTCCTTTGCGCGCTTTAGCACACTCCTAAACAATTTTGGGTGAAATGAACGATCGGCCGTTCGCAGCTTTTCGTTTTTACGTTCTTCTGACGTCAGGCGACGTTGAGCGACTAAGAGTTAGGGTTAACGCTCAACCCCAACCCCCAGAAGAACGTGAAACGAGTGACGTGGGGGACCAACGGCGGCGGCCAAGTGTTCACTTTACCCAAAACTTCTACGTACGACCCTGAGCAAAACGGTTGCGTTAAGAAACTGAATGGTACTGGTAGTCTATACCAGCGTTTTTCAATTGTTGGTCCACCTAGTTGCGCTAGTCCACGCAAAATGTTTTGGAGTGTGATTTTGTAACGATGCGAAATTTTTTATATTTCGCTTTTACATGCTTTTTAAAGGGGTCAATAGGCTTTGTATAGGACTGTTTTGGGGGGTCGGCAATCAGCCAAAAGTTAATAACCCTGTTTTCTAACTTCAGACTGTTACGTTTCTTCCCGTAAATGTGGTGATATTGAAACAGGATACGTCGTCTCGAAATATGACAAAAAGAACCAGAGTTCACAGCTCTTTCAAAAACATCTTGCCAAAGTTGAAACAGCTGAAGAAATGAATCAGTTTTTGAAGAAGAATGTCAACTGGGAGGTGCATGCCTATCCTGTCGTTAGTAATAATTCGTTTCGGACTACCAAGCAGTTGCAGAATCAAACTTTAGTGGGTTGTGGAGAGAATATTGGAGATACAGAATTGTTTGTGCAAGGGCTTTGCACTAGCGAGGAAGCCAAATCAGATGGTGATGTCGAACGTTTGTACTCGTATCATTGGCTATATTTGGTGATGGGAATAGTAGCGTTTGTTGGAAACGGAGTGGTAATCGTTTATGAAATCAAATCTCTGCGAAAAAGGAACAAAAAATCAAACCTGTCAACGTCAAAGGAAAAAAACATTTACAAGTTTCTGGTGCTTAACTTGAGCCTTGCCGATTTCCTCATGTCGGTCTATCTCATTGTTTATTCAGTTGCTCTTCATTATTCTCCGAACTCATCAAATGCAATGGATGTTAACTTATGCGGAGCTTTGGGGGTTATGAGCGTTCTATCGAGCCAAGTATCGGTCACGGTTCTAGTAGTTATTAGCGCGTATCGTTTGCGAGCTATTATTTGTCCGTACAAGCAAGTTCGGATGAAATTACCGATTATATTGATTGCTTTGGCCTGGGCAGTTTGGCTTGTTGTTGCCGCCTTTCCTTTGTTCAACATTGAGTTCATTTTTGCTAGAGGCGTCGCCCTTTATGGAACAACAAATTTTACACAAATGGTAAGAGTGCCATTCTGGCGGATCCAGGAATCGATAGCAGAACTTACGAGTCATATAAATGATACAAGCGATTTTGGAAAACTACTTCATACGCTAAGTAAATTCCCCTCCAAACAAACCTCTTTCCAAGTCCTAAGCAGTTTTGGTTTTGTTAATTTTGAAACCGGCAACTGGAATCTGATTGGTTATTACGACACCGGAAGAGGATGCACTTTGGAAGTTTTAACTATGGCAAAACAACGGTTTTCTTATTTTTCAATGGCTTGTCTTTTATACAATTTCCTGTCGTTTCTTTTCATACTGATTGCGTACGCAGTTGTTTTAAGAGACATATCCTCAACACGGCATTGTATGCGCAGTTGTTTTTCAAAAATTGAAAAGGGAAACCCTGCGCACATTGACAACACATTAACAGAAAACAAAAAAATTTATTACCGAATTTTCGTTGTTGTGTTTACTGATATGTTTTGTTGGATGCCTGTTTGTGTTATTGGATTTGTTTATTTTCTGAAATTCTTAACAATTTCTGATTTTTATTCTACCGGAAGGCTCCCGTTTGCTACAAGAGAAGCAATCCCTCTCGTTGTAATGGCTTTAGTTCCAATAAATAGCGTCGTAAATCCTTACATATATTCCTTTCATTTTTGGAAAAGATTTGTAAAAGAACAAATAGGCAATCATAACTTCTTTAAACCATGCAAATAATTAATTTACTTGTTCGAGAAACCAAATCTTTGGAATACGCGGCAAAATTATTTGGGTACATATCACTACCAGTAGTACCCAAAATATACAGGCAAAATTTTCGGCACTAAAACTGAGAAATCCAATCGTAGTAATTGGGTAACTCAAACTTCTAACCCAACTGGGTTGCAGTCACGCACGCTATACAACTGCTCTCTTTTATGATGTAGTAAGTAGTTCCAAGAACTTATATTATCTTTTGATGGAACGGTGATATCGCAAGATACCAAACCTTCTTATTCAAATATAAAATACCGAATGATAAATAATCTTCCGTTTGTGGTACTTACGAAAATGATTAAGAAATAATTTGGACAGTTTCTTACCCAAAGCGGAGCTATTGCTTTTCAAAACTTATTTAGGCCAATACATTTGCAAACTTTACGTTATTTTTTTACTCATCTTGTTTTTTCCTCGTTATCAGCAGTTTAATTGCGAAATAAACACATTAAATGTCTACTTTAAAAACTGGAACCCACTTTCCTTTTGGGCAATGATATGGTTGGAAGTTATTTTAATGAAACACAATTACAGAAAGAGAAAAATAAAGCTATTATTAGCGTTTTTTCCGCTGCATGGTCAGTCGGAAACTATCCAATTACTTCCAACTAGCGGTTGACTATTGTTACGTTATCAACAAAACAATTCATTACCATGACGTAAAAATTGAAATCTGGGGGGTGATTACAGGATTTTATGTGTTAGCGAGCGATTTCTCTCGCTAATTCTCCTCGGAGGAGAAATCGAGATAACGTGCTCGCAAAGTTGGGATTACAGGTTGCGCTCGCAGAAAGAGCAGCTACTCTGTAAAGCCGAGTGTCTCGCTAACTGCTCGGAATGTATAGGCTTGTTGTGAGGTGCTAGACTGGCAGCTGCTGTTTGCTGGCTAGCGCCTAGTTCAGTGCTAAAACTGTGCTTGTATTACAAAGTTGGGATGGTTTTGACTTGGTTATAGGTAAAGAGTGTATGCAGTAATGGTGTCTGCTGATGCATAGGCTTGTTGTGAGGTGCTAGACTAGCAGTTGCTGGCCATGGCCTCACACAGTTAAAGGTGGAAGATACCATTACCACAGATTCTCAAACTAAGTCTGCAGCCAACGCATGTTTGCATTAAGCGTAATAGCACAGTTTTAGCACCAGACTAGGTGCCAGCCAGCAAAAAGCAGCTGCTAGTCTAGCACCTTACAGCAAGCCTATACCGATACATCTGTAGACACCATTGCTACATACACTCTTACCTGTAATCCAGTTGAAACCATCCCAACTTTGTAATAAAACACCCTAGAACAGTTTTAGTACTAGACTAGGCGCTAGCTAGTACCAGTGATCAGCAGCTGGCGTACTAGTCTTAGTTTGATGTGTATCACTGTATGTATTTGTATGTTGACTATACTTTGCATTTTTCTTTTTTGTTTTGTTTTTATTTTTGAAAATCTGATTTTTTTCTGTTGACATGTGTCATATTTGTGATAGAGTGTAGCGACTTAATGAGCCTTGGCCTCTTTCGCACGAATGAGTAAACTTGAACTTGAGTTTACCATTTCACAACAAGCCTGAGAGTTGTGTAAAGCTCTAGTTGTGTCATACACTAGGTACTAGCTATTGTGCATAAACTATGACCTAAAAAAATGCGCTCTGCCATGGCTGGTTGTGTATAAAATTGTCGCTCGGTAACTTAACGTGCTCATTTTTTTTCTCGCTACTTGCCGAGCGAGTTCGCCAGCTCGGAAAATCCTGTAATCCCGAAAAGCGCGTTAGCGAGGAAAATTTTTTTACCGAGCAGTTTGCGAGCTCGTAAACCGCTTAACGAGAATCCTGTAATAACCCCCCTGGCAACGACTTTATTTCGTTCAAAGATAGAGAAATGCAGACAAATTCGTTGTGTTGATTTCTGTAACAAATATCGTTTGACGCAGCGCGTTTGAAGGTATGGGTAACCAGACGTTGTTGATGCTTGACCGATAAGATTCAGTTATTAGGCTATGATTCTTGCACTTAGTTAGACGATAAACAACGTAATTAAAGAAGAAAAACAGATTTTTAGCACCTTCGTTTGCTAAACGTGAAGCAAGATTGCAGCGCAAAATTGGTTTATTCTTTGTCGCATGATTGATTAATCGACTTAGAATCAATCAAAGCAGTTTTCTTCGATGATCAATAAAGTAAAAACCTGTTTTTACCAGCGCCATGGCCTGGTGGTTAAGAGCGTTCGTCTTGGAAGCTGGTAGACTGGGTTCTATTCTCAGCTGGGTCAAACCAAAGACTTTAAAACTTGTATCTGCAGTTACACTTGCTAAACGCTCTGCAATTAAGTGTAGCGCGAAGGATGAAATAAACAGAGCGTAAAACAAGTCAGTGATTTCTTGACAAAACTTAGTCCTGGCGTCAAAGGACCTTAGTAGTTATAAAGCGCCTTAAAACCACACAACATTTCATTTCATTATACGGTCTATTTTTCACAGATGGATCGTGTTAGTCTGGCAGAGAAGTTACATTTGCGTTTTTTTGACCAAAACTTAGACGTAGAATATGCGATAGACAAGAAAATTCATTTCTAAAGTTTTACATCTCACATTCTTCTGAGAAAGTCGTTACAAAGGAGGATAACAGATGTCCGATTCTGTAACACCACACCGACGTCCATAGATTCCACAACGGCTTGAAAACATAAAACCGTGTTCTTGTCAAATCTTTTGTGAAAATAGAGTAGTTGGCGTCGATGGGTGCACGCTTTAGCCACGTTACTGGCACTCCGTTAGACAAACCACGTTGGCATCCAAGATCAAGAAATATATAAACAGAAATTGCAGTCTCGCAACAAAACATTGTTAACACATAAAAAGTGGCCAAGATAAGTCTATTGGGCTATGCTGCTGCCAGGTCGGTCCCAAAAGCAGAAAACTGCTTTCAGTCTCGTGCAGATGGTGGAGTAGGTTGACCTGTCCACCACTGGACTCTGATTTTGCTCAGTTCAGTCCCAGAGCCATCGACTCGAACAATGGATTCAGAGTAGCGTTGATTGTGAGGTAACAAAGTTGTCTCAGACGGTTTATCTGTAGGCAAATATGTTTTAAGAGATTTAGAACTGAATGCGAGATAACGACAAAGAAAGTCTAGATCAACGTATAGCCTCCTATCATAAAATAAACCGTCAAAAGAGATTTTGCCTCTACTTCACGCTGATCTACTGTCATGAAGATCGTATTTCAAACGCAGTACAGCGTGACTCAACGCAGCTCGGATTATTTGAGTGTCCAAGTTCAAAATATCACTTAAATCACAACGACATAAACAACGCAAGGTTTTCGTTGTTTGTTAGGCCCAAATTTTGTTATTGCTTGTTTGTTTATTAAACACAAGGAGAGAGTATTTTGAAATCGTAGTTGAAATTAATGAAGATCACAAATTATTTTTAAAACAAATCTCGGCAAAGTTAGGCTACAGCTTTGTATTATTACTTGAGTTAACTTTGGCTTCCACGACGCAAAAGAAATAGCAAGTGAGAGCTATTTCGCCGACGCGTGGACTTCATGTAAATCAGGGGTGGCCAACCTTTTCATTCCATGCGCCAATATTTTTCACCCTTAATTTAGATGCGCCACATCAAGCATCCATTTCTTTTCAGTTCTTTAAAACGAGGGCGTGCAATATCGGTGAAGAGCAAAAAAAAGGTTCTTCACTTCACGCCCTCAAACAGTGGTGCACCCAGGATTTGGCAAAGGGGGGCACAACCGGGGGTCTGGGGGTGAAACCCCCAGCCGCCAAAGGATTTTTACGGTTTTCATATAAAAAAACACTCATTTTAGCACACTTTTTTATCGAAAAAGGGCGTGCAGTGAGTGCAGTCACTACGGATAATGCAAAAATATTTTCGCAGCTTATGTCTAAAATAAATCACAAGCTTGGCTAAAATGATTGATTGATGATGATGATTGATTTCTTCATCTTTATCCTCCTATCACGAGAAAGCGGCGGAGGCGCTATGCGTAGGACGAATCCAGACTCGCTTAGGAGTTGCCTTTGTTTTCTAGTTTTTCCGGTTGAATTTTCTTCTGACTTCTTTAATTTGCTGCTTGCCAGATTCCACCTAGCAGAGATAATCATCGTGAAGCATTTATCCAAGGACGCATCAACGAGACTAGGTTGGGAGTTGAACCATTAACCTTGCGATCATGGTCATAGTAAAAACGACGCTCCAAACCACTGCGCCACGCTGTCTAAATAAGTGAAAGGAGGCTACAACCATTATTAGTTTGTGAAATTATAGATTGAAAGTTAGGTTTCAGCACCTTATTACAGGGCCAAGGGGGAGGGGGGGCATGGCACCGTGGCTTCCCTGCGTGCGCCTACGCCCTCAGACTGACAATGCCGGTGGAGAGCAGAAAATAAAAAAAGGTCTTCACGCCCTCAGATGTTCTGTTTTCCACCGAAAAATATCGGTGGAGGGCAAATAAAAAAAAATAAAATAAACAAAAAATTAGTGAGTAGAAGTGGCTTGTCATCAAAAAGGCGCAATGCGCCACTTTTAAATAGCCATTGCGCCACTTTTGGCGCATGCGCCATAGGTTGGCCACCCCTGATGTAAATGATGACTTGGAGATTTCAACAAATTTACATTTAATTGAACATGACTATGTGAGTCGAGTCTTAAAGAAATAGAAAGTAAATGCACCCAAGGTAAAAAAAAAAGATGCCGGATATATACTGCATTTTTTCTGCTCATACTCTTGGGCCCACTTGCACCATCAACAAAAATCAAAACTTCATCATACTTGCGGTATAACCTCGAAGCGTGTAACAAATGGAGATACCCACTTCCGCGGCTTAGCGCCTGGGCAACACAGCTCCGACGAAACATCGCAGCAGTGGCGAGCCGTTGGCGACTCTGTTCGGGAATCAAACCCCAGAACCCCCACACCGACAGCAATGTGCTTAACAATCATCTCAAAAAATTGATGATAAATCATTATCAAATAGTTAATGCATACTGCGTAGGAAGTAATCACTAACTGGCAATGAAAAAGCTTTGAGTGTAGGAATAAAACATTGCACTCCGATACGTAATAAATCTGTGTGGAAAACAATCAAATTGATTTAGCTTTCGATTTCATGAAGCAATTTGCAAAGTTGTTGTGAAAATTATCCTAGCACGATTTATCTCGATATTATTGATGACGTTATTTGGCACTGAAGTGGAGTCTTTTTTAGAAGCTGCTTCATTTCTTCCGCTTGAATTTCAATAAAAAATTTCATAATTCCAAACACAGTACTGGTCTAGCAAAAGAACAATTATTTAGAAGCTAATCAAAGGTATAATTAGAAAATAATATCAATGCAGAGATAGAGATTCCAGTACTAACGTTTCGGCCTTCTGCTAAGCCTAAGTCTATTATCAGCACGAAAAGCGCACACACTATAGCAGTAAAAAGACTTAATGCATCAAATCCTCGCTTGCTGAGCCCCGTAACGTTATGATGTAAAAATCGACCTCTCGATCGAAATTATAAGCAGCAACATGATCACGGCCAGATTGGTGGGAGGGGAGCTATAACCCCCGGCAAGGAGTGTGCCACACTTAAAATAGAGGACGTTTAATCGCGTCCTCTGAAAAACAGTCGGTTGCTGACGTCAAAATCAGGTCTGCGGAAAGCATGCCCCCCCAAAACAAAAATTAGCCCCAGTGCTCCCCAAAGTCTACAGCCCTGACAATAATCCAGCACAAGTGCTTGGCAAGTCTTGCTTCGAATCCACATGTTGCGTCACAGTTGCGACGTCATTAAGCCATTTTTTCGTGGCCAACTAAATCCGTGGGCTTATTGCATCATAATTGTTATTTTTAAGTCATAATGAAAATTTTTCGAGAAGCAGAGGGCTTGGAATTTGTCTGAGTGAGAGAAATACAAAAATTATCAAGCACATTCTTGGGAAATTTGTACAAGAACTCAATGCATGGGTTCGGTTCTTAGCTCTGCTTCTAGTGATTTTTCAAGTGCAAGATGACTTCAGATGCGTGCTTTAGTCTGTAGATTATTTGAAGAATTTGTTGCTTGCACAAGAGATTTGCAGTGCCTTGTTTGTTTACACAAAACTGGATAAAAATAAACAATAAACTAGTTGCTTGCTGAAGTAGAACGGGATAGGTAGGTGCATACATACTGCATGATTAATTTGCGAATAAATAAAAAAGAATAGAAACTCACCAGAAAGAAAAATATAAAAATAATGATCAAAAACACTGAAAACATAGTCAAGATAACTGAAACTTGATTTTGGCATCGATTGAAGTATGTACAGTTGGAGAAGATAGAGGTTACTTAATTGTTCAGAAATTTTAAAATACTGTACTTGTAGTTGATGATGACTAAGTGAAATTGGAGTATGTATATCGCGGTTGGTATTCAAAAGGCCTGATTTCAGAGCTTATGTACTGCAGTATTTAGCCAAACATGTAGACAAACTTCGTCTACAATACAAAGTTACAAACGGTACTATACTCTTTTAACTTCCGGCATGTGTTCACGCAAAAACACTAAAAAGTATATTGTCTATATGTTTATTGCGACAATATAAAAACAATAATACAGTAAGTTAGTATAGCCAATTATTGAAAAAAAGCAGTTTTTACTATGTGCATTTAACCTATGCTTCCTTTTGGCTATATACTTAACAGCAGTTAGTCTTGATAACCTGTATTTAGTTGCATATTTATCTTTCTGCTATCACGCAAAAGCAATCAAAGCGCTGTAACGAGCTCGCTTATTAATTGCCGGCCACCTGTTTACCGCACTAAGATGGTAGAATCCCGCTAAGTGCCTTTTCCGACGGCACAACAAGTAAACTTGCCGGTTAGTCCTCCCCACTGTCCCTTTAATGTTAAGCGTCAAGCAGGGAAGCTATGAAGAGCAATTTCAAAGTCATAGGTTTGACCCGACACGGAATCAAACCCGAGTCTACAGCTCCAGAGGCAGACACTTTTACCACTCGGCCATCTAAGCTGTCAAAATATGGCGTTTTTTTGTCTTACGTGTCGTAATTATGGCTGGAACAGTGGATGATAGTCTAAAAATACAAGGACGTCAACAGGCAGTTAGTCGACCAGGTTTGCATTTATTTTGGTTATTTTCTTTTTTTTTTATATTAAAAATCACAAAAAATTCTTGAAATTAAAGCAATCTTTTTTTGTGTTTTATCACTTTTTTTTTCATCAAATGAAGTTTTAGCGAGAAATTTTCTGTAAATTCAATTTAAATTCAGTTTTATTCGCTTCTTGAGGTTTAAAATGTTTATATTTACACAAATATCAAGTCCAAACATTTTTAGAACGTGAATTGAAAAATTATTGATAACAACTTTTTTAAAAAGAGCCATGTAAAACTGCAAGTTTGATTTGAGTATGCAGTGTTCACCACTGCAATGTTTCTGACCTTTGTTGCCTACGCGCTAAGCTGTGGGGATGAGAGATCCCGCTACTCGTTACACGCTTCGGCGAAATATCGCGAATATAATGAAGATTTGATTTTCTGCTTTGAGTATTATACTGTTACCAAAGACAGCTCTCTCCTTATTACCATAGCTGAAAATCGCATTAGTCCTTTAGAAGCGCAGTTGACATGGGATGAAAGTACGGTAGTATTAAAAGGAAAATTTAAAAAAAGACAAAAGGAAAAACCGTTTGTATCTAGACGTTTCTACAATGTAGATTCGGCAGTCATCATCAGCAGTGTTTACAGGTTGCATAATAATGAAAAGTTACGAGAATAAGTTCGAATTTGTAGTTACCCTAAACTCTTTCGCCTCCCCTAGACAGAAATTTTGAATCTGTCTGTAAACCAGCATCCATTAAATTGTTTTTGGTAAAGATACTGTATTTTATAAAGATCTTCCGCGAACGTAAAGCTGAGTGTTTTTGAAAGAAAAATAAGGCCATAGTGATCTTGAAACTGGAAGTTTCGACAACATATATATTTAGCTGTCGTCTTCAATAGTGTAGGCAAGGCAGTATAAAACTAAAACCAAAAGTTGCAACTGCACTTTCAGAACTTTCGGATTTGTACTGCCTTGCTTACACTGCTGATGATGACTGCTATTCTGTCGAAGTGACCAGTTTTAAGAACTGCTGTGGCTTTATTGTTTCTCCTTGTGTCCCATATTTATTGTATTCTTGATTGTTTTTGTTTGTAAAATCAGGCTTCTGGTGCGCTGTGAGATTTTCAAGAGTTCGAGTTGATCAAATCTTCATTATACTCGCGGTATTACGCCGAAGCGTGTAACGAGTGGCGGGGCCCATCTCCGCGTCTCAGCGCTTGGGCTATACAGCTCAGAAGAAACGTCGCAGCAATGGCGAGGCGTTGGCAACACTGTGCCGATTTGATTGGCCTGGGAATTTGAACTCCAGACTTCCCGCACGGATAGCGTGCGCTTAGCAACTGAGCTAATCGGCCAGTTGTTCGAAAATGTCTTTATTCCCTTTCCAAGTGTAATAATCGACTCCCCATATTTTATTGCATTGGTTGATTCAGAAGAGACCAAGAGATTTTAAACCCCCCATAAATTTTCAGTTATACGCATTACTGCTTCTGTATTGCGGCACTTCTAGAACCCAGAAACTGCGACTGAAACATTTTTTCAGCTTCAAAGCCTCTCTTCCCCTAATAACGTTCTAGACCCGCCCCTGCATTGCTTTGACGGTCGCGGCCTATCGAGCGAAGGTCGGAGCTGTGGCTGTTGAAACGGCGAATTCCTTTACCAGTGCAAGTCTAGTTTCAGTATGTTAAAGCTTTGAAAATCATCATAATTTTATCAGTTTATCTCATGAAAGGTAAAAGTGCTCCAGCCTAACAACTGCAGGTTTAACTAATAGTATGACTCGTTTTAAGAGAGAATCTTCATTACAATTATGTTTAATTGCAACGTAATTGCAGGTAGTTTTATTGTGAATTTTTTGTATTGCATTTTTGTCAGTAATTTTCTTACAATTTACTTCATGAAATTTCCACGAAACGATCAATGCGCGAGAAAATTTCTCATTTTTTCTTTGCTTTTGATTGTCGTCGGTAAGTACATAATATAGTCTCAGTGCTTTCCGCTGTCTTTCATTTGATTTAACCACAAAAAAAAATCTTTAAAATGAATTTAAATCAAATCTCATCGCATCTTCATTATACTGGCGGTATTACGTCGAAGCGTGCGGCATCTTCATTATACTCGCGGTGTTACTGTACGCCGTAGGGATTCATCTCCGCAATTTAACGTATTTACGCTTTCTTTTTTGGTTTTACAGGTCCATTGTCACGAAACAATGTGAGTGCAGAACCATCGACAGCAGGTAATCGGCCCAAGTCTACCGCATCAAAAAGCGGCTTAAGCTGCAAAGCAATAAAATAGTCTTAACAAGTGCTCACATGATGGTGCACGCACGTACTTATCAGTGATTAAAATTCTTAGGTTAAAAAGTTTCGGTCGTTAGCAAGTAAGTAGCTTCCACATGGAAAAACTGCTTAGCCTACTACTGCAGCTTGTACCACTGAGAAGGGAAAACCGATGCAAAGGCCCAGAAGCCCACGTCGGGGGTGGGTGACTCTTTTTTTTAAAATAAGGTGCCTATTAAAGATTTGTATAATTTTTTGAGAGGATGCCTTTTTCATTATACTTATTTGATTTTTTGATGTAGAATAGAACTGGCTTGTGACAAAGTCATCACAACGCACGAGAGCAACAATATATTTATTACTAGATTGGTAGCATCTTGTTACAAACATTGCTAGACTCTTTCTTTGAATGGCTGCAAAAGTCGATATGATAGAGAGATCAATAGCACAGAAACACTTTAATGCAGTATGCAGGTCGCAACTCTGTTCCAATGGAAGCAATAAAAGATAAAAAAGTTGGAAAATTAGGCAAAAAATAGCACAAAAACAATGTTAGCTAAAAAATAAAATGTAACCGAAAAACACGAAATGTAACTTTATGACTTCCCAAGTACTGACCCCACACCCCTAAAATTTTGCTTCCACGCTTTTTTCGTTATTTGGAGCCAGCAAAAAAATTGTAACTTTTGTGACCAAAAATCGTTGTAGTTATCACGCATATTTTTATAAAAAATACCATGTTTTTTTGTTAAATCTCCTTTGCGCAAACAACCGGCCGTCCGCGGCTTTTTGCTTTCACCTTCTTCTGACGTCAGGCGACGTCGAGCGAGTAAGGGTTAAGGTCAAATCTTAACCCCAACCCTCGGAAGAACGTAAAACGAGAAAAGTCGCGGACGACTGATTGTTCACTTCTCCCAAACTTCTACGTACGACCCTGAGCACAAGGTCGCGTTAAGAAACTGAATGGTACCCGTAATCTGAATGGTACCCGTAGTCTGAATGGTACCCGTAATCTGAATGGTACCCGTAGTCTGAATGGTACCCGTAGTCTGAATGGTACCCGTAGTCTATGTCAGCGTTTCCCGCAGAGAGGCACCGGTCCGCGTAAATGTTTTATAATTTTGCGATGATACGAAAAATTTTGATATTGCTTTTTTACGTGCTTTTTAAAGGGGTCAATAGGCTTCGTATAGGACTGTTTTGGGGGTTGACAACCAGCCCAAAAGTTAATTACCCTGTTTTCTAACTTCAGACTGTTACGTTTCTTCCTGTAAATGTGGTGATGATAAAAGCAGATACATCGTCTCGAAACATGACAAAAAGAACCAGAGTTCACAGCTCTTTCAAAAACATCTTGCCAAAGTTGAAACAGCTGAAGAAATGAATCAGTTTTTGAAGAAAAATGTTAACTGGGAGGTGCATGCCTATCCTGTCGTTAGTAATAACTCGTTTCGGACTGCCAAGCGGTTGCAGAATCAAACTTTAGTGCATTGTGGAGAGAATATTGGAGATATAGAATTGTTTGTACAAGAGCTTTGCACTAGCGGAAAAGCCGAATCAGATGGTCCTGTCGAACGTTTGTACTCGTATCTTCGGCTATATTTGGTGATGGGAATAGTATCGTTTGTTGGAAATGGAATGGTAATCGTTCACGAAATCAAATCTCTGCGAAAAAGGAACAAAAAATCAAACCTGTCAACATCAAAGGAAAAAAACATTTACAAGTTTCTGGTGCTTAACTTGAGCCTTGCCGATTTCCTCATGTCGATCTATCTCATTGTTTATTCAGTTGCTCTTCATTATTCTCCGAACTCATCAAATGCAATGGATGTTAACTTATGCGGAGCTTTGGGGGTTATGAGCGTTCTATCGAGCCAAGTATCGGTCACGGTTCTGGTAGTTATTAGCGCGTATCGTTTGCGAGCTATCATTTATCCGTACAAGCAAGTTCGGATGAAATTACCGATTATATTGATTGCTTTGGCCTGGGCAGTTTGGCTTGTCATTGCCGCCTTTCCTTTGCTCAACATTGAACTTATTTTTGCCAGAAGCGTCGTCCTTCATTATACACCAAATTTTAGACAAACGACAACTTTAGACTTCTGGCGGATCCGGGAATCGATAGCAGAACTTACGAATCATATAAATGATACAAGCGATTTTGGAAAACTACTTCATACGCTAAGTAAATTCCCCTCCAAACAAACCACTTTCCAAGTCCTAAGCAGTTTTGGTTTTGTTAACTTTGAAACCGATAACTGGAATCTGATTGGTTATTACGACTCCAGAAGAGGATGCACTCTAGAAGTTCTTACGTTGGCAAAACATCAGTTTTCTTATTTTTCAATGGCTTGTCTTTTATACAATTTCCTGTCGTTTCTTTTCATACTGATTGCGTACACCATTGTTCTAAGAGACTTATCATCAACACGGCATTGCATGCGCAGTTGTTTTTCAAAAATTGAAAAGGGAAACCCCGCGCACATTGACAACACATTAACAGAAAACAAAAAAATTTATTACCGAATTTTCGTTGTTGTGTTTACTGATATGTTTTGTTGGATGCCTGTTTGTGTTATTGGATTTGTTTATTTTGTAAAATCGATAACAATTCCTGATTTTTATTCTACCGAAAGGCTCCCATTCCATAAAGAAGCAATGCCTCTTGTGGTGGTAGCTTCAGTTCCAATAAATAGCGTCGTAAATCCTTACATATATTCCTTTCATTTTTGGAAAAAATTTGTAAAAGAACAAGTAGGCAATCATAACTTTCGTAAACTATGCAAATAGTTAATTTACTAGTTCGAGAAACCCAAATCTTTGGAATACGCAGCAAAAGTAGTTGGGTGCATACCGGTAGGCCTAGCGATCAAAATATGCAGGCATGATTTTGAATACTAAAACTGCTAAATCCAATTGTATGAATTAGGAAACCCAAACTTCTAACCCGATTGAGTTTCAGTCACGAGCGTTATATAAACGCTTTCTTTTGCGATGTAATGCGTTGTACCAAGAACTTACCTCGTATATCATCTTTTGAAAGACCGGTGATATTACAAGGTCGTATCATACTGAAAATTTTTATTAAAATATAAAATAGCAAATCAGTGATAAATAATCTTTCGCTTGTGGTACTTACGAAAATAATTAAGAAATAATTTGGACAGTTTCTTACCCAAAGCGGAGCTATTGCTTGTCAAAACTTATTTAGGCCAATACATTTGCAAACTTTACGTTATTTTTTTACTCATCTTGTTTTTTCCTCGTTATCAGCAGTTTAATTGCGAAATAAACACATTAAATATCTACTTTAAAAACTGGAACCCACTTTCCTTTTGGGCAATGATATGGTTGGAAGTTATTTTAATGAAACACAATTACAGAAAGAGAAAAATAAAGCTATTATTAACGTTTTTTCCGCTGCATGGTCAGTCGGAAACTATCCCATTACTTCCAACTAGCGGTTGACTACTGTTACGTCATGAACAAAACAATTCATCAGCAGGACGTGAAGATTGAAATCTCGCAACGACTTTATTTCGTTCAAGATATAGTAATGCAGACAAATTCGTTGTGTTGATTTCTGTAACGAATATCGTTTGACGCAGCGCGTTTGCAGGAGTGGGTGACCAGAAGTTGGTGATGTGTGACAGATAAGATTCAGTTATTATGATTATTGCACTTAGTTGGGCGGTAAACAACGTAAATCTGAACAAGATAAACAGATTTTCAGCACCTTCGTTTACTAAACGTGAAGTAAGATTGCAGCGAAAAATTGTTTTATTGTTTGTCGTACGATTAATCGACGCAGAATCAATCAAAGCAGTTTTCTTCGATGATCAATGAAGTAAAAACCTGCTCATACGGCCTATTTTTCACAGATACTGTAGATTGTGTTAATCCGGTAGAAAAGTTACAGTTGTGTTTTTTGCGACCAAAACTTAGACGTAGATAATGCGGTAGACCAGAAAATTCATTTCTAAAGATTTACATCTCACATTCTTCTGGGAAAGTCGTTACAAAGGAGGATAACAGATGTCCGATTTTGTAACACCACACCGACGTCCATAGATTCCACAGCGGCTTGAAAACATAAAACCGTGTTCTTGTCAAATCTTTTGTGAAAATAGAGTAGTTGGCGTCGATGGGTGCACGCTTTAGCCACGTTACTGGCACTCCGTTAGACAAACCACGTTGGCATCCAAGATCAAGAAAAATATAAACAGAAATTGCAGTCTCTCAACAAAACATTGTTAACACATAAAAAGTGGCCAAATTAAGCTTATTATGCTGCTGTCCGTTTGGTCTCAAAAGCAGAAAACTGCTTTCAGTCTCGTGCAGATGAAATAGGTTGACCTGTCCACTGGACTCTGATTTTGCTCAGTTCAGTCCCAGAGCCATCGACTCGAACAATGGATCCAGAGTAGCGTTGATTGTGAGGTTACAAAGCTGTCTCAGGCACTTCATCTTTAAGCAAATATATGTTGAGAAATTTAGAATTAAATACGAGATAGCGACAAGAAAGTCTAGAACAATGTACTGTATAGCCTATCATGGAGTAAACCGCCAACAGAGATTTTGCCTCTAGTGCACGCTGATCTACTGTAATTAAGATCGTATTTCGAACGCAGTACAGCGTGACTCAACGCAGCTCGGATTATTTTAATATCCAAATTCAAATTATCACTTAAATCACAGCGACATAAACAACGCAAGGTTTTCGTTGTTTGTTAATTTCGTTACTACTTGTTTGTTTGTTAAACACAAGGAAAGAGTATTTTCGAATCGTAGTTGAAATCACAAATTGCTTTTAAAACAAATCTCGGCAAAATTAGGCTACATATTTATATTGTTACTTGAGTAAACTCTGGCCTCCGCGACGCAAAAGAAATAGCAACTTAAATTTATTTTGCTGATGCGTGGACTTCATGTAAATGATGACTTGGAGATTTCAACAAATTTACATTTGATTGCACATGGCTATGTGAGTCGAGTCTTAAAGCAATAGAAAGTAAATGCACCCATGGTATAAAAAAAGATGCCGGATATATACTGCATTTTTTCTGCTCATACTGTCGGGCCTACTTAAATGCAACATCAACAAAAATCAAATCTTCATTAGCCGATACTCACGGTATAACGCCGAAGCGTGTAACGAATGGAAGAGACCATCTCCGCGGCTGAGCGCCTGGGCAACACAGCAGCCTTGAAGAAGCATCGTAGCAGTGGCGAGCCGTTGGCGACTCTGTATCTGATTTGACAGGCCCGGCAATCGAACCCCTGACCTCCTGCACCGACAGCAATGTGCTTAACAATCAGCTAAAAAAAATGTTGATGATAAACCAATATCAAAAAAATTAATGCATACTGAGTAGGAAGTACTCACTAACTGGTAATGAAGCAGCTTAATCACTACAATTAGTTTCAAAGCCAACTGATACTAACAGCATGTTTACCAGCTGATAAACTGGTAGCCTACTAACCGAAACTCAAGTCCAGAGCAGTTATTAGGCCACTAAATTAATTTCACAATTGCTTAATTCGAGAAATGCTGAGTTGGGCGTAATCGGTATATCGGTACTTTTAGTCAGCTAAAATTACTGGCTGAGTTAGCCTATAAGCTCAAGGGCATAGGCTACGATTCCTTGCACTGTGTTGATTCCTCTTCACACTAATGAAGAAGTCAACGCAGTTGATTTTGAAACATGACATTGCGCCTACCGCTGCCCCTCCTCTCTGCGTCCTGAGATTAAAAATCACCCATTTTTAAAGATGGAGACAGCAATATGGTGCCAGGGGGGATGCATTCCCACCATCAGTCATTTTCAACAATGTTTTTGTTTTTTTATAATTTCGAACCGGTTTCGATAACAATAACCCTTACGCTTTAACCATGCATAAATCGAAAATGTGCGAACAAAATGCATCATACCGGTATTTGGTGAAGAAGACACAATTAGAGGAAAAAGATTTAAACAAAATTTGACCTTGAAAATTGTTGAAAAAGTACTAAAATATCCATTGCAGTGCGTAAATCTTCAAAAACTTTTGGGGGGAGCATGACTCCGGACCTTCCTAGAGTCGTTTGTGTTCCTAACGCTTCCGGAAACATCTACTAACGCTGCGGGAAAATTTTACGTTTAAAAATGTCAAAATTTGGTGCTCTTTTCCCAAAAAAATCTTAATACGTTCCCGACAGGAACACATGGTTTAAAAAAGCTCATTTACGCCTTTTCTCGGGTTTAACGTTTTTGTATTTAGTTAACATTCAAGCTAAATCAAACTTGCAACCCCCAACCAAAATTTTTTGGATCTACTCCTGTATGGTGCTGTTATCGAAGGAGGATCGTAAGACGTGATGTCTCAATAAACTATTGAATATAAACCAGCAATTGATTTAATGTTGATAATATCGTGTATCGAAGTCTTTCTTTTTATTAAGTTGTTTTGTTCGTTGCAATTGTGTTAACATTCCCAACAGAGATTGCGGCTTTCCCTTAGTTCTATATTTATGCATGTAGCTCTTGAATTAAAAACCTTGCCCACCCCTAATTTAGGCCTTCTGCTAAATAGCCCAAAGGCGGTATACTGCTCAACTTTTGTTGCACTGAACGCAATGCGTTAACTTTGTTTCTTCATTATCCTTATAATGCGTAGAGCGCAACAAAAATTGAGCAGTACGCCGCCCAAAGTTCATCATCGGCACGAAAAGCGCATACACTATAGCAGTAAAAAGCCACACATTAGATCTTTGCTTGCTGTACCTCGTAACGTTATGGTGCAAAAATCAACCTCTCGATCGAAATTATAAGCAAAGAAATAATCAGAGCCGAATTGGTGGGAGGGGAGCTACAGCCCAGGCACACAACCACAAGAAAATGCTAAGGCCGGGCGAATGTTTTTGCCAGGGGTTCGAGAAATTTTTTGGTAAAATTGGTTTAAAAGAACTACATTCACTCTGTTCCAGATGTTTACACTTTCATCACGCTTTCTTTTACCAGTTGCAAAAGTGAAGAGTAGCAAAGTACTTTATAACCTAACAGAAGATTTGACAGCTCATAGCTTTGTTGAACGCTATCACGCTGTAAATTTACGTACAATTCGAAAAAGTGACAAGCAAAGTTTAGTGCAAAAACAATATATTTAAATGTACAAATTTAGCTGCTTTTCACAGCATGCACACTTACGAAGTTTGATGAAAAAAGCAGTTTCTTATGTTCTCATGCGTCTCTTTTATGTAACTTTGTTGAAGCCCAGCTGAGATTCTTGAATGAAGTAAACCAACTCTTCTCCTAACTTTAAAGCAAACTACTGCCTATTCAAAGTACTGCGATTAAAATGTCGAAAAAAAGCACAGCCAAGTTTAACAGTAAATTGTTAAGAGTTTGTTAAAAAGAATTAACCAAAAATAGCAGTTATTAAGGGATCTTTGGGGTCGAATTGGGTTGATATTTTTATAAACTAGGTAGAGATATCCATGGCTAAAAGTTCGAACTTGCTAGAAAGCCAAAACTGGCTTCCTAACAATCAAGTGCTCGAGCGCAACAGACAGACCCCTCAGATGTACAGGAAGAGCTTTTTTCCGTTTAAAAATCCCAATAAAAGGAAGTAAAAACTTACTAAAGTTGATCAAATTGAAATACAACAAAACGTGAAAAACGAAGCAGCTGCTTGTTCTAGTCTTTCCATGAAAAATTCGATTTGTTTGCCTGGACTAATTTGCTGTGTAGGCCTATCATTACCACTGATACCGCTTCTATTACATTCTCCGCACCAACCTTTTTGGTGAGTGCAAGCTGGGTAGCTAAGGGATATCATGTTTTGAGTCTTTGGCATGACTCCACCGAGTACCGAACCCAGTTAACTTAGAACGGAAAGAAGTCAAAAAAAAAGAAACAACAGCAATTATAAAAGATTCCGAGTTTGAAGGCAACGTGCAAGGCACGATTGAGTATACGCTGCAGCAGTCAGCCAGTCTCATACTTCTTGCCAATCTTGGTAGCCTACATTCTTAACGTCACACAATCCCGTTTTAATCTAAACATTATTATTTGCTTAAAACCAGGGACAGGGAAAGAAGAAAGACATTTTTTTAAATCACAGCCTTACCGCCAAACTTTTCTTTTGCACCAATCCACTTGAAATGCCAGAGTTATTTTCTGGTGCCCTGAGCTCTGGCGTAACGACTTTACATGAGCCTTTCTTTTCTTTACAACTTGAACTTCAGATTAATATTTCAGCTTTAAAGTCTTTCAATATTGATACTAATTCTTCCATTATGCAGTAATTTATTTCTGCATTAACTCATTTTCAAAGCGTTCAAACATTGCTATGTATCATGGGCGGCGAAACCGGGAGGGACGCGTCCCCCCCCCCCCCAGAAGATTTTCAGGGGGACGCTTTTTAGGTGAAAAAAACGTCGATCTTCAATCAGTATGGTACACTGTTGGCCTATATATAGCAGATTAAAAAATAACTCAATTATCGAGCAAATTTGTCTTGTAGATCGTTATTTTACGTGGAATAATAAGGTAAGGATTGTACAATGTAGAATCGCAAGTTGTATTGAGTATTGATAACTTGTTTATGATAATACAATCGTCCATTCCGCCGGTCTTCCTGTCCTTACAAAATAGCTGTTTGAAAGTAGATCAGCAGCTGCGTAGTTACCCTGTCCACGTGTCCAATTTATGTGGGCTTTAAGTCTACATTGAGGTAGGCTTGTTGCTGTGGGCTTTCTGCATCACAGTTAAATTTTTGATGTCATAGTTTCAAAAAGTGACTTTGACATCACGCCCACAGCAAAAAGCCCCCATCGATGTGGGCTTAAAGCAGTGTGCGAAGTAGAGGGGGATGGGGAGACATGTCTCTCCCAGTAAAAATAGTCGTCCCCCCAGCATTGAAAAAAAATGTCCTGGGGAGGAATGCCAAAACGTACCCCTCAGTGATAAGTACCGTGAAAAGTTAAATGTTTTTTATACGTGTATCCGTGGAGTGTGGGTACCGGTAGTCTAAGGACTGCGGCAATACTTTCCAGCATATCTTGCAGCCATTAT
The DNA here is from genome assembly GCA_964006365.1 of Trididemnum miniatum. Lineage (NCBI taxonomy): Eukaryota > Metazoa > Chordata > Ascidiacea > Aplousobranchia > Didemnidae > Trididemnum > Trididemnum miniatum. Next base: position 25,870,323 of record OZ023237.1, read on the forward strand.
GACTTCCTTCACAAACCAATCAAGAACAACTTTTTCAATGCGCCTATTACAGAACAGTTTATTTTTCATCAACAGTAAAACATGTCAGCAGCTTTTTATGAACATCAGTGAAAGCACTAAGAATATGTCAAAGCAGCGGTTCCCAAACTTTTTTTTAAGTCATATTTGAGATTGAGAGCATGATTTTAAAAAATGCTATAGCTTTCGGGGTCTTGACCCGGACCTCGCTGGAGTAACTTACTGCTCTCCCCCCAAACCATTTGTTTCATTTATGAAACAAAAACCTGCCTAAAACAAGGGTAATGAAGTTTTCGAGTTTCTCCCGTTGATAATTTTTGTTTGTCATCCTGGTGCATGGTATGCAAACACGCAGTACGCCCTCCGCCACTGTTTTAATTTGGTCATTGACCAATGACATCACCCCATGAACAATAAATACCATTTTGCAACACTGTCTTGTTACTTGGGTTTAAAAATCAAGCAAAACTGTAGACAAAAACATCCCCCCCATTAAAAATGTTCTACTTCGCCCACTGGCTTAAAACCCACATAAATTGAACATGTAAACAGGGTAATTGTGGCAACTAGTTTAAGCTAGAGGTGAGCAAGGGCGGATCCAGAGGGGAGATGTGTGGTATGCATCCCCCACCAGTCATTTTTCATCAATGTTTTTGATGAATACAATTTTTCCACAACGTTGAACCTCTTCGATAACAAAAATTCTTACACCTATGGCAAGCATAAATCGATATCAAATAAAATCTTCATTATACTCGCCGTATTACGCCGAAGCGTGTAACGAGTTGCGGGGCCCATCTCCGCGGCTTAGCGCCTGGGCTACACAGCTCCGAAGAAGCGTCGCAACGGTGGCGAGTCGTTGGCGACACTGTGCCGATTTGACCGGCCCGGGAATCGAATCCCAGACCTCCCGCACCGATAGCGTGCGCTTTGCAACTGAGCTAACGGCCGGTTATCGATAAATCGATATGTGCGACCAAAATGCATCATTGCATCATTTTCGTAAAGGGCTCAAAATTAGGGGTAAAAAATTTAGACGGAATTTTTCTTGAAAATTGTACAAAAAGCACTAAAATGGCTATTTACGCTGCCTAAATTTTTTAAAAATTTTTGGGGCAGCATTCCCCCCTACCCCCTTGGAGCTGTTTTTGTTTATCGATTTGCGTTGAAGTAACTTTGCCGGAAAAAACGTCAAAATCTGCTCCCCTTCCACCCCCCTAAAAAAAATTCTGAATACGCCACTTGCACAAAACATTTTCAAAAAGCTTATTTACGCCTTTTTCCGGGTCTAAACGTCTAACGTCTTTACATTTAGTGAACATTCAACCTAATTTAAAACCTCATCCCCCGCCAAAATTTTCTGGGTCCGCTCCTGGATATAGAGGTCAAAACTTTCGATAGTCAAAAAGCAGTGTAAAACAATCGACAATTTTAGCATGCTGAGCTGGCTAGCAATGGGATGCATGTTATAGCTTCGTTTTGTAAGCATATGTCTCGTCCGTAAATCGTTTGATAAATTTGTCAACTCCTTGTGAGATTGTATCGGTCAACTCTTTGTTTAAAAAACATAATGCAAATTTTCGATAAGATCTTGCTCTCATTTTTTTATTAGTTTCGTACCTTTATTGCCAGTAAATTTTGCACCTAATTCATTCTGCTTTTCAATTTTTTGCTTGGAAGAATCTCCACAGATCCTTCCACAAGTGCTAAGCTCTTACCGTACCTCACTGCTGCAAAAAAACGCAATATTTCAAAAATTCCCGGATCCTTTTTTGATGCGCCGTCCCCCCCCCCAGCAAAATTTCGTTTCGCCGCCCCTGCTTTGTATCTTGTGGCTATGCGCGTATATTTCCAGCTTGGCGAAAAAACGTTTTTATCTAGGTGACGTCATAATCGTATGCGGCGCGCCGCAAATCGTATTCAATTCAGAATATGAACAACAGACAGGATGAGAAAAAAGAAAAAAGCACGCTTTTACAAATTCATGTAAATTCTGCTCTTGGAATGCGGCAGCTCTGCCACTGCCTCACGCTTGTTTTTCAGCGAAAAAAGTTATGTGAATTCTCAGGGCGAATAACGTCATAAAAACCACTGAAGCAAAGATAGGGTGTGGGAAAATAAATGACAATAAAATTGCTGGCGTTAACAAATATTTCACGAGTAGAGTAAAATTATTTAAAACAAGCTTAAAATAGTCATAACTTTTACAGATTACTATTGACTTATTCCGCGTTGAAACTATTGTTGCTTCTCATTTTTAGATAGGTGAGGCCGTGCCTCACCTGTCTCCCCTCACCGCACGTCCCTGGTCATAGTTGTGTTGAGTTCGCTTGCAATCTGCAATCGTGGTCTTGTCTTTTTCATGTCATGCCGAGTCAAGGTAACAGCTGCGTTTGCAGGGCTACCGCACGATAACAACCTACGCGGACGACGATATAGCAACAGCGCTAAACTTGACATGGCCAAGTGGTTCAAGCGTTCGCTTTTCAGTTGGCAGAATCGAGTCATACCAAACATTCAGAAAATGAAATTCATAGCTACTCAGCTTAGCGCTCAACACCAGGGTAAGTGTAGAGCAGGAGTGGGGAACTTGTAGCCCACTTAAGTTTTGAATGTGGCCCGCGTCAGCGTACAACAAACTGGTAGAATAGCAAACAGTAGGATTTCTTAAAAACTGTTTTACATTCAACTACATCCTCTTTATTATTTGTGGCATAAAAAACACGAAGAAGTCTCTGATTTTGCGGTAAAAAACAACTCGCCATGAATGTTTAATAAATTTACGACGCATTATTGTGTATTTTTGAGACAAAATTTACAAATTAGAAGTAAATGTGGCCCGCTGAAAATATTATGCAATCAATGTGGCCTGTTGTGCTTTGCCGGTTCCCCACCGCTGGTGTAGAGAATGAAGTAGAAACGGTGAATTGCAAGTAAGTCGTATTGTAGGCAAGGGTGGAAACCTAAACCTAAACCTGAAAACCTGGTTTTGAAAAAAAAATTTGAAACCCAAACTGAAACTGACACCTACTCAGCCAAATTTTTGAAAACTTAAACCGAAACCGTTTTTTCTTAAAACGTCAAAACCGAAACTGAAACTAAAACTTGTTCAGAATTTTCTAAGGTTTTGGGTTTTAAAAATTGTTATCACCATCATTACCAGAACAGTTTCTTTAATGCTGAGCGTCAAATAAAGAAGTTGTGGATACTAAATTTTGAGTCTTTGGTTTCACCGGACTCGGAATTATACCCAAGTCGACAACTTCTGAAACAATTGCTCTCCTCACCAGGCCATCTGATCTGCTACTTATCATCGCAATACAACAAAAACGTTCAAAAGTAGAGCACTTAAAAAATCCGTATTCAAAATAAAATAGCTTTTTTGGATGAAACTTAAACCGAAACTGAAACCCAGAAACCGAAGTTTTGCGTAAGCAAAACTGAAACCGATACTGAAACCTATTTTTCAACAGCTGTGAAACCAAACCAAAACTGAAACCTAACGTATGAGTTTCAACACACCGAAACTGGACACCCTAACGCCAAGTAGTCAGGTTTCCACCCTTGATTATAAATCAGTCCTGATGATACAAAACCGTAGCAGTTAAAAAGCGCCACAAAACAACCTAATATTTCATTTTCAATTAAGAAAAAATAAAAATTGATCAGTTCAAGGAAGTAGAAAAGCAGAGTTTTATAAATCAAGTTTAAAAACAACTAAAGCTAAATAGAATGAGGGTTTAAAACCCAAAACGCAGGTCGGAAATTTCAGTAAACGCGCGGTTGTGCTGGAACTAAACTTATAAATTTCAGTTGGGTTACGTTTAACTTTCTGTTTAAAAATAGCTTTTTCGGGGATAAATTTTGAGTTCGCATTCGCTTTTAAGTTTGATTGGACTTTTTATTTAATTCATTTTAATTTGGAATTTCGCGGGTTTAAGCTGGGTCGGGCTTGTTTAAACACTTGAGTAAACCATATAATAAAAAATTAAAAGTTTTCTCACACAAAAATTCCAGATAGGCGTGGCCGCACAATACTAGAAAATTTGCAATTAGTAGGTTACACAGAAAACACAATTAGTAGGTTACACAATTGGTAGGATATATTTCCATCTTCAAATCTTGTTTCTCAGAGCTTTTTGCGAAGCAGATAAACACTGCCGACGTAGGAAGAAAGCTAAAAACAACACAAGGTGAAAAAGTGCAAATCCTTCAGCTCAGCTCAGTTGGGTTTAGTTTATTTTTAAAGGAACCGAAAATTATAGTGAATTGTCAAACTTGTGAAAGTATCCTTACTGGTATTTTCAGTCGGTGCTTGGACAAAACGGCTTTTAAAGGAAGGAAAATAGTTCTTACTACAGTAGTAGCACTGGGGCTTGTTCCTGAATCAAAATTCAATACGTAGTTCTTTTTCTGTAAAATTGTGGTGAGCTAGCTAAAGTTTTCCTCACTTGTTGTGAAAGCACAATATTGATCAGATGTTTTGTGATACAAAATTTTTAAATAATAAGGTAAAGTAACGTCCGACAAAAAGCGTAAAAAATGAAGTTACTTTTTCTTGCTATTTTAAAACACAATTTCCTCGTTGCAGTTCTGGGGAATACTGCTAAGGTCCTTTTACCGGCACGTCGATCTGTGATGAAGTAATAATTACTCATTTGGTCCTACAAGAAGATTACAAATTGCAAGCGACAAAAAAACTCGCGGCTCTGCTAGCAGTTTTTAACTGTTTTATTATTGCCCAATGTTACAGAAATTGACGTGAACGTGAAACATGAAATGTGATATTGTAACGGCATGAATGGTCAGTCAACTTGTTTGACGCCGTCCATTAGCAACACAGATCAACGTAGTTTCATTTGTGTTGGTCGCGTCAACACGTGCTGCGTGCCAGTACAAACACCTTCACTTGAATTAGAAGTCTCATTTCAGTGAAACCTCTTTTATTTCAAACTTGACATAATTTCTTCTTCTTTCGTGATTGAAGAACTGTATCTTTTTTTATAAGCAACAAAAAAAATTGCAAGCCGACAGAAACATAAAATATTGTAACAGCATCAATGGCGAATGTAGGCTAAAATAATAGAGATATAAGCAACAGAGATAGACACCAACAAAGAGACAAACAAGATTTAATCAAAATAAAGTTACAGAACATAAATTTACATTCGAAATCGAGATTAATAATTTATAATCAGCAAATTAACAGGTATAATCAGCTAAACACTCAGCAGATGTAATTCATATACCCAACCTAGTTAAATAGCTAGCACACAACAAACGAATAGATAACAGATAAATATAGATTAAGGACGGTTATACAGCCTTATTCGAATAAAAGATATATAGTTATTTAATCAAATGTATTCAACTGCAAACCCTCTGCGTTGCCGGGTAAACAACTATAAAATGTTAAAACATTTAGTCTAAGACCCTAACATCTAAACGCAGTCAAGCACGTATTTGAGTGAACTTTACGAAGAAAAACGACAGAAACCACTTAAGTGTAAAATTGCAGCTCTAATTGCATCATCATCAATTGATGGACGAGTGGCATAGAGCGCCAGCTTCTGGATCGGTAGACTCGAGCTTCGATTCCGAGTCGAGTCAACCCAATGACTTAAAAATTTGGTATTCACAGCTCCCCTGCTTGACGTTCATCATTAAAGGGAAAGTGTGGAGCAAGCAGTGATGTGCGTTAGCGCCGTCAATTTGGCGTCGTCAATTCGTGCAGTAAACTTTTTGTTTACGCCACTCGTAGCGCCGCTAATTTTTCAAAGTTTGACGGAAGGTTGGTGCGCCGTCAACTTTTTGAGCGTCAAGCGCTAATTGTTAAAATTTTGCAGCCGAAGTCACTTTCTGTCTTCCTTTTGTTCTTGAACACGCGTAATTAAACTTTCCCGTACTAACGATTTGCCCAAACTTCTGCTTGTGACGCAATCTTGTCACCTTGTTACGTCACAGACATCTGCATCGGCTCAACAATTGCCCACCTGCAATTGAGTTGAGTTGTTTTTAGCCACTCAAAGTCACAAACACAAGTAACAAAACTAGCCGAAGTGAAAAGATTCTCAAATCGAGAGCGTTGAAGACGCGTCGAGAAGGCTCAACTTCATACTTGTCGTTAATTCATTATTGATGTTGTTAAACAATGTCCTGACTCTTGAGAGTTCTACTCGCGAAACCATCTTACGGAACTTTTTGGTTTACCCTCACAAAGCATGGTTTGAGCTCGCTTGGCTTGGGAATCTCTTGATTTCGACTCGTTCTAATAGGTTGCAATGCATTTCGATGATTAGACAGGAAAATTGATGCAACATAAGATAGGGGTCCGAGAAAAAAAGATTTACAAATGGGGTCTGAAGCCCAAGCAGTTTGAAAAACTCAGGTCTATTGCATTGTTACTTTAACCATTGCTTTAACTTATTAGTTCAGGTTTTTTTCTGCAAGTAGGCCCTATTATAAACTAATATTTTTATTTTTAGCAGAAATTGTATTAAAGCATTTGCTTATGCAGAAAGCAGATATCGAGATAGTTGTACCATAAGAGACAACAGAGCAGAACAGTTTAGAGAGGTGAGTGTATTTATCAGTTTCATCACGATTAATGATTACGGGAATATTGTTTTGAGAAGTATTGAATTATAATCTGGCGAAATAAACTAGCGCAGATCGCGGGTAAAAGTAACAATAATACCGAAAATGAAAATTTTGAAGGCAAATACCGGCAGGTGTCGAAAGCCAAAATAGGTAAAGAAAGACTTTGTCACACGAAACACAAACAAGGTTCGTTTTTGCATACTGCTGTATAACCGCTGACTGGTGTGAACACTAGCAATTAATACGTGGGAAGGATATTTTGCGTCAGAAACGTTGCCGAATGACGGACAAACATTTTGAAATGCTGCTATTTCTGCGAGCCTATACAAGTTAAACCTATTGGTATTACCAGGGTTGTTATATTTTGCTTGTTGCAAAGTGTTTACGAGTTTTGCTGCTTTTGATTAAATTTGATAGACTACGGCACTACGTGGTTGGTTTTAGCTCGACGCACGAGAACTATATAGTCCCTAAATCCCACACTAAAATATTGCGATTGCAGCGAATTTCTTTCTTACAGGTATGGGGCGCCGTGTGTAAAGCTACGCAGTATAAAATTTTGCATCATTTTTTTGGTTAATTTTGGTTAAATTACGTGCAATATCATATATTGTTGCAATTTATCTATATTGCTGCAATGTGTGTTAAATTGTTGCAATTTATGTATATTGCTGTAATTTGTGTAAATTGTTGCAATTTACGTATATTGCAAAACAACCTTTAAATCGGCTTTTAATTGCCATGGTGATATGCTAACTAAAACAGTCAGTGTTGCCCTTTCCCTTTTTCCATGAACTCACGTAGTGTACTGGCCTGAGGCGCTGTTGTACTGACTGTGCAGTGTGCGCTTATTGGTTTGGCTGAAACATTTAAGCTACTGGTTAAATGAATCATTTAAGCTACTACTGTTAAGCTACTAGTACCGGTATCCTTTGGAATACCAGCAGCTAGACTAGACTAGACTACCGGTATAGGGGTAACAACTAGCATCAGCTCCCTGGTCCAGTTGGGTTAGATTAGAATTAGGTTTAGTTAGGGTTAAATTTAGTTAGGGTTCGTTCAGTTACAAAATATCGGTAGACTAGTTTGACATTTTTAATTTTACAGTTTACCGTATGTAACTGGCTACTGGTGTATCGGTGTGCTGATCTGCTGATGTCAGGATGTAGCCTACCTGCTTTCTGTGGACAGATCACAGAAGTCACTGTAATCTGGCATGTTTCAGCCATACAGCATAAGCCATTCTGCATTACCAACGAGATAGTAGTATGTCACAAAAACATAGGTTGAGGTAGCTATACTTGGCCTAATGTCGGGTTACTGGTACTTTACTTTAAAACAAGATTTTTCAGATACCGATATTTTGTAACTGAACGAACCCTAACTAAATTTAACCCTAACTGAACCTAATTCTAATCTAACCCAACTGGACCTGGGAGCTGATGCTAGTTGTTACCCCTATACCGGTAGTCTAGTCTAGTCTAGCTGCTGGTATTCCAAAGGATACCGGTACCAGTAGCTTAACAGTAGTAGCTTAAATGATTCATTTAACCAGTAGCTTAAATGTTTCAGCCAAACCAATAAGTGCACACTGCACAGTCAGTACAACAGCGCCTCAGGCCAGTACACTACGTGAGTTCATGGAAAAAGGGAAAGGGCAACACTGACTGTTTTAATTAGCATATCACCATGGCAATTAAACGCCGATTTAAAGGTTGGTTTGCAATATACGTAAATTGCAACAATTTACACAAATTGCAGCAATATACATAAATTGCAACAATTTAACACACATTGCAGCAATATAGATAAATTGCAACAATATATGATATTGCACGTAATTTAACCAAAAAAATGATGCAAAATTTTATATTGCGTAGCTTTACACACGGCGCCCCATATACAGGCCTAACAATTTTTATGAAAATGTTGGCTACCCGTATTGAAGTCTTTTTCAACATTTGACGCTAAAATTGACGCTTGCGCTGACGGAGCTAATAATTTTTTCGTTAGCGCTGACGTAAACGGCGACAAAATTTTCGACAGTTAGCGCTGACGCCGCCAATATACTTCGTTGGCGCGCACATCACTGGGAGCAAGCCGGCAAGTTCGCCTGTTGGGCCGTTGGAAATGGTACTTAACAGTATTTCCCCTCTTGGTGTGGTAGACAGACGGTTGGCAACTCCTAGACGAGCTCGCATAGCGCCCCGTCGCTTTTTCGTGATAGGACAAAATTGCAAATAAATAAAATTTTTATGCTAGGTGCTAGCATTGGAGTGACGCCAGCTTGATCTGTCGTACGTTTTATGAATTATTTTAGCATAAAGCGACAGAAAACATCTTATTTTTCCATGTTTCTTACCCCAATCGTGATGAAGAGAAGTTTAGACCATCCGTAAATCAGTGAAACCGCATCATGTAGCGCGTCATTGCATCCAATTTCATAGGCGTGAGCAACTGTGCACATTACAGTGGTATTGCCACAGCACGATTCTGGCAGAAAATTAGTCCAGTCGCTTGCATTCTTAGCGCCACAGCATTCCAACTGCGATACAAAATCAAACGTGGTTGCGCATTAAAGAAACAACATAAGCCTATTAAATACGACACAACTGTTGAATATCTGAATGATACAATACATGTCCACAAAAAACTTTGTTGCCAGTAAAATCTGAAGATTGGTGGAAATAGCGATTTCCAGATCCACCTCGGTACGGTTATTGCTGATGTAGTGCGTTACTATCATTAGACACCAGTGACGAGACATGTTTGTTTGTGACTTCAATGCAATCATTTTAAACGGGTGCACGATATACGTAGAAGTCGTAGCCGATGACAGTCGAGAAACGTTGTCGCTATCCCAAACTCATAACTTAGTAGCTGCTTCATGATAGAAGACATCATCACACAAGGTTAGTAAGATTCAAGCTAGCAATTTTTGCCTGGCTACGTGCCCGACATATTGTAAAAGAAATGATAGTAAACTATTTTTTGCGCAGACGATTGCAGGTGAGGTTTCACCTTAGTAAAGCATATGAATCATTTAAGAAGACTTCGTCAAGCATCGAATTTGGTACATTTGGTCTCGGAGTTGATTACCCTAACACACTGGTTCTCAACCAGAGCCTGCGTACCACTAGTGGTATAAGCAATATTAGGCGTCACTGAAAGATGAATCTATTTTGGCAACTTGCTTATGCTATCGCGAGCAAGAGTTTTCAGCCATTTTACAGTAATTGAAACCAAAAGCCGATATCATACGATTAGCTATGAGCTGTAAATGGAGTACCTAAAAATCACAATTGCTATCCTCACATTGAGCTAACGTGCAGTACAATGCTTTCGTGATATTTCAAAGTAATAAACAGCAGACATATTTCACGGAATTCATTGTTTCTTGCTCCACAGTCAGTTTTAGTGAAGACCTTGAAAAAAGATAGGAAACCACTGAACTAACCAGCAGTTCAAGAGTGGCAGTGATAAAGCTAGTCACTCACTGAGCTTTGCAGCACAAACAGTAAATCTGTCGGTATGTCTGCGGTATCGTTTCCGTACCAATTTCCCATGATACTTTCTTGCAGTTGCGGATAACCAGCAATGCCTGTAAACACGATGTCGACAGCCCACGCGAAGACAAAAAGGCAGGAAACACCATTGTACTGCAAATTGAAAAAGTTAGTATACTTTTGGGGAGGAACATAATGTCACCGTAATTCTCTTGTTTCTTCTCGAACTATTTTCGTCCCGTATTTACTGTATTTGTATGTTACACAGCGTTGTAGTATTTTGTATCAGAGTAAATTCTTGTTTGTTTGCTTTAAAAGTTGTTTGCTTCAAGAGGATCATCGAGTTTATGTAAGCATGTAAACTTTTGCGAACGTGCCTCATAGTAAGAGTACGTTCACATGAGATCCGAAATGAAAACAGGGCGAAATGAAAAAACTAGTTTAAACCGGTTTTCGTAGGCTTTTTTCCTTGTTTTGATTTCGCCCCGAAAGCAACGGAACTATAAATGCTGTGGTTGTGACTATGATGTCATCATTTCGGTGCTAGTTGGACAAGATGCACACAATGCAATTAGTTGCGCTGATAGTCTGCATGCAGTCAGCCTATTCAACTTTGCTGGAATTGCATTTGCAATTGATGTTGAAATTGTTGATACAACTACAAAAGCAACAAGACGAAATACTGAATATGCTTGCCGAGGTGAGCAAATTGAAGAGAAGGAGAAGACGAATAAAAAGGTAAGGAGGCTTTAAAGCGGCGGTAGTAGGCCTACTATGCGAATATTGCAACTGGTAGGCTAATAACTGGTGCCGGTAGGCTAATGACTGCGGCTGGTTGGTATTACAGTCGATTGCTGCAATGATATGCAATCTATAATGGTTAGTGAGTATTTTCGCGTTGTTGAAATTACCGGTTTAGCAAACTAGCACTTACAGCATTGCACAGTGCTCAGTGCAGCTGCTTCACTTTTTATGCATCACTGACTTTGTGGCTATTCCCTCGTTCTGTTATTGTAAACTTATTTTTGCTGTCTGCTGTGCACATTAGTACTAATAAACCCCAGAGCTCCCGTGCCGATGTCATTATAACTGAGCTGATGGGCCGGAACCTTCATTTTTATACGTAAACGCAAGTATTTTTGCAGATTGACCGTTCAGCGAAAATACTGGAAGAGGCCGGGAAGAACTTCTTTGTGGTGGAACAACATGCTTAACAAAAAAGTGCCGATGGAAGAATGGTGTTTAAATCTTAGGATGAGTTATGGAGTGTTTATGGAGCTGGTAAATCACCTTCGTGAGTTTCTGATTAGTCAACCGAATGCATTTCGCCAAGATTGTGTTTCTCCAGAAAAACGGGTAGCTATTGCGTTATATTACTTAAAAGATCAAGGCTCTTTGCGCATGACCGCCAACACTTTTGGAGTGGCAAAATCGACTGTTTCAGCATCCATTAAGATTGTTTGTTCGCTGATATGCGACCAGCTTGGGTCTAAATTTCTTTTATTTCCTTCCACTGTTGAAGAAATGGATTTGGCAGCTGAAAAGTTTAAAACTAAATTCGGCATCCCGCAAGTCATTGGTTGCATTGATGGCACTCACATCGCAATAAAAAAACCGAAGGAAAATCCCCACGACTATTTCTGCTACAAAATGAAGCATTCTTTAAATTGTCAAGCGACTTGCGACGAAAAAGGAATTTTTACTGATGTAGAAGTACGTTGGCCAGGAAGTGTGCATGATGCGAGAGTGTATGCTAATTCCTCCATAAACAAAGCTTTCATCTCGAAACAACTACCACGAAATTTAAAAGAAATTATTCCCGGCCATGCTCTTGTACCACCAGTGCTGCTTGCTGATCCAGCTTATCCATTGTTACCCAATGTTTTGAAGGAATATGCGTCAAATTCAAATCCGAAAGAAATTCTGTTTAATAACCGATTAAGGTCTGCAAGGAACCAAATTGAATGTGCTTTCGGTCGTTTGAAAGCAAGATGGCGGATTTTAAACAGAGCACTTGATGTAGACGTCGATTTTGCTCCAACATTAATTTACGCATGTTTTGTGTTGCACAACTATTGTGAGATGGCCAATGTGGAAATACACCATGATGATGTACAACGTTTCATGACGATCGAAAAACAAACCCAATGTTGTGCACACCATGAAAGAATAGATAAATTGTATTCCTATTCTTCTGCTCAAGGTAGAAAAGTTAGAGATGCTTTGAAGGAATATGTTTACGATCAATACCAGAGGTGAAAGAAGGGCTAGATATTGCACCATGCACAGTTGCACACTTTCTCTCAAGCATGTTTCTTCAAAATTTATGAGATGTTTTGTGTTTATGAAAGTTTATCAGCTCAGTGGCGATTGCAGATTTTCAGGACTACTCAGGCTTGTCTTAAAAGGTGTAGCAAAATCGCGCAAAACAATGAATAAATAGCCTCTGTATCTGGCGACTTGTAGCTTCTGCAGCATAGAGGGCTCGATGACTAGGTCAGAGCTAGTACTATCAATTCTATTTGAATAAGACACCTCCTGACGATCGCTTTCAGCATGAAACAGGCTGTAGAGGTTTTCAATAATACAGTTTTTAATGCAAAAATTTGCGTGATCTGACAGTTGATAAATAGCCTCTGTTATAGCTGTAGGCCTACTGATTAGCTTTAAGCATGCAAAAGCAAAACATCGTGAAGACAGCATTGTTTATTATAGTTTTTTATGGTGCTGCACAACTTTGAGGTTTTTTAGCACCGGCCATCTGTCTACCACACAAAGATGGGGGAGTCCCGCTAAGAGCCCTTCCCAACAGCACAGCAAGTGAACTTTCCGGCTTGTTCTTCACACTATGGTATCCCATTAATGCTGAGTGTCAAGCAGGGAAGCTGTGAATACCAATTTTACAGTCGTTGGTTTGACCCGACTCGGAATCAAACCCGAGTCTACAGCTCCCGAGGCGGACACTTACCACTAGGCCATGGTGCTGTAAATCGAAGTTTTACAAAACAGCTTGAAAAATTGCTCTAAACCGCCCAATTTGTCATAGTAACCTGTCTTTATTACAAGCATAGCTTTGAGCGTACAAAACAAAAAAAAACACAAAACACAGCATTAAACGAAAAGATTTTGAAAGCAACGTTCAAGTGTCGCATGCATCAAGTGTTACAAAAGTTGCGGGTCTACACAGTCTTATTGCCCAAAAGAGCTTGCATTGGAATCGGAAGATGCCTTAGAAAACGATCCGAAGAAATGTTGCTGAGGCTGATGTAAATTTGGAACATTAAATGCACTACCCATTTGCTGGCTTTGAACGATAGAATTGCTGATCATAGCAAAGCCTTCGCGCATGCTTTGCCCAATCGCACACATCGACTCTGCCATCGCTTTAATAGAATCATGCGTACACTTTGCATTTTCTTTCATAACATTTAATGCTTCTTTTTTTAAAGCAAGTTCTTCTTTATACATATTTATCTGCAGCATCTCCTTTTCATGTAACGACATCTTTTTCTCCATCTTAGCTCTTTTACAACTCATTGACTGGCCAAATGATTGGCTTGGCTGATCATCATTTTCTATCTGTGATCTGCACTCTTCAACATCTTCAGTTGGATCGTCTCTCGCTCGTCCACATTTACTAGCTCGTCCATCGACAAAACTCGCTCTTCCACCTTCGATAGTTACAACTGAAGGTGAACCACCCCAAATCTGCTGCAACTTCTCAAAATGATCGCAAACTAGCTTTCCGGATCCTGATCTGGATCCCTTATCTACAGCTAGTTTGTATCCTGATCGTAATTCCTTGATTTTGCTCCTAATTCTGTTGTAGCCTTCTTTTTTGCATTTTTCCATCTGTTGCCGCTTGCGCTTGTAGACTACGAGGTCTTGCGTGTCCATTGAGTCAGTATCTTTAACAGGCATACATTGAGGACCAAAATCACTGACTGCAAAATTGCCTGCCATCCTTTCTCGAATTTTGCTGTAGCACAGCACCAGATCAGCTTGGAAATCTAGCCCTTTAAAATCCATTTCTGTTTTGTAAGCTATTAAACTGTCCAACAAAGCCAAAACTTTTTCCTCATTCCACTTCCATCTCTTCTCTCCTGTGACCCTCCCTATGCTTGGAATGCCTACATCCACATCATTCAAAGACAAAGTTATCAAATCACCATGTTGCAAATCATTCGCACTCATCTTTTTACAACATTTAATTACTGAATGTGATTTCACTCTGAAACAATGGAAACATTAACTTCATGAACAAATTAAATTGGAGAAGAAAATATGCCAATAATTTTTGTTTTTTTGCTTCATAATTTTTTGAAAAGACACACTCAGCTGCCATCAGCAGTGTGTGCTAGGTGCTACAATCTGTATAAGTTACACTTCACTGGATTTTTGTCGTTGGTAAGTACAGTTGTAACGACTACGTACATATAGGCTCCATTTTTACACAATATTTTTTATCCCTTGGGGTGTTTTCAAGTTCCTTGCAAATAAACTGCAGCAGTTTTTAACTCTTCCACTCAGTCAGCTAAGCGCAGCCCCAACAAGCCTTTAAATGTAACACTAGACTAGTGCCATCGCTCATAAACTTGTCTATTAAGCTACCGGTATATCTGCTGCAACACATCTAGCCTACCTTGCTCCTTAGCACTAGCAGTTAGCCAGCAGCCTGCGTACATTACCGGTACCGTACCAATGTTGCTGCTTACCAGTTATCTTTCCTACGTCACAAGGCCCGAAATGAATTTTCATTTCTGTCTCGCAGACAGAAATGAAAAAAAGAAAAAAAGCAATTTCATTTCGGCACGCTCATGTGAACACTTCCATTGTTTTTAGGCTTTACCGATATGAGATTTTTTCGTTTCGGGCGAAATGAAACCCCATGTGAACGTAGCCTAATATCACAGTTCAAGCACTGAAGTTGTTTTCATGTGTATGTTTCGTCACAAAGCAGTTTTAGTAGTGCTTGGAATCAAGTCAAAATACAAATTACAGCTTGAAACCAGTGGCGGCTCGTGGCCAACAAACAAGAGGTGCTGCAAGCGACAACTTTTGACAAGCCTGCTTAACTGTGGTAATCCCTACGTCTGTTACAGAAACTCTCTGATACATAACAGTTTACAGGAATGATTTCATACTAAAACCATAGAAAGAGTTACTACGCTATACCTTAATACTGATGTTCAAGTAAGGCTGCGATAGGTAACACAAAACAAAGAACAGTACCAGTAGATTTGGTAAAAACCATACAAATTTTCTCACTTCTTTTTTAAATTACAATGCACACTACATACATGTGGGTAGATTGAGGGCTATTATCCAAAATTCAAATTTTTTTTGAAACATTTTAGAGATCTGGCATGGATCCCCAAATATATATAATATACTTAAACCAGGTACCGGTATGCATATACCTAAAATTAGGGAAAATTGTAGAGGAAAATAGTTTTTTAATGCAACTGAAATCTTCCCTAAAACACCTGCCAAACCTACACTTGCTCGAGCAAACCATAGCATCCTTGATCCAGTTACCACTACATGTTTCTGCAACCATCAACCAACTTTAGCCTAATCTTTTCACAAGAGTATCAACTGTTTGGCAGTGGTCTAAACTGTCTAGGCTACATATACTGGTACCAGTAGCCTACCATTACTGATTAGCCTACAGTTAGGCTACTGATATCTGCCTGCCTAGTCTAAAATAGAAAGCCTGCTCAGTCTAAATCTGCATCAAGCACCAACTATCATAGAGCTTTTATTGCTGTAGTAGGTGCAGCAGACTTAGATGACCCCTGTGGTCTTGCGCTGTTTCCTGCCTATGCGAATTTTCTAAACGTAACTTATACGGTGAAATAAACTTGATTGATTTTACACAAACTAACTCGATCAGATGTAGCAGCCTAGCAGGGTTAAAAACCAGTCCCGTTATGCCATGAGCCAGAGCTAGTCGGAATTCCCTTTGATCTGCCAACAAAGCAGCTCATACAAAAATTGAACGGCGAGTCCAAAAACGTCGTCATTAGCCTTTGTCGCGTCACCGTTTGGCTCATTTGCATACGAAAAAACTTGAGCTGCAGACAAAATAGGGATTCCATTTAAAAATTTATACTCATATATCAAAACATGGAAAGAAATAAGAAATTTTAAAAAATTTGGCGATAGAACTTCAAAAGGTAATGAATGGGCAAACTGGGCAGTTGCCGCAAGCCCCGGGCCCCGCTCTTTGGAAACCCCCGCGTTTGGACGTGATGATCTTTTTTTTGGTCTTTACTTGATTTTGGGTGGAAAATTGGGCATCTGAGGGCGTGTGACCTTTTTTTTGCTTTCCACTTGAATTAGGACGAAAATTGTGGACTGCACTTTTATCTGCTCCGGGCCCCGCGATTTCTTAATCCGCCCCTGGACATGATGACCCTCTTGAACCTGTTCTCCTTTTGCGTAGTGAAAATATAGTAAGCCTATGTTCAGCGTAACTGTCAAACCACGTTACTTAAGCATCAACGCATAGGGCTGTTTAGTGCTACGTCAAAATACCCATTGTTTGGTTATTTAGTAAAAACTTGCTTCCACTGAACTCGTAATATCTGTGGAATTACGATGCGTGTACCGTATTTACTTCTAAATTAGAATGGCTTGATGTTTCACTCCCGATTGGAGCAGGGAGTCGAACCGAACCGGAGTTTTATAAACCGGTTTTACGCTATTTTTGTCGAACCTTAACCGAACCCGAACCGTATTTTTCAAAATTGCAAGGAGCGAACCGGAACTGAACCGAATAATGTGAGTACTTGCGAAACTTAACCGAACCCGAACCGATTGAAAAAGTGGTTTGCTCCGTGAAGTCACTCGCGTCACTTTGAAGCTGGTTCGAATTCAAAATAATAGTCACTTATGCAAGTAATCTATGCATGGTGAAGAAGTCTTATACGTTTGATACACCCGGTCCCGTAGTATACGCGTAACAGACTAAACAAAGCGCTTTAACACTAATATAACGCTACCTGTGGATTGAATTGGCCGCCGGTGTCAGAGCATAGCAACAGTTTAATTATCTCGAAACAGTTTAGTATTTTATGCACTATATTGGCCTGTCAATGCGAAGAAAAATTGCTTTGTACGTTTCATTTATTTAAATTGGGTTACTACTGTAGAATTATACCATTTTTTACTGCGAACCAGAACCGGAACTTCATAAACCGGTTTTGAAATATTTTTTACTGGAGCGAACCCAAACCGAAGCGTTTCAATTTATCTAAACCTTAACCGAAACTGAATCGAAATTTGAAACCGCTGTTGAAACCGAACCTGAACCGAAAAAAATTGAACGGTCCGACTCCCTGGATTGGAGTCGCAGTTACAGTTTTAAAAAGTTGCAAAAATTTGCTATCCGAGGACTCACTTTGGTTGTTGCAGTCGGGAACAAAACATTGAACCATACTAATTTAGAAGCAAATCCGGCGCACGCATCGTAATTTCTCCTGAAGATGACCATAAACAGTTATCGACTGAATTTGGGTAAATAGGCTGCAAGTTGTAACATGATGATTAAGAAAAGTAGCTTTAACACTGTTCTGATTCTAATTTCGAAGTTTAGTTTTTATGGTTGTTAGTGGAAAGTTTATGCTACATGAAGCAAATGAATGATAGATCAGTTGAGATATTATCTACTGCAATAGCACGTATGCAATGGTCTAATATAAAAGTTGGTGTTATTTGATTTGATAGTATTTTTATAGTGTATCAATATCATATGTCTCGATTGCAAAATTCTTTTTTCTGTGCATGACTGTATGTTTTTCGTTAAAAGTGTTGCCTTTAAGTGGTTGCTTTGTTCACATGTTAGCAGACTTGATGACTTTATAGTCTTTTTCGCTGTCAAATGAACTGAACTAATTCGACAAATATAACGAATGCAGTGGAAGCAAGTTTTAACTAAAATGTGTTTTGCCTAGGCTTACCATATTTTTGTAATTACAAACCGAGACGATTCCGAACAAAGTCCTTCATCAGTTAAGTGAAAAATTATTTTTGCAAATAAATTTTGTGCTTACACTGGGGGCACTTACAGAAATATAAACCTTGTTCCCTACGGATATTGAGTAGAATATAGGACATTTACGGACCTGATGACCTTTTTTTCTTTGCTCTTCACTTGATGATGAGCGGAAAATAAGACATCTGCGGTCGTGATGATCCTTAAAGTTTGCCCACCCCTGGTTTAATTTAATAAAACAGCTATATACCAATGGGTGTTCTTTTTTACTGAAATTATTTTGACTATTTCAACAATTTGGTTCTATTTTATTTTTATTTTTTTTATAATAAAAATGCGTTTCTGAATTGCTGTTGTTTCGCAAAAATAGTAGGCCTACCGGTGGCTACTCTGATTTAAATCACGTGTGAAAATTTTGTCCACCCTTATACTTTTGATCGCGCATACTTCATTACTTTTGTGAAGCGTCAGAATATGCCATAATAGAATACCCCTGCTGTTTTGTTTTTTTCTCTTATTAGTTTGACCTGCGTAGACTTTTCCTTTCTGATCATGCTCTGATGAAGGATTTGTTATTGTCGATTACAGATCTCCTCTCTACCCGAAGTTATTACTATCAGAAAAGCTTACAAATAAACTGAATTTTACGTACGCGATCCAGAGAGCTAAACTTTGCCGTGTAGTCTTCGGTCCCCACCCTCAAAACAGTGATGAGTTAGGTACCTAGAGGCGCAGTTACGTACTTATACACTGAGACTGGATCTGTTGGTTATAGGCCTAGATCGGTGGTTCTCAAACTTTTTTGCACGTTGACCCCTAATTTAAGTATAAAATTTTCTGTAGACCCCCTAGCCTAGCTTAACAATTACAAGGAAACAAAATACGTCAAAATAAAGTCGAGTTTTTAACTGAAATGCATGCTAAAATAATACGCAACCAGAAAATATGCTTGGGACCACAGATGCAAGGATAACATAAAACGTAACTGTCAGTGCAGCACAACCGCTTCTCTGCTTTTAAGCTATTTACTGTGGCCAGAGTTTTCTTTATTAGAATTGTCCGACTCTATCACGTGATTTCGTTTTTACGCATGAGCACTTATAGATTGATTTCAGCAGACTACAGTCAGCTTGCATTGTGAAAAGTGACTAAAGCCTTCAAACGCCGGAGTTAAGCTAACGAATTAGCTAAATTTGATTTCAATTACGTGAAGGATAGTTTTACAGACATTTGCAAGAGAATTTTTAGTGATATGTAGCCTAGTTAGCAAAAACTGATTTAAATAACGTGAAGGATAGTTTTAGTGATTAGGTAGTCTATATAGCTGTACATTAGCATGGGTTACTAAGACTCCCTTTGTTGGACACAAACTGCATTTAGTGATAGACTAGAGTTCCAGTCTAAATGTCATTTCAAATCGAAATTGATTTCTATCATTAAAACTTTTGGAGTAATATTTTCAGGAATTTGATCCAAATTAAATTCGACATTTTTCTGAATGCAAAATATTTTATATTAATTGTTTTTTGATTTTTTATTAGACCTTAGCTGTAAAAATAACCATTAAAGCTTATGGATCTTATTGAAAGCAGGGAAAGTAGGGACCTATCGCACAAGTTTTGCTGAATTCAATTTTTTGTCCAACTGGTTGGACAATATATTAGGCCAAATGCTTTTTAGTTTGTTGGACTTAGTTGTAACCACATCGCTATCGATGCGGGAGGTCTGGGGTTCGCGCCCTGGGTCGGTCAAATCGGACAAAGTATCGCCAGGAACTCGTCACCGCGCTGTTTTCTTCAAACTTTGAAGCTGAGTTGCCTGGGCGATCAGCGGCGGAAACGGGTCCCGCTACTTGTTACACGCTTTGGCGGAATACCGCGAGTATAATGACGGCTTGATTTTTTTGGATTTTATTTTGTGATGAAACTCTTCTGTTCCAAAACGAAAAAATTCGAAATGCTCACGGTAAATTTATTTGCAGTTAAAAAATGTCACTCAAACGTCCCTACGGGGATCTTTTGTCAATAAAGTGGTAACCTTCCGACCGCTACATGATTAAGCGATTTAAAGTAATTGCAAATATCTCTTAAAAATTGTTGCTGTAATCGGAAAACGAACGAATGTTTATTCATATGAAACGAATGTTGAAATCTTAATAGTAGACTCGCTTAACCACCAGTGCACAGAGATGGGCATTTATCGGTGATATAGTTTTGATTTGTTGATTACCGATATCGCTTTTGTAGTACATTTTGTTTTCGCCGATGAATTATCGAGATAAACGATTCTTCATGCACACTGCTGTGTTCAAAATTAGTGAGGTGGTGCTGTGGAAAAATACGCAGTGTCCACAAAGTCTTGTTGCGATTTAAAAAAATGTCTCTTTGTTTTGTTGCCACGGCAGAGTTCGTGAACTGCTTTCTTTTCTTAAAAATCTAGAAAAATATTTTTGCAATTTGACTCCAAAAAAGCTTCGTCAAACACATCGAAAATTTAATGCAACATATATCGCAAGAATTTATCGATTACCGATATCACTTCAAGAAATTGAAATTTACCGATTATAATCGGTATCGCCCAGGGATTTTTTAAATTATCGGTTATCGTTATTGCTTAAGTACAGAAAATTTTAGCCTATCGTGCCCATCACTGCCAGTGCAAATGAAAAATTAGCCAAGTATTTTGAACAATAGGTTATCAGTACGGAACATCAGAATAGCTTTGAAAAAGCTGTTTTCGCCAGGGAGTCGAACCGTTTAATTTGTACGGTTCAGAATCGGTTTGGGTTCAACAGCGGTTTCAAATTTCGGTTCAGTTCTGGTTAAGGTTCAGATAAATTGAAACGCTCTGGTTTGGGTTCGCTCCAGTAAAAAATATTTCAAACCGGTTTATAAAGTTCCGGTTCAAGTTCGCAGTTAAAAATGGTATAATTCTAGTAACACAATTTAAAAAATGAAACGTGCAAAGCAATTTTTCTTCGCATTGACAGGCCACTATAATGCATAAAATACTAGTAGTAAAGCCAGTTTCGAGATAATTAAATTGCTACTATGCTCCGACGCCGGCGGCCTAATCTTTGATAAAGAAACATATCTTCACATTGACGGGCCAATGCACAGCTTGTAGTGCTGTGCAAGTACTGTATTTCTTTAAATATAAGCCACCTTCAAAGTGTCAGTCGGTTACGCCGATCAAAGTGACGCGTGTGACCTCACGGAGCGAGCCGCTTTTTTAATCGGTTCGATTAAGGTTCGCAAGTACTCAAATTACTCGGTTCAGTTCCGGTTCGCTCTTTGAAATTTTGAAAAATACGGTTCAGGTTCGACCAAATTAGCGTAAAACCGGTTGATAAAACTTCGGTTCGACTCCCTGGTTTTCGCATTTGGAAAAACCTCTATCATAAATACTCTCGATAGCTTTGAAAAAAGCTGTTGTATACCAGAAATTTTTTGTCACGCGCTCGTCAAATATTAATAATGTGTGCTGTGCAAGCTTCCAAAGATCTCAAATTATCCAGCGCAATTTTTTTTCTTTTAACTAAAAAAATCGACATTAAGGCTCAAAATTTGAAACTAACCTACTTTGTGCAGAAAAAACTGCTCGGGTAGCGTTACTTTATGTTGAAAATACTAGTTATCGAAAATGCTAGACTTATTCGTTATCGAAAAAGATGCTCGTGTAAAAGTCTACTGTTACTTTCTTTTACACCACTGCGTATTAGCCTACCTGCGTTAAGCATTTTTTGTTAAATATGCTAAGAAAAGTAGTGGCGAAATATCAGGGTAGGCTATAAGTTTGCTTTTCTTTGGCCCAGTAGCAGAGCATTGCTAGTTGTTGGCACTAAGTTTTTAAAAACAAATTCGTGCATTTCATGATATGATTTCAGAGCAAATAAAAAAAATAATGCTGCTGCAAACTACAAGACTGAATTCAGACTTTCAGAGTTGCCGGATTGCTGCATTCTTATGCTGCTGCTGCTATTGTATCTTATGCACTGCGACGTTTCTGTGATACAATTGATCTATTAGTATTGAAGCGTAACCATTATAATAAAGAAACAAAAATGAGAAAGAGTCGGACAACTCTTATAGAGAAAACTCTGCTGTGGCTATCTCTCAGGTTTACAACGATTGTTCTCCGCCTTACTGCATGTGCCTAACTGCTGTACCCGCCAGTGTAACAACTGCGCCACATTCACGACGATACTGTTTGTGATGTAACAAGGGAAAAGAACAGTTTTCATGATGCCATCACAATAGATGATTTAATAAATAAACTTGTTAAAACGAATGCACTTTTAAACTACTGTAGCTGAGATTCAATCAGCCCTCTTAGTTTCGTTTGATTTGTTCAAAAACGTCTTTTACATTCCTTGGCGGGTTAATGATAATTTTGAGTTGGAGGCTTTATTGCTCCAGTCAGGAGCATAGGGGCATTGGGCCATGGCCCTCCCTTTTGACTCTGCCTTTTAGTAAAAAAGAGTAAAACTAATGGTGCCTAGTGACTGAAATATGGCGAACTCTTTTGATGTTTTCTGTAACTTATGGCCAGAGGGGTAGGATGAGGGATATGCATCCTCCCACCAGCCATTTTCAAAAATGTTAGTGGTATATACAGCTTTTTCATAATTTTGAGCCTTTTTCGAGTCTTTGATAGCAATAAGTCTTATGCCTTAAGTAACACAGTCGAAAATGTGCGAACAAAATGCATGATATTTGGCGAAGCCCTCAGAATTAGGGGCAAAAACTTTAAACGTAATTTGGCTGAAAATTATTCAAAAAGCACTAAAATAGCCATTACTGCATGTAAATTTTCAAAATTTTTCCGGGGGAGCATGCCCCCGGATCCCCCTAGAGCTTTTTTTGTTTCTCAATCAGTTTTAAATTTGTTCTGTCGAAAAAATGTGGAAAATCATGGCCTCCCCCTTTTGAAATTTCTCACTACGCCACTGGGTCCAGTAGACCCCAGCAGTTATTCATTGACCCCCATTCGACCCTTTGGCTATTTTCGACCCCTTGGATGGTCCAATTGACCCCTGGGGGTCGATATCGACCACTTTGAGAACCACTGGCCTAGATGAAAGTGTTTGGTTTTGTCTTCAACTTTAACCCCAGCTTTCTTACTTTGCTGCAGCATTTTCGCTTGATAGCAGGTCTGTATAAAAGCTTTGTGGTAGGTGCTAAATCTGACTGCTCCCTCTAGAGTAGAGCCAACAAACCAACGTTCGAAATTAGGCTGACTACAACTTAAGTGTGTTCTGTGCGATAGGCCTAATTTTTGTCCTATTCCCCTCCAAATTATTTTCTTCGCTGAACAGACATGAAAAACAATGTTTCTTGCTTTATTCGACGTACTCAGCTCTCTAAAACTTTTTTTCCTAATTTAGTAATTTTTCTAGCGAATCAATTAAGTGCTGTTTTTTCTTGCTGCACCTTAAGTGTAAACATGACTTAAGTGTGAACATTTTCTTGCAGCACCTTAAGCTAACTACACTCAGAGATAATTTGGCTAAACAATGTAAAATTATATATGAAATAATTTGTCACAAAAAGAAAAGAAATGAGGTAGTCAATCTGTTGACGAATCATCACAAATGCAACATCACTGATAAAGTTACGATCGCTAACTTATTCAATGAGTTTTTCACAAATGTTGGCACCTTATTAGATTTCAAAATTTCTCGAACAGGAATTAAAAAATGTAATGTTCCTGGTAATGCCCAATCATTTTTCTATGAGCCAATCACGTCTGAAGAAGTGTTGATGCATTTTCGTCAGATGAATGCTTTCAAAGCTAGTGGGCCTGAAAATGTACTAAATAAATTGTACAAGTTATTAGGGTTAATAATATCTTCCTACTTGAGCAATATCTTTAATGCTTATCATGAGAATGGAACTTTTCCTGCTGTCTTAAAATGTGCAAAAATTATTCCTTTACACAAATCTGGAAGTAGGTACACAATTAATAATTACAGGCCAATTTCTATGTTATCTACTATATCAAAGGTTTTTGAGAAATTGTTATATGTTAGACCTGAAAAGTTTCTCAGTCGAAATAATGTAATTACTAAACACCAGTTTGGGTTTCGTCAAGGTTACTCTGCGGAAATGGCTGTTGCTGATCTCTGTAGCATGTTACAAAGAAATAATGATGATGGTTATTTAACTTGCTGCATATTTCTGCATTTGTCCTAGGCTCTCGACTCAGTTAATCATAATATTCTGTTAAATAACCTAGAAAAACATGGCATCAGAAATAACATGTACCAACTTCTTTGTAGCTATTTGAATAATCGTAAGCAATACACTTAATGTAATAATGTAAAATCTGACTTAAAGACAGTGTTGTGTGGGGTGCCACAGGTTTCCACCTTGCGCCCCTCATTACTTTCTTTACACATAAATGATTTGCCACTACACACTAAGTTTCATGTTCATCTTTTTGCAGATGACACTGTTTGATGATGAAAGATAAAAATATCAGCAATCTTCAGTTAGTTGTTAATCAAGAGCTTTGTGATGTTAATAATTGGATGAGATATAATCGCCTGTCTTTAATCTTTTGAAATCTTATTTTATTTCAACCACAAAACATAAAACAAACCCTTCCATTAATTTCTGTATTAATGTCGGTGGTCATGCCATACCGTGTTTAGAATCGGCTAAATATTTTGGAGTAATTATTGATAAGCAGTTAACTTGGAGCAATCACGTGAATTCCATTGTCAACAAATTAGCTAAAGCTGCTGGAGTATTGTCTAAAGCTCGGCACTACGTGAGTAAGGTTATTTTGGTGAAGTTGTATTATAGCTTTGTATACCCTTATCTCAAATAAGGTATAATAGCGTGGGGTAACAGCAGGAAAACTTTCCTGCGAAAGGTACAGGTAACACAAAACAAAATTCTTAGTATTATCAATTTTAAATGTTTAAAAGACCGCGTAAAGATGTCGACTTTGTACAAGGACATGAAAATTCTGCAGGTTAAAAATATTTTTGAAATTGAGGTGGCTAACTTTATGCATTCATTTCATCATGGCAATCTGCCATGTATATTTGACAGTTACTACAAACCTGTGGCAACTCAACATAATCACAATACAAGGTCCATTGCTTTTCTTTGCAAAGAATGCACTGATAGTATGGACAATCTACTATAAACTATATGTTGGTGTGACAATTTGGAACAAAATTTTCCTAAATGTCAAGTTGCATTCAAAACATCTTTTCTCTAAACAACTCAAAAATATTCTCATCAGCAAATACTAGAAACATCTTTTGTCTTTGATGCTATTTTTATTGAGTAACTTCCAAATTCAAAGTTTCGGAGAAATTTTTAAATTTCCTTGAAATTCGAAATAAACTACACAATGGAATTAATATAGTTCATCAGAAAAAGGCTCTTTGGTAATTTTATTTATTTTATTTTTTTCTTTTACGTTTGTTCTTTCTTTTGTAATTGTAGTGGTTACTTCTGATGTTGTTTTGTTCAGCAGGTGGCAGCAGACTCGATGACCGCACGGTCTTTTCGCTGTCTCCTGACCAAGTGGACACACCTACTCTGCAAATTGCGTTGTTTCGTTTTCATTTTGCTGATATGTTCTTTATCACTTGGTGAGTAAACAAATAGATTGATTGATTGATCGGCTGCATTTATGAAGAGATGCATTGACAAGAAAATGTAACTTCTTCTTCGTGTGGGTGCGATGTTGCATCGCGAAATAGCATCTTTCTAGAAGGCTGGGCACGTATCAGACAGCCACCTTTTCAAGCTCTCCTTAACAGTGAGCAGACCCCGAATCCCATTTGGATGGCGGTATATGGGGCACGATGTTGTAATATGGTGTGCGATCTGTTTCTCTGCCAGCGACATGGCCTAGCGGTACCGCGCGCAGGTGACAGATCCTACGTGACGGGTTCGATTCGCGGCTGGAGCCGATCGCAATTGACATATTTAACGGGTGGCTGCTGACTCGAAGAGCGCAAGCTCACGTTGCAGTCTCCCTCAATTACCGTTGAATTTTCTGTTCAATATAATTTGAAAATAACCTCAGTTATTTATTTTTATTCTGCACCACACTCACAGGACGCCGAGGAAGCCATGCCCCATTTATGCATTGATTACCGAAAGAGGCAGACTCCAGTCCGGAGGCGATTTACCCGGACTCAAGCGGGTCTGGGAAGCCCCATTCCAGGTGGAAGGGCGTCCACATCATTAAAAAATGAATGCAGACGAGAAGTGCTCTCCCGCCACCAATGCTCCACCTGAGGTCCGCCCATCTTGCTGCACTGGTGCCCAGTTCGCTTGCATCTCTGAGCAGTTCCAGAGCAGCACGCACAAAAGGGTGTCTTGACTTAAGCTGTCGATGCCCTCCATAAGGGTGGGACGTGAGCCGGTCGTAGAGTAGATGACCAGGCTCCTGCGCACGACAAGCCAAAAACAGTGTGGCTCTCTTTCGACGAAGCTCAGTCGGTGTGATGCCTGATAGATCAAATAGGTTGTCCGTTAATGTGGGGCGAAAGCATCCAGTCCAGTCACCATCCAGTCACCAAGCGCATAGCGACGTCGATGGGCTTTTCAATGAGGCGCGTGTGAGCACTTCGACTCCAAACAGGAGCACAGTACTCTGCATCAGAGTGGATCAAGGCTAAAGTAGCTATGCGCAACGTTCTGGCACCATCCCCCCAGCTTGATCCTGCTAGGCGCCTCAAAAAACCAACGCGTGTTGTTAAATTTTTTGCGCTGTGACTCCAGGTGTCGACGGTATGTGAGCGATCTGTCCAGCTTAACACCGAGATAAGTTGGCTCAGCAGAGAAGAGTAGGATATGACCTTTGGCAGCAACCTTAAGCTCACGAGTTGCCTCCTTGTTGTACAAGTGGAAAGCAGCGGTGACCGTCTTAGTGGTACTGAGCTTCAGCTTTCATTTCTGTAAGTACGATGATAGGGTTGGCATGTCCTGTGTGAGGGTTCCCTCCAACGACTGCCAGTCTTCTGCAGAGTGTATGATGTTAGTTAGTTAGTTAGTTAGTTGCATATTTATCCTCCTATCACGAGAAAGCGATCAATGCGCTATACGAGCTCGCTTAGGAGTTGCCAGCCATCTGTCTACCACACCAAGATGGGGGAATCCCGCTAAATGCCTTTCCCAACGGCACAGCAAGTAAACTTGCCGGCTTGTTCTCCACACTGTCCCTTCAACGCTGAGCGTCAAGCAGGGAAGCTGTGAATACCCATTTTAAAGTCATTGGTTTGACCCGACTCGGAATCAAACCCGAGTCTACAGCTCAAGAGACAGACACTCTATATCACTCGGCCATCTGAACTGTTATGATGGCCAGGTCGTTTGCGCAAACAAACTTCCTGGCAACTGCAAAAGGCAGGTCGTGGGTGTAGACGTTAGAAAGAAGGGGAGCCAGGACTGATCCTTGAGAGACGCCGTTTTTCAGACGTCGTAACCCGCAATGCGCACCATTACCAGAGGTGAGGGTGAAACTGCGGTTACGGACAAAAGTTCCATTATAAAGGAAACAATGTGCCTGTCCGGCAGTATGCGCAAGAGCTTGCAGGTGAGGCCAGGGTGTCATACCGTGTCATAGGCAGCTGTAAGTTCCACGAATACAGCACCGACTTTTTTTTTGCCGAGAAGCTATTTGTAGTACTATGCTGCAAATTCGAACCGTAATCTTTCTGTTCATGTAATTACACTGACATCTTATTTTCTAGATCTCGTACTGCTTACCACGTTTCGCCCGCAGAGCAAGCGCGTTGTGTAGTACACTGTACAACTATAACCTCAGCTGTATGCCATCTTTCTTTCAACTGCTTGTTCAGCATATGTAGTATCAGTGTAGAGACCAGGTGACTTATTTTATCTAAGCTAAGGTGTTGTGTTGAGCTTATAACGAAATTACTGGTGTTTAGGATGGTAGCAATTTTGTTTCTTAAAACCAATACATTATGTTATGAAGTTTTGCAATGTTTGGTATGACACTATCCTCAATTCCTTGAGTCAAGAGAGTAATCTGGTCCGTTGATGACCACCACGTCGAAATCCGGCTTATTATTGAGGAAGCTAGGGATCTACGATCGGTTCAAAACGTACGTATATGAGTCTCTCCATCATCTTAAAGGGGACACGTAGCACAGAAATAGGTCTATAACTCTTTGCCTACCGTGGTGGCTTCATCGGTTTTGGGATGGCAACCACTAACGCTCTTCTCCCGATTTTGGAAGTTTTAGTTGGTGCATGCAGGAAGAAAGGAAATTGTTCATCCAAGACTTCAAAGCAGCACCGGCATGGATTATTAGCTGCGGGCATATGAAATCTTTGCCTGGCTTTAGCATTTGAAGGGACCTGGCAAATTCTCCTGGGGAGAAGTCACCGGAGATACATTTGTCAGCAGGTGTTGGTATCCTCCAAAGCTCAGACACTTCCATGATCACGAGTCTGGTAAACTCACGGTCATTCTTCTTATATGTCTCATTCTTAACCAGCTGCGAAGCAATTGAATTGGCAGAAATGAGACAAGGACGATAGGATTGTCTGGTCCTGCCAGTCAGATTGTTTACGGCATTTCATACCAGCCGAATGGAGTGCTTAAAGTCGATGGCATTGACTGCCTCTGACCAGCATTTCCTTCGCCTTTTATCAAGTCTGGCAAGCAAGGCAGAGGCAGCTGTATCAGAGCTTTCACTCTGCGTGCTCGAAGAAATGCCTGGTAGAAGGCCTCGCACTTCGCATCCCAGCATGGTCTGTAGTTTTTCCTACGACCGCGTGGACATGATTTTTTCGCTGCGTGGATGTGGCGTTGCAGAAGTCTTGGTATGCCTTATCAACACAGGTAGTGTCTGGAGAGAAAAGGTTCCGAGCAAGCTTGTTGGTGATGCGCATGTACTTTTTCCATTAGACTTTTCGAAAGTTCCATCGCTTGTAGGGCTCACTTGGAAGTGAAACGACCGTTTTGGAGTTTTTAGTCAGCGATGGTTAGTGTTGAGACCTAGGGGACTTTTCCAGGATACGTCTGTGTAGTTGCCTGCCAGCAGACGTGACTCTTGCTCGCGAAGGCCAAGTCTGGGCTGGTACCGGTGTTTCAGCGTCCCGAGAAGAAGCTGGGAGCGTCTTTAGGATTATGCAACTAGGCAAGATTGTTCTTGGTCGCCCAATCAACCAAAGATTCTCCATCTGGACGGGTGGTGCTATAACCCCAGTTTACACGCTAGCAGTTAAAATTTCCTATGTAGAGACAGGGGTGTGGGAGCACTGGGATGGCTGGTGGTATCATTCGTGATGTTGGTGGCTTATAAACGTTGACGATTTTTACGCCATCAACATCCACACAAAGCCACTCAACTGATCCGTCCAAAGATTGATCAGCAAGGGTCCAGCCGAGTCCCTCATGGACAAACGTAACGACGATATGCTTCATGCTCATGTCCAGCCAGCTAGTGTGAAGTTCGGTATCACTAGCTGGTCCGGCGAGATGCAGTGAGTCTCTTGAAGAAGAACGATAAGAGCTCTATCCCTGGTGGCCAACTGACTGATAACGCAGATCTTGCTCTGCGTGAGGCCCTCGATGTTCTGAGACATTGTAGCCTACTAGGCAAAGGTAAGTTGCCCGCAGCTAACCTCTGCGAGTTTGCCACTTTGCGCTTGCCTCCGGGGCCGACGGTTTATCCTTTTGCTACCCCGGAAGCTTCCCGTTATAGTCATCATTCGCCACGAACTGTATAGGTTCTGTTTCCGAGAATGGCCACGTGGAGGCTGATGACATGAATCCCTTAAAATGACATAAACGATAGATGAAATGACATAAAATGTAACAATGAAGCAATAATATGCTTCCAGTTTTAACAATGCCATTGTAGCAACGTTAGAGCCTACCCGCTACAATGACATTGCAATTGCGTTGCACTTAAGACTCCACAAAACGAAGCAAAATAACTCATCACTCCGCTTTGATTTAAGTCTGGGCCAAGTTAGCTGGTTAAAGGGCTTAAAATAACCGCGAATCTAAGAAGTCTAAACCCGTGTAGCGGTCCAAAATGCTTATTTATTAGGCCTACCGCTCCAAAATGCTCAGCAGCTTAGTCTTTAGCTCAGCTCCCATCATAAGTCTTTAGGCATTTCAAGGAACTCACGTGCAAAATTGAAAAGGTACAGAGAGAAATTATGCTATTGAAAAGCACGACAAAAATAATATCAAGCAATATTGAGACCTGAATAGTAGGCTAAACCAGTAAGTTGGACCAAGTTTTTTGTGCTGGCCTACAAGTTCGAGAAAGATTTCGGGCCCAATTCCATTCAGACACAGAAAAATGGCCGTTAAAACAACGCCATTATACTACATGTTGCCTCCTATCCTCGTGCTATGTTGGGTTACCCAAACCGGAAAATCTGTATGACAAAGCTAGAATTTAGCTTTTAACCCTAATACGGTTATTGGTGTCAAATCAGACCCCAAGAAAATATAAAACACTAATAACTTATGCTGGTCTAAAGATTTATGCTAATCGCTTTTAGAATTCCTAAATCAATCTGTTTCAAGGTTTTTCGCATCAAATATTCTCTGATTGCATGATTTTTCATGATATTATGTGATATTTCTGCAGCACATACTCAAAAGTCAATGGGGGTCACATCTGACCCCAAGAAAATAAAATCCATTACTAATTTATGCCAGACGCAATATTTATGCTAAATCGCTTTCAGAATTCCTAAATCAACCTGTTTCAAGGTTTATCATGTCAAATATTCTCTGATTTTATGTTTTTCATCGTAATATTATTCGATATTTCTGCAGCACATAGCTTATCTAAAAGTCAATTGAGGTGAAATTTGACCCCATGAAAAATGATAGATGTTTCTCAACCTTAGCTTGATTGCTCAACGATAGCGCAAAACGAGAATGAGCTCCCGTAGTGGCTTTGTCTTTTCCCAACCACTACTTATGTGGTTTTGTTCATTTACCGTCATTATTACGGAAAAACCAATTGGGGTCAAATTTGACCCCAAACGACTTTATGCGAATGAAAGTGTGATTACCGTATGAGGGTTAAGAGAAAGTATTTTGAACCAATCGATATCGATTAGGCGTTTCGGGCCTGTTGAGAGCTTGAAATCAAATTTGACAGAAGAAACGGGACGATCATGCAGTTAACAATCTGTAGGTGCAAAGATGCACTATGTTTACAAACCATTACTTGGATGTGCCTGTAGCTCAGATGAAATTCTTTATTGTTTTATACTTGTTTCGTACTTAAGCATGAAAGTTAAACACAGTGTTTTAAAAATTCCACACAATTTACCACTTTGAAGCGCCATTTGCTGAATTTCTTGAAAATCATGTAGAGTGACCCGCTTCCCATTAATAACAAGAGAATTGCGACAACCAGCGAAGTAATAGACAGATGTAAGAATTCTTTAGTGGTAACCAAAGGAAAGTTTATTTGCCAAATTTCGCCAATCACAAAAAGCGTGGTACTTAATCCACTTAGAACGACAAAGAGCATTCCCAACATCTGTATAAAGTAAGCTTATTTCTAACCAAATTCACGTCAGTAGTAACACGTAGTTAATAATAAATAATTAGCGAATAAAAATGACGACAAATCTTCTCGGAGCACATATGTTTAAATAGCGTGCATGGATTTGTCATAAGTCACCAATTTCACATTTTTTAACAGATCGGTCATCACATGCTTGTTTTGAACGTAGAAGAAATGATGGTTTTTACGGAGTAAAGTGTCGTCTCAGAAAAGCTACACATTTTGTTTGACTTATCCAGATCACATAAATTACAAGTAGCCTACCACTCCCACTTTTTGCTAACCAATTAAAAGCAGATATTTAAACCAGGCTTAGGTTTAATCATGGCTTTCTTGAGCCAACAAACGACATCAAATTGCCGCCACTTAGGCCTACCATTTATTACCAGAACTTTATAGAATTCTGCTATGCCCATAGGTGGCGGAACCGGGGGGGGGGCCTGGGGAGGCCTAATTTACGCGTTTATTTCTACAACATTGCCTCTGCATGAATGCAATTGAAATTTAATAGGCCTACCATCGAAATTCAAATCCAGGAAAGAGCTTAAATCCGAGATGTCTTCTTTAAAATTTTGTTTGTGGGGTGGGGGAACAGAAACTAGAAGCAAGAACCGTGGGTCTGAAGCCCACATAAATTGGACATGTCATATGTGGACAGGCTAAATATGGATTGTAGGCGTAGGGCCGGATTTACGAATAAGCTGAGCAGGCTGAAACCTAGGGCGTCGGAGAAAATGGGGGGGGGCTTATCACGAATAATGAGGATCTTTTTTTTCTCTTCACCGATACTTTCAGTGGAAAAAAGGACATCTGAGGACGGGTACACCTTTTTTTTGATGCTACCGCAAATAAATATCGATTGATTGATTTTTTGCTTTTCACTATATCGATATTTTCAGTGAAAACTGGACATCTGAAGAGGCGATCTTTTTTGCTCCTCCAATCAGTGTGATCAATTAGCCTAGGGCCTCTCATTATCTAAATCCTGCTCTCAGGAGCGTTTTAGACACGGGGCCATTGTGTCATGTCCCCCCCACCCCCCCTTCTGACTCTGCCTTTCAGTAAACAAGAACAATACTAGTGGTGCCAAGTGACTGAAATATGCCAG
This sequence comes from Trididemnum miniatum, assembly GCA_964006365.1. NCBI lineage: Eukaryota > Metazoa > Chordata > Ascidiacea > Aplousobranchia > Didemnidae > Trididemnum > Trididemnum miniatum. The sequence continues at coordinate 25,903,100 of OZ023237.1, forward strand.
ATTCTTTCGATGGTTTCTGTAGCTTATGGCCAGGAGCAAATCCAGAGGGGTAGGATGAGGTATATGCATTAATTAGGGTGTATCGAAAAAACGTTTTTTTCTCAAAAAGCAGCACCTTAAAAAGTATGTGAATTGGTGTAAAAACACTTGGGTAAAAATCTGAGTGCTTTAGGATGACGGGAACACTTCGCGCATTGTACCCAAAGTTGGAAATTTGGGGCAAATATGCGCATATTTTCATAACTTAATTTCGAAGTGAATTAGCGTAATATAATTTTTGAAGCCCCATGTGACCTGCAGTTTATAGTTTCAAAATATCACATCCAAAATTTTATTGTGTTACGACAAAGATAATACTTCGCGCAAATACGCCTGAACTTTACTGGAATTTGGAGCGTCAATGGAGCCTAATTAGTGTTTGTTTACATTCCTTCGTTCTACTGAATCCTTTTCCGCATTTCATTTTTAATGCAATAATGAATCGGTAATGCGATAATGAAACGTAGTTTTATCTTGCGTGGCGGTGTGGTTTTATCTCGCGTGGTCGAGTGGTTCGGAGCGTCGTTTTTACGACGGCCATGATCGCAAGGTTGATGGTTCAACACAACCCAAGCCTCGTTGTTGCATCCTTGGATAAGATGATTCACGGCAATTATCTCTGCTTGGTGGAATCTCATAAGCAACAAATTGAAGAAGTCAGAAGCAAAATTCAAGCGGAAAACTCGGAAACAAAGGCAACTCCTAAGCGAGTCTGGATTCGTCCTATGCATAGCGCCTCCGTCGCTTTCTCGTGACTGGAGATTATAAATGAAGAAATCATCCTCATCTTGCGTATTTTCGTAAGTCTACAATTTTGTTTGATCTTGAGTACAAACAAAGTAACTAAATTTGGCAACTTACGAAAGGATATTGTTTAAGGAGCACTTTTAACAAATACGAAAAAGAGTCGCAATTGCCAGCAAGTTTAAAATTGAAAACATGTTTATTGAAAAGTTGAACGTTTTCGACCTATTCTTGAGGTCCTCATCAGAGAAAATAACATCATATTAACGGTTACAGCAAAACTTTCGAAATGAGTAGTATTTTGAATGGTGTATACATTATGAAGATACGACACAATACATGCAATTGTTAAATCATATTACATAATATCACAGATCATAGCAAAGCATATTGACGGCTAACATACAACTATTAAATTACGAGTACACAGCGTTAATTTCCAAGTATACAACGACACAACACAAAAATAATACCAACATTAAAACATATTTAGCAGGAACGAAGACCCACTAGCATATAACTGAGAATTTAATCTGGGATTCTGCTTTTTTATAATTAAGGCTTCTTGAATTTTGGTCTCATATTCATTACTACACTTTTGCACAACTTTAAAATCATTTACTGTTAAACTTCCTGATTTGCACCTTTCACAAGCTAAAATATGTTTTTTAACCGCAGTCTTTTTTGAATTTAATTAGAGGCTCAAATGCTCGTGTGCTCTAATGCCTAAATGTCGCGTTGTCATACCGATGTATGAAATTGCTGCGTCATGCGAACAAGTAAATTTGTACACAACATTTGATAACAGAGCATGAGGAGTCAAGCACTTCAAATTAAAATAGGAGCCGGTTTTAAAGGAATTATAATACACTGCTAAATCTACTTGAAATTTTACTTTCACCAAAGTTGAGAGACGTTTTGCGAATTTGTGTGACGGTTTTCCAAAATAAGGTACGCCAATTCTGAATAAATACTCTTTTTCTTCTTTGTCCTTTGTTTTTTTCTCACGATCATCAAATGTTAGGAGGGCATTTTCAAAAAACCAGTTCGGGTAGGAATTTTTCAAAAATATGGAACGTAACTTACACACTTCTTTGTTGTACAGCATATTATTGGAACAGATTGTTTTAGCTCTTTTTAATAAACACATAATCAAACCAGTTTTCCAAGATTTAGGGCATATTGCATTATAATTAAGAATAACTCCTGTATTTGTCTTCTTGCGCCAAACCCAGCTTTCGAACCCATTGTCTGTAATATAAATTTCTACATCCAAGAATGAGAGTGTTTTTGTAGCATTTTCAACAGTAAATTTAATATCTTTATGTTGGGAATTGAGGGTAGATAAGAATGAAGAGCAGGAATCATAGCCATCGAAAATTGCGTAAACATCATCAACATACCGCAGGTATAGTTTGGGTTCTGCCGATGAATTTTGAGCAAATATTTTTTCTTCTAATTGACCCAAAAAGAAATTGGCTAGTGTTGGTCCTAATGGAGAGCCCATGGTCACTCCGTCAATTTGCTTGTATAAGCGATCATTAAACATAAAAATCCCTTGTGTGGCCATGAACATTAATTTTTTAAATACCTCTCTACTGAAAGGAGCTGAATTTGGATTATCTTCGGTGTATATTCGAACTGCGATAAGTTCTATGGTTTCAGACAAAGGAACATTCGTAAACAAAGACACCACATCAAAACTAACCATTACCTGATTTTTACTGAATTGAAATTGCTTTAATTTTTCCATAAAGTGGTCGGTGGATTTCAATAGGTATCTATCTGGTATGCAAGGTTTTATCAAGTTGTCCAAGAATTTAGATAACTCATATTCAGGAGTACCAATCATTGATACAACGGGTCTTAAGGGAACATTGGCTTTGTGTACTTTAGCCATTCCATACAACTTTCCTGAATTACTGCCTGATGGTATCAAATTTGTATAATCCTCAACTGATTTTAGATATTTCCTGATATAATATGCCAAAGAGTTTTCTTTTGCAATCAGCGGATGTTTATTTGAATCGATTTTTAATTCGGTAAATTTAGAGTGATCATTGACAATTTTTTCCAGTTTTTCGTAATAATCTTTTCAGTTCAGAATTGCAACCCATTTCCTTTGTCAAAGCGGCAAACTTTAATCGTTGAATCTTGGCTTAATTTGCTTAAAGTGTGATGAAGAGACTGATTGATTCTGGTTGAGCATGCGCGTTGACTATCTTCTGTAAACTTTTTCATCAAAAATTTGAATTCATTTTTTGTCATGATAATAAAGTGTCCTGAATGTGTCATGAATCTTAGCGACAAAAAGTTGAATCTGAGGGAAAAAATGCTTTAAAATTTAGACTGAATCACCACATCTTACCGAAAAAAGTGCAAAAAGATAAACTTAAAATTAGTATTGAGAAATTAGTTTATAGTTTACAACGAAATACGAATATTGATAAGGACGACGAAACAAAAGATGAATTCAAATTTTTGATGAAAAAGTTTACAGAAGATAGTCAACGCGCATGCTCAACCAGAATCAATCAGTCTCTTCATCACACTTTAAGCAAATTAAGCCAAGATTCAACGATTAAAGTTTGCCGCTTTGACAAAGGAAATGGGGTTGCAATTCTGAACTGAAAAGATTATTACGAAAAACTGGAAAAAATTGTCAATGATCACTCTAAATTTACCGAATTAAAAATCGATTCAAATAAACATCCGCTGATTGCAAAAGAAAACTCTTTGGCATATTATATCAGGAAATATCTAAAATCAGTTGAGGATTATACAAATTTGATACCATCAGGCAGTAATTCAGGAAAGTTGTATGGAATGGCTAAAGTACACAAAGCCAATGTTCCCTTAAGACCCGTTGTATCAATGATTGGTACTCCTGAATATGAGTTATCTAAATTCTTGGACAACTTGATAAAACCTTGCATACCAGATAGATACCTATTGAAATCCACCGACCACTTTATGGAAAAATTAAAGCAATTTCAATTCAGTAAAAATCAGGTAATGGTTAGTTTTGATGTGGTGTCTTTGTTTACGAATGTTCCTTTGTCTGAAACCATAGAACTTATCGCAGTTCGAATATACACCGAAGATAATCCAAATTCAGCTCCTTTCAGTAGAGAGGTATTTAAAAAATTAATGTTCATGGCCACACAAGGGATTTTTATGTTTAATGATCGCTTATACAAGCAAATTGACGGAGTGACCATGGGCTCTCCATTAGGACCAACACTAGCCAATTTCTTTTTGGGTCAATTAGAAGAAAAAATATTTGCTCAAAATTCATCGGCAGAACCCAAACTATACCTGCGGTATGTTGATGATGTTTACGCAATTTTCGATGGCTATGATTCCTGCTCTTCATTCTTATCTACCCTCAATTCCCAACATAAAGATATTAAATTTACTGTTGAAAATGCTACAAAAACACTCTCATTCTTGGATGTAGAAATTTATATTACAGACAATGGGTTCGAAAGCTGGGTTTGGCGCAAGAAGACAAATACAGGAGTTATTCTTAATTATAATGCAATATGCCCTAAATCTTGGAAAACTGGTTTGATTATGTGTTTACTAAAAAGAGCTAAAACAATCTGTTCCAATAATATGCTGTACAACAAAGAAGTGTGTAAGTTACGTTCCATATTTTTGAAAAATTCCTACCCGAACTGGTTTTTTGAAAATGCCCTCCTAAGTTGTCAAATTTAGTCTAGTTTTTTTGATTGGACTCAAAATCAAACAAAATTGTAGTCTTGCGAAAATAAGCTAGATAAAACTATACGTTTCCGATTCATTATTGCATTAAAAATGAAATGCGGAAAAGGATTCAGTAGAACAAAGGAATGTAAACAAACACTAATTAGGCTCCATTGACGCTCTAAATTACCATAAAGTTCAGACGTATTGCGCGAAGTATTATCTTTGTCGTAACACAATAAAATTTTGGATGTGATATTTTGAAACTATAAACTGCAGGTCACATGGGGCTGCAAAAATTATATTACGCTAATTCACTTCGAAATTAAGTTATGAAAAAATATGCGCATATTTGCCCCAAATTTTCAACTTTGGGTACAATGCGCGAAGTGTTCCCGTTATCCTAGAGCACTCAGATTTTTACCCAAGTGTTTTTACACCAATTCACATACTTTTCAAGAAGCTGCAAAAATTTTTGAGAAAAAAACGTTTTTTCGATACACCCTAATATGCCTTCTCCCACCAGCCATTTTCAAAAATGGTTTTGATACATAGCCTACAATTTTTCTATGATTTCAAACTTCTTTGATAGCTATAAGCCTAACGCCTTAAACTCGCATAATTAAAAATGTGCGAACAAAATGTAGGCCTATCATATTTGGCAAAGCACTCAGAAATGGGGTCAAAAAATTTAAACACAATTTGCCTGAAAATTATTTAAAAAACACTAAAAAGGTCAATGCATGTTTTGTTGATCTTGAAAAAGCATATGATCGCATTCCTAGAGACAAGCTTTGGGCGGTGCTGTTGCAGTATGGCATTGATGGCCAGTTACTAACTGCCATTAAGTCGCTGTACATGCATTCCGAGATCTGTGTTCGTGTTAGCAGCGCAACGACGAAACCTTTCAGAGTAAGTGTGGGACTACGGCAAGGCTGCTCTCTTTCACCTATTCTGTTCCTTATTTATATGGATAGAATAGTTAAGAACAGTGAGTCTTGTGGCGGAGTAAAGATCGGTGAATGCACTGTACAACGTCTGTTATTTGCAGATGATCTCGTGCTACTCGACTCTACCCAAAATGGTCTCCAGAAAGCTCTTGACAGGTTTTCGGTTGCATGCTCTGATGCCGGAATGAAAATCAGTTCAACAAAAACAGAAACCATGTGCCTGTCCAGACAACCAAAGCAGTGCTCTCTCCAAATTGATGGAGTACCACTAAAACAGTCAGAGAAATTCAAGTACCTCGGCGTCTCATTCACAAGTGACGGCAGACAAAATAGCGAATTGGATATCCGCATCGGAAAAGCAAGTGCAGTAATGCGCCAGCTCCACCGATCTGTGGTACTGAAACGGGAGCTTTGCACCAAGGCAAAGCTATCCATTTTCAGATCGGTCTATGTACCTATTTTGACTTATGGCCATGAGTGTTGAATCATGAATGAGAAAGTGAGATCTCGAGTTCAAGCAGCCGAAATGGGATTCTTGCGAAGAATTAGCGGTTTGACCTTGTTGGACAAGGTTAAAAGTGCAGATATTCGTGAATCTCTAAACATCGAATCGCTGCTTCTCCGACTAGAAAGATCGCAACTGCGTTGGTATGGACATGTGACACGAATGTCCCAGGAAAGAACAGCCAAAAAACTGCTCTGTTCAACACCGATTGGTCGAAGGCCTAGAGGCCGTCCCAGAACTCGATGGCGAGATTACGTAGAAGATCTTAGTTGGTCTCGCCTTGGCATCCCAGCAGAGCATCTATCCTTTGTTGCAGAGGATCGAGATGCTTGGAGGCTCCAACTTGAGCTGCTGCCCCCGCGACCCCCCAAGGATAAGCGGGTCCAGAAAATTGATTGATTGATTGATAAAATGGTCATTACAGCTTGTAAATTTTCAAAATTTTTCCGGGGTAGCATGTCCCCGGACCCCCCAGACATTTTCTTGTTTCTTAATTAGCTTCAAATTAGTTCTACCGAAAAAATACGCTGGAAATTTATGCCCTCCTCCCCCCCCCGCAATTTAAAATATCTCGCTACGCCACTGCCGGCCCTGGTTGTAGCTGAAGAAAATCTGGTCTTTGGTTTTGGGCCCCCCCACTTTAGAAATGCTTCCGCTATTGCTGGCTCTGCCCCATGCGTTTTATAAAACAAGCAGGCAGCATCATGCTGTGCGTGTTTAAATCAATATATTCTCAGTTTAGTTAAGAACGTAACAATCACGCAGTCATCATCAGGAGGCTACCAACTGCTACTGCTCGACATTATCTAGACGAGGGGGTCGCGAACATTTTACTGGAGGACCAAATATCATATAGACCGCAGTATTCCACAGGCCGCACCTCTACTAATTCTTGATAAAAGTAGTAAAAAAGCTTTTCAACAATATCAAAAACAATATAACATTAGTCTCTTCAGCTATTCAACTAAAGGCCTATTTCCACTTAACGTAAAATTGCTCGCGTACACTTCACCGCAAGCGTAAATCTTTTTCAGCGCGTTTTCACTCGCTTGCGTGGGCCAAGTTTTTCCTTGCGTGGATCTTGTTCATTTGTTGCGTGTAGTAATGTAGCTGTTCGCTTGCTCGTAGGTTACCGCAATGTTACTGCATACCAGATCGGCAAGAATTTTAGCATCATAGCTATCGATACGCAAAGACTTTTCGAATGAAAAGCAAACGATTATTAAAAAAACGCCGTCGCGTTATTCTCTTAAACGCCCACGGGTCGCAATTTAGTAAAAATCCGTAATTCTCTTGAGGCCGCAGTTTGCAAACCTCTCATCCAACACATTTAAACTTAAACCGTGCTCTTTATATTGACGTAAACAATTTTTTATGTGATTCATAGTCTACAGTAAATCTCTTGCAAAGTTACCTACCCCTGCTAAAACATTGAGAGCTACTGCAACCAATCTAGCATCCACGCCTCCACAAATAGCAGAGTTTACAATTTCTTCCAAAATAAGCTGAAAAGCTTCCCGAAAAGCAAATCTAGCACATTCATTGCCAAACTCTCGTAGACATTCCGGATCAACTGCGTCCGCTGGGTTGTTCTGAGCCATTCAGGTAAGTTATCTTGTAAGCTTAAGTAACTTGTAAGCCTGAAAAAAGAGAAGTTAGGGACAAAATAAAGTAAATTGTTGCTACTGTCAGATTTTTTTGCGTTTTGGTGGTATAGCGCCAGAACTAAAGTGTTTTATACTGCGACGGATTTATTATCTGTTTCTTTTCATTCTCCACACTTGCCCTGGCACTACGCGCTAACCTGGGTAAGCGTAAATGCCGTTTCGTGAGTCTATATGGTATTACTCATGCGCGGATTTATGGGGGGGGGGGAGGCTAGGGGGCCCGGGCCTCCCCGAAATTTTTAATGTTTTTGCTCGTTAGCAAATGTCATAAGTAGTATCAAAAGTTTAAACACTTGAAGGTTAAGCTAAGATTTAGGAAGGTCGTTTGAGTAGCAGCGTTTTCTGTGATCAAAGTCCTTCCTTATTAACGGCTAGGCTGCTTTTGTTACTGGTTAGGTCTACATCAAAATCCATATGAAAGTAGCTAGGACTGCCTATTCGTGAATCAGTGAAGGGTTGCTTTAGAGCAGTATTGCGGCAAAGCACAACACAGATGAAGAGCTCGCTTATTTTGGTTGTAGGGTATTGAATTAGCCTGTTGACATGCCATTAAGCTTTGAAAATCCAGGGACTGCAATTCAGCTCAGTAGCCTACTTGCAACGCAGTAAAATGCGATTGGCCTACTACAAACCGAGTGTTTAGAGCCGTCTTATTTCTGCCAATTAGAGTCCTACCTCATTTTCTTTAACTAGCATGCGTTATAGCGTTAACCAATAGAGGGCAGTACCCCCTTCCTCGGGCGAAAATTAGTCCAAGATATAAAAACAAACTAATGAAATTGAACTGTTGGCGTGGACTACACTTGCTGTCAACAGCCAACACCCAACCCCTTGACGATGGCAGAAAAAAGAAACCTTTATTTTTTAAAATGAACAGACTTTTCTTCATGCGGAGCTTGCCGAAATTGCTATCATGTTTTTTCTGCTCTGTCCGACTTTCTAATTTAATCTCGAGAAACTTTCATTATGATGCGATGCAACAATACTGGTAGTCCAACTTATCTGATGTGTTTTGCTTGAACTGCATTTTTGTCAGTGATGCTTCTGTGAAGCACTTACCGGTAACTGGAATTTCCTTAAATGCCGTGTATCAGCAGTAACTATATGGCTGCACATAAATCAAAAAAAAAAAATTGAATCAAATCTTCATTATATTTGTTTCATTGCACTCGCTGCTGTACCGAAGCGTGGTAACGAGTGGCTTGGCCCGACCTCGCGGCTTAGCGCCTGGGCTACGCAGCTCCGAAGAAACGTCGCAGCGGTGGCGAGCCATTGGTTACAGTGTGTCCGATTTGACCGGCCTGGAAATTGAACCCCAAACCTTCCGCATCGATAGCGACATCTTTAACAACTGTGCTATAACCGACTGGGTTGTTGAAAAATTATTAAAATATATAACACTAAATTGACACTGTCATAAGTGCTAACAAGTAAATAAAAATACTACCAAAGAAGACCAGACCAACAAAAATGTGAAGAGGCCCAAGAGCGGAACGTGGGGAGGGGGAGGCAAAATTGTTTTTACGAACCGTAACTGCTCAGGAGCTGGAGTGCTCCGTTTCCTAGACACCCCGATTATGTGTTTAAGAGTATCTGATGATATCGACGCTGTGATTTGGATGAAAAATGCTTAGACAATATCGACGCTGTCTTTGACCTTCATCGCATGATCAGGGATTTCTTTCGAGCGAAATTCATCTTACTTTAAAAATGTTTCGGTAGGGAGGCAGTGTTTTCTCATGCTCCACTATCTTCTCTTTTCAAGGCAGTCATGGGAGATACTGCCCCCTTCATAATGAGTGCATATTTAATGTTTATACCAAGATTTATATGCGTTGTTTACATCAATGTTGATTTTTGAAAATAATTTTTGGAGGGAAGCAATTAACTGTTTACCCCCTTGGCTACAGCCTGTTTGTGACGTTGGAAAAGCTGGCCTACTTTAGTCAATTAACCTTCCTATTGTCCAAAAATGAGGTAAACTAAAATCTTTTCAGTAAATTTTTAACCACGATTTGACAGCTTGAGTTCCTGTGAAACCTTTTCGCTCCTTAAATGAAGCGCAAAGCATCAAGCAAAAGTGCGAATGAAATATTTAGGTTGTTTCCTTAGTTATGACATTATAGCTTAATCATGGTTAACTGCAATTGCGTAATAATTTAGACTGAAAGCATCTCAATTCGATGCACTTTAATATCTCTGAACGACCTTAATTGTAGTATTTTTAGTCATCACGATGTGACGTCACTGAATGCACTCCATTGAAAAATCCTGCGTACGCCACTGCTAGATAGCGTACTTTAATCATAAACTTTTTTCTTCAGCCCCCTGAAAAAGCCTTAACATATTAAATTTTTTGGGCTCCTCCCCGACAAAAACTGTTTAATCCGCGCCTGGTATGACTTGACTTAATATAAATACCAGTTTTCTATATACAGCGGACGCTCGAAACACCTGGTCATTGCTAAGCAGCTGATTACAAGAAATTCTGAACGACAAGTAGAAAGTTGCAAGACGTGCGTAAAGTTGTTTGTTCCTTACCGAAATGAAATTTCTTGGCTCAAATAGCTAGAGATCGTCGTTATAACCTTTAACCAAAATTACCAATTACAAAAATATAAAAACGCAACACTGATAACATCAGTAGTCTTACAGAAGCCTAATAAAAGTAATAACATTAACGGCTGTGGTTGTGGGACATGTGGTTAGACTAACTTAGTTGGGCTAAATCGTAGACTTTTGACCAGCTGATTTTTTTGGCCTTTCCCTTTTGTTAAGGGAACGGTTTTCTCTACTTCTAAAACTCAGCTTACTCATGAAAGTTAATTCTATCCACGAAATCTTTGAGAATTTTCCGAATTAATGTTGATGATTTTTTCAAAGATACTGCATCCCACTGATAGATCCTATTATTGTTGAGGGGATCCCTGACGGAATCTACCACAATTCTAATTTCTTTCCAAAATTCAGCTTCTTCGGACTTCTTTTAGTAGTTTCTAGTAACATCATCCAGCGTTACATATTTTTATGATTCGAAGATGCATCATACCTTTCTTACATCCTTGTGTCAATTAAGTGCTTAAAAAGTAAAATGAAGGAGCAATTGAGGTACTCTGTTTGGCATAGAAACCACTGACTTGCACTTACTGAACAACAAAAATGTGCCTATACAGTGTTATACGAATCATTTACCAAAGGTAGCCGACTTCATAACACCAGAAATGTCAAAAAAGCGCAATCTTTTACCGCAAGTAAACAAATATATCTGACTTTCAGGGAGCATCTGTATGATACTTATGCGTAAATATTGGTCGATGCTTCACGGCCTTGGAAATTGTTTCTTGTAAGGTTTATTTGTACTATCGCTTTATTTAAAATTTTTAATGTCATTCAAGTATCTCAAATTTTTATAGTAACGATATATTTTGGAAAAAAATACTAAATAAAATCTCTTTCTCCAATACCTCCAATGCTTGGCCGGTATTTCTTTTACAGTCCACTGACTAACTTACAGTTTCCTTAGCTAATCTCAATACAGACTGACAATTTGCACAATTATTAAATAATAAGTTAACCAAGAAGTAGTTGCTTCCGCCAGCGCAAAAACCTTTTTCATAAGGTCTGTGTCAGGAAAAAAAGTGCTGACGATAAGAAGAGTATGTTTTGAACATCGAGGAACCATGTCTGGAAACAGAATTTACTTGTTCGCAAAAGAATGCTGTTTAGTGCTTTATCAACTGTGTCGTTCTTACTCTCAGGACACTCTTTCGCCGCAAGGTATTAATATAAGGAACCACTGATCTACCCGTTTGACTGTAACTTACCACTCGCAATCACTTTTCAGTTCTTCATATGGCAGGGCTGTTGACAAGAGGGTCCTGGGGGTACCTTTTATACTGGGCCCAGAATTTTTAGGGGGCCCGGAATTTTGAAAATGCCGCGCGTAAAAATCGGAAGACAAGTTTGAAGGGGTAATCTGGACTGGATGAAGGCAGACAGACATTTAGATGATGATGCCAAAATTATTAGCTACAATTTCTGCAGTTTTTAGCAGCAGTGGTTCAGTGGTGCGCTTAACGGATTCATTTAGTGTTATACGGTTTCTGCAGTAGAACCAGTGATCTTTAATAGTGTTTATTATCGACATATGTGAGGTAATGAAGCTGCGAGCTGAAGTTTCATGTATGTATCGTGTTAACGTAAAGCATAGAAATGTGCTATTGCAGATTATCAGACATGTACCAGCTTGTAAAATGTGATATGCACAACTGATTTGCTACAATTTCTGCAATTTTTAGCAGCAGTGGCTCTGTGGTGTGCTGAACGGATTCAAGTCATATGTAGTTAGTGTGCATGGACAGATGCTAACATCATAAAGGTAAGTGCTGTTATGTTAATGTTCAATTTGTTCATGGTGCCAAAAGCTGCTAATAGAAGTTGTATTTGCAGCGTAATGTCTTTTGCATATCTGAACAATATCAGAACAGATTAGGCTACTTGCATGAGCATTTTCTAATGATCTAATCAGTTATGTATGGTTCGATGTTTTATGGACCAACAGAGGCAACTAAAAGTTTAATACACTACTATGCTGCAAGTTAGCTAGATGATATGTTTTAGCTAGGATACCCAAACAGTAAACATCACCCATTCAAGAGTATATTTGACTATTTGGTTGTTAATCGATTTCGATATAACAAAAAAACATCGCATAACGAATCATTTTTTTTTATCATTTTTGCGGACCATTCTTTTTCTCATTTGCAGGGGGCCCGGTTTTAATTTTGGTAACGGACCCGGGCTTGGCTCTCAATCGCCTTGCCATATGGGGTCGCCAAGATAACGTTTTAATAGTCTTACATCCAAGGGTGGAAACCCAAACCAAAACCTGAAAACCCGGTTTTAAATGAAATTTTGGAATCCCACACTGAAACTGACACCTATGCTTAGCCAAGTTTTTGAAAACCTAAACCAAAACGATTTTTTTTGAAACGCCAAAACCGAAATTGCAACTAAAACCTGTTCAAAATTAATCGTGAAAAAGTACTTGTTATATCTTTGCTGTAATAACGTTAAGTGTTCTCCGGCCAAATTTAACACGAGACCCTCATTGACATTTTCTTGATTTTTATAGCTTATATGAGTTTTTTTCGTTGCGAACGAAATGTAGTCTCATGTGAACGTAGCCTTTGTCTGGACAATGTAATGGCGTTGACACATGACGTATATTCCTTCTTACGTCACAAATGCACAGTAAAAGGCAATTTTACCATGATTTTACAAAAAAAAGCATTTTTGTGAAAAGAAGAGAAAAGTATAATCACTCTGCAGCACACCTACACATCGTATCGCAATCCTTTCATTAATATCTTTAGGGGATTTTATTGTAGTGGTGTACGTGCATCATGAAATATGGCTTTATCGAGAGTCGAATTCGCAGCCGTCAGTATACGAACCCGATACACTAACCATCCGGCCAATCTCACGTGCATGCTGCCATTTTCTCCTTTTGTGTAGGGTCAAAGTATTGCTACACCGTCACCTAGCGGTTAGTAAAAAATTAAGAATTACAGCACTATTTCACGCACTTTTTACGAATAATCATCACAAACGCAGTTGTAGACATGGCTTTAGCAGAACTTGGCAAACACAGGGTTTTTCGCTTGCTGTCTGCTTCTGTGAGTGCAAAGTCGTTTGTATGAACAACCGAAACTCGGCAAACTCATCAGCGAAACATGTGAAACTGAAACCGATAAAAGATATATTTATTCACGTCATCAAGAGTGTCTAACAAAAAGCCTTAAAACTGCAATTGTTTTATAGTACTCTAACAATTTTGCATCATCAACCATCTTTTTAAAAGTTTTTGTATAGTTAATCAATTTTGGAGAAATACCTCCTATCCATTTGACCATCTGATCGGTGAGCTTTACCTGATGTATAAATTAAATGAAAAGTAAATTGGGTATCTGCTTGGCTTCTAGCGATTCGCCAGTGAGTGTCAAATTCGATTTTGTTTACAATCCGATGGGCAGATAAGATGTAAGACTACTAAAACATTGTTTTTGCGACCCAATATGGAGAACTGAAAAGTGATTGCGAGTGGTAAGTTACAGTCAAACGGGTAGATCAGTGGTTCCTTGTATTAATACCTTGCGGCGAAAGAGTGTCCTGACAGCAAGAATGACACAGCTGATAAACAGCATTCTTTTGCAAACAAGTAAATTCTGTTTCCAGGCATGGTTCCTCGATGTCCAAAACATACTCTTCTTATTGCCAGCACTTTTTTTCCTGACATAGACCTTATGAAAAAGGTTTTTGCGCTGGTGGAAGCAACTACTTTTTGGTTAACTAGTCATTCAATAATTGTGCAAATTGTCAGTCTGTATTTAGATTAGCTAAGAAAACCGCAAGTTAGTCAGTGAACTGTAAAAGAAATAACGGCCAAGTTATACTCATTCATTCATTCATTCATCACCATTTATTTGTCCAAAAGTATACACAAAACAGGACAGGGAGACTGCGAAGGGACCGTGAGGTCTTCGAGTCAAGCAGCCACCCTAAAAACTAAATTATTGTTTTTAATAGCTGGCAATTCAATGGTTGCAGTTCGTGGACAATCGTAGATAATTAATAACTGAAGAATCTAAAAGATAAATTAATAAATGATCGTGGCATATACAGCGACACTGCCGCCCGCTGGAGAGTGAAGGCTACTTCATAAAATGGAAACTGGCTAATAGCTCTTCAAATAGAGATTATAACTTAGTTAAAGTTTATTGACCCTCAAGAAATGAAAACAAGCATGACAGAAGATTTGAAAAACAAGGAGCACCGAGTAACCCTAGGATTTTCTAGTGAAGATGCTCCTTGTACACTCGCTTATAAAGTCATCTCATTCGGCAGGCAAAAGGAAAAATATAAATGTAACGCGAATATGCACGAAGGTACAATAGTAACGAAAGCGGTAATATAGAAAGCACAATTATATAAAAAGAAGGCAAGTTACCTAAAGCAATATCGCAATTACATAATTAAAACGCATATTTATACAAATTGACACAAGGATGTAAGGATACGGCCTCTAGGCCTTCGCCAAGCATTGGAGGCAGAGATTATATTTAATTCTTTTTCCAAAATATATCGTTATTATAAACAACATGAGATACTTGAATGACATTAAAAATTTTAAATAAAGCGATAGTACAAATAAACCTTACAAGAAACAGTTTCATGGGCCGGAAAGCACCGACCAATATTCATTCATTTTTTAGACCCGCTTATTCTTGGGAAATCGTGGGGGCAGCAGCTCAAGTTGGAGCCTCCAATTAAGCATCTCGATCCTCTGCAACAAAAGATAGATGCTCTGGTGGGATGCCAAGGCGAGACCAACTACGGTCTTCTACGTAATCTCGCCATCGAGTTCTGGGACAGCCTCTAGGCCTTCGACCAATCGGAGTTGATCAGAGCAGTTTTTTGGCTGTTCTTTCGTGGGACATTCGTGTCACATGCAGTGGTGTAAAAAGCAGTCCAGAAATCTACTTGAGTAAAAATATTGTTATTGATGGCGAAAGCTACTTGAAGTGGAGTAGTAGCAGCAGTAGTGTCTTTTATTTCCGCACCGTCAACGCTATGAAAGAATACGATTGGAGTAAGGGAATATAACGCAAGTAGGGGATGTAAAAAGTAACCAAGTAAAAGTAAAAAGTACCAGCAATTTGAAGTTACTTAAAAGTAGCGTTTGCAAAACCAAGGCCATAAAGCTGAGCTTTGACGAAAGATAATTTGCTCACTTCCAAACTTGACATATATGTTGCCAATGCTTTAGTATATTTAGAATAATTAGCACATTTATTTGACGAAAATAAAAAAGTGTTGTGTGTCATAATCTGCAAAATGCAACCTCAGTGTCCACGCCAAACACAAACAACAAAAGACCACTTAATATCACGAAATTGTAAAACTTATATAATAAAATAAAACAATACCTAATACTAATGTTGCCAATTTATTATCAAGCATGATATTTTATCATTTGCGTGATACATTGCTTAATATTAACTACTTATCATTGTTAAAGCCACTTAAGTAGCGTTACTTTCTGATTGAACTGCGTAAGTAGAAGTAGTTGAAATTTAAATTACTTAAGTAAGTACTGTACTAGTTATCAAGCAATAATACTTGAGTAGTCTACTTAAGTAAAACTACTTCGTTACTTTACACCACTGGTCACATGTCCGTAACGCAGTTGCGATCTTTCTAGTCGGAGAAGCAGCGATTCGATCTTTAGAGATTCACGAATATCTGTACTTTTAACCTTGCCCAAGAAGTCCAACATAGTCTATTTATGTTTATTTGACTCTAATATACCTGACTCTCAGAAAGCATCTAGATGCTCCCTGAGAATCAGATATATGGAGCATCTAGATGCTCCCTGAGAGTCAGATATATTTGTTTACTTGTGTAAAAGACTGCGCTTTTTTGATATTTCTGGTGTTATGAAGTCGACTACTTTTGGTAAATGATTCGTATAACACTGTATAGGCACATTTTTGTTGTTCAGTAAATGCAAGTCAGTGGTTTCTATGCCAAACAGAGTACCTCAATTGCTCCTTCATTTGACTTTTTAAGCACTTAAGTGAGACAAGGATGTAAGAAAGGTACAATGCATCTTCGAATCATAAAAACATGTAAAGTTTTTCAGATACCGAAGTAGGTTATTGAAGGCTAGAAGTATTTTCAGTGTCGCTTAAAATTTAGAGGAGTGCTAGAGCCCCTTTTAACCTCACCCTCTGGGTTTACCGGATTTAACAGAACGTACCGGTAAGTTCTTAACCATTTAGCATATTTATCATAATATGCATTTAAAAATATAAAAATTGATTGAAATGATATCTCAAGAAACATGAAATCCAGAGTTGTCCGGAACGAAGAATAACTTGTTCCTAATTCGATTACAAACCTAAAGCCTTTGTTCCTATCACGATCCGTTACTAAATTTTAGAAAAAACAATTCCTAAATGTTCCGAATCTACAGCAATAGCAAAAGCTGTCATCATTCAGTTTATGATTATTTTTAGTGCCGGTAAATACCGATTATGTCAATACCAATATGAAAAGTTATCATACACATATACACACAGAATCTTTACCTAGTTAACCAACCTTTTTAGCAAAAAGATGAAAACTGAAACAAACAATCAAGGCTAGAGTTCTGTAACATTTTTTAAACAGTCAACCGGAATTCCTGTTCCGGTAAGCCACAAAAAAGTTCCATTCCAGCTCCTGTTCCTAAAAAATCTATGTATTCCTGTCGGAACAAATTCCTATTCCGGTCCATGGACAACTCTGATGAAATCCAACAAATAAATAGGCTTCAGTTTCTAAATTGAATAAATCCGCTACGCTCCGCCGTATCCATTCCATTTTCTTCAAAATGTTGCCTTGGTTCCACTTTGCTCTAACTTAATTCTCAACTTCAAGGTAGGCACTAGAATGGATAAGATTTGTTACGTGACTTGCCAATGTTTTTCGGAAATTCAATCAACATGGGTGCAAATCCAGGGGGAATGGGGAGGATGTATCCTTCCCAATAAACTAGCAGCATCTCCCCAATATTTCATGGAAGTGGAAATTTTCCCATACGAGCCAATATCATCCCCCCAATATTGAAAAATGATCAATTTTGCTAAATCATCCCCCCCAATATTCAAAAGTGGTCAATTTTGTTAAATCATCCCCCCAGTAAATAGGCCTAGACACTGTTTTTTTACATCTTCATAGAAATTACTGGTAGGCCTACTGGTAAGAATCAGAGAATTGCTGACTAGAATACCAGATGATTGACGGTTCAGCTCAGGCATAAACTAGCAATACATAGCATTATTGCCACTGTTCCCTCTAAGGTGCGAAATGTGAGAAAAATAAAAAATTTGGGGCAAAATTTTTTAATTTTTTTTTAGCTTGCCTACTGGAATTGTTTGCCAACTGAAAGATTTTTAGAACTTGAAGATTTTTAGCCGAATATGAATTAAAGTGTACAATATTTTGAAGCAAAACAAACAATTAATACTCTGGAAACACAACTTTGAGGCATAAATTTGATCAATATTCCCTTAATCTTTGAAAAACTTTAAGCAAAATTTTTATCACAATTTCTATTTGGGCAAATTCGCACTTGCTAAAAACTTAGAGGGAACAGTGATTATTGCTACTTACAATACTATGCGTCAGTGAGATATTTTTGTACAGTATATAACTTTATTTTCATGCAATCTGCTTCCAATTTATGTACAGATTTACTCATATACTGATAGTGATAGACATATTTTAACTTTTTAAGCTCTTGATCATTACAGCCTATACATCATAACCTGCTGATGGTACCGGTATATAGTGCTATGGGTGGTTGGGTATTCTGGTATCATTACTAATGCAGTAGGCTTAATGGAATACTGAAAACTTGCTGGTGCATGTTTGAGGTGTAGACTAGGTCCATAGCTTGTGACACTGGGTTGCCAGAGGATTTGCCACATGGCAGATTCGCCACAGAAGATTTGCCACAAAGAAGATTCGCCACATAACAGGTGAGACATACGAATGTGACCGACAATTTGAGCGTAAGCGTCGAACAAACGTTTGCTACAGTGCCGATGCGGAAGATTCGCCACACAACGGTGATAGGTCGGGGTTGGGGTTAGGGGGGTTGAAGTCAGGGGGGGTTGGGCTGGAGGTGGGATTGGGGTCGGGGGTTTGGGGTTGGGGGGGTTGGAGAGAATTGGGACCCCCCCAACCCCAATCCCCCGACCTAACTCCCCCGACCTCAACCCCCACGACCACAAACCCCCGACTTCAACCCCCCTAACCCCAACTCTCCCGACCCAACCCCCCCCCCCCCCAACCCCAATCTATCACTGTTGTGTGGCGAATCTTCCACATCGGCACTGTTGCAAACGTTTGTCCGATGGTTACTCTCAAATTCTCGGTCACATTCGTTGTGTGGCAAATCTTCTTTGTGGCGAATCTTCTGTGGCAAATCTTCCATGTGGCAAATTCTCTGGCAACTGTGACACTGCAGGTGCTTTGCAGTTTTTCTCAATTTATGTGTCTCTCAATTTTTATTTGTTTTTCGCCATCTCTACACAATGGAACAATATCATATTTTAGGCAGAATTGGAGAAGGTGCTCATGGTATTGTGTTTAAAGCAAAGCATATTGAGGTTGGTTTGTTAAAATTAAATGCAAAATCTGTGCCAAAACTAGCAGTAGTAATTGCAGTACAATATTCTTCACCTTCAAATTATTGTATTCAAAATCTACGTTTGCAAAAATTATTATTGCTGCTCCAATGTGCCAACAGTTGTAGTTACCCATCAACCTTGGGGTCATGGCTGTTGTAAAAACAATTCTCCAAACCACTTGGCCATGCTAGCGACAATTGCTTATTGCTTTCATGTGCTGTAGCTTAATTAGGTGATTGTTGCGACAAGCTCTCAGTAAATACTGCCAAGTAATTAAGATAGTCATTATGAGTATACTCGTGGAGCTCCGGAGCCTTTATTGCTGCAGATTCCGATTGATATATAAGTCAATTAAATGTGATTATTTTTGTGCTTGTGGTACATAAGATGCCACAGTATGATCGCTTAGATCTACAATCTACTTTACTTCATTAACTAGATTATCATGTCATCTCTTCTTTCATAGAGTGGTGAAGTTGTCGCACTGAAGAAAGTTCCTTTGCGTAAAATTGAAGATGGAATTCCAAATCAAGCTTTGAGAGAAATTAAAGCTTTGCAAGAGATAGGGGGTGACAGTGAAGAAGCTCAAAATGTGCGTTTCAAACACATTGTTATCTTGGCGTTTGCTTGTCATCAATTTTGATTTTACGATAAGTGCCATTTACGAACCTGTGAATTTGCCTGAAATTTAGACAGCTCAGATGGCCGAGTGGTAAGAGCGTCTGCCTCTTGAGCTGTAGACTTGGGTTTGATTCCGAGTCGTGTCAAATTTTTGACTTTGAAATTGATATTCACAGCTTCCCTGCTTGACGCTCGGCGTTAGGGGGATAGTGTGGTGAACAAGTTGGCAAGTTTACTTGTTGTGCCGTTGGGAAAGACCCTTAATGGGATTACCCAGTCTTGGAGAGATAGACAGATTGCCGGCAACTCATAAACGAGCTCGTTGCAGTGCTTTGATCGCTTTCTTGTGACAGGAAAATAAATATGCTATTACATACTATACTGCTTACACGTTAATGCTATTATTAGGTTGTGAAACTGCATGATGTGTTTCCCCACGGAACTGGCTTTGTTCTTGTATTTGAATACATGCTCTCAGATCTGTCTGAAGTTATTAGAAACTCGGAGAGACCTCTCACAGAAGGACAAATCAAAAGTTATATGATGATGCTGCTGAAAGGAGTGGCGTTTTGCCATCAAAATTTTATCATGCACAGAGTAAGTGCTTTGCTGCTGATGCTCCTAAATATAAAACGATAATAATTATTTACTTGAATGTATTCCTGACTAGAACTGTATCAGTGTAGTAAGAGTAGCAGTCAACGTTTTGTTGTTTCTTTTGTAAAAGTTATTAACCTCATTTGCAGCTTGGATATTAAGTTGGAGGGCTTTGAAGAAGTCCACATTCACCTGGTGTTGGTTCAACTCCCACCCAAGCTGCTTGGAGTCAAAATGCCTTTCGGCTAGACGGAATCTTGACGAGCTGAACATTTGAAAGCAATTAATCAGCCTAAAACGTCTGCTTCCAATGCGATCTGACTCTTCTTTTATAAATCAAAATCTTTTTCTTTTGCATGTTTTGCCCTACTTCGATGTCATTTTGTTTATTTTAACAGGATTTAAAACCAGCCAATTTACTGATTAGTTCCACTGGTCACTTAAAAATTGCTGATTTCGGTCTGGCTCGGGTATTTGATAACGACGCTGAAAGATTATACAGCCATCAAGTTGCTACCAGGTATGTTTACTAAGTCTTTTCATTATTAGTTTGTCATAATTTTGCTATGGATTGGTTTTGATTCAGTTTTACTTTGCTGGTAAAACTATGCTTTGGAAGCTAATCATGAAACCATTTCTTTTCTCCTATTTTAAATCTGATTGCATTAACAGTCCGTAACAAAAACACCTTTTCATCATTTAATTTTTGACGATGGTACAGATTTATGTAAGTCCACCTAAGTGCATTAAGCATTGATGTAAATTACCGTACGTCTTATGACAATTATCAGTACTTAAAAATAACGAGTGTGATTTTAGGTGGTACAGATCTCCTGAATTGCTTTATGGTGCTCGTAAATACGATGAAGGTGTTGATTTGTGGGCTGTTGGTTGTATTTTTGGCGAAATGCTCAACAATTCACCGTTGTTTCCGGTAATTGTAACTATGTTAGATTATAAAAAATAATCAAAAATCGAATTTTCATTATACTGGCGCCTGACGGTATTGCGCCGAAGTGTGTATAATGAGTGGCGGGACCCATCTCCGCGGTTCAGCGCCTGGGCAACACAGCTACGAAGAAACCTCGCAGGGATGGCGAGCCGTTGACAACACCTTGTCCAATTTGAACGGCCCAGGTGTTAAACCCCAAAACTCCCGCACCAATAGCAATGTCTTCTGCTATCGGGCCATCAGTTAAATTGTAGATTAAAGTGAATAAGTAGCATGTGTTAGTGCTTGACTGTAGTTGGTGGGGATCTAACCCTATTTAGGAAAGCCACAACTATTCGGTTTGGAGCTTTTCGATTGACCATGGTGGCATAGGTGGCGAAAGCGGGGGGCCGGGGGCCCACTTTTTTTCTGGGGGGGCCCTAATTTACGCGTTTATTTCTACAATAATACCTATGCATGAATGCATTTGAAACTTAATAGGCCTACCGTCGAAATTGAAACCCGATATTTTCAGTGGAAAGCAACTCATCTGAGGACGTGTAGACCTATTTTTGTTCTTCACCGATATTTTAAGTGAAAACAGGACATCTGAGGACGTGAATGCCTTTTTTTTTGCTCTTCCAATCAGTGTGATCAAATAGCCTAGGGCCTCTCATTGTCTAAATCCGGCCCCGGTTGTAGGCGAAGGAAATCTGGTCATGAGTTTGGGCCCACCCCACTTTAGAAATGCTTCCGCCATCGCTGCGTGGTGGCGTCTTGGGCACAACCATCCCGTGATGTATATAGATCATGCGTTTTGCGAGACAAAAACACGAAGTAGAAGTATCTAAAGTTCCTTCAAGATACATAGAATAACTCTACATATAATATTATCCTCTTTGTATTCTTTCTAGTACGCCATTACCAACCCCGTTGTTACAAATGGGTTTTTACGTCGTAAATGTAATTGATAGCGAAAATACTAGTGACCGGAGCGCATATTGCGGAATGGTTCTGCAGAAAAAGGTGAGGCTCGATCGAGATGACTATAAGTGGATAAATTGTACCTGAAATCGGCAACAGCGGCGTGGTGTAGTGGCCAGAACGCTGGACTGCTTCTCACAGGGTCTGGGTTCGATGCTGCTCTAGGTTTTGATTTTATTCTCAACGTACTTGGTTTCTAATGTGTGATTCGGGATGGGGCAGAGTGGTGCAAGAGAATAAACAAAAAATATTGTGTAGAACCGTTCCGAAATATGCAGGCCGGCGCTGCCAACTCGATGTTTTTCGCCGAACTCGAACTTGAAATCGAAAAAAGAAAAATCCCTGAGCTGAATCTCGAAACAAGTTGATTGCGCTTTGAACTTATCCTGACAAAAATTGCTTGAACTTAAAACTAAACCCTATAAAATTACTTGAACCTACATAGCATAAACTCTGTGAAAATAACTGAACTCGGCTTGTAAGTTTTTTAGTGAACTCGAACTCTACTAAAACTGTTTGCGAGTTCGCGCCCTGGTAGGAACAACGCTGATGCGAGATGTCAGCATATCTTAATAATCAACATAAATTTATTCAGGGTGAGAATGATATTGAGCAGTTATGCTGTGTTCTACGTGTGCTGGGAACACCGAACGAGGCCATATGGCCGGGAATGTCATTGCTACCGGATTACAACAAAATAACATTTCCAGAAAACCCTCCGATTCCGCTTGAAAAAATCGTCACAGATGCGTCCGTAGATGCTGTTGATTTGTTGAAGAAATTCTTGGTTTATCCTTCGAAAAAAGTAAGTAGTTGAAGTGCGTACTTTCACTGCTGTCATGTGTGGTTTTCGCATAATCAACGGGTAAACCAGCATAACAATTGCTTCCTGACGTAGCCTTATTTACCTCCTGAACCAAATTTTGTGCTTTATCTGCGATGTATGAGCGTAATTTCACTGCAATGTTGTAAACTCTTTGGACTCTCCTTCAATGATGTTACGGTAATTGGGGTCCAGGATATTTTGCGGGGTGGAGCACGCTAAAAATCGAAAAAATGTAATTTTGTGTTTTTGTTCACCTAAACATTTAAATTACCTAATGATGCGTTGAAACTTTACGACCCACATGTCACTAAAACGTTAGGGGACTTAAGCATCTTATTTCGCTCTTTTTAACCTACGTGTTTCGCAAATGATAAACTTCTGGTCATCAGCATGACTAACTTTAAACTTTTATTCAGAGAATAGCAGCTTCAAAAGCGCTTCTTCACGCTTATTTTTTCACTGAGCCTCTGCCTGCCCACCATTCCGAGCTACCGATTCCTCAGAGAGCGCGCAAACCTGCCCGTCATCGCCCCAATTTCAAAGAATACGACATAGATTTGCCCCTGGAACACAGCTGCATCGATCCCAAACTGATTGCAGAGTTCGCTGATTTTTGATTTGGGTCGTCGTAAAGGAAGAGACGCATAGACCACAAATAGGCTCCCTTATGGCCAGATGAGGGAGGCGACTATGGGAGCTATAGCCCTGGGCCCCTCTGGTCAATCACGTAGGCCTACCCTAAAAAAGATGTGCTTCGACGTCATAATCAGGTCTGCAAAACAGCATGGGGCTCCCTAAAGACTAAATGCGGCCCTGAATTCCCTTGAACTGTTGGCCTCCTCCAAGGATTTAATTTGGTTGTCCCATTTAGCTTTTGAGCTTTTTAGTTTGTGTTGTCGCGCGTAAAAGACTACAAGATCCGTGTCTTAACATGGGCCACTATTGAAATGTGGCAAGCGTTGCTGAAGCGCTTGTTTGTTGCTGCTGTTTTTGATATCCGATTTGCGTAACTAATTGATTTGTCAGCAATTTCACTCTTTTTTCGTACTGTGATTATTTTGGTGAGATATTTTCTATTTTTGCTACCACATCATGTTGAATTTCAATGTTTTGACTGTATTAGCCTGTAACGCAACTCTAATAGTCTGCTTGCTATGAAAAATAAAGTAAACAATTGGTTAAAACCTTGCAGTTTAATTACAAAGGGCAAATAACAGAACTCAAGAACAGAATGGTAAGATTGTAGCGATAGCGCTTCAGTTTTTGTGACGTCACGCTTTTCGCTTCGTATATGTTCTATCTTTGACAGTACATTTGTAGTATGCTTTGATGTACAGGATACATTTTCCGATTCATTGATTTCTAATCAATCTCTTGTGCTTCGAGAAGCGCGAATTGTCAACTTCGCGTTTTCTCATAAAAGTTTTATAATTGAAAGTGGATAGCTAATGGTTTGATTTTTTTCTCTGAAAATTTGAGTGATTCTTACAACTAGATAAGCGTATTGAGCGGGGTTCTACAATTGTGCATGCGGTGTTACTATCAAGGGTGGAAACCGAAATTCAAACCTAAACCTAAAAACCCGGTTTTAAAGGAAATTTTGGAAACCCAAACTGAAACTGACACCTACTTAGCCAAATTTTTGAAAACCTAAACTTAAACCAAAACCGTTTTAACTTAAAACGTTAAAACGAAACTGAAACTAAAACCTATTAATTTTCTAAAGTTTTGGGTTTTAAAAATTGTCATCACCAACATTGCCAATACAGTTCTAGTAATGCTGAGCGTCAGACACAGAAGCTGTGATTTCACCGGACTCGGAATTATACCCAAATCGACAACTTCTGAAGCAATTGCTCTCCTCACTCGGCCATCTGAGCTGCTTCTATCATTTTATAAAACAAAAACACCAAGAAGTACAGCATTTGAATAATTCCTATTCAGACTAAACTAGCTTTCTTGGATGAAACTGAAACCTAGAAACCAAAGCTATGCGTAAGCAAAACTGGAACCGATTTTTCAACCGCCGTGAAACCAAACAAAATCTGACATCTGGGTTATAACACACTGGAACTGACACTCTAACGCCAAGTAGCTAGGTTTCCACCCTTAATTACTATGCTTCTATTTGAATAAGAATCTATTGGAATAAGGCGATAAGACTTGTTTAATGTTAATTAGCTTGTGTTGACTTGACCGTGTGGCTTATTAAGAAGAGGCGAAGTTTATGGCCTATTGGATCATTTCATATGGTAGACTACCAAAGCTGTTGCAGCCTTTCCTATCATTACAAGAAGGATTTTAATGTTAGCTAACTAGAGTTGGTGAGTCATACGTTTGCGTATCGGTAATACTATCTAGTATTCGCTAAAAGATATTTGACTTTTTTCGGTAATGTGAACGCATTAATTAGTTAGTTGCATATTTATCCTCCTATCACGAGAAAGCGATCAAAGCGCTATACGAGCTCGCTTAAGAGTTTCCAGCCATCTGTCTACCACACCAAGATGGGGGAATCCCGCTAAATGCCTTTCCCAACGGCACAACAAGTAAAACTTGCCAGCTTGTTCTCCACACTGTCCCTTTAATGCTGAGCGTCAAGCAGGGAAGCTGTGAATACCAATGTTAAAGTCATTGGTTTGACCCGCCTCGGAATCAAACCCGAGTCTACAGCTCAAGAGACAGACGCTCTATACCACTCGGCTATCTGAGCTGCAATTCACTCAGACATGCAGTTATAACTGGATTTGGACCACACAACAGAGTCGTGTCAGCAGATACTGGAAACAGAGCGCAGGTGTTATTGTAGGAAAAACTACACGGAGATTAACTTCGCTAAATTGTTCTTCGTCTTCTGAACCAACTATAGCATTTATCCACCGTAATAGATATATTGATTCTTAACTTTAACGGGTATGAAAAATAAACAAATAAAACAAAAACACGGGCCCTGTCAAATTAAATGAAACACCGTAACGTAAACTCCAAGGCGTGGACTGCTCTTTAATCTCAGCAACGAATATATAAATAGTCAATTTCCTTAAAAGGTTACGAGAAACAAAATTTTGCGAAATCGCTCGGCAAATCAATAAACAATTAGCGCAATACGTCGGATTTCCCCTTCACGTCAGACAATCAAAGACGAACAGCACGCGCCAACCGCAACAAATTATCAAAATTACAAATGGTCGCGTTCGACTCCTGCCAGGGCCGAATTGAGCAATGGGCAAACTGGGCAGTTGTTCCGGGCCCCACGCTTTGGGGAGTCCCACGCATTTACTAATCTCTAACTGCTAGATTGTGATATGATAGGCCCAGGGGAATATTTGGGGGGGGGCAAATTGCAATAGGCCAAGAACTTCAAACAAATAATCTGTTCAGGCCAACTAGGCGTTAGGCTCATGCTGTGTCTTCCCGCATTTCGATTTTAGCTTCAAGTTGTTGATATTTGTTTTGCTTACTGATGAATATGGAGTTAATTATTTTCTGTAGACCTTGGCAGGCAATCCTGAAGTTCGCTAATCGCTACCTTAATATTAATCAAACTGCCTTGTGCACGGCATTATATAATTAAGAAAATCCAACGATTTTGTTGCCGTATGGTATACACGAAGAAACACATACAATTCTGGGCCAAAAGTATTCGTAGCTACTGCTACAACACTTTCCTGCACTTGCTGCCTCTTCTTCTCATAATAATTCTCAATTGAACATTCTTTCTTTTTGCTCGCCATATTGGATTGCCTTTTTGCGATACAATCTTGCTTTTTCATTGTCCTTACGCTTAACCCAGGGGTGGGGAACCGGCAAAGTACAGAGGGCCACATCGATTGCGTGATATTTTCAGCGGGCCATATTTACCTTAATTTTTAGATTTTGCTTTAGAAATACCAATATTACGACGCTAATTTATTAAACTTTCACGGTGAGTTATTTTTTGACCGTAAAATGAAAACTTGTGCGGTTTTTATGCCACAAAAATAGCATGTGGGTTACTTGAATGTGAAGCAGTTTTTAGAAAGATCAATATTTTCTATATTCTACCGGTTTGTTGTACACTGAACAAAGTTCTGACGCGGCCACATTCAAAACTTAGGCGGGTCGCAGGTTCTCCACCTCTGACTTAATTGATCCCATTGCGCTGTTATGACGCAATAATGCTTCAAGCGCTTTTTGTGGAGAAGTTATGTCAAAATTCAAACGGCGCAAAAATTAATCGTAAATGAAAAAGTGGTAAAGATGAGGGAGCTTTTGAAACAAAGTTTACGATATTTTTTAAGAATGTTTTAATTACACTTCAGTTTAGGCTTCGTCAAAAAGGGGGAGGCTAGTGTCCCGGTGACCCCCCCTGTCTACGCCACTGGATAGGCCTACTGATTTCAACTCAAACTACGGCGCTGCGGACGTGATGACCTTTTTTTCTTTTGCTCTCCACTTGATTTTGGGCGGAAATTGGACATGTGTGGTAACTGCTCCGGGCCCCGCGCGATCTCTTAATCCGCCCCTGACTCCCGCTATATTTCTGTACCGGTAAGTTAAAACTTGTAGGCTACTTCGTAGCTTGGGATGGAATTGCAGAAGCTATGTGGATTGTGGACCCATGATTGCATAGGCGTACTAGCCATGAATGACGGTTTGAAAATCGCAAAAGGTTTTTACGAGTAATGAAATTTTAACAGTGTGACAAAACTTCATTACTTTTCTTTTACCCATCGTAGGCCTATTTTTTTTTTTTTTTTTTTTTTTGTGGAGTTAACTCTTCAGACCGGCCGTTAGCTCAGTTGCTAAGCGTTTACCTACACGCTATCGGTGCGGTAGTTCTGGGGTTCAAACCCCGGGTCGGTCAAATCGGCACAGTGTCGCCAACGGTCGCCACCGCTGCGACGCTTCTTCGGAGTTGTGTAGCCTAGGCGCTTAGCTACGGAGATGAACCCCGGAACCCGTTAGGCTACACTCTTGGGCGTAATACCGCAAGCATCACGAAGATTTGATTTGGGTAACCTTTTCCTTTTCTTTAAATTCCCTCTTAAATGCTGTCACTTTGCCTCGGCATGATGAAGAATAATTAAATGCTTTGACTAAAACTAAAACAATAAAAATTTCAAAATTTAAGTGCGTATCTTAATTGAGCTTGGCCTACCATACGTCTTCATTTTTTACCAAAAAAAATTGTCCTCAAAGGACGCCAAAAAATACCCAAATATCCTCCTTTTCGGCATTATGAACGGTGAAAACATGTGAAATCATTCTTCCACGAAAAATTTTATGAAGTTTCAGTACAAACTAAGGCCTGCGGACGTGATGATGACCTCTTTTTTTCTTTTTTTGATCTCCACTTGAGTTTAGGCGGTGAATTGGACATCTGCGGACGTGATGACCCTCAAAGGACCTGGGGCGGCATAGCCTACAGTTCATCTTTTGTTGCACTTAACGCAATGCGTTAACTTTGTTTGTTCATTAAGTTGACGCATTGCATTAAGTGCACAAAAGTTGAGCTTGAGCAGTATACCGCCCCTGTCTTCCTTCTGCGTAGTGAAAATATGGTAATCCTAATCTAAACTTACGGTTACGTTAGCCTAGGCTACTTTGTGTATAAAGTTGCTCTGTTGTCGGAGTTTATTTGGAATAAATAAGAAATGAATTTTAAGAAATGAATAAATAAGAAATGAATCAATTTTTGACTGACTGAAGTTCAAATTGCCATCCTTTTTCTTAGCAACTTTGAATTTTTGGCTTCAAACTTTTCCGTTTAAATCCGGCTCTGCAACATGTATGACATTAGGAAGTCTTTATTACAGCACCCGTAGTCTTTATGACGCTTTCAAAGCAAGAATCAAAAACTTCTCTCTTTTAGTTGCATTTGGGCTCCTAAATTTTTTTTGTTTCTTTCATTGAGTTGCAATCCTTGCTGTTTCTTTTAGAAGACTTGTTGCAAACCAAATGGCCGGTAAGTAGGTTTGCGTTCCTTTAATTCTGTCAATTGTGATGTTACCTGTAATTGCAGGGCAGATGATAACCTCTAAGCAGTAGTTGGGTGTAAGTAGAGCCTAGACTAGCCTGGTGCTTCCTCACATTTGTTGCATGGTTGCTGACTTTGTCTAAAAAATTGTCGCACGTGCGCCAAGTTTCCACTATTCCATTAGGCTACAGCATTATAGTCTCGGCAGTAAAGAACACCCAATACCTTTGCTGTAAAGCACCTGAAATCTTAACAATGGGTACTTATTGTAGTCTAGATTAATCTAGTCCAGAGGTGGGCAAACTTTTCACACGAAGGGCCACATTTGAAAAAATTTTGAAGCTGAGGGCCCCACTAATTGGAAGAGCAAAAAAAAAAGGTCTACGTGTCCTCACTCCTCAGATGTCCTATTTTTCACTGAAAATCAGTAGAGAGCAAAAAAAGTTTTACATGTCATCCAATGTCTAATTTTCCACTAAAAATCAGTGAAGAGCTAAAACAGATATTTGGCTTAGCACGGTAGGAGTTTAGATTTCTGTTGGTGCCGGCGGGCTGCATAAAATGGTCTTGCAGGCCACATGCGGCCTGCGAACCTTAGTTTGCTCAGCCGTGGTCTAGTCTATGTGCTTGATTGAGTATAGTTTTCATTTTCTTTGTTTTCTCAGTTCTAGAGATTAGACTAGGCCTAGTCTGTTAGTGGCTCATCATTCAGTTCTGAGTTATATAGACTAGCCTAGCTTACCCTGTACCGGTTCTACAGTTCTAGCTCATTGCTATACTAGGCCTTTCTGTGAGTATATTTTGCAACTGTGCAAGGTTTATTGATTTTCTGGAAGTCTAATGCTGATTAAGTCAAGTTGAATACTCAACTACCTTGTAACTAGTCTACTCTCTGACTAGTCTAAAGCTGATTCTTCATTGCATAAGTTGCAGTTGAATGATATGAAAATGATTACCGGTAACAACAAATGAATTTGATTGGTTGATTATAGCCTAAAATGGTTAAAAGGTCACCATGTATTTCTAGTTTTACCTACCGGTAGTGGGCTAGCCTGCAGTAGTAATTTTAGGGGCTTGTTTGAATTAAGCCGTGGTTTAGGGTTAGGGTTAGACCCTAACCCATACTAATAACTCACTAGCACCCCTGGCATCCCTGTGCTCGTGATATATTTGTCTGTTATAAGATGCGGCTTAATTCAAACAAGCTCCAATTTTTGTGCTATGCAGATGGACAGCAGTCACAAATCAACCAAGACTATAATTCTGGTAATGATTACTTCTTGAAGCAACAAGCTGCTCGAATGCTAAATGCTATTCAGAAAGGCTGTGAGTATGAAATTATTTATGAAGTGGCAATTTTTACGCGCTTGTGACATTCGCTGTTAGGATTTTTTGTCATGCTCTCGCACAACTACGAAGAGTGTGAAGAGATAAGAGAAATAATGCGGTTATTTTTAGGAAGTGGCTATTTTTACAGGCCTGTAACATTTGTCTC
Organism: Trididemnum miniatum; assembly: GCA_964006365.1. Taxonomy (NCBI): domain Eukaryota; kingdom Metazoa; phylum Chordata; class Ascidiacea; order Aplousobranchia; family Didemnidae; genus Trididemnum; species Trididemnum miniatum. The sequence continues at coordinate 25,933,366 of OZ023237.1, forward strand.
TTTGGTTTATTTAATTACTTCGTCACGCTCTCGTACAATCGGGAAGAGCGCAAAGGAATAGTATAATAAAAGAAACAAAGAGCTTATTTGTATGTGCCTGTACAAATAGCCACTGCCTTATTTTTATGAAATGGTTTGTAAATAGCTGCTGCCTATTATTTAATGTGTAATGGTTTGTATTTTGTGCTTGTCTAAATTGCCTGTTAAACATTTGTCAAAGTGATACCTTTTTCTACTGTTCTGTGTTGGTTCAAATTGCAAATTCTGAGATCTATTAATTTTCAAATTGCCATAATTATTTAAAGGATTACCATAAAGAAGCATGGTAATAGGTATGTGAGTATAAGATTCTGATAAACTTCTCACAGTAGTTGTTTTTGTTACTCTACTGGTCAAATTATTGAGATGGTGTATTTTTTATTCATTTGAATTAAGTACATGTACTTAGCTTGCAATGCAATACCTTGTATGCATTTTTTTTTACCAAGCAGTCGGCTGATTGTTAAAGACATCTCTTAAGGTTAAAGACATTTCCTGGGCTGATCAAATCAGACATAGTGTCGCCAACGGCTCACCACTGCTTGAAAAGTTGAAACATTTCTTCGGAGCTGCGTTGCTCAGGCACTCAGTCACAGAGATGGACCCTACCACTCACTACACGCTTTGGGGTAATTGCAGAAGTTTTGGGGTAATTGCATTGCATTGCAAGTATAATGAAGATATGATTTTTTTTGTTATTTTGTCATCCCATAGATGATGGAAACTACTCATCTCAAGATAACATCACGAACTCAATGCCTGCTAATCAACAACAATCTACGTCCATGTACATGAACCCCTCGACACAGCAACACCAGCAGCAACCTCAACAACATATGCCTCAACAACAAGAAAATCAACTGGTTGAGTCTCGCGATAAGTTGCAAGCTCATCAGCTTCAACTTCAGGAACAGCTGCAGCAGGTTTGTGGACCTTCCGTGTCAATAGCAAAGCATGTAACCACTGCACCAACTGCCTGGTAATTAAGCTTGTATGAAGTGGGAATCAATTGTTGAAGTTTCGGCACTTTATGGTGCAAGTATTTTGCGACTTTGTTGACTTGTGTGCTTCATGAAATAAATTTTTTTGAAATGCTACTCATGAGTATAGTTTGCTCAATAAAGTAAGTGTATGCTGACTTTCATTTATGATGCATTTCAGTCAACTGTTCAAAATAATGCCTATACCAGTTCATGAAAGTAATGCCAGCTTATTTTATCTCTCACCAATATCGAAGTTGGTGATGTCGTTTATTGAATAACCTGCTTCTTCAAGAAGCAGCTTTGATGATAAGTGGTTTCATCGGTTGTTTTGCGCTTATTTTCACTATTATATCACCAGCGGCTTTTGTGATGTTTTAACAGCTCAAATGGCCTAGTGATAAAAGTTCTTGCCTCTAGACCTGTAGACTCAGGTTTGATTCCGAGTTGAGTCAAACCATTGACTGTAGCATTGATACTCACAGCTTCCTGCTTGATTCTCAGCATTACAGGGACCTTGTGGAGATCAAGCCAACAAGTTTACGTGGGTATTTCCCATCTTGGTGGCTGGTAACTCCTAAGCGAGCTCGTTATAGTGTTTGAATTGCTTTCTCGTAATATTAGAATAAATATGCAACTAATATTTTGTTTTCAAAAATTTAACTGGGTTGTTTTTAGGTCCAGCAAGCTCAACAGCAGTTTCAACAAATGCAGCAACTTGCTCAAATGCAGCAACAATTCCAACAGCAATGTAATCCAGCCAACAATGCAGTTGTTGCGCAAGCTTATCCTGTTGCCCGGAGAGGTCGAAGGGGGTTGGAACACAGGAGAAAGCGAAAGCGACATACATGGGTTAAAAGACCGACAACAGCTTACCTTTACTTTGTTTCTAAATATCGAGAAACATTAAAGGAAGCCGGGGAAGTGGTTCCCAAGGTGAGTAATACCATTTTAAGGTCCAGTTTGTCTTTTGAAAAATCACATCTTTGTTATGCTCGCAGTATTAAGCTGCGATCATACTAACTGAGACCTTTGAGACATTGTGCAGCTTTGTCTTATCATGACCTGACTTTGTGCGGATGTGATGTCACAATAAGATTAACCTGCACAATGTCTCAAAGGCCTCAGTGTCTCAATTAGTGTGATCGCACCTTCACGCTGATACGTGTGACGAATAGCGGGGTCCGTTTTCGCCTGGGCATTACTGTCCGATTTGGTAGACCTGGGAATCGAATCCAAGACCTCCCGCACCCGTGGCAGTGTCATCAACCACTAAGCTAACCGGCCGAAGTTTGTCTTCAACTGTCATTACGAAAACGTGACATAATTTAAACTTCTTTTTGGAATCTATGGGTTTAGGAATCATTTATCCTGATTTCATATAGCTAAGGATATGAATCCTTTTGCAATGTTTTGAAGTATTACAGAAATACGTGAAATTAGTTTCTTTTTCATTCAGCAGTATGCTAAAAATAGTGCTAATTATGTAAGCTTAATTTTAAATGCCAGTTTCAATACTCTCATTAAACTTCATGCTTACTGCAGACTGTTTATATGCATACTGCTAAAAATAGTGCATTTGCAAAATGTTGTGAATAGCACGGCCTTCTGGAAAAATTTGCGTCAGATTTTAAAGCTACATTTCCTTTTTTTAGGCTAAAATTATCACCCAAGCTTGTGCTGAAAAATGGAGAAACATGAATGATCACGAAAAAGAACCTTTTCTCGAACTGTCACGACGTGATAGAGAAAGGTGGGAGAAAGATAAGGCTTTGGAAAAGAAGCCCCGCGATCCAAACCGTCCTAAGCGTCCGCCTTCAGCATACTTTTTATTTTTGGCTGAATTTCGAAAACAGTTCATTGGCAAACCAAATCCTGCGAAGGTAAGTAAAAATTGTGTAGGTGTTTTTATGATAATTTTTTTCCGTCCGCGACATGACAGGGCTTCGAACTCGAAAACAAAGATCCCTTAGCTCGATTTTGAAAAAAGATGATTGATGTTTGAACTTATTGTAAATTTGACTAGAATTGCTTAACCTTGGCATGAACGCGGAAAAATTACTAAACTCGAACTCGATTAATAATGTCTTCGAGTTTACACCCCTGCAACTTAACATAGCAATATCGCGCCCAGTTTACAGATTCTACGTGACAGGTTCCCTTCACGAATGGAGCCGATCGCAATTGACATTTGTACTGGGTGACTGCTAACTCGAAAAGCTCACTTCGCGCTGTTCGCAGTCTCCCTCAATCTGTTGAATTTTCTTGTCAAATACAATTTAAAAAAACCTTTGCAAAGCATATACTTTTCCTTTGTTATAAAGTTAACATTTTTATCCTGATAGAGCTTTAGATTTCTTTAATTTTTTACAGGAAATAACCAAAAAAGCTGGTGAAGCGTGGAATCAATTAACCGATGAAGAAAAAGCTCCATATTACCGAGATGCTCAGATAATACGGACTAAATGGGAGCGAGATTTGGAGTCGTACAAACAAGAAGTAAGATCTACATCTACGGTTGTAAATCTAATTACCGTCATATTCCACTCTTGCATTTTGAGTTTGTTATCTTACGCGAATGCAAATCATACGCAAGTTGGTCCCAGCTCTGGCAGTTACGCATCGCCTTTTTATTCATATTGTTTACAGTGCTTAAGGTTAAGCAGGTAGTGGTAGGACGTAGGTGCCATTTATCTCGTATGACTGGCCAGCACCAAATCGTATCTCATAGATGGAAAATTAACATTTGAATCAATTCTTGCTTACATGTTCTATTGTTAATTTGTTTTTTTAAAAGAATGAAAATCTTTGTTCAAAACAGTTAGTTAGTTTGCTTGATACATTGTAAACTTAAACACGGAAACGAGATGTTCATTTCCTCTTTGTAACATGTTTTAAACGTTGGAAAATTCGTGGAAATGATTTTTAAATTTAAAATACAAACGGCATTGAAGCTTGTTGAGTTTGTTTTAATTAAATTTTAAGTTGCACTGCTGTTTCAAAATTCAATTTTTGCTAATTTAGTCCCCATTATTGTAAGAAAATTTGACTTATCAAATTTTTGGTTATTTGTGATTTTTTGTTAAAAATCTTTATCTGTAGGAGATACTGTGCGCAATGGCGAGTAGACGTTTTGTTTGTATAGTTATAACGTCATGTCTGTGGTCGTGAGGTGATAAAAAACAAACAGAAAACTTTGCCGACATCGTGACGCTTTTGTACGAGAGCAGTTTTTTTCACTCATATGACGTGCGAACTGCGATCTCACCGGATGCTAATCGTTTGGTCTGACCACGATTTCCTTAAGAGGGAAACTGTAGTGTAGTGTAGAATTATTTTTTCAATAAAGGTGATAAAAAATACAAGAAATTCAGAACTGACAGTAAAATTTTTTGAATGCAGTTAGTGAACCGAAAATAGGCGTTTAGAGTTTAAGATGATTACGCACTAAAGTTTTATTCACGCATTGAGGCATGCGCTACAATGCTTGTCAACCTGATTTGCTTTCACTGATCAAAGGTCAAACACCTTTCTCCTTAGTCATCTTGCAGTCAACGTCTTTGATCTGTAAAAGTGTATTAGGTTGACGAGCATTGCTGCTGTAACTCTTGCACGCCCCGATGCGTAAATAAAACCTAAGTACGTCATCATCTTAAACTTTGATCGCCTATTTTTGGTTAATTAAATGCATTTAAAATCTTTTACTGTCAGTTTTATATTCGTTGTATTATTTAACACTTCTAGTAAAAGAGTAATTCTACATTTCAGTTGTCTTTTAACATTTTTTCCAGGCGCTAAGTCGAGGAGATGAGTAAAAGATTAAACGTTTCGGCGTAATACCGAGAACGTACTGTAATGGAGATTTGATTTGTTGTATTTTGCAGCATGTAGCTCCTTTAGATAAAAGTGCAAGTTTGACTATGAGGACTTCATCTGTGGATTCAGATTGCGATCAGTTAGATATTGATTCCAACTCTGCTGCGCTACAAACCTCTCCTGGTAATCAACACATGAGCTCCCTCCCAATGCAAGGTTGGTTGTTGAACGAATATTGTTTGCAATGAAGACGTCTGTTTTCGTTATCCCTTATTTACCCCGAATAGGGTGTTATCTGACAAAACTTTCTACAAATTAATCGAAGTTGATGCATACCAATAGTTCTTAACAGGGTGACGAACTCGCTGGGATTGTTGGTCGAATTCACTGAATTTGCACCCGAGTTCGAGCTGAGTTCTTCATTTTTAATTTTGCGAGTTAGAGTTCAACAATTTTTACTGAGTTAATGCTTAGTTCAAGTAGTTTTCATCGGGTTTAGGCGGAGTTCAAGCAATTTTTGTCAAGTTTAGGATAAGTTGAAGACCAAAACTTATTCAACTTTTTTCAAGTTGCAAATTCGAAATCAGAGATTTTTGTTTTTCGAGCGCAAGTTCGGCAAAAAGACTTAGTTGGTTTTTAACCTTTTTTATTTTTTTGTTTTCGGTATTGCAGAAATGATCATTGATGTCATTTTGCAAGTGCACGCTGGTTCATGCAATCTAGTTCTCAGAAAATTAGTTGCTAAAAATAGTTTGCATCAATTTGTTTTACTTTGAAATGTCGTTAATTTCTTTCGCTCTCGGAATGTCATTGCTTTCTCTCGGTAGCTTTTTCATACATCCAGTGTAGCAACTTTTGAATTGCATTGCGGTATGAACTCCTAAAGACCTAACGAGAAATTGAAAACTCAGTAAATTATGGCATTAAAATAATAACCGATTTTCATGTAGTTCTTTCAACGTAGAAAGCTTTGTACTGAATTAATTTTAAGTGTAGTGTACCAAATTTTTATGCTGATTACTGCTGTGAGTAATACATTTAAGTTTCACAAGGATCATGTTAAATGTTTTTAGCATCTCTCTAATTGCAGGATTGTGATCTTCCGTAGCGAATAGATGAATGTGCTTGCACTTGTTACCGGTCGAAATTCTAAATTTTAAGATTTCTTTCCACCAAAATATTATCTTAGTACTGCAGAGTTGAATAACAATAAATATGGGACGAAAATTGCTAAAGCAGGAAAGAAAGCCGCATTTCGACAACATGGATTCAGCTGTCATAATCATGTCTGACTTTCTGTTTCATACTGCCTTGCTTTGAGTAGTGATTATGAAGGTGCGATCACACTAACTGTGACGCTGCGACCTTTAAGACATTGTGCAGATTTATCTTATCATGACATCACGTCTCAGTGACTTCATACGGATGTGATGTCATAATAAGATAAATCTGCACAATGTCTCAAAGGTTTCAGCGTCTCAGTTAATGTGATCGCACCTTGACCGCTGAATCTATGTTGTCGAAACGTCCAGTTTCAAGAATTACTGTCTTTTTTTCTTGAAGTTGAATTACTGGTAGTACCAGTATTGGTATCTGTTGGCAATAACCAGAAGTTTTTTTGAAAAACCCTTAGGTTCTGCCTCTGTTGCAACTGGAGCCATGCCAACTTCATCCATGTCTTATTCTACATTTACTCACCCAATCGCCATAAAGCCTGCGGAAAAATTACAGGTGAATTTATTACAGCTGTGTTGCCTTTTTAGAAGCACTTATGGCTCGCGATGGTGTGACTTAGTAATACCTCTTTTCGTGTACGCATTTCGCAATGATGTATAGTTTTTTCGTTGTTGTTGCAACCGATGCAAATTCCTGGTTTCCACGATTTTTATGTTTTTTGTCTCCTCTCTCTTGCCGTTAAAATTTCGTACTTTTCTTAGTTAATAGCTCATAGTATTTCATTAATCTTGAGGAGAGTGTTAGTAGTTTAGTGTTGTCGAATGAAGTCTATTCAGAGACGGCGTCAGAGGAGTTGACTTGGTGGAGACGAAGGTTTATCGGAGGGAGACTGTTGAGTATATCTTCGCGATGGAGTGGTATAATTTGTTGTATTACTTTGCAGTATCCAGGATGAAATAGTTTTCTATATTCGGCGATTCATGATTTGTGAAGCACTGCTCCATGTGGCTGCCTGCATTCGATTGAAGTTGCGCAAAGTTAAAAGACTTTTGCTTGTTATTTGTACAGATGGTTGCCCGTATTCGCCATACTCTTATCATTTGTAAAACTGATTTTGAAATGCCTCCATTAACTTTTGTTGGTGCTTGCAATTAAAGGACGAAGTCTTCTGCCTATCATGTCGAACTGAGAAAATCGTCAACTGTTTTATCGTGAAATAACTTCATGTGATGATTTTGTATTGGTGCGGTTTCTATATACCTCGTGCTTATCAGTTTGTTTCCTCAACTTTGATCATGATTTTGTACATAGCAGTTGGATATGATTGCTTTGCCCTACTTGGGCGCATTAAGCTATTTTAATGTTGCTACTAGCATTGCTGAATGACTTGAAAGGAACTGAAGAAGCTTAAAATTTTTTAGCTAAGATTGCTTTATTTCCATTATCGTGAACGGCCAGTGGCCACAGTGGTTGAAGACAGCGCCATATGTTTGGGTTCGATTCTCGGGCCGCTCAAATCGGACACGGTGTTTCCAATAGCTCACCACCGCTGCAACGTTTCTTCTTCGAAGCTGTGGTGATTAGTCACTGAACCCCAGAGATGAGACCCGCTACTTGTTGCACGCTTCGGTGATGTTTCCTATCGTCATGTTAGTGAAAAAGACTCTAGGTGAAATTGTATCTGAGCTTGGGTTGCTGTGTTTTCGTTTCTTTGCGGCTGAACCCAAAGTGAATTTATGACTAATGCTTTTGTTTCGTGCTTGCCACATAGGCCTACCGTGCTTTCTGTAATCCTGATCTAAAGCTTGTTTTCATAGAGTTTGGACGTTGTGGCTGGTAGACGTACTGTTATCAACTGCCGGAAAAGTTGAGATAACTGAAAATTTGAGCTCTCTGTGTAACGAATATAGTCTCAATTTTAAATTATTGTTACTGGCGGTGAAAAAATTACGCCTACTTAAGATTTTGTGTCATTAAACTGGAAACTTTTAGTTCGTGGGTTGAAATGTGACTCTTCAACGTTGTGTACTGAATAGTTACCATTACCTTTTTCATGTAAAGTCGAGTTTATTTTACCAGAGCGCAAAATGAAGAGCGCTGGTCGTAAACGACGAAAGACCTCACGGTTATCGTCAGCCGCAGTATGAGCCTCGCAGCTATACTAAGTATTAAATTTTTGGCGTGTAAGCTTTCCAAGAAGTTATTATTATGCTACTCTTTGGACTTGGAGCTGGTGCCGGGTGCCCGTTGTTTAGGGATCAGTCTAACTCTTCTTTATGCTCCAAGCAGAGCTGTCACTGATTTCTTGGTGATTCAAGGTCTGATATCTGCAATTTTTTAGCAGGTTTTTGTTTTTTCTTGTGAATAGACCTATTCACAAATTTTGCCTGCCTAAATGTATTGCAATCACCGTTATCAGTACTGTTTGTTAATTATTTTTGAGTATTCAAAAGTTTCTCCTTTTTTGGATGCTGATGATAGAACTCACCTATCCGTTCTTTTTTTTTTTTTTTGGAAGCAACTTTGAAGTCTCTAGCTTTTGATAGGCTTGATTTCTCATGGTTTTTGTCTTTAGTTTTGCATATTAATACAAGCGCGCTCTTTAACATGTGTGGTTAATGGTTATTTACTGAAGCCTACGGTAGGCCTAGCCTACTGATTGGTTAAAAACCGCTTGAAATGAGGTTATGATTCTGGCATCGAGGCATGTAAAAGAGTTGGCTTTTATGGCCTTGCATCATCTGGCTTAGACCTCGTAGAGGTGACGTTACTCTTGAAAGTAGATTATGGCCTGCGAAAAATTGCTAGCAACACTTGGTAAAATTAGCTACTTTGCACGCGATAATCTTTAATTGGTTTTAATTACCATGAATAATTTTGTAACAAATTTTATTTTTATTTTATTTGTAACAAATTTTATTTATTAACAGCAATAAATTTAATTGTATTGGCTGTTCATACCCATCCACTTCTCATTGCTTAAAGCACTAGAACGTTGAATCATTATCTTAGCTTGGAGGTTGCGTCGTCAATGGGGATTCTAAGGGGGCATGCCCCCCCAGTATAAACGGTCTTGATCAGTTTGGAGTATGATCTTCAAAAATGAAATTGATGAAAACATTTTTTCTAACATGAAACTGATGAAAACATTTTCAAGAACTCTATGACCAACGACAGGTCAAGCAACACTGCATTTGCAGTCAATTGAAAGTATCAGCTTTCAGGATTTTGTGGATGGATTTGACAGCCGACACGATAATCGCAGGATAAAGTTACACTGAATAACATTACTGATATCGTATTTTGAAGTCCATCGCATCTGACCTTGTGGAAGGCTGAGTAAACAATAGGGTCGCAATACTCCTTTGGTATTGCTTGCTGTTTCGCATATTTACTGTTTAACTTCCGTGATTTAATCCGATGCATAGGCCTAATTATTTGCTGTCATTGACATTATGTTGCATTAGTCTTAGCAGCATTGCATTAGCCTATCCTAAATCCAGCGGCAATCGCTCTGCTTTTCATACTTAAAATAGGCATATTTTTTTTCATGTAGGCCTATTTTTGTCACTTGCCCTCTCTTAAAATATCTTGGCCACCTCACTTGCGGAGTTGCAGAATCGCCACCGTACAACCATTCTATAGTCCAAGTAAGGTGACTACCGCATGTTAATTGTCAGTTAAACGTTCTTGGTCAATTTTTCTTTGTCCGTCCATAATTGTTGTTGCCGTGAAGTAAGGTTTTATGGCCATTCTTAAATATATTTTGTTGGATTACCGGTAGGCTATATCTATGTCAGAGTTGGGCAATTATGTTCACACGAAGGGCCGCATTTCAAAAAATTTTGAAGCCGAGGGCCGCACCCACACGTCCGCAGGTGTTCAATTTTCCACTCAAATTCAAGTGAGCAGCAAAAAAAGTCATCACGTCCGCACAGTGGCGTAGCGAGAGAAATTGGAGGGCCATAATTTTCTCTTTTTTTCAAGCGTATTTATTTCGGCAGAACTAATTTGAAGCTGATCGAAAAGCTCCAGGGGGTATGCTCCCCCGGAAATTTTTTGAAAATTCACATGCTGTAATGGCTATTTTAGTGCTTTTTGAATAGTTTTCAGGCAAATTTTGTATAAACTTTTGGACCCTAATTCTGAGTAAGCTACTTCGCCAAATATGATGCATTTTGTTTGCACATTTTCGATTATGCGTGGCTAAGGTGTAAGGCATTATGGAAAAATTGTATGCATCAAAAACAGTTTTGAAAATGGCTGGTGGGAAGATATGCATACCCCTCATCCTACCCCGCTGGATCCGCCCCTGGCCAGAAACTACAGAAACCATCAAAAGAGTCAGCATATTTCAGTCACTTGACACCATTAATTTTGTTCTTTTTTACTGAAAGGCAAAGTTAAAAAGGGGGAGGTACCATGGCACAATGGTCCTCCCCTAAACACGCTCTAGCGTCCGCAGACGTCAGCACATTCAGCGTGTAGCTGTAGAAAAAAGAAAAAAATCATCTTTGGCTTGGTTCACGTAAAAAGTGCATGTTTTCGTAAGGGCTCGCGGGCCGCATAAAATAGTCTCGTCGGCCGCATTTTGCTCACCCTTGATTTAGGTGATACAGTAATAGCATGTTTTAACCCTTTGTGCTTAGCCTATTTTTCCTGAGGTGTAGGCATACCGACTATACGTTGTAGGGCTGTTAGGCCCTATATCTTCGAAAAGATAAATAAAAATGAACTAGGACTTACAGTACATCAAAAAAGGTGTCTATTACATTTAAGGCACCTTTCATGAAAACAATCTCAGTCTGATTGTTTGTTTCAAGTTTGGAGAGTTCGGAGTCGGTTGTGGCTCTCGAATACCAATCACTAGCTCTGCGTATAGCGCCTTCTCTATCACGCGAAAGCCGTCACAATCAGGGCATCGAACCACTTGAAATATCGCTCCGGTTTAGGTTCAGATTCAGTAAAGTTTATTTTTAGCGGTTTTCCGGTTTAGCTCCGATTCAGGTTTTTCGTCGTTTGATTTTGCAGGTTCAGTTCCGGTTAGAATTTAAAATGCTTTGAATCATCGGGTTCAGGTTTGCAGAAGCAAAAATTGATGGTTCAAATTCCGTATGGGTTCAAGAATTTAAAACCGTCAATTCGACTTATATTCTGGTACACAGCTACTGGCGCATTTTTTTCAAAAATATTTATTGTATTACATTTAGGCTGACTGTAGACTTACTTCGCAGCGAAAATTTTTCATTTTTTCGCAGGAATTTCCGTACCAGTGTTCTTCATTTCCCCCAAACTTTCTATTTTGATTGTTTTCCTTAAAAGTTCCGAATTGAACACTGTCTTTTTTGTTTTGTTTTTTTCTGCGTAGAACGCAGTTTTTTTTCCTTTATTATTTTTTTTTTTTGTCGACAGCGTGGCGTAGTGGTTCGAAGCATCACGACCGTGATCGCAAGGTTGATGGTTCAACTTTCTCCTAAGTCTCGTTCTTGCGTCCTTGGATAAGATGCTTCACGATAATTATCTCTGATTGGTGGAATTTAACAAGCAGCAAATTAATGAAGTAAGAAGCAAAACTGAACCGGAAAACTCGGATTAAAGACAACTGAATACGTCCTATGTACTGCGCCTCCGATACTTTTTCGGGAGAAGGATAGAAACGAAGAAATCAAATCAGAAATCACTTTTATTGCTTTGTGGTTTTAAAATGGTGTTTGTTCTTGAATCGTTATGAAAATGAATTTAAAGCCGATTCGTGTCATAGTTTTATGGTTGACTGCACACAGCCAACGCGTACGAAAATTTACAAACAGCGAAAGAAGGCGGGCTGAAGATCTTTCAGTAAAAGGGCATGAATTAGTTCCGGTAGTTTAGTTGAAAATGTTCATGGTATATAGAAGGAAAGCTTAACGTGCTCTTGATGGTTAGTTCATGGGAGTAGGTATTACTTTTTTGTTTTGTGGATGCAATTTAGACTAGACTAGTCGTTACAAATGAAAAGTGTTCATGGTTTGTAGCCCAAAAGGAAAGCTTAACCTTGCTCTGGCTGAATGCAATAGAAATTTGGGGTCATGTCTAGTATTAACCCCCACGCTTTTTCTGTCTGCCAACCTTAACCTAATTTGGAGAATGTATGACCATTTTTTGTTTAATTTTTAGGTGTATTACTGAGTTTCAATTGGAATTCAATAATCTCGTAAAGTAAAATGGCTCTAAGCACTTCTGTGTCTGGGATAATTTCCCTTATTTTAGCTATGCTGGTATTTTCATCAATGCAATTTTTCAAAATTCAATTGGCATCTAGTGAAATCCTTACAATTGTTGGAGGACTTATGGGATCAGCAGTATTTGTCCTTGCATTAACTGGAATTAATAACCTTGAAAATGCTTTTATCGATGATTATTTTCAAGCAAAATTGTTTCCTGAAGTTATTGCTTGTTTGGGAGTGTCGATGATGGCATCTGGTCTGGTACATAGAGTTTGTGTTACAACTTGCCTAATTTTCTCACTGTTTAGCTTGTATTATATCAATAGTATTTCATCCACGCTTTATCAAGCTCCAGTCTCGAAAGCACAGTCCAAGCAAAAGAAGAAGAAGCATTAACTGGCTGGACATTATTGCTCAATATAAACTGACAAAGCTTTGCGAATGATTTTAAAGTATTTGCAATAGGTGAATATCGTATTATCCTCTGGTTTTGCATAAACTGGGTTCAGACTTGCCTGTGCTTTGTTAGCACAAATATTGGGGAGAATTTTGTCTCTGCATTTGTGCAGGGGGTTTCCTGCTGATATATCTAATTGTGTTAGATAATTTCGATCTGCATGCATTAAATTTTGCATGAAGTTGGGCTTTGCATAATTGAAGACTTGACTAGACTGCAGGTCTATTGGGAATAATTGTGGTAAATTTTCAAAATAATTTCTGTTGCGAACACAATATCACTAGTGTTACTACCTTGGCAAATTCTTTCGAGAAACATTTGTAATAAAGTGATATAATGTTGGGTTGCTCAGCTCTTTCATTTGAAAGAAAAAAATCCATTTTTTAATGGCCATCTCCAGAAATGTTTTAAATTTATTGTAAACAATGATGTGTTTGTGGATTAAGTTGAAACTTGAAAGTTTTATTTTTGGTTGAAGTCCACTGCTATGCTGTTCTTTATTTTTGAAAGTTGAAGCTGCGTAGGATGCCTTTGAAAATATCAATGTGGCATGACAATTTCTTGATACAGAATTCACTTGATTTAGTATCGTGCAGTTGTGCTCAAAAAAACGTGTTTTTAATGACCATGCTGTCAAATGCATTGCAAGTTTCAATTTTAGTAGTCTACAGCAGTAAACAGGACTATGACGTTGTCAAAAGCAATAATGATGAGCAATTTGTATATACTACGTACGTAACCATATAGGAGACTTTCAAAAGCATCTGCATGATTTAGACTTGGTATGAATGTTATCGATAATGTTAGGGCAGGGGTGGGCAAAGTGCGGCCCGCGAGACCATTTTATGCACCCTGCGGGCATGCACTTACGTAAATATGCACTCCTAACGTGAATCAAGCCAAAGACGATTTTTTTTCTGCACTTCTGCGCCGAATGTCAGTGAAGAAAAGGACATCTGTGGACGCAGGAGCGTATTTGGGGTGGGGGGCATTGTGCCATGGCTCCCTCTTTTTGACTCTGCCTTTTAGTAAAAAAGAAAATTTAAGGTGCCAAGTGTCTGAAGTATGCCAGACTCTTGATAGTTTCCATAGCTTATGGCCAGGAACAGATCCAGCGGGGTAGGATGAGGGGTATCCATCCTCCGACCAGCCATTTTCAAAACTGTTTTTGATGTACACAATTTTTCCTTAATTTTGAACCTCTTCGATAGCGATAAGCCTTAAACATGTATAATCAAAAATGCGTGAACAAAATGCATCATATTTTGCGAAGCACTCGGAATTAGGGTCAAAATGTTTAAACAAAATTTGCCTGAAATTATTCAAAAAGCACTAAAATAGCCATTACAGCATGTAGATTGTTCAAAATTTTCCAGGGGAGCATGCTACCGAACATCTCTGGAGCCTCTCTTGTTTCTCAATCAGCTTCAAATTATTTCTGCCGAAAAAATACGCTTGAAAAACAATGGAAATTATGCCCCTCTCCTTTTAAAATTTCTCACTACGCCGCTGTGCGGACGTGATGACTTTTGTATATTTTGCTGTTCGCTTGAATTTGAGTGGAAAATTGAACATCTGCAGCCCTCGGCCTCAAAATATTTTCAAATGCAGCCCTTCGTGTGAACAATTGCCCACCCCTTTGTTAGGGGGATATACTTGGCAACGTCACCATGTGGTAAACGTTGCTTACTAAAACGTTTTGTGACTTATAATTGCATTATTTTTCTTACCAAGCAGTAAAATTTATGGTTCGGAAGCATAATTCTATCTGAAGCATATTTGTAAACTACTGTGCATTCAGTGGTATGTTGGTCGCTATAATGATTGTGGCACAAATATAAGCTTGCGCATTCGTCTTTTTCTCACAATTAGTTAATCTGATGGCACATTTCTCATGCTGTTACAGAAGTGAAGAGAAACTACAGGAAAATTGTTAATTTCTATTTGGTTGCTATACAATTTTCTGTTTGCATAATTTGATGCTATTTAGTCTAAAATATTAAACGTGGCCCAGATTTTATATAGTTGAGGAATTTTAGAATCAAGTTACTATCGGTATGATATGTTTTATTGCATGTGGAAAGTTTACTGGCAAACTGCGTAGGAAAAGTGCAGCCTTCGTTGTTCCGGTAGTTCTTTTTAGCGCTTGTGGTTATGATCGTTGAGAAAGGTAATTCGAGTTCGAAGAGTAACATGGTGTTCGACATAGGACGCTGCCACTTGAAAAATTCAAGCTCGAATCAACTCCCAGCTCAGGATTTGTTTTCAAAATTACTTGAGAAAAAGCTTTTCCAGGTAAATGACATTTAGCAGTGCAGTTTCAATTTAGGCATTCACTGCGCATGCATTATCACCCAACGGTCAAAATCTCATGCGTTCTTAAAGACTAGGTGGCTTGTAACAGTTTATCCAATTCCAACCACTCAAGGAAGCCGAATCATTGTCAGCCCTTTATCGCTTTCTAACGGAAGAAGTATAAATTAATTACTGCTCAATATTCCTCAAGATCAAATTTTCTGCTAGTGTGTGTTGCTACAAATAATATCTATTGCTTGCTACTATAACCTTCCTAGTGCCACAGATCATCCAACTTTCAGCTCCCATATTGCTTTAGGCAGCGACCTTCACGGATGTAAGACAACATAGTATTTACTTTTATCCGTCGGCAGCGTGGTGCAGTGGTTTGAAGCGTCGTTTTTACGACGATCATGATCCCAAGGTCAGTGGTTCAACTCCTAACCGAGTCTCGTAGTTGCGTCCTTGGATAAGATGCTTCACGCTGATTATCTCTGCTTGGTGGAATCTGGCAAGCAGCAAGTTGAGGAAGTCAGAAGAAAATTCAAGAGGAAAACTGGGAATCAAGGGCAACTCCTAAGCGAGTTTGGATTCGTCCTACGCATAGCGCCTCCGCCGCTTTCTTGTGATAGGAGGATAAAAATGAAGAAATCAATCTATCGACAGAAACATCGTTAGCGTGGCGTTGGTCTAGTACTTTCAAAGCCTTTGACCAGGCTTAACACAGAAGGCTACACAGTACAACTTTAAAAATCTTGTGCTTAAAATAAAGCGCATTAGACTTAATACTGCAGGTTGACACAAAATCACCGCAGAGTCAGCATCAACCAAGCATCTGCATACTTGCGAAATTAACAGAAACTCTTCACTAGGTAACTCGACCAAAATACATTCTGTGAAATACGTAGGCCTACTGGTAGTGTTATTATAACTCCATAAGCACTTGGCTTCACTGGGGTAGGATAATAACCAAAATTTTGATTGATTAGCTGACAGACCAGTATATCACGAAATCTCATATCCAACAAAGTCACTAGTTGTGTTACCGCTATGACTTCACCCATGATAGCTGGTAGTCTTACAAGGCTTGTTTTTTGATGCTACCTGTGCGATTCGTATTTTTTTTTTCAAATAAAAGTACAAAATTTTCTCTTTAATGGAGTCCAATAATGGTGCGTGCCTGAGCATTACTTATTATTCATCTTCGTCTCAACTTCTTGTAGCGAATCTCCCTCCAGCTTTTTTACATTTTTTTTTCTTCAAACCATCATCACTGGCGTATATTTTTTGGCATCTAGATCTTTGTTGGTGCTCGCAAAACCGGTTCCACCGCGAACCAGAGGAATTATATCTTTCTCCCGCAACGTTTCACCAGTATTTGGATGTCTCATTCCATTTTTTCGGATTACTTTCTCCACGCACTCCATAGTAACTACATCTCCAGTAGGGCGAAGCACAGCACAAGGAATGGAGTTTCCCAAAGCATCATGAGTAATGGCACACATCCATCTTTCCTAAAATATGTTTCAAAAAAAATCAAATACTCCGATACGATAGCGGTATTATGTCGAAGAGCGTAATGAGTGTCGAGGTCCGTCTCCGCGGCTTTGAGTAACACAGCTCCGAAGAAACGTCGCTGCGAAGGCAAGCCGTAAATATCCGACTCAATTAAGCCGGAAATCGAACCCCCAGCCTCCTGTACCGAAGTGGTTCATAACCATAGACTCAGTCGCAAACCTAATCTGCTACTATTTAATTTGACCTCATCAATTTTGTCTCCCTGCCTAGCTCCCATCCAAAGTCGTCACCTGTTTCGATATCACCGCCGTCTTTTTATCTCGATCGTTAATGGGTGTGAACTTGACAGGAATCAAATCTTTTAACTTCAATGGCTTCTTGCTCATGGGACAATATATCTGTGGAAAAATGCAGATGTTATAACAAGAGATCCTCCATAACCACAAGCCATCAAATACGTTTTTATCAGAAAAAACTGAGCATTTCTTAGTAAGTCGAAGCGTAAATTTTACGCGAAAACGCTATGGCTACTTGTGAATTTTTCAAGGAGTGGTCACGCACAGCAGATATGCTAAATGCACAGTATTCCATCAGGCCGCGAACTCACAAGCATTTATAATTGGGGTCAAGTTCAAGTTCACTCAAATTTGCAAGCCGAGCTCAAGTTCTTGACTTTTAATTTTGTGAGTTCAAATTCAAGCAACTCTTGTCAAGATTAGGATAAATTCAAACTCTATCAACTTTTTTTGAGATAGAGTTAGAGCTCAGGGAATTTAGTTTTTCAAGTTTGGCAAAAAAGACTGAGTTCGAGTTTGCGATTAAATGCATTCCACAACTTACCTTACTGTCTGGCTTAACAACTTTGCTTTTCTCTGCCTGAGGAGTCAGGGAAGGAATCCAAAAACTAGGAAGTTCCTTGTTTTTTCCATTATCCATGTTGCTCGTGGATGGTGAATCTGCATGAAAATGTTTTACTTCACAGAAACAAACCGGTCGGCGTAGTGGCTAGACACATCGCTATCGGCGTGGGAGTTCAAGAGCTCGATTCTCGGGCAGGTCAAATCAGATATCGTCGCCAACGGCTCGTCAGAGCTGTGCTGCCCACTAAATGCTCAGTCGCCAAGTCGCGGAAAAAGGACTCGTTACCCGCTTCGACGTAATACCGACAATACTGTTAAGTATAATGAAGATTTTGATTAGAACATTCATTGCAAAACCACCCGGCCTTTTTCTCGAATTCCTAACTTAGCTCAGTGTGTGTGTCACTGTATCTAAAAGATGCAAAATTTTTTGCTATCGCCGAATAAGAATTCGGACGATGTTTGGTTAGTTATAAACAAATATTGCGCAAAAGGGTTTTCATTTGCCCCAAGAAGAACCAAACTCCAGAGATTTGTGGCTATGTATTGCAACTACCACACCATCGCCACTTGGCAAATGTACAAACGCATCTAGCAGTTTAACAGCAAGGTCAGCCCACTTTGAGTTATAGCCCACCAGTTTTATCAGACTTTTTGAAAGCATCAATTGATTTGCTGAGGATTGCCTTCTCATTTTTCATGAACTTCTTGAGTTTGTCCTGTCGTTCAGCATCTGCTAATTCTTCCATTTCTTTGTCATTTACTTTTTTTTGTTTTTCATATTCCTTCATCTGTTTAGCTATTTGCCTGAAGAAAATCAAATACTAGAAATTAAGGTAAAATTGGCTCTGAAAATTGATTAAAAGTTTATAGATTGTGGACCGGACCAGTTTCCACTATCAAAACACAGCTACATGGCACTGCTTGTTTGTTTCTTTACATGATGTTGGTATCATGCTGCCATAACGTCATCAGTAGTAACTTGAAACAAAAATATCATGGGTGTTGGGTGAGAGTACAGTTAGGGGAGGAGAGATTAGCGATAGGGTTAGACAACTAAAGTTAAACTTTCGAGCTGGTGTGCAGAAACAGCAATTTCAAAAGAAAGAGCCAGCTGGTGCTCTTGGCACTACCTTAAAATTTTTTAACTCAACATATAACTTTGAAATGCTTGCACGTAACTTTTAATGATAAAATTCATATTCAAAAACAGTAAAAGTTTGCAAAATCACCAACCTTTTTTGTTTCAAAATGTATTCAAGAATAGATTCTTTGTCATACAAGTATCCATGCGGGGTAACCACTGGTTCACGACATGGTTGCAACGTCAAGCAACAAGCATCAAAATCCTACCACAACAGTTAGTAGTAACAGTATCAGACTGGCAGTGTCTTTTACTGTATTTCCGCACCGTCAACACGATGAAGAATGTGATAAGATTTAGAAAATATTGTATACAGGGCTGGATTTGGACAATGCGAGGCCCTAGGCTATTTGATCAATGAGGCCCTAGTATTGAATCATCAGACTCATCTTTACGCATATAAAGAGCTTGATGGTTGATTTTCAAAAAAAAAAAAGAAAAGGTCAGCAGCATATTTAGAGGGAGGCATTGTGCCATGAGCCCCTTCTTTATTTTGGTAAAAAAGAACCAGTGGCGCACCCAGGATGTAGCAAAGGGGAGCCACAACCGGGGGTCTGGGGGTAAAACCCCCAACCGCCGGATACTAAAAGGGCCTCGGGGCATAGCCCCTAGCCGCCAACAAAGTTTTGCAGTACCGTCAGCACTTTTTATCGAAAAGGGGCATGCAGTCACTGCGGACAATGCAAAAATATTTTTGCAACTTATGTCTAAAAGCAGAAGCTTGGCTAAAACAAGTGAAAGGAGGCTGCAATCATAATTAGTTTAGAAAGTTAGGTTTTAGCACCTTATTTCAAGGGGAGACATGGCATCGTACTCCCTGCATGCACCTATAAAACAAATGTCGCCAAGTGACTGAAATATACCGGACTTTTGATGGTTTTTGTTTTTCATGGCCCCCTCCCTTGTAAAATTTCTCGCTACGCCACTGGAAAATATCTTGATGGTCGATCTTCAGGAAAAAGGTCTTTGTTGTTTGTGACGAGGCCCCGTATTTGTCTGAGGCCCTAAGCTTCAGCCTGCCTAGCCTATTGGTAAATCCGGCCCTGACCGTATAACATGGTACAACAAAAGGGAAGAGGCCACAAAACGATTAACGTTATGGCATGTAGGTACGAGAAGATGAGTTAATAGAATACAACAGTGGGCATGGTTGCAACACCCAGGTCAGAAGCAGAAATTTCAAAAGATCAATGTTAACTACGGTATATTTTGACACCAAAAACTATGATTAGAGTCACATGGGGTAACTGTTCGACGAAAGGATTGCTAAGACCAGAAGCTGCTTAACCGTCATCTTTAGTGTCATAACAGTAAAAGCATTGTACTGTATTGATCATAAGAAGCAAGAATTTTAATCCTTTGTTATCTCATAAAATGTGTCCTCAAGTAACCTTGTCAAATTTTTATGAAAAACGTAACTAAGCTGCTAAGTGAAAAAAGCTATTTGTTAAAATTAAGAACTATTTTCATTATTTTTGATTTTTTTATTGGCAACCCTACCAGGAGACGCTCTGAATTTCACGATATGATGAGTAAACATTTACAGCTCTATCATGCTGCCTGTGCAGATCGTCCAATAATTACCCCACAGAAATTTTGAAAACATGGGGTAATTATTGGACACCTACTGGTACTATTTAGCACTTAACAACCATTAATTCATAGATTTTTAGCTGGACTATCAGTGGCACTATTATTATGTACTGTGTAACTCTGTAAAACAGCCACTTTGATTATATATTTTATTAATATGTCACCCTCTTCCCAGTTTTTAGAGAGCATAACAGAGTAATGAAATAAATCAAAGCAGCAAATATTACAGGCCTGTAACTTTAATCACGTTATTATTATTAACAAATTTATCTATTATTTAGTTGCATGTTCTTTCCTAAAAATTCTTTCCTAATAAATCAAAGCAGCAAATGTTACAGGCCTGTAACTTTAATCACGTTATTATTATTAACAAATTTATCCATTTTTTAGTTGTATGTTCTTTCCTAAAAATTCTTTTCTGAGTTCTTTCTACGGTTTAATAAGTGTTTCTGCATGATCTGTTTGCATGCCTTTTCATGATGGTATTAAGGCTACATCAACTGCAGAAAAAACTTAAATGATTGAACAACTTGTAGAAACTGCGGTACATATACACAGTGGCGTACGCAGGATTTTTCAATGAGGGGGGTCAGTGACGTCACATCGTAATGACGTAAAAATGCTACAATTAGCCTATAGTAGTTCAGAGGTATTAAAGTGCATCGGATTGTAATGTTTCTAGTTCAAATTACTGCGCAATTGCACCTACCATGATTAAGCTATATAACGCCATAACGAAGGAAACAATCCAGATATTTCATTCACACTTTTGCTTGATTCTTTGGGCTTCATTTAAGGAGCGAAAAGGTTTCACCGAAACTCAAGCTGTCAATCCGAGGTTAAAAATTTACTGAAAAAAACTTTAACTGACCTCATTTTTGGGTCATAGGAAGGTTAACTGACTAAAGTAGGCTAGCTTTCGCAACATCGCAAACAGGGTGTAGCCAGGAGGGAAAAACAAGTTATGGCTTCCCTCCAAAAAAATCTTTTTTCAAAAACCAACATTGATGCAAACAACGCATATAAACCTTGATATAAACATTTAATATGCACTCATTATGAAAGGAGCAGTATCCAGTATTCCTTCTCTTGAATAATGAAGACAGTGAAGCATGAGAACAAACTGCCCTCCCTACCGAAACATTTTTAAACTACAATAAGTTACGCGCGAGAATAATCCCTGATCATGCGATTGAACTCAAAAACAGCGTCGATATTATCTAAGCATTTTTCACCCAAATCACAGCGTCGATATCATCAGATACTCTCAAGCACATAACCGGGGTGTCTGGTAAACGGAGCACTCCAGCTCCTGAGATAGTAGTGAGGCGTAAAAACAATTTTGCCACCCCCCCTCCCCGTTCCGCCCCTGGGCCTCTTTAAATCTTTCGTTGGTTTGGTCTTCCTTGGCAGTGTTTTTATTTTATTTTCAGCATTTAGGGCAGCGTCAATTTAGATTTTATTTAAATAATTTTTTAACAAACCGGCCAGTTATAGCGCAGTGTTAAAGTTGTCGCTATCGATGTGGAAGGTTTGAGGTTCAATTCCCAGGCCGGTTAAATCGGACACAGAGTAGCCAACGGCTCGCTACCGCTATGACGTTTCTTCAGAGCTGCGTTGTCCAGGCTTTAAGCCGCGGGGTCGGGCCCCGCCACTCGCTACGACGTTGCAATACTACAGCCAGTTAAATGAAACGATCACAGTGAAGATTTGATTTTCTAAAAAAATTTTGTGTGCAGCCATAGTTGCTGCAGATACTTCGTATTTAAGGGAACTCCCACTAACCAATTGCTTCACAGCAGCATCGATGATATAATTACAGTTCAAGCAAAACACATCAAAAAAGTTGGAATACCGGTATTGTTGCATCGTATCATAATAAAAGTTTCTCGAAAGAAAACATGACAGCAATTTCGGCAACTTCCGCACGAAGAAAAGTCGGTTCGTCTCAAAAAAGAAAGGTTTCACTTTTTCTGCAATCGTCAACGTCAAGCGTAACGCACCAGAAAAGTTTGACTACCGGTATTATTGCGTCACAATGAAAGTTTTTCAAGATTGTGTAACATATTAAGGAAGTTGGACAGCACAGAAAAACATGGTAATTGATAACAACTTCGGCAATCTCTATATGAAAAAAGGCGGATCGTTTCAAAAAGAGAGGTTTTCATTTTTTTTCAGTCGTCAATGGGGGGGTTTCGACCCCCGAAACCCCCCCCCGTGCGTACGCCACTGCATATACAGTGGCTAATTATGTTTTTGCTCTACTATTCACTTAAATTTAACCATAAATTGCATATGTGCTAAAGCATCAATGCACCTGCTGATGTTAAACTTAGTGATGTGAAATTTTCAAACATAGTGTGAAGGTATGAATTTGATGCTAATCCACAATGTATCGATATGTGTTTTCTTTTTAATGTAAAAAAGTTAGCTGTTGCATCATTAAACCATGCTGAACAACTTGGTGCTATTCAGTTTCTTTATTACCATATCCTATATAAGCAAAATGAAAAATTTAATACTGTCCATTCTTTACCCCGCTAGTGTCCATTAATTACCCCAAATGCTGGGGTAATTATTGGACAGAAAAAAGTTAGAATCTGGCCCAGACTGACGTTGTACAGCTTTGGGACCTTTTCTAACTGATAGAGGAAAAGTTAAGCTATATAACCATTACGTTTATTTCAACTAAAGAAGTAAGCTTAGCCGAAAATTTTCAACGTTTTTCAAATTTGTCCTACAATTACCCCATTTGACTACAAAATGTAAATCATAAACCCCAAAAACTATCACAAAATTAGCAAAAATAAGCAACTGAGCAATTGTAGGCTTTAAATTATGCTTGAAATAGGCTATGTTGCACAGGATGTGTAACTTATAGGGCCAGCCTTCAGCATATAAACCCAGCTGCTCTGTGCTAAGACTAGTACAGTAGTACCGGTACCTATCATACAGATTACTGTTTTGTGTACCAGTATCATACACATATACATTCACAAGGAAAAAAGAAAATTAGTCAATGTTTTACTTTCGCAGTTTCAGAAGGTTTAAATATAAAAAAAGGACTGTTTTCAAAAAAAAAAATAATAATAATAATAATAACAAATAATTTGTAAACCCCCTAAGGAGAGATAACACATCAACACCTAACTAGGGGGCACTTAAAAGCAAAAATCAACAGAAGACAAAAACTCCACAAGTGAGTCAAGAGGAGCAAACAACTTTACGCAGTAAGGTATAAAATACAGATATTCAGAAAACACAGAGACATATACGAACAATCAGATATCTGGTACATCAGAAAATGCTAAATCAAAATAATATGATTTTAATTGACTTTTAAACTGTGCAATACTGTCAGCTTCCCTAACACTTAACGGTAAACTGTTCCAGACAGTGGCAGAAGAGTATGAAAAGGCTGATTTATATTTCACATATGTTGGTTCAAGTGTTTTTTTGATCAGGAAGTTATCACAATTGTTCCTAAAATGATACACACTAGACGGTTTTCGTAGCATAACCAATTGTTGAAGATATTTAGGAGCACAGCTCTTTAAACATTTGAAAACTAAAAGAGCAATTTTAAATTTAACTCTGAAATTAATAGGCAGAATATGCAAAGATTTCAAGAATGGTAACATATGACAACGACGTTGAGAAAATTTAAAACTAAAAACAAAACGAACAGCAGCATATAACACTTTAGTGAGCTTATTTAGTAAACAATCAGGTAGACCATAGAACAAAGCATTACAGTAATTTAAATGCGAGAGTATCATTGAATGAATTAATTGAATCTTGAGTTTCATAGACAGTTTGGAAGCAATTCTACCAAGGTTCCTCAAATTACAATAACATACACTTACAACATTGTTTATATGATTTACAAGACTGAATTTGTCATGGATCAGTATACTCAAACTTTTAACAGAGGAAGAAGAAAGTGGAAGATTATCACTAAGATTTAGTCCATGAATTACTTTAATGGTGTTTTTAAGGGATGGTGCAAATTCAACAAAGTTGGTTTTAAGCTTATTAAGCATCAAAAAATTGGCATTCATCCAAGACTTTAAATCAGAAACAAAACACTGAATACGATGAATAACAACAGATTTTGGTGTATCGCTAGAAAACCCAAAGTAACACCATAAAACCTTGAACTTTAAGTGCAGTAGTCTGAAACTACATGGCTAAAGTAGGCTTCCAGCAATGCAAAGAAACCAAAACATGGCAGAACTTTAAGCTTTGAGCTACAGGTACCATAATAGGCCTAAATTATCAGTACCACAAGGATGGCTAGTATGCATGCAATTGGTTATCTGGTTAAGTGGCAGTACACTAAGCAACTAGTATTTAAAATACCATACCTTTACAGAATCTTTTCCCATCCGAGCAGCCCTAGTTCCATATTTAGACTGTTCTGCATCCTTTTGTTTTTCATGATAGGTGTAAACAGAGCTAGCAGTTGCATTTTTACCGTGCCTGGTCATGCTTAAAAAACGCTTGGACTAGTTGCAAAAATAAGTTAGGTTACTGGGAATTGAATAAGTAAAAAAAAAAAAACTTCTAGGGTTAGCAGTCTAGTAGGGTATTGGTACAAGAACAGCCTACAGGGTACTCAACTGGATCTACTGGGACAGCCTACAGATCCAGGAACTACCGGTACCAGTAGCTTTACCAGGCAAGAACAGAAGAACCTGAGAATAGTCGTCATCAGATCTAGACTAATCCATACTAGCGGCTATGGTATACCTTATTCAAATGTCTGCTGATGATTAGCAGCAATTGCATATCAAATCATTGTTGCAGAGCTACCAATGGACTACCTGCACAGTGAACGGTACCAGTACGGTTCTATCTTACGTGCACCAGTAACACACAAATTCGCACAGCTGTTGCAAACTAGCAGTTAAAGAGTTTACACACATGGGCTCACATCCAGGCTGTCAGTCTAATGGTCCAATTACCAGGAGTCCAGGACTAGGCGGCTAGGCCTAATCTGCTCGGATAATGCCAGTCGGACTCAGATTCTCGGAATTTGGCCGTCTCTGATCGGTTTTTAGTGGTTTTCTATGATTGTAGCACCGGAAAACCGTTGAGCCGAGAAAAATTTTGGTGTCAAGAATTCGGACCTTTCTTTAAGCCCGCCTTTGCCAGGGTCGGTGTCGGTGACCTTTTTTTAACAAGAGAGCTATAAAAGCTGCACATTTGTGATTGTATTCTCACGAAAGCCACACAAGACAAATTGCAGCAACTTGCTACTGTACTCGTCTGTGTCACGTACTGTACTGTCTGTGTCACGTGCTGGCGAAAGCACTTTTAGCACATAGCCTACAGAGCCGTAGCAGCCGCCCCCCAAACCCCCCCAATTGGGGGGCCCACACTGCAAAAAGGGGCCCCAAATTGTCTTAAAGGAACCAAAGTTGCATCAATTCAAAAACAAAATTTAGCTTTGCGAATCGCGTTGAATGGGATTTTTACGCTCAGATTCCACATTGCAGTTTTGAAATTCGTTGCTGTTGTTTCCTTGTAAATAGCGTCATAAACTGCGTAATGATGTCATAAAGAATATACTGTGTGTAAGAGTGCGCGTAGGACTTGAAAAAGGAAGCCGGTGCAGAGTTGGATCCAATCATTTTTTAATTTTAAATTCAAAATCATTAGGCTACTTTTGAAAAAATTAAATTTAGATTCATTAACACCTTGTGAGCGGATATAAAATTTCATTTGTTTATTTATTCGCATTTTTATTTTTCTATCATGAGAAAGGGACGGCGCGCTATGCGAGCTCGCTTAGGAGTTGCCGACCATCTTGTCTACCACACTTAGATGGTGGAATCACGTTTAGCGCCTTTCCCAACGGCACAAAAAGCGAACTTGACGGCTTGCTTCACACTATCCCTGTTATGCTGAACGTCAAGCAAGAAAGCTGTGAATACCAATTTTCATGTCATTGGTTTGACCGGACCCGGAATCGAACCTCGGAGTTTACCAATTCAGAAATAGACACTCTATCCACTTGGCCATCCGATCAGTAAATTAAATGCAATCTTACCCAATTTTGTGTCAGTAACAACAATCTGACACCGAATACAAAAGTCCATTGAATAAAAGAGGTTTTGTTAGTTCGACAACGTAGGACCAGCGCCAAGGGAGGGCCATGGCCACCCCACTTAACAAGGTTACATTTTGAAGACAATGGCTTTGGTGCTTAATTTTAAACTTTGGCCCCCCCCCTGATAAACGCTTGGCCCCCTTAAGTCGGCTGCTCTGGCGCCGGCTCAGTGACAATGTCTGCTATCCAAAAAGTAAACAGAATGTAGCGATTACAATTTAAGATGTAGTATTAGACTACCTTCTGTTTATTGTACTCCAAACTGATAGAATGAATACACTCAATAACGAAAGTCAGTCGTCCCATAACCGGCAATATGACGTCACAATGCATACTATTATTATATCTCTACAAGAAAAAGAGAAGGAAAATAGAAAAAGAAAATGTTTATACTTACGATGCAAATGTTAAACATGTAGCTTCTGAGGAAGAAATTCAAAGCAAACTTTGTTAAACAACTGGTGGACCAGGCTGTTATGTCGATACTGTGGAAAGTTTTAAGCTGACAAGTGATATCGCTTCTGTCTTTTCATTGCTGTTTACACCCAGCAGCTTCGTGCATGAACAGCCATTGTCAGCAATATGATCTGGCATTACCGCACGCAGGTTTAGATCCTTTGCCACGGGCAGTGATGGGCACGATAAACCTTTCTGTACTAAAGCGATAACGATAATCGATAATTTCAAAATGCTCTGGGCAATACCGATAATCGATAAATCTCAATTTCTTAAAGCGATATCGGTAATCGATAAATTATCGCCGATACGTTTTTCCGATAAATGGTGCGGTAAATTTTTAATGTGTTTGACGAAGTTTTTTTTTGTAAGTCGAATCACAAAAGTGTTTTTCTAGAGTTTTCAAGAAAATAGAGCTGTTCACGGACTCTGCCGTGAGATTAAACACAACAAAGATAGATTTTTTAAATTGCAACAAGACTTCATTGACTCCGTAAATTTCGCCTTAGCGCCAATTCCCTAACTTTGAACACTGTGTGCATAAAGAATCGTTTATCGCGATAGTTTATCGGCGATAACAAAATATATCACAAAAGCGATATCGGTAATCGATAAGTCCAAACTATTTTGAGCGATAACGATAATCGGAAAAAATTATCGCCGATAAGTTATCGCGATACATGCCCATCTCTGGTAACGGGTTCGATTCACGGCTGGAGTGTATTGTATTTGATATACAGTATATACCGGGTGGCTGCTGATTAGAACGGCACAAGCTCATTTGGCAGTCTCCCTTCAATGCCGTTAAACTTTTAATTCAATAGTAATAAGTGCTCGCTTGCCTTGCTTCTCGAGTTTACAAAATGCGTTGTTACTGTTACCAGTGCTGCACAACGCTTCAGAAAACTGAAACTTATTAAAACGTTTATCACATCTAATATGGCAAACAGCAGACCATCTTTTTACTTTTCATTGATTGGCATTTTTATCCACCTATCACAGAAAGCAATGGTACGCTGCACGACCTCGCTTATGAGTTGCCGGTCATCTGTTTACCACACTTAGATGGGGGAACCCCGTATGTGTGTTTTTCCCAACAGCTCAACAAGCGAACTTGACAGCTTGCTTAACCCTACCAAGTTTACCAAGAATCTGAATCATAACCTATTTGGCGAAGCACTTAGAATTAGGGTTAAAAAATTTTAACAAAATTTGCCTGAAAACTAATCAAAAAGCACTAAAATAACCACTTCAGCATGTAAATTCTTAAAAATTTTCCGGGGGAGCATGCCCCGGACCCCCTTAGAGCTTCACTTGTTTCTCAATCAGCTTTAAATTTGTTCTGCAAAAAAAAATACGCCTAAAAAAATGTGAAAATCATGCCCGCCCCCCACCCTTTTAAAAGTTTTCGGTACGCCACTGGACCAAGCGAACCATGCTATAAATTAGGCTATAATATAATAGGCCTCGCATTGCCGCTTATAGCGTGCAGGTAAAAGTTGCCATATAACTCTACAAGAAAAACTGCTTAATGTATGCATTGCGCTTTATTACAAGTTTTCGTGGCGGAAGATGCATAGTGCTCCAACGCTCAAAAAATTCTATTGCAAAAGTTGTGCTGCGCTTTTACTTTCGTAAAATCAATTGCGAAAGTTGCGCTGCGTTTCAATAATTTTAAAAATTTTTGGGCTTTCTTGCGCTGCGATTCAATCAATTCAAAAAAGATCCCCACCTCTGTATATATGTGCTTTGTTAAGCATATTTTATAATCATTTCACAATGATATCATATTGTTAATGCTCCAATGTTGCTGACAGGGCCGACGCCAAGGGGGTGCCAGGGGGCCTGCCCCCCCCAATCGACATGATTGCCACCCCCCAATCAACAAGCTTACTCTTTTGATGACAGCGGCTTTTGTGCTTAATTTCAAACTTTGCCCCCCCCCTTCCTTATAAACGTTCGGCCCCCCTAAATCGACTGCTCTCCCGCCGGCTCTGGTTGCTAATGTTAATTGGTGAAGTTAGTACCGGTACAACTTGAGTAGAACTTTGCGATTTTTTTGGTAGCCAGATATTAGTCACTCCTGGCTCACAAACAGTAGGTTCTCGACTCCTGCTGCATGCTGTAATCGCAAAAATTGATTCGTAAAAAAATAAGATGTAACGCAAACATGCTGCTACGCAATAGATTTTTTGAAACGTTAGACCTACTCTTGAATAGATGAATTAAACCAATTTGCGAAATGGCATTGGAAAAGTTTCTTAAATAAATTGAATTTTGAAATAGTAGTTCAGCCATGACGCAGGGCGCGGGCGCTATTTTTGCGAAAATCATAACTCATATAGCGAAAGAGAAAGCAATTTTTGCGTAAAGTATACGGAAATGCGTAGCAGATATGTGAGAAACGTTAAAGGCCAAAAACAGGCAAAGGCGCAACAAGAGCCTTTGCATTTTCTTTCCAGTATGCTTTAAACCGGTAAACCAGCTTCATTATGTTAAAAACACTAAGCAAGTTTTACTAAATTAAAACATAGAGTTGTTTTTCAATGCGCTCCATATTGCTTGTTTTGTTATCTCAAAACCATCTGCTTTATTGACAGTATGATAAACGATGAATTCTTTGTCGCCTCGTGCAATCTGCTAGTCCATTGACAATAACCAGACTCAAGCACGAAAACGACAGCTTAATCAGTACTTTTGATATATTAATTAGGGGCTTTCAGTTTTTCTTCTTTCACTGATATGTTTCGTTCAAAATTGAGATTTTTTTGCTCACTGGATTGAACATCAACCAGCTGCCATCGAGAATGTGAAAATATACACATGAGCTGGACGAGATGAATGAAACTATGCAAAAAGGTTACAGTCAGAGGGGTAGCGAAAAATTATGAAAGGGGGGGGCCATGGCTATTAAAAGAGTCTGATACATTTCAGTTACTTAGCAACATTTGATCTTTTTTTTACTAAACGGCAAAATCAAAAAAGGGGGAGCATGGCACTACGCCTCCCCTCCTTAATACGCTACTGGTTATTGCAGTGAAGATGAATGATAATTATGGAAAAAATTAGAGTTTAGCCAATATAAGTGAGAATAAGCTAGCAGTGCTGGATGGAGGGAGACATGGGGGCAATAGCCCCGGGCCCCTCAGCAAGGGGTGTGCCACATTTAAAAAAGACACTTCAAAAAGATCGTTTACTCGTGTCTTCTAAAATAAAATGTCTGCGGCTGACATCAAAATCTGGTCTGCAAGAAAGCGTGTGAACCACCGAAAAATTAGTTTCGGGGCCTCATCCAGGCCTTCATACGGCCCTGGCTACCACCAGTTTGCCTAGGTTAGATCTCAGAGCTCACGCTTTGGTGTAAATGTTATGCGGCTTAGGCTATATCTTAATTATAACTGAACTCTCATTGGTTTCAAATATTGTTGTGAAGCTAAATCAATATCCGTTAAAACGTAGAACTACGATAAAAAATTACAAAATTAATCAAATTTGTGCCCCCTGCGCAAAAATGCACAAAAGTGCGATTTTACAGAAAATATAACCTACATGAACTTCTGAATTATTTTTGGTGGAAACCTACAGTTAGTTCGGAACACAATAAATATGGGACGAATGCAGCTTAAGGAGGAAAAGTAAAAACACAGTAAATCTCAAAACTGGTCCTTTCGACAACATAGATTCAGCCGTCATCATCAGCAGTACATGCAAGGCAGCTCAAAACTGTAAGGATAAGCTACAGCTTCACAACTTCACAACAGACATTTAGCTTCACAACTTACAGGTTTGTGCTGCCTTGCATACACTGCTGATGATGCCAGCTGAATCTATGTTGTTGAAACGTCCAGTTTTCAGATTTACAGTGGCTTCACTTTTTCTCCTATAGTTTGTTAATATTCTCCTGGCCGGTCAATTGAGTGTGGGCTGACCCTCTATTGGGAAATACTCATCAATATTCAATAAAGTACTATCTATGGTAAATATTGATCCAAAAATAGAAGGTTGATATTGAAAATATTCCAACGAACCATCGACTTGCCTTGAAGTTGAAAAATCGTTGAAAAGCCTGCTCTCCCATATAGACCTCCAATGGCCAAATGGTAAGAGCGTCTGCCTCTGGAGTTGCATACCCTGGTTTAATTTCGAGTCGGGTCAAACTAATGACTTTAAAATATAGATTTTCACAGCTTCCTTGATTGACGCTCAGCATTAAAGAGGCAGTGTGGAGAACAAGCAGAAAAGTCTACTTATTGTGCCGTTGGGAAAGGTACTTAGCGGGATTCTCCCATCTTGGTGTGGCAGACAGCGCTTTGATGGCTTTCTTGTGATAGGAGAATAAATATGCAACTAAATACAAAAATACAACAATAGGCGTACTAATCGTTATATTTTCAACCAAAACTTTGTCACTCAATTTTTGTTTTTAATTATTTAGAAGCTGAAGTGCAGCTAGTCCCAGGGCTGTGTTAGAATTTTGGGAGCCCCGCAGCTAGTTTCCTGGTGGGGGGTCTTTGTTTTTGCAAACGTGATTTCAGGAGCGCATCCAAAAAATTTCCTCACGTGGGGGAATTCTGAGAAAATTGTTATGAGCACATTTTTTCTGAGTTCGTGGAAAGCAAAAAGCGCAGTTAATTTTAACAAAATGAGAAACAAAAACGGTAGTTTGGTTGCTGTTATTTTTGTTATCGTTTTCACAAAATCAAAAGTATTGTAATAAGGGCAGAGCGTTTATTCCTTCCGTTTCAAGGCTTTGCCTCCAATTTTATTTCAGCATTAGCGATGACGTGTGAGGAGTTTTGTCAAAGACATGCCTGTTCCAGGAGGCCCGGAGCATGCCATTCGGAAAACTGTTTATGTGTAGCTAACCCGGTAATTGAACAGACAGCTTGTGCTTGAGAGCGAATAAAAATTGCCAGGCTTTTTTAGTTTTTCGCTTTAGCTCCGCTGTCAGAAAAGCTTGTAACAGTAGTGTATAGAGAATTTTCCAACCGTTTAGCCTTCGTCGTCAATCTTCAATGTAATGCCTTGCAGCCTAATCTCACCAACCAAAACATGCTGTCTGAAAGACCTCACTCGCGTGCATGAATTGGCTCATCGATTAAAGATTAGGACAAAATTGACGTCTTACAAAAAATTACCTTTAAAATTTAATATATTTTTGAGTTCAAAATAAGGTTTTCAAATCTTATTTTAATAATTTCACGAAGATTTTCTCACGGAATTGCAACGCAATTTACGGTTTAAAGGCGTTTTTTATCGGCCAGAAAATAAATTAGATCTTCCAGGTAATGGAAAAATTTAGTGTTTATATTAAAGTGTGCTGTTTCATTAAAAAGATTTCAAAACCATTAAAATTTTCAATTTCAAGTTTCAATTTACCAGCAACATTTTAAAAGCTCGCTATTGCTTCCAAGATTGAGTTGAAATAATTGTTTATAAAACCAGTAAATTAGTGAATCTAAGACCACATTGTATTGATTCATTTCACGTAAAATATTGAATAAAGTTAATAACAGCTTCCATTAGACGTAATACGGTCCTCGTAGGCCCGCTGCGTCGACGACGCTCTTTCTATTTTGGATTTACCCCTGGGAAATCTGTCTTTTGACATGAATAATTAAAGGACGCTTTTGCAGGTCTTTTCGATATTTTTCATGTCTTCATTTTGAATAATTTACTATCCTCTGCTTTAAGCCCTGCAGAGCACACAATTACGGCAGAAAAAGGAAAATTTAGAAAAGAAAAAAATGTAGCCTCTTTAAATCATTGCTGGCTCAATGCTGGCAGATACATAAGCCTACATCGATTTGACGGCATTTTTTTAAACGATAGTCAACCTATTTTTATTGTTTTGATGAAAAGTTGCATAGATTCCTGAGCATGCAGGGTATTAAAAATTAATTTTTTATAATAAATTAAGTGAAAGTTTAGTTTATACAGTAGATTATGGCGACTGTGATTCGTGTTAAAAGAAGGAAAATTGACAAACCAGCCGAAGCTCTACTGGTGGTAAGCAAAGCAAAAGTGTCTGATGCAAACCACAGCGGTCGAGGCGATATTGCCGAAGATGTGGATAAAAAAATATTCCATTATGCAACGACTGTTCCATCAAAATCGCCGATTAATCACGACATAAAAGAACGTGTCCGCAACGCGATATTATTACGTCATAAACAAAACAAACAACTTGGAATGAGGCAGGAAAAATCAAAACATTTTTTGCAAGATAAAAATTCTTTGTTGTTTTTAAAGAAAAAAATAAGAAACATGACGACCAGCCATTATAATTTTTCAAACAACAAGGAACCAATGATAAAAGAACCGCTTTCCCGAAGCTCATCATCTCCGGCCAAAACCCATCTCTATTCATCAAACAAGCTTCCCGAACCCCCCCGACAAGGCTTACACCACCTTTACAAGCAAAGGTTACACTCTTTAGCTGAGGATCAGGAAAAACCAGAAATGCCATCCCATTCAGGCCAATATATGGGGCAAGTTGGTAGAGGTGTTGACCAGAAAACTTATTATCAAAAACCAAGCAATGATGATTATGTCTATGATTTATATTATTGCCAAAAAACAGGAGATTGGAATGTAAAGGATGTACTTTACGTGAAACCATATGGGTAAGCCGCAAGTTAGTAACTGCTATTAGCATTCTAAATGATAATGAAAAAGTTGTTTTTTATTAGTTCAAACTTTCAAAGCATCTAAGACAAGGATACAAAAGTGAGGTTAGAAAATTATTGACGCGCGGCTTGAAGAATTCTTTTTGCTTCACAGTCTACCACAGTGTTTCATAGAATGTTGGCGTGCTTCGGAAGATTAGACTAGGTCAAAAAATAGGTCTGATCAGCGGTGGGATTCCAATTTTTTCAGCCGGTTCTATTAAGAAAGTCATATTTTCAGCCGGTTCTTTTCAACCAATGAGGCGAG
The DNA here is from genome assembly GCA_964006365.1 of Trididemnum miniatum. Lineage (NCBI taxonomy): Eukaryota > Metazoa > Chordata > Ascidiacea > Aplousobranchia > Didemnidae > Trididemnum > Trididemnum miniatum. The sequence continues at coordinate 25,966,957 of OZ023237.1, forward strand.
TACAAACAGTAACGCTGGCCGGTAATAAAATTCCGTAACACGTCCGTTTGGCGTAGTGGTTTAGCACATCGATGTCGGGGCAGATGGTCTCAGGTTCGCGTCCGTGGCCGGTGAAATCGGACGCAATGTCGCCAACGGCTGATTGTCATTGCTACGACGTTTTGTTAGAGTTGTGTTGCTCGAGTGCTAAGTTGCGGAGGTGAGCTCCGTTACTCGTTCCACGAATCAGCGTATTAATACCGCGAATATGATGAAGATTTGATTTTTTTCAATTGGTTCTATGGAACTGGTGCGAACCAGTTGAATCGCACTTTTGAGTGTGAAAAAAGTAAACTGGTGTCAGCAAAATCTTTCCAAGAGCTAGAGCGACTTAGCCTTCTGCAATGGATTGACAATTTGTTTCCAGTAGATAGGCCTAAATTGTTTTAGGCGTCAAGCCTTTTGGGCTTCTCATAACTTGTTCAGGAATTAAACCTGCGACCTGTAGCTTTGTAATTTCCAAGACCGAGGCACTTTCTAGCCATCAATTAAAAAAAATCAAATCTTCACTTTACTCGAAGTATTACGCCGTGACAGGGCATATCTTCACGGGTGAGCGCCTGGGCATTACGGAAAAGTTGGTGGCGAGCAGTTAGCAACACTGTGTCCGATTTGACCGACCCCGGATTCGAACCCCAGACCTCCCGCATCAACAGCAGTGTGTTTCACCGTTGCACTAAATTTCACATTCAAAAAAATAGTAACATTTTTAATACAACTTTGAAAATGTTAATTATTTCAGAATTCAAGAGCTTGAAACTTGCCTCCTGATATATATTTTTAATACAGTAAATCGATAAAGTTGTAACATAGGACGGACGACGGAAAATTAATGAATAACTTAATTTTTGAGCAGTTGCCTACTTATAATGCATAGTATCTGGTCTACTTTCAAATGAAATACAATTGATCGATTTCAAGGTGATTAAATTGACATCACGATAGCGAAGTTTTTTACCTAAGCTTTTAAGCTGAACCCCATTTAATTTAACCATCGAAATCTCCAATTTTTTAAAATCTGACCCTAAAAATCACTGAAGGACATAAAATCCCACTTCACTGCTAATGGAAATGAGCTTCTGTGGGTAGTAAGAGTATTTCGAGTATGTTGAAAAAACTATTTCAATGACTTCAGAATACAATAAATACGGACGAAAATAGCTTAAGAAAAATAAAGCTACCGTAATTCTCAGAACTGGACGTTTCGACAACCTAGATCTAGCTGTCATCATCAGCAGCGTATGCACGGCAGTACAAATCAGAAAGTTACTACTGATGATGACAGTTGAATCTATGTTGAAACGTCCAGTTTTAAGACTTACCGGGGCTTTATTTTTTATATTTTGAATGACGGTTAATTTCAAAGCTTACCGATACTAGTTCGGCTTGCACATTGTTTGTATATCGGTTAAGTACCGGTGTTATAATTAGTCGCACATCTATATACTCCTATCACGAGAAAGCGATCAATGCGCTATAATCAGCGATGGGCATTTATCGAGATAATTTATCATCGATAGTTTATTACCGATAATCGTTATCGCTCAAATTATTTTTGATTTATCGATTACCGATATCGCTTTTGTAATATATTTTGATATCGCCGATAAACTATCGCGATAAACGATTCCTTATGCACACAGTGTTCAAAATTAGTGAGTTGGTGCTATGGCAAAATGCATGGTGTCTATAAAGTCTTCTTGCCATTGGAAAAATCGCTCGTTGTGTTGTTAAATGCCACGGCAGAGTCCGTGAACCGCCCTCTTTTTTTGAAAAATTTAGAAAAACATTTTGCAATTTGACTTTCAAAAAAAGCTTTGTCAAACACATTAAAAATTTACCGCAACATTTATCGGAAAAATTTATCGGCGAAAATTTATCAATTATCGATATCGCTTTAAAAAATTAAGATTTATCGATTATCGTTATCGCCCATGGCTTTTTTGTAATTATCGATTATCGTTATCGCTTTAGTGCAGAATAGTTTATCGTGCTCATCACTGGCTATATTCAGCTCGCTTAGGAGTTGCCAGACTCTCGTCTATCACTCTTAAGATGGAAAAATCCCGCCAACTGGTTTTCCCAACGGCATAACAAGAAACTTGCTTGTTGTTCTCCACACTGTCCCTTTAATGCTGAGCGGCAAGTAGGACAGCTGTGAATAGCTATTTTAAAATTAATGGTTTTGACCCAACTTGGAATTAAACCCGAGTCTACAACTCCAGAGGCAGACGCTCTTACCACTCGCGCATCATCTCTAGCGAACCCACCATTTTTGTAAAACCATTCCAGAATTACCCTGCCCACACGTTCAATTTTAGTGGACTTTCCGTTCTTGGTTCTAGTTTTTGCATCATAATCAATTTCTTGTGGACAGGGTAAGTGTGTAACCGAAGGTGCAAAGCCAGAGTCACAAGTTCAAATCTCAATCGCTCTTTTAAATCTGCACATCAACAAGAAACTAAATATCTCACGCATATTTAGTGAATTCCATTGGCCTAGCCATCCAGAAATTTCGGGGAGGGTAGTGCTTCCTGCCGGTCGATTTCTCTAAAAAAATAGGTTCTTCAATGGTGGAAAACGAAAAGAAAAGTCCTAGGTGGCAATACAGTGAACTGCCCTTATCCCCGCTTGGATCAAGATAGACGTAAATTCGGCAGCGTGGCGTAGTGGTTAGGAGCGTCGTTTTTACGACGACCATGAACGCAAGATTAATAGTTCGACTTCCACCCAAGTCTCGTTGTTGCATCCTTGGATAAGATGCTTCACGATAATTATCTCTGCTTGGTGGAATTTATAACCAGCAGCAAATTAAAGAAGTAACAAGTAAAACTGAACCCGAAAACTCTATGTATAGTACCTACGTCTCTTTTGCGTGACAGGAGGATAAAAATGAAGAAATCAATCAGTCTCTATAGATTAACACTGGTAGTTGAAATATTTCGGGAGGGTGAGGGGCAATTGCCTCCATTGTTTCTCCTGGTTACACCCCTGATGAAATCAAATTTTATCACGACTCTATTTTACAGAAGCAAAGACGTCATGACGAAACCGATGAAAGGCCGAACTGAAAAGCAAGTTGTTGCAAAGAAACTGAGCAAGCCCAACAAAAGTAGATTTATCAAGCGAGGGCCAACACCAGAGGGAGATGACGACAGGTGATAGGAGGGTATGGGAAGGGATGTATGGTGCTCTACAAAATGTGTGCTAGCAAAGCATTCGTTAACGAAGGTCTTGGTACGCATGACTGGATTATGGCTTTCGTGATCTCAAAGCATATTTTTAAGTATGACCTGAATCAAGAACAAAATTAAGCCTAAACAAATAAAGCATTTTAAAAAAATAAAAGATCATTAAAACTTCACAACAAAAATCCAATCTTCATTATACTCGCGGTATTACGCCGAAGCATGTAACGAGTGGAGGGGCCCGTATTCGTGGCATATAGCGTCTGGTCAGTACTGAAACGTCGTAACGGTGGCGAGCCGTTGGTGACAGTGTCCGATTTGACGGCCCAGAAATTGAACCCAAACCTACATTACTACGCCAACTACTGGTTTACTATCAAAATTCAGTAATTAGCCCTAGAACAACCACTACGCTCAATTGACCGGTAAGAAGTCAAATTTTCGCTTTATTTTCTTCAAAGGACCTCATATTCTGTTGCTATCTCATCTAATCCTCGAATTTAGTAGCAAATACATGTTCAATAAAAAAAAAATGTTTTGCTTCCGGAAACTTTCATGAATTCATAAATATACCTAGAACAACCACACCGGTCAATTGACCGGTAACTAGAAGATACTGATAAACCGCAAGCAATTGTTACATCATTAGCACGAAACAAAACTTCAAAGAACGATTACATCCAAGACATCATATTTTAGTCTTGCAATGAAAAAAAAGATTTGCACAGCAACTTGGAACAAGACCGACACAATACACATACGTTGTACATACACTGCTACACTGGCTTCGTGTTTTACTCTTCTGACAATATCTGCAAGTGGTTATTTTACCAGCAGGTAATGCGGCTGCTACTCCTCTACTTGTGGAAGCCTGTTGTGCAAATTGTAAAGGCTGACTTGCAGCGGCTTGTTTGTGTCGTTCTGCGGTACACAACAGTTCTCCTAACTCAAGGGTGGGCAACTGTTTTAGTCAGCGGGCCACATGTGGGAAGACGAAGTCCTTCCCGGGCCGGATTATTAGATGGATCGAGTTCAATATGTTCAACAACAATTATTGTCAGGGTCGCCCTGATTGGAAAGCAAAAAAAAAAGGTCTACGCACTCCTCAGATGTTCTGCTTTCCACCGAAATATCGGTGAAGCAGAAAACTTCAAAAGGGGGCCATAATTTCCACATTTTTTTGATCGTCTTTTAATTCAGCAGAACTACTGTAAAGCTGATTGAGAAACAAAAAGGTTGTAGGGGGTCCGGGGGTATGCTCCCCCGGAATAATTTTGAAAATTTACATGCTGCAATGGCTATTTTAGTGCTTTTTTGAATAATTTTCACGCAAATTTTGTTTAAATTTTTTGACCCTAATTCTGAAATTCTGAGTGCTTCGTCAAATATGATGCATATTGTTCGCGCATTTTCGATTATGCCTGCCTAAGACATAATCGCTCTCAAGTATATTCGAAATTTCGGAAAAATTGTAGCCTATACATCAAAAACATTTTTGAAAATGACTGGTGGGAGGATGCCTACCCCTTATCCTAGCCCCCCTGGATCCGCCCCTGGCTATAAGCTACAGAAACCATCAAAAGTACCTGGCATATTTCAGTCACTTACCAACATTAATTTTGTTCTTTTTGCTAAAAGGCAGAGTCAAAAGAGGGTCTTTTGAGTCAAAAGAGGGACATGGAACAATGCCCTCCCCTTTAAATACGCTTCTGCGGTGAAAAGCAAAAAAGTCTACTTTTCCTCAGATATCCTATAAAAAAATAAATGAGGTTCGGCTTGATTTGCAATAGGCCTATAAGGTCATATTTTAGTAAGTGCCAGCGGGCCGCGTAAAATGGTCTCGCGGTCCGGATCCGGCCCGCGGGCTGTATGTTGCCCAGGTTTGTCCTAATTGTATTAGAAAATCACGCCTATTGCTGTGCGTCATGCCTATATCCCTGGCTATCACAAATGAGTCCAAACATATTATCGATGTCTAATCTAAAAGATTGAAAAAAGCTCCAAAAGGCCATCGCCTAGAAGCAACTCTAGTGCTGTAACATCGCAGCATTTCGTCAGCAGTATCAACGCCACCTTTGGTAGCGTTATAATGTAAGATCGCTTCTGGCTTCTTCTTGGAGTCGCTGTCGTCTACAACTGGAGTAGCGTGCAAGGATGAGAGCAAGAACACATCTTTTTTTTGCTTAGCTTTGTAATATAGAGTCATGATACCATCCTTTTGCGTGAAGAGGAAGCGTGAGCTATACAGACGCTGCAGTCGAGTATCAACATGTAGGTTGCGAGGTATGCTTCTCTTGTTCTCGCGTAGTGTACCCGCCATTGTAATATTTGTAATATTTTGTAGCAACAGATTTTTAGCTGTTGTCAAAGACGTGATGTAGGTCTAGTTGTCAGTTGTAACGTTTTGCCCTGTTTTATGATATGGCTTCATCAGACTCATTACCACATGTTCTGCAACGCCCACATGTGGCCGATCTTCCTTACCCACATAAGGCATAGCTCGCAGAACATGGGAAGTTTTTACATCACACTGCACCCAAAACTTGATACCAAATTTTGCAGGTTTGTTTGGCATATATTGGATGAAACCGCGCCTTGACCTACTAGGAAATAATTTCTTATCCATTGTGACTTCGCCATGGGGGAAAACTTTTTTGAAGGTTGTTCATTGCTGTTTCCCAAATTCCCACAAGTCTCTAATAGGGACATGTTCGTCATTTTCTTGTCTTCTTGCTCTCGCGCGTTTGTCATCAAATCGAATACATAGTAGTATGTCTACAAATTGCTATTATTTCCCTAAAAATTGAACGACCGAAGTTAGAATTCCAAAAACTGCAGGGGGGCTCGCCTTTACCTTTGATTACACCACAAATAATGCAGAGACCCATGAATGCATGAAGCTTTTCGATTGAAGTTTGTAACTCTTTATCTCCTTGTAGCGTTGCTTCTTATAATGTTCGATTTTGAATCATTGAAACTAATTGGTGTCCCAGCAGCTTTAAAATTATGTCTAATTACGTATCAACGCAGGCTCGAATAAACTGCTTTGTACCTTTTTCGCTGCACAGAGAAAAACGTCACTTTTGCGCTTTTCTTTGATAGAACGATAGCAATAACACAATTTGAGAGATATTAACAAAATATTTAACTGATTCACAGCGCCAGACGCAATTACGTGCTTCCCAAACGTCTGTAAACCATGACAAAACAAATTACCGGTCAATTGACCGGTGTGGTTGTTCTAGGTATAACGATTTTCTGGTAGTTGTAGGGTTAGAAATACAAGCTAAAATGTCAATCGGTAAGCTTACGCAATGATTGCTGCCAAACTGTTTTTTTCTATCAAAAGTGGCCCGTATTTTTTGGTGACATTAAGGCCCGTGCCTAGAGTATTTACTTGTTGATCCGACAAGGAGCGGTACAAGTCTTGTGAGGCTGCGACGTCACCTTTTCTCTGCCCCTTTTCGGTGTAAAGCAAGCGCTGATCTATGAGAAAATTTCTGACATATTTTGCAGGTGTTTTTTGGTCCAAATCTGATGTATTTAGGACTAAATAAGCTGAAAAAACTTGTGTTGCAAATTAATTATTTTTTTCCAAACGACGCCCCTAACTGATCGTTAAATGCTAAGACGGACATTAAAAGCAAAATAATGAAGCTATGCTGGAGGACTCCACATACTTCGAACACCCAGAATCGCCAGGCAAAAACTAACATCAGAATTCAATAAACATGGGGCGAAAACAGCTTATGGAGAAAAATTGAAGCCATAGTAATCTTAAATCTAAATGTTTCGGCAACACACATTTACCTGTCATTATCAGCAGTGAAAGCAAGGCAGCACAAAACTGAAATGCTGATGATGATAGCCAGTGGCGTAGCCAACCCAAAATTTCGGAAAGGGGGCAAAATTTCATAAGGTTTTCTAGTGGCGCACCCAGGATTCGGCAGGGAGTGTGGGGGCAGAGTCCCAGACAGATTTTTAGGGGTTTTGCAAGAAAAATACTCATTTTAGCGTAGTTTTTTCGTCGAAAAGTGGTCTTAATCCGCCCCTACTTGCGTTGTTAGTAGATTTACGGACCCCCGAGTGGTCTTAATCTGCCCCTGTTTGCGTTGTTAGTAGATTTACGTTGTAGCATTAGTACCTTTGTTTGTAGGCTATTGGTCACTGAAAATATTTCGGGGAAGGCAATTACCTCTTTTGCCCCCAACCCCTGGCTACGCTCCTGATGATAGCTCAATCTATGTTGTCGAAACATCTAGTTTTAGGAATTACTGTGGTTTTAATTTCTTCCCAACGCTAAAATACAATTTGGGTTGTTTTATTTGGATTAAGCCTATGGTTTACCCCCAAGAATTTGCGTAAAAATTTACAAATTAATGTTTTCAGCATCGATGAAGATGAACGAAGAATCATTTTTGATGAAGAGGAAGAATTTTACGACAGCGATGATTATGACGTCAACGGACGCGATGATGACGATTCATATACGTCATTTTTCGGGGCCGGTCACAGTGATTATGATAATGAATCAAACTTCGACGATTACGATGATGATCTCGCGAATGATCTCGTTTACGAACCCGATTATTCGTTCACAAACGACAATTGTGACGAATATGGAGGGAATGACGACAACAACTAAACTACTGTACTACTCAACGCAATGATGAAGCCAGGGAGATACGGCACCCCTATTGTGACGTATGAATACTCTTTTTTAGAGATCGATTACTAAGGGCCAATGACAACAGGCCTCTGTCTAAAGCCGCCCCTGACTACCCTACATTTTTTGCTGGTTCCGTCCCTGACCCCACGATCTACTAACTCATCATGTTTTTTCTGTTTAAGATAGAGTCAAGGGAGTAAGCCGGTGGAAAGGTTTGCTGGTACGGGGCATTCTTGATTTTAGGCCAGAGGTCTTTAACCTTTTCATTTGCTGGCACCCCTTTTGAATCACCAACTAATTCTCGCACCCCCATTTAGAATTGGAAAATATCGATGAAGACCAAAAAAAGGTCGTCACGTCGGCAGATGTTCAATTTTCAACGCAAAATCAAGTGAAGATTAAAAAAATCTTTAAATGTCCTATCATCAACCCCTCACCCCCTAGGAACGTTTCTCGCACCCCCTGGGGGTGCGGGTACCCCTGGTTAAGAAACTCTGTTTTAAGGGCAGTGGGGTACAGGCACAAACTTGGTAATAAATCTGAATAAGTCTTTCAAGCGTCAAGGAAAAAACATTCAATGTATTACCCAAAACTTTATAGTCAAGCGTTTGGTGTAAGTAAAATAGGCTTGCCTAAGGCAACTTTTAAAGGAGCATTAAAGAAAACAAATTTTAATGCTGTGCTAAAGAACGTAAATAAAGTGACTTGACCACAACTGTACGTCTCAGGGCCGGATTTACACCAGGTAAGATTCTAGGGTCCAGGCTGTTTTGATTTCACTTTTGCCATTGGTGGTCAATGATTCGACTCATCTCTAAACAAATATAGGTTTTCGTGGTCAATCTCCAAAGTATGGTCTTCGTAATTGCGCCGAGGCCCCTAGGCATAAGCCGCAAAGGCTTTTGCTGTTGGTGCATCGGGCCCTGGAAATTCTCAACCTATCCACAAAGTTATTTTTTCGACTACGCTGGAGGCAGCAATTGAAACAAACATCTTGTCCACTTAAAATCAAGTGCAAATTTTTTTAGTCATAATGAAGTTTCCTAGCTATTTTGGGAATTCCATTTGGAAACCTTTTCAAACAATTTACTACTTCGAACTTCGTTTAAGTTTCGGCGCAGTTGATTGAAAACAACATTATGGAAAGCTGACAGTCCAAAACAGCACTTAAAAACCGAAGTTGCATTTTTTAACTTGACTTAATCTTGTTTCCGCTTTTTGATCGATTATTTTCTTACGCTTTCATTATGTTTTGTTGTTTTTGTAAACATTTTCTGCTTTTTGTATTGATTGAAAAGTTATTTTTTGCGAAGTAAAATTGTTTGGTTATTTGCCGTTTTTATTGAAGTGAAGTTGAAAAGCTGGTTGCAAATATATGGGTTATTAGCCTTAGTTCATATTCAACAAGAAAAATCATTTTTTTATTTTTTTTATTTTTTTGTTATTTCAAGCACTTAATTGCAGCTTAGGATTTTTGTGGTAGTGAAATACATGCATCATGGAGATGACCTAGTTGAGCATCAAACCCGCGAAGCCAGCTTCGGAGCCCAATGCACCAACTACTCGGCCAACTCCATGTGCCAACAAGAAAAATCAACTCAAATTTTCGTTATTGCGCCGAAGCGCGTAACGAGTAGCAGGGTCCATCATTGCGGCTGAGCGCCTGGACAACACAACTCCGAAGAAACATCGCAGCGGTGGCGAGACCCAGGCGACACTGTGTCCGATTTGACCAGCCTGGGAATCCAACCCCAGACCTCCTGCACCGATAGCGAGGTCTTTAATAACCTAACTACTGGTCAGTTACACAATTATTTAACATGGTGGCATAAAATTCTTCGAAAACAACGAAGGAAGTATCGTCTTCCAAAATATTGGATTATCTGTTCTGCTATAAGTTGGCTCTTCACTGCCACGTAGCGACTAAATATATTGACAAAGCCACGCAACTAAGTAGCAAAAGCATGTTGCAGTAGTAAGCAGTAGTCTCCATCGCACGGCCGTCGGGGGGGATCGGAAGGGGGGCTAACTTTTCAGAAAGTCTCATGCTTTCACGTTAGCATCAGACCTTTTTTTTAAGGAACGTAATTTAGCTATCTTTTTAAGTTTGGCAAGCTCCTTAACTGGCGGGGGTCCTTATCACGTGAGGTCTTCGGGACTACAGCTCCTCTTCAACCCGGCCCTGCTCCCTCGCATCGCAAGTTGCTACCAATGACTACTTGGGCAACGTGGGAGTGCTACTCAGCTTAACGCGCAGCATCAAGATCAGTGGTGGGATTTGACCGCTTTAACAGAACCGACTCCGGAATTGTATTAGATCAGCGAATTGGCCAGCGTGGCTGCTTACACTTGCACCATCAGTTGAAACAAAACCGACAGAAAAAATGACTTTGTAATAGAACCGGTTAGCAAAAAAAAAATTGAATCCAACCGCTGATCAGGACTACCATAAACCAATGTCAAAAATGAAATAAATACAAATCAGCGGAAGTAAAAACAGGTAGTTCTGGCCCAACTTGGTCCTCATAGTTGCTAAAGAGTGCAAGTCAACATAAATGCAATAAAAAACAACTTACCGGTTGACAAATCCAAATTTTCCTCTGCTGAAATAATCTACTAGTATTTTTTCAGCTCAACTAACTCGTCTTGCTCAATAATGAACTTTTGTGAAATTGAAAAACTACGTTGTCAGGATCACTACTCGAAACAAATCATGCGTTTGGTACATGTTGCGTCCTAATTACAAGTAAACTCCAACCTCAACATTTGGTCGATTAATGATAATAATGAATGATCACTGCTCTAATTCGGCACAACAGCTTAGCTGAGTGGCATAGAGCGTCTGTCTCTGGATCTGTAGACTCTGGTTCGATTCCGAGTCGGGTTAAACAAACGATTTTAAATTTGGTATTCACAACTTCCCTGCTTGACGCCCAGCATTTCAGAGAAATGTAGAGAACAAGCAGGCAAGTTTATTTGTTGTGCCGTTCGAAAGATATTTAGCGGCATTTCTCTATCTTGGAGCGGTGGACAGGTGACTCTCTATTTACTACGTGAGCTCGTTATATCGCTTTCTGCCGCTAAGCTTAACGCTTGGTTGTTTAAACTGGATAATCACGATTAATCAGCAACAGCACCAAGTTAAAGCGTTTTCTGTGCAGCTGGAACACTGGATTCGAGTGTCCGTGAAAGTTACTAGACTTACGACATGGACCCATGCGCGAGTTGCCCTTCGTCACCGATCCGATTTAAGGGCGATCTTGCGTAACACATAAATCGGATAGCCGCTGACTCGAAGTTTGCGAGTTGCTAATACACTCAATACACTCATAAGAAACATAAAACCAAATAAAGTTGACTAGTTCAGTTTATTAAGACAAAAAACAAAAAAAACGAGCAACAACAAATTGATCGCTTGATTATTATGAAAAAAATCACTCATACTAAAAGTTCAAAACACAACTTTAATTCATCAAGCAATTTATCCGACCAAACTACTCGTCAAATCTATCAGAAAACTTTTTGATTAATTTTGCCACTTTACTCAACAAAACCATTTCAATGTTTTTATTTTGACCGCAGCAACCAGAAAACACAAAAAAAAAACAAGCAGCATAAATTAATAAATAAAAAAGTGCTTCATCCTTGTGACGTCATCGCGAATGACGTCAGACGCAGCTTAGCACAGTGTTGAAAACGTCATAAACACTTCACAACAAAGCAGCAACAAGCTTTATGACATCACTACTGAATGATGCAGTGTTTCTTATTATTACGTCGATGATGACGTGGTTGTGACGTACTGGTATAATACCTCGGCATGCCAACTAGGTCGGTGGTCGTGGTCGAGTAAGAAAACCTGGGCAATGAGCTTCCCGACTCACCGAAGAAAGGATGACACGAACGAATTGAAGACTGGCTGCGCAGCCCGGCGCCGGAAGATGAGTACAAGGCAGATGGTTTTCTGAGCAAAATATGTACTCAGTTAGTATTTTGCAGAGTTCGTATATCTACCGCAATAACAACATAGATTAATCAGCAAAAGCAGTGGTCGGCAACCTTTTTTCCACAACGAACCGGTTCAAAACTGAATTTTTTTTGCAGACCGGCCTTTGAAAAATACAAATGTTCCAGCAATGAAACAGCTCGGATTTGATCAGCGCCGAAAACTTCGATCTTGTTTTACCTTATTCGGGCCAAGTATTAAACTGTTTAAATTTTGCTGCAGTAGCAGCTTTGCGTTAATTTTTTGTAGTAGCTTCTCTAACCTGATTCCTAACGTTATTCTCTCTCTTATCTAACTTCATCCTAACGCTACTTGATTGACACAAGACTTACAATAAAATGACAGCATAATCAAATGTTCGCTGTTAAATTGAAAGATTTGCCTATGCAACCTGATTAATTTTACATAACTGGATCACAAGAATCGTGCTATGAAGTATTTTTTAAAAACGTCCAAAAATTGCGTCTATAACGGTATAAAAATGTTTCAAATTTAAAGCATTTAACATGAAAGCGCAGACGGACCGGTAGCAAACTTTACACGGACCGGCACAGGGCCGGTGGTTGCCGACCACTGAGCTAAAGGATCGAAAGGTAGTTAAATACATCGCTAACGGTGCGGCCAGTCTTGGGTTCGATTACCGGGCCGGTAAAATCGGACACAGCGTATCCAACAACTGGCCACCGCTGCGATGTTTCTTCGGAGCTGTATTGCCTAGGCGCTATATCGCGGAAATGGACCCCGCAACTCGTTACACACTTTGGCATGATACCACGAGTATATAAAAGATTTGATTTTTCAAAAAATTTTACCCGCAAAATACTTACGGGCTGTCCCATCTCTCGTAATCACTGTCATCACTTGACGATGTGCAAGTGGAGCACCATCCGTCATCTTCCTCTTCATCCAAGAACTTTCGGTGCTTCCGATTTTTCTTCCCGGTTGGACGCTCGTAAACTACGTCACTTGAACGAGTCCTTCGCAGTTTCTTGCTACACGTTTTGCGTTCGCTAAAAATTTAAACTGCAGCTCAAAACATGGACGTTTGCCAATTTATATCTTAAACAGTTTGTAAAGAAATAGTTTGCCTAGTGGATAAAGGCATTGTTATCGGAGCAGGAAGTCATGGTTAGATTTCCAGGGCAGTCAAACCGACACAGTTTGCCACCGCTGCGAGGTTTCTTTGAAGCTGTGCTGCCCAAGCGCCAAGTCGCGGAAATTGCCCTGCCACACGGCGTAATACCGTAAGTATAATAAAGATTTGTTTGATTTTTAGTAAAGACTTGATATTAGTAAACTTTTCATCCAAATTCAAACTCCAACATCTATACCAAGAATCACAAGTGAAAACTAAGCAAAAGTCACCAAGCAAGAATCACAAAACACTAAAAGAAAACTGATTCAAGAAATACAAAAATGAAGTATAAAGTGCAAACTAAGCAAAAGTATTCTCTACCAATATCGAAAAAACAGATCGAATGACCATGTTTCAGTTAATGGAAAGCAAAAAGAACAAATACAAAATTCTTGCTTTGTGTTCTTGAGCAAATCCAGGAGTGTAACATACTCTGGGATACAATCATCTTGTCCACATGCCCAATTTTCGCCGACATTAGGCTTCTCGGATCTTGGCTCCAGTTTTTGCATCATAAACAATTTTTTGAGGTCGTAACTATGACATTTTCAATTTTTTGTTGTCATAATAAGGTCATGACTATGATATAATATGACATCAAAACCTGATTATGCTGCAGATACGAGAACCAAGAATCGAGAGGCTTAACGTACACAAAAATTAGGCAAGTGGGCAGGGTAAATACGAACCCCTGTAACTAACCGATTTGGAATCTTGCTGCACTCTTTCCTACCATGCTTATTAAGCATGATTCTTGTTATTTCATCCAAGTTCAAAGCACTGCGCGTTCGCCCAAAAAGTGCTGAGTCATGGAAACGAGGTTTAGTGTGAGATCTACAAATCAAGAAAACATGCAAATTTAAAAACACACCACAGCAAATTAAAACGCATGCTAAGTTGGAAAAACTACAAGAAAAACTACAAAATTCTTGTAGGGTACTACCATGCCACGCCAGTTTACCTTGATTTAGCAGGAGGATTGACTTTAGGCCCTTCCAGATGCCTCGCACTATTGTAAGGTCGTAATCCTCTCCTAAAACTTGAGAAGTCTGTTTTTGCGTTTCCGAAACCACTGCCATCTTCAAGTGCTGCCGCATAGCTGGAGTTTGGTTCTGAAAAAATATAAGTGGTTCCTCAATCGGCGTAAAAAAGAACAACCACTGACCTCATCGAGATCAAATTCCGAGCATATCTTACTCACTTGATGCGTACTACTTTCTCGACGCAACTTTCGTGCATCTATACATCCCCCACGTAGGTTACCCCCCAAAAACAAGAATTGCTTATACCGGTAGCTACTGCAGATAAAAATTTAAACCAGCCACTTGTCGTAGAGATAAAAGACACCGCTGTCGTAGAGGGAGATCCAGGGTTTGATTACCGGGCCAGCCAAATCGGACACTGCGTCGCCGACGGCTCGCCACCGTTGCGACGTTTCTTCGGAGCTGCGTTGCCCAGGCGCTAAGTCGCGGAGATGGATCCCGCCACTCGTTACACGTTTCGGCGTAATTTTGCGAGTATAATGAAAAATTGATTTTCAGCTACAGAGAAAGCAGCAAACTTTCACTGTTAGCCGCAACAGCTACGCGAATTATACGTCACATGCCCCAGCCACGAATCGAACTCGCCAGAAAGAATATTTCAATCACTTGCAATCGAAGCCATGTCAGCGCTCAGTAGTTTTTTTGAATTTGTTTAGAAGTCGCATACAGTTGCAGCTTAGGTTTTTACATTAGTGAATTGCACGCATCATGGAACATGATCTAGCGGGGCATCGAACCCGTGAAGTTAGCTTCAGAGCCAATCACGCGACCAACTCCATATGCGATGATTAAGCAGTTTTTTTCTTTTTTAGTTCCAGCCACTTAATTGCAGCTTAGGATTTTTGTGGTAGTGAAGTACATGCATCATGGAAATGACCTAGTTGAGCATCGATCCCGCGAAGTCAGCTTCGAAGCTCAATGCACCAACCACTCCGCCTTGGCACAATAATTTGAAGATCAGCTCAAATACGCCACCTACCGGTTGGAAAATCTTCATCCAAATAATCAATTGCTTCAGATTCCAAGTGCTCAGGGGATAATTTCTTGCCCGTTTGTTTTGACTTTTTCAAAATACTTTTTAATTCTTTTCCTTCAGTTATTGAAGCAAGAGACGACCCAGAAGGAGGACCTAAAAATTTAATTTTATTCTAACAATACAGCAACCACAGAACCTGTTTCGCTCTCTCGAGCTCATTAGTTGTTAAAATGGAATAGGCACTAACGGCAAAATACATCAATTGAATTGAGGTTTTATAGTGTAATATCATTGTAAACAGCCTCACCGCGCTTCGCAAAAGTTTCCGGCCATCTGTCTACCACTCTTAGATGGGTAAGCCAGCTAAGTGTCTTTTCCAACGGCACAAGTGAATTTGCTGGCTTGTTATTCACCTTGTCTCTTTAATGCCAAGCGGCAAGCAGGGAAGCTGTCAATACCAATTTAAAATCATTGGTTTCAACCGACTCGGAATCAAACCAGAGTCTACCATTCCAGAGGCGTGTCATCTACTCAGCCAACTGTTCGATCAAATATTCAACTCACCTTCTTTTAAAATTCTTTCATGAGATGCAAGTTGGTTTGTCGGCAGAATGTCGAAATTATTGACTGGAATTCTACTACTGCTTTCACTTGCGAATGCTCCCCTATTTGCAACTTGAGGATTTTGGGGGGAAAACAAATCACGGGGAGAATGAATGGCACAGGGGGAATTTTTCACAAAAACTGGGCTAGTTTGTTGATTTTGAAAGCCGTAGGTTGTGGGGCAGTTTGGCGAAGCTCTAGTAACATGTGTTTTATGTTGCCAAGGATTTGAGCCTTCAGGGACCGCAGTTGAAGGAGAGGGTGTGTGTGAAGGGGGGTACACAGCTCTGGGAGCAGGAATAGGCATTGCAGAGTTGGGAGGGCTAGATGTAACATTGACTGGAGGTTGTTGACAAAGAGAATCTGTTTGCGGAGTTGATTTTAAGTCCAATGAATCAGGAACTTTGATCGTAGGAACGCGCGATAAATTGATCCGTTCTCCGTCAAAATTGCTAGAATCTATTCGTTTACCAGTTTGATTGTCAACAGGTCGTTCCAACGCGTTTGTTTTTTGTTTACGTCCAAACATTGCTAAGTTGCAATTAAGGGAATTTTTCAAAATTTCCGGATGCTCTGCAACATCCATTGTACTGCTTGTGTTGTAACCGCTGCTGTCCGCACTGTTATAAGTGTTTTGTCCCAGTGTAAATGGACCATTACTGGTCCTACACGACGACACGGTGCTTGTGGGAGACGTGACGTCATCAGAGGCAGACGTGACGTCACGTTTCGACTTGATCATAACTAGTTTGTTTTCATGATTTTGGTGAACTTCGTTCTGATGAGACACATGTTGTTTTTTAGAACCAAGTTCGCTACCAACGATGTCAGAAGCGGGCGAATAAACGTCATTTGAATCGTTCGATTTATTTTCTTCTGCGCACGATTTGTCAAGAAGAGACAAGTTTTCAAGATTAAGACTCCGTCGAATACTGTGAGAAATTGGATGGACAGGAGTTTCATATTGAGACGAGCTGTGCTGTAAAATAATATTTATTATATGAATAGTTGCTAAATCATTAGTCAACTCCATTATAAGCACCAGTTTTTGCATTGTTTAGCCAAACCTTTGTACTGCAAATTAGCATAAAAAAAATCAGATCTTCATTTAATACTCGCGATATTACGCCGAAACATGTAATGAGTGACGGATTCCATCTCCGCGGCTTAGCGTCTGGGCAACAACACAGCTACGAAGAAACAGAGAAGAAGTGACGAACCGTTGGCGACATTGGATCCAATTTGACCAGCCCGCTAAGTAAACCCCAGACCTTCCGCACGGATAGCGATGTCTGTAACGACAGCGCTAACAGGCCTTTTAGTGCAAATCAACATTGTTGCTTATATTCTGGACTAAACATTTCGATAACAGTACTAAAGCTCTCATTATCAGTGGAACTTTAGTAAACCGGGAATTGAACCCTAAACCTTTTGCACCGATACCGACGGGTTAACTACTACACTAACAGTTCAATAAACACTTTCATCTTACTTGTGAGTCGGATTCCGAATGGGCGGAGTCATCACTGTGACTGCAAGCTTTGGAGCAATAAATGTTTCCATGTTTGGGCAAAAATGGACGGCCGAGAAGTGACTTTCGACATCGGGAGCAACAGAAGCATTCGTCCGTGGCATGCCATCGCTGGCCCTCGTGCTGCATCTGCCCTGCGTCTAAACCTGCGCAGAGATAATTGAAAATATGTAACTAAATCCGCAAAAACGGATATCAATTTGTAATCCAATCCACATACCGATCATTTCACCACACATGTCGCAGTATTCCGCATATAATGATTCGAAGCATTTAGTGCAATTTGCCCGCCCGTCTCTCATGATATATCGCTGTCCGCCTAACACCTGGTCACACTCGAAACAGCAGAAATGTTTCATGTGCCAATGCCGGCCTTCCGCTTCAGTGCACTCGTCTGAGAAAATTATCTGCGCAAAAAACAAAGATTTTGTGAAATTAAACCCCAGAAAAAACTGTTTCCGAAACTTAACATGGAATTTACAGTCTCATAAATCAACTTGAAAGCATACCTTACCGATAATCCCATAATAACAGTAACATTTACGTAAAAGTATCGATTAGCAATGCAAAGCTTGGAAGAAAATTTTGCACAAACCACGTAACAAAAGTTTGTGTACACGCACTGCAGTTTTCGCTTCATGTGTTACACCTTATCACGTAAATGTGAGTTAAAACCCAAATTAGGGTCCACTTTAAGCGATCAAAAAACGTTTGAATTTTTACCGTATTGCCTATACACAGTAGTGGCCAGAGAAATAAGCAAAAATTTCACTAATAATATTTTGAATTATATTTCGACTTAGCTCCGCCCATCCACGATGAATAAGACCATTACTGATACACTGACAAAAAACAAAAACCTGTACCACAACATATTTAAATAAATATCAAAAAGAAACAAGTAGACCTAATTACTAAGGCGTGAAAAATGAATAAACATTGCCTAACTTAGCCCTCGCAACTTGAATATGTTACAGGTCTATTTGTTACGTTCATCGCTAAAATTTTATATAAAGGCGGTCTCTACAGCACCGTCGGGCTTTTTTTTTTGAAATTTCCCTTTCTACCCACCAACCCCAAGTTACATTAACTTTAAGTCTCTGTCCCTAATCTCCCCACCCCTGACTGCACTCCAATACCACTAATTTTTAAATTTTAAGTTTATTGCTGATGACACCATACCAGTGTGACTGTGTGAACCAACGTTATGTAAAAAAAAAAACAAGCAGTTCGGTGGAGCAGCGTTTTGATAATGAAAACCGGTCTGGTGCTCTAGACACAATCTAATATAAAAACCCTGGAAGGCATTTTTTACCTCGTCACAAGCAGAGCATCGAGGTTTTAGAATCTCCGCATGATGTCGCCCGCAATACAGCTGGCCATTTTGGTGAAAGTAGATGAGGTCGACCAACAACTCTTCACAAACCGAACACCGGAAGCAAGAGGGATGCCAGAGCATTCCGGGGCCTGCCCTGGCCGCAACCACAGCGATCTCCCCCCCTTTAATCATGACATCACACTGAAAAACAAAACGCCACTAATACAAAACTGCGAAATGATCATAATCTCTGGCAACACTGTACGTTGGTTGCTAAGCAGCTGATGATGATGACACCTGAATTTATGTCAACGAAACGTCTAGTTATAAGCACCGTATCTAAAAATTTTGAAAATTTATCTGGTTTCGCTCCAGATGTATAAAACATAAAATCAAAAACTCATTTAAGATCAGTACTTAAATGAAGACAGCTGTATAAACTTGTCGGAGGGTTTGCTGTCCTCATTTCAAATAATGATGTCATCAATAAAACATAACAGCAATTTCAAATAATTCTGTTTATGATTATGCCAGTTGCCAGTATTACACTTAACTATGCTGATGAGTTCTAATAAGTAAGAAACGGTAACTAAATATGATAATGCTCTTAATATTCCAGAGATGATGAACATATTTGGGATGCCCTTGAATCTTATAGAAATGTCTTAAGCAAGAGAATAAATTTCATATATATCGCAGCACAATGCTTGGAACTTCTTATAAGTTTTAGTAGAAAACTTGTAGCCAGAATAACTAAAAATATTTTTGAATTATTTGAGGTTTTAAGACAATAGGATGAGCAGCATCTTGAAACGTCAAGTAATTAAAAATGTTTTCAGTTGTTCTGGCTGCATGTTTTCTACTAAAATTATGCATATATCTTTTTTGTTTCGGCGGAGAGTCCGAGAACTTTTGGTTTACGACAAATGGACGCTTGGAAACCAAAGCAATCATGCCTCACCTCCGTGCAAGGAGCAGGGGGATTGTGTCTGGGAAGAATGTGAACTTTTCCACATCCCAAATTGTCTTTCTTCCTTTGGCTACTGAACATAGACAATTCCTTCGCTTCCTCCACGGAAAGTTCGTTGCAATAACAGACCTGAAACGAAATAGGTTGAAAATTGCAGTCAATTTAAAGCGTAAAACACGGCTTGATTTTTTAGAGCTACTTTTTCAAAGAGTACTTATTACAATGATGATTCTATTACACATCTCCCCGGCTTAGCGCCTTGGCAACACAGTTTAAAAAAAACATCGCAAAGGTGGTGAAGCGTTGGCACCACCGTTTCGATTTGACAAGCCCGGGAATCGAAGCCCAGACTTACGGCACCGTAACGATGCGTTTAACCACTATTCCAATACATGAAAATGCTTGTGGATGAATGCCTGGCAACCGATCACCTGTTTCTACAAATAACTTAAAAAGTTGAAAACAAAATGCCTTTGTTTTGTGGCGCGCAATTTTTGAACATATTTAAATAACTGTAGAATTGACCAAAGTTTTCAAAATAAGAAAGTTGAAATAATTATGTCGGAGAACTATGGTTGTTTTGTTAATTTGGCAGACTTGCGATTGCGTTCTCACGGTTTCATTAAAAGGAAGTTACTGCATAGATGAAATAAATAGGCCAAACATCCCCTCAATTTCAAATTTGTTTTAATTTTTTACTGGTTTGTTGCAGTAGACAACTGTCTGCGCGAAACAATTTTTTCGCAAGTTAGAAACATGACCTATAATGAACCCTAGCGGGTGGCATTTGCCAAGATAAAAAGAAATAAGGATGTGTTACGTTACACTGTCATCTCGCATACCATCAACCAACCGGTGATTACCAAACACATTAGTTTAATTAGGTCGGCTAGATAAGGTACGCAAATCTAAACGCAAGTCTCAACTAGAAATTGCAAGAATTTTTTTTCCATATCAGCTTAATCCCAAAAAAAAAATTTCAAATCTTCACAGAAGCCAAAGTCAAATTTTTTAATTCAAAAACTAAAATTAGTCGCGCTTTATTAACGTGGCGACGTGAGCAACCGACAATGCGCCGCCTGGCCGCTTTTCGTAATTTATTGATGAACTTTTTCGACCAAATTGCTACAAAAACAAGAGATACAAAACTTCACTGAATCACAAAAAAAATCAACTTAATTACTGTACAATGACGTGCAAAAAAACAAATTAAACGTAGGAAGAGACCCACCGCATAGTCGCCCCACGCAAAGGAGAAAGTTACTTAATTATACAAGGTTACCCCCCTGGATAACAACACTAAATACCACAGCGGAGCGATGTAAAGAGACAATAATTACGAAAACAGCAACCGTATCTATGAAACAAGCCTGTCTAAAACAAGCAACTTGTGTATGAATGAACAACGATGACGTAACACCATGATGACGTAACGCAATAATCAACAAATCAACTAAATTCTGAAAAAAGATGGTTATCAATGTGTTCACTATAGTTATACAAAGAGAGCCTATATCGTACCATGGCATCGAAAAAAGTTGAAATTCATCTTTAAAAACGTGAATAAAGCCGAAGATTCGCTTAAAAATAACTCAAAATTACCAAAGAAATATGTTTGTAGTTTAAGAACAAGCAGCACAGGGCTAAAATTCCCATAACAAAGCAAAAATGTAATGAAAATAAACGAAAAAACCACCCATACACGCACTGGCCAACATACGTTGAAAATCGAACATTGATTGCAAACATAATTAGTTCTAAACGACCCATGAAAAAAATCAATCTATCGACAGACAAGGAATCTTTTTCAACATGCACAAGGCTTACTTCATACCACTTTGAAGCAAACCACAAACAGATTTCAGTTTTTGACATTTAATAATATGTTATAAACATAGATCTACTGTATACGACAAGGAAAATGGAACACTCAGAATGAAAAAAAAAAACGTTTGAGAGAATTGCTGCCAGTAATCAATAAAACGAAATCTTCATTATACTAGCGGTTTTACCCCGAAACGAGAGGCGAAGTCCATCTCTGCGGCTTGGCACCTGACTAACATCGCTGCGAAGAAGCGCCGCAGTGTCCGATCTGACCGGCACGGGAATCGAAATCGCGATCTCCCGCACCGACACCGACGTCTCTAACTACCACGCCAAGTTGCGACACACAAAAACGCCAAATTTGAACAAAGCACAGCTCACATCCACAAACATTGGGTTTTGAACCCAGGGCTTTGGAATAAGCTTTTGTTTTCGCGCCACTTCACAAAAGTAGTAAAAAATTCTGATAAAATTACAGGCTTGGAGTTAAAAAGATGTTTTTCCTAAAACCACTAATCAAGTTACATAATCCTCTTAGCGATTCGCGGGCTTCGTATAACAGAGCCTCCACGTTTGTGCGGTCACAAATAGTTTTCAGACAAAAAAGAATTAATTTTGTGACGAACGGAAATCACATAAGTCTCCAATCCAAAATTTTACAGCTTATCCGAATTGGCGACGCGTCACTTAACGAATTACCTCAATTGAAAGTAGATTTAATCATTAAATTTTGATAAGAAAAATTATATCCGAAAATTAAAAGTCCTTTTATGGCTAGGCTAATCGCAATAATAAGACATTTCCGCATTAAGAATTATTGCTAAATAAAAAAAAATTTCATAACCACTGCAATGTTACTTTTATGATCCGAACCATATGAGTGATAGTCAGTTTTCGAACCCAAGATTGAGACTAACTGGGGCACTGGAGAGCTTGCTGCAATTATTTACCCCTGTCCACATGTCCAATTCAAGTGGTACCAAACGCCCACAGGCGTTGAGAACCACTTGAATTGGACATGGTTGTGCACAGGGTAGATGTTGCCATCATTAGGACAATCCTGTTTTTCGTTTATGCCACATAAAAAATTTGTTTGTGAAATTTGCTTCAAAGACGGATAGTTAAGACTGTAACCAGAATATTGGACTTCTAAATACAAAAAAAAAAAATTAAATACATTACTACTTTTCGTAAACAAATATGAAAAAACTGCTTTGTTACGCAATGCCTGCGTACAAATATCAAGGGGCATCCCAAATATGTTCATCATCTCTGGAATATTAAGAGCATTATCATATTTAGTTACCGTTTCTTACTTATTAGAACTCATCAGCATAGTTAAGTGTAATACTGGCAACTGGCATAATCATAAACAGAATTATTTGAAATTGCTGTTATGTTTTATTGATGACATCATTATTTGAAATGAGGACAGCAAACCCTCCGACAAGTTTATACAGCTGTCTTCATTTAAGTACTGATCTTAAATGAGTTTTTGATTTTATGTTTTAGAATATGATATTTCTGACAAAATATTTTTACCATTTTTACAAAAAAAAAAAAAAAATCAAATCTTCATTATACTCGCCGTATTACGCCGAAGCGTGTAACGAGTTGCGGGGCCCATCTCCGCGGCTTAGCGCCTGGGCGACACAGCTCCGAAGAAACGTCGCAACGGTGGCGAGTCGTTGGCGACACTGTGCCGATTTGACCGGTCCGGGAATCGAACCCCAGACCTCCCGCACCGAGAGCGAGCGCTTTGCAACTGAGCTAACGGCCGGTCGTACCATTTTTACAATAAGGTTCAAATAGTTAAAAAACTTATAAAAAAAATCAAAATCTTCATTGCACTCGCGTTATGACGCCGAAGCGTGTAACAATAACAAGTGGCGTACATCTCCGCGATTTAGCGCCTGGGCAGCTGCACAGGTCCGACGAAACGTCGCAGCGGTGGCGAGACGCTGGCGACACTGCCAATTTGACCGGACTGGGAATCGAGCCTCCGACCTCTCGTACTATCAGTGCTGCCTTTAACCAATACACCGACAGAAGAACTCCTGATATAATACTGTAAATTTAGTAGAAAGTTTTGTAAAAGATCTTCTTAATGAGCGCGTTATACGCTCCAGAAAGTAATTTAGTGACATTTGAAATCTCGAAAGTCGATTAAAACCTTCACCTGCACATTCGTGGAAATATCTGATCCAACGTTTTTGGCACGTTCATGTCAAAATCAATCCACAAAAAGTCGAAAATCACTTTGATTTACAAGAGTCTCCCTAGTAACAAACTATTTCATACGTAATCTACCGCCAGTGAAGATAGAATAATCATAAATTACATTGACAATTTTACCGAAGCGTCTATTCTTGGTGTGTTTCGTCGTAGGAAATAGTTATTTGCTCACCTGAATAAAATGCCTCAAAGCTAAAGTCAAGTTGAGCAACAACTGCAGCATTTAACAAAATAGTTTAAATTTCAAATATCATTGCACGTATTTTAAGATCTTTATATAATTTATTTGAAAAGGAATGGAGTTGTGCGGATTTGCATAGAGTTGTACGGATTAGGCCAGCCCAAAACACATTAAGCGATAATTGGTTGATGATATAGGCCAATGGAAAGTACCTAAGGGGCTTTTGACACCATCAATTTTCAATACTAAAACACATACAAAAATATTCACGAATTATGCATTGTAGTAAAAACTTTAGGTACTTTTAGTTTTAAACGAGGCGTCGTGGTTAAAGATACGGCTATGAGCGCGAGAAGTCGTGAGTTCGATTTCCGGGCTGGTCAAATCGTACAGTATCGCCAACGGCTCGCCACCGCTACGATGTTTCTTCGGAGCTGTGCTGTCCAGGCGCTAAGCCGCGGAGATGGACACAGCCTATGGTTACACGCTTCGGCGTAATATCCCGAGTAGGCCTATAATGAAGATTTGAATTGATTTATAGTAGAAAATAGCCCCACGTTGTAATTAACTGTGATCCAAAGTACAAACCGAGTTGAAAGACAAAGCAAACATTTTATGGTGAATTTTTATCGCATTGTAAGTCACGATCTTAAAACAGTTCCAGAAACATTGAGTGTGGCAGCTGCAGCGAATTAGCGAACAAAGAGCCCTACGCGCCTGGTCACGCCGCCATTGTTCGGTAGGGCTGCAGCATTGCAATCTAAAATCGTACTGTGACCGTAAAAACAGCAAAAGCACGGGTTAGACCAGTTAAATATGACTGAGATTGAGGATAATCTAAATCAACTCACTAAAAGCCTAGATAAAAATCTGTGTTTGAGAAAACGTTTTTAGGGATTAATTGATCAAATGAAAAAGTGATCGATTGACTAGTAAGCAAGCGAAGATGTCAATAAACAATAAAACCTATCAGGTGCACCTTAAAACAAACAGAAAAATATCAAGGCTTCCTCACGCGATGCGATTCATAAATGACGTCAATAATTACTCAAAAACACTGACTTCATCCGAGAACAACTTAATTTCGAGAACACGACACAGAGGTCGTAAAAACAAAGTAAAATTGACCCTTTACTTCAACCACACCTTAAAAGTGAATAACTGAACAATTGATTGAACTGTAATAATTTTAAACAACTTTGGTTTGTTTCTGACCAGCCAGTCAGCTCAGTTATTACGATATTGCCATCGGTACGTTAGGTCTGGGGTTCGAATTCCGGGTCGGCAAATCAAACACCGTCCCCAACGACTCGCCACCGCTGCAATGCTTCTTCGGAGCTATGTTGCCCAGACGCTAAGCCACGTACAAGGGACGCGACGCTCGTTACACGCTTCGGCGTACTATCGCGAGTATAGAAAGATTTGACTTGATATTTCGCAATTCTACAAAGTAAAAACTATATTCCACAAAGAACATCAAGAGTTAGGAACAATCAAACCTATTAAATAGCATACGTTGGATAAGTTAAGGTCGATCGTCAATTCATTTCATATAACAGCTCAGATGGCCTTGGGGTAAGAGCGTCTGCCTCTGGAGTTGTAAACTCGGGTTCGATTCCAAGTAGGGTCAAACCAATGACTTTAAAATCGGTAACCACAGCTTCCCTGCTTGACGATCAGCATTAAAGGAACAGCGTGAGGAACAAGCCGGCAAGTTTACTTGATGTGTTATTGGTAAAGGGACTTAGCAGGATTCCCCCATCTTAGAGTGGTAGACAGATGGCAGGCAACTCCTCAGCGACCCCGAGCGCTTTGGTTGCTTTCTAGTGATATGCAAATGAATATGGAACCAAATCAAATCTTCATCATACTCGCGGTATTAGGCCGAAGCGCGTACCCAGAGGCGGGGACCATCTCCGCGGCTTAGCGCGTGGGCAACACAGCTTCGAAGAAACGTTGCAGCGATGGCGAGCCATTGGCGACACTGTGCCCGATCTGACCGGCCCAGTATTCGATTCGAACCCAAGACTGCACGCACTGCTGAACTAAACACAAATACACAATCACCTTATCATCATAAGGTGGAAGTTGGTGGAGCAATTGGCGAACGCGATATTTCTCCCCAACGCTGTCTACAACTGGAACTTTGTCTTCTGGGAGAGAACTGAAGTAAATATGAACCTGAAAAACATAAATAGTAACATTTGCACGAATCAAAAACACAAAAGCACAAACGAAGAAACGACGTTGTGTACCGTCGAACTAAGCAAGGAATTGCTTAAAAACGGTTCCAGGTGGTCATGCGAGGACGGCTGTGAACACCAGTTAGGTATGTGAAGTAATACTTAAACAATATAACTTGAGACCTTCACCACCACAAAAGTGGGAGGTAGTACCGCACAACCTGTACCGACACCGTGTACGGTTTGACCGGCCCGGTAATTAAACGCCAGACCTCTCGCAATAATTGCGATGCCTTTAATAACTGCGCTAAAAATCAATGTCATATTATATATTAACAAAATGCTTTTGGGTACATTTAAAATATGCCATCAAACACGCTGTTTATGTCGTATTTGATATCCTCGGAGTGACATGTGGACCAAATGCTGTTTATAATCGGAAGAGAACGTTTACGACAAGATCGATCAGCCACTATGACAAAATAATGGAGCCGCAATGTCAAACAAGCGATTAGGATTGCTGTCTCCAAGATAAGATCAAGCCAATAGAGTGAGCAATGAGAGAGAGGTTTATCAACCATCTTCAAGCCAGCATTGCTTGAATAGCCATCTATGGCTTGCAAAATATGTGTCTAAAATGATAAGATAGCAACAGGGCCGAATAAGCAAGGCTGTAACTACGGGGCCTCTGATGATAAAATAACACCCCACCAAAACGTCAGCTGCTGACGTCAAACTAAGATCTGCAAAAATGGGCCTTCCGAAAATTCAGCCCCGAGGCCTCCAAAGTCGCACTACGGGCCTGGATAGTAACCAGAACAGAGACTGCTCGAAACTGTGTTACACCCAAAAGCAGATCCAAAACTTTAAAAAGGGGGGGAGGGTTAAAGCCTTAAAGATTAAAAAATGCTATCTTTCACAATTGCGCGGTTTGAAGTATCGAAGCATTATGTGTTTTATGTCTAAAACTTTATAGAAAGCTTGATCATCTAAGCTTATGCTGCAGTAAAATAATCGGCTTTTAAAAGGAATTTTTGTGAAACTGGCCACATAAAATAACTCGTAATGCACCAATGACCTATATTAAGAATTCTACTCATCTGGTAGCTACACAAATGGTAAGACACAGCAGTATATTTTATATTGGCGGTCTTTCAAAAAATCAAATCTTCATTATATTTGCAATATTACGCTGAAGCGTGTAACGAGTGGCGGGGTCCATCTCCGCGGCTTAGCGCCTGGACAATACAGCTTTAAAAAAACGCCACAGCGGTGAAGAGTCGTTCGCGAAAGTGTCGATTTGATCGCACAGGGAATCGAACCCATAACATCCCGCGCCGATAGCGATGTCTTCAACCACTAAGGCTAAAAGCTAACGAGCTTTCAGGTCTTCAATTTCTTTACGCTTACCACCTCTAAGCTGGTAAAATAAACAAAAAACGTGAAGTTGCAAACTGAAATAAGCAAAAACCCTTACCAAGCAAAACAAAAAAAGTAATATGAAAATACAAGGCTCAATTGCATGAAAAAGAGACGAAAAAAGATTGAAATCAATGAAAATTAAAACAAGCAAAGAAATTAATAACTCGTGGCTCTCAGACCACAGGAATGTGAAATGCGATAGTAGCGAAAATGGAAAAATCAGACGACGCCACACTTATTAACTCAACCACTTGCGCCGACAAAACTTACAGGGGAGGGGCATCGGGTAGTCCCCGGAGGTCCCCGGCAAGGGGTCTGCAACATCAAAAAAAATTTGTTCAAATCACGTCCTTTAAATAACGTTAAAATGAGGCCAATAAAAAATCATGGGGTCCCGAAAAATTAGCCCCTCGACCCTTAAGTCTTGAATTTAGATTAGCCCCGAGGCCCTGGGGTTGTTATTGAAAGGAATTATGAACAAAAACAGCTGCGAATCAAGCTAAAGTGCAAACTATGATGGTACAATGGCGAGATCATTGTCATTGTGATGCAACAATTCAGATATTTCAATGGATCTTTGCAGTTTGCAGCAACAACTTACTGTATTGGCATACTTGGTTAATAAAATTTTGCTAGACCACTTGTTTTAGCATCAATTTGTTGATTTCGTCACATAAACAAAAAGTAATTACTTGTTTAATTAAACAAACAGTGATAAAGTAAAAAGTAATTCTTAAAGCAAAAAATAAATAAATAAACGAAACAAGTAAAATAAGGCAAATTTATTCCTTATCAACGTATTATCCCTGAACAACATCTTACGTAAAACAAAAAGAACTACTATTACAAAATAGATAATGATAAAAATCAAAATTAAGTAATAAAAAAATAAACACAGTTGAGTTACTTTCAGTACCTGCTCTGGTGTTAGATTAGGAGGGACCCATGTATATTCTTCGAGTGCGCACCCGCTGTCGCGGTCTGTCGCTTCGGCGTCAGAATTTGATGTTGATCGGGCAAGTTGTCGCCGGGGAAGGCGTCGTTTCGCTCGGTAGTCATTGCTCGTAGCCCGATGGTTAGCAAAAGCGGGCTTGGCGGCGGCATTGATGTCTCTAGCAGACGCCAGCGTACTCATATTTTTTGATTTGTATTCAACTGTATGTCCAATGTGGTCCACAACAGAGCACTTGCAATGAAGACACGATTTTCTGAATTAAAAAATCCCTTGTACAGTAATCAACGAGTTATTACTAAATGTTTTCGGTTTTGCAATATCATTCATCAAAATTGATGTAATCTTTAAAAAACAATGGTCCATTAAATTAAAGCAAAAATTGAAATTCGAGTCAATACCAAACGAGCAATTTCGTCGCTGCAAATTAACAAGGCAAACTTCGGTTCTGGTAGCAGTCAATTCACAGCGACTTGACGAAAAATTGTAAAAACTGCTTGATTTAATCCGGTTCTGACTACTTCATCTCATTCAATTTCAACAGCTCTCACATCAGTTTTATTTCACTACTTGCAAGCATGAAGATCTGCAAATTCTGTAAAGCGCTTTAAACACAGCATGAAGCTGTTAAATTTAACACTGCTGCATCACGGCCCTGGGAAATCAAACTTAAGAGTTGCTTACAAAAAATCTCATTTTCAGCAAAAACTGTTAGTAAAAAGCATTGCTACTTCTCCAAAGATGTAAGTTCTGCCAGTCGATTTACTATTTTACTGGTACAACAGCTTTATTCCTTTAGTGCAAGTTATGCTTATGGCTTAGTTGCACTGCAGCTGCTTCAGTCGTTGCTTATTTAAAGCAAGGCAAAAATCTAGGTTCAGTTATTGCTGGCTTTTCGAATCTATCCTGCTCTCACTGGTCGAGTTTATTCTGTTGTAATTCATTACGAGAGAAAGAAGCGATTTAAAATTCGTCGCGCGCTCGTGCGCTTTTTTCTTACGATCAACAATCGGTCAAGAACCATTATGACATCACAGAAAAAATAAATCATGGATCTGACAAGGCAAACCGAAAGATCTTCACCAGCATCATGCGATGATAATTTGTTTTTGAGTTTTCCCAAAAATTGTTATTTGAAATATTAATCCAATTTTGATAAACGTTGTTCATTCACCACCATGTTCTTACTTCCTAATAACATTAGTAGTGAACAATAAAATTGGAATGTTTTTCAATCCTAAACTAAATTGGGATGGTTTTTAAAACAGTGTTACGGGCATGGCCCTGACTGGATTAAATTAATCTATAGCAAAGCTATGACTTAAATTGAAAGTTACACTAATAATTAATATTAGAAATGATATATTTGAAAATTGCAATACTGAATTTTTTTTCGGCATCACTGTAAGAGCAACAGTCGTAACTTTGCTCAAAAAGTTAAGAATTACTGACTGACAAAGCTAAAGTTTAGGATTAGAATTATGTTCTCCGGGAACACGCAATTTAAGAAACGTACTTACCCTGTTCACATGTCCAATGTCCAGTGGGCCAAAAAGCCACGGCTTTCTGCATCATATCGAATTTTTGATGTCATAATCACTTTAGCTGACAGAATGTTGTCACAAATTTGATAATGATGTAGAAAGCCCAGGGTTTGGACTCACTGAAACTAGACAATGGACAAGTGAGCAGGGTAATTGGTTGATGATATCAAACGCAGGATTTTCGGATTCTTGATCTACTCCAGTCTTAAATGATATAACTATAATGTAACTCGTTAAAAATCGCAATTTTAATACAGATTCAGCGGTTTTCAACTAGTGCTCTTCTGCATTACTGCAGAGTTTGAAATCGAGTTCGAGTTATTGCGTTGTTACTCACAGAGTTTTAATAGTACGAAGCAGTTAGATTACAAAAACATGTTTTGAACAAGAAGATTTAGTTGAAAGTGCAAAGTGTAGTGACAAATCAGCAAGTTTGAAAAGACCTTGCGATTCGCTTTAACATTTGACAAACGATTCAAAAACACATATTTTCAATTACACAAACAAACTGTTTGTATGCTGTATAGACAGAATTATCTACCAGTTCTAGCGCTTAGCTATAATTTACAACACTCGCTAAGTGCTGATAGGAAAGTTGCGAAGAAAATTCCGTCATAAATCAAACATTAAAGAAATAAACAAACGGTGAAAAGGTCACCAACTTTTTCTTCGCCACAAACGTTATAAATTCTTGGTTCACATCAACACACCCAAGAAAATTGGTGAGGGTGGTCTGAGGTTCGATTCCTTGGCCCGTCAAATCGCGCACAGCGTCTCCAATAGCTCGCCACCGCTGCGATGTTTCTTAAGAGCTGTGTTGCGCAGGAGCTAAGGTAAGACGCCGAGATGTACCCCGCCAGTTGTTGAAGATTCGATTTTTCTAAACAAAGCAAAGAATGAATTCTTGGTGCGGATCGGCTTAATGCTATGCAGTTTTGAGTGAAACTTATTTTTTTGAACTCGTTTTGTATTTTTTATTGTCAAGCAACGTTTCTGGTTTTGTTTCTTTTCTTATGTAAAATTACTGCTACTAATATTACGTCCCGTATCACAAAAGTATGAAAAAATACATGCACAAAAATGTGCAAAAAATGTCGCGCAATAGCTGATATTCTTCTATTCAGGCAAAAATTTGTCGCAGCAAAACGCAGCTGCGACTTGGATAGGTTTTATTTCGGTCAATATAGTTTGTTTAAAGCATCATCACTTCTGCCTGATCAATCAAACCCTTTCAAAACAACTAATTACGAAATACCAGCAGCGCTCATTTTTTACAAGAGTCAAAATTTGGTAAAAATATGACGCTACCTATAATTCAAA
This sequence comes from Trididemnum miniatum, assembly GCA_964006365.1. Lineage (NCBI taxonomy): Eukaryota > Metazoa > Chordata > Ascidiacea > Aplousobranchia > Didemnidae > Trididemnum > Trididemnum miniatum. The sequence continues at coordinate 25,998,096 of OZ023237.1, forward strand.
ACAAAATAATTTTGTACTGTCTTGCTTACACTGCTGATGATGACAGCTGAATACATGTTGTCGAAACGTCCATTTTTAAGACTTACTGTTGTATTATTTTTCCTTCTTAAGTCATTTTCGTCCCATATTTATTGAATATTTTTTTCCAATTTTCTGTATTTCAGAGAAAACGAGCGACCAAACAGCAGCAAACAGACTTAAAAAACTTTGATTTTACCATCTCTGGCACACTTTCAGCACCTACGGCTTACAGATACATAAGCAAAAAAAAATTTCCAAGAAAATTTTCAGATTTACCACTTATTTAGCAGCAGAATTATTTTACCCGCAGTGTAAATTCAACGCGAAACACTCCTCTAATATTCCACTCATCAATCAACACTAAAACCGTGGGAGACACATAGTTTGAATATTCGAAATAACTGCAACATTTACAGTAGATACCAAATATTTTAAAAACTAACCTAAAAATAGTTAAAGGCATTGCTGTCGGCAAGGGGGTCTGGGGTTTGATTCCTGCGGTCAAATCAGACGCAGTGTCGACAACACTCGCCACCGCTCCTGTGTTTCGTCGTAGCTACGTCGCCCAAACGCTAAGTCGAGGAGTTGGACAGGTTACACGCTTCAGCGTGACACCGTGAGCATAACGAAGATTAGATTTGCGTCTACGGTGATTTAAAATTGCTCTTCCAGAATTCTAAGTGATTTTAAAACGTTGATTGCACAAAACAGTGCACAGTGAATGTCAGGTTTCTAAATGCGTAATCGTGCAGGTGCACAGACTGAGTGACTGATAATTGCGAAACCAACGAAATTTTTTGACAATTTTAAACGTTTTGACATCACCTGAACAATTGCCATCTTCACTATCCTGTTTTTACAACTTTGCAAACTTCAAATGATGACGTAGGTTTTTACAACAAGCAATGTTGCCACAATAAACAGCAAGATATTGTTAAAAAATTCTGAAAATCTTTTGCATTTTTTAATCCTTGACAGATTTTTGACAAGCCAGAACAGCTCTTTTTTCAATCAATACTTTAACGCATTAAATTTGAGTGAACAGATTTTAATGCGTTGGATTTTGTGTTAAAAACGATAAATAGAAAGCCTTGATTGCACTTGAGATTCAGGGTTGCCATGCATTTTTAACGATTGTAAAGCAAACAAATTAGCAAAAGCAGATGTGCCAACAAAAACAAGCTAAAAGTGTCATAGAATTAAGTTAAATAAACATACAACTGTCAACAAGAACAATCACAATAAAATCAGTGATTTAGCAAAACAAAACTGCCTGTGAACCATGAAAATGATGATATAGGTCGGTGAAAGTCAAGGTTTTTACTTCCTAAAAATAATAAATGACAATAAAAACCATGAAAGCAAAATAAATAAATAAAGAAATTTATCAGACCGTGACTTAAAATCCGTTAAAACATTACTTTATCAAGCAAAAACACAAAAGACAACTTTAAACACTTTGCTCTTCAATGCCTCACCCTAAACATTTCAACAATATTTAAACAGCTGTCATCATAAGGGAGCAAGCTAGAAAAGCAAAATTTAAACAAATTCTCAATGCATTTTGATTCGCTGAAATAGCTTTACAGTAAAGTATTTTAAGTTCTTATCATTCCACTGCTATGAAGCAACTTGGATTTCGCAAAGCGGAACGATGAAGCTTTGTAATCATCAGACACGGGTTCAATTCTTAAGCGGGTAGAAAAACTTCAAAAGGAGTCTTAGCGAATCTGCTCAATACCATAGTGTCAAATGTCGGGCAAAACACTGAATGTTTTGAACGGAAAAAAATCTTTATCATACTCGCGGTATTACACCGAAGAGTGGAACGAGTGGAGGGATCCACCTCAGCGGCTTAGCGCCTGGGCAACACATCTTCCAAAAACATCTCAGCGGAGGCGAAACATTGCGTCCGATTTGATTGGCCTGGAACTGAACGCAGACCTCCCGAGTTGGTAACGATGTCTTTCACCATTGCATTAACCGACTGTTCTCGGATGAAATTTACATTATTGTCAAGCAATGCTGAAGCAACGACCAATAATACACGTTGAGGGACCATACTATGAGAATCTGAGTCGGTTTTACGCAGTACTCGAGTCGAGGGGGATGTCACCCCCCAGAAACAACGCCATTCTCCTTAAAACATTTTAGCGTAAACCATTCTTTTATAAATAATGACCATCCTTCCATAAGCATTTTTACAACTAGAGCACTGGTTTTACGCGTCCTATCTCGTGCTTTGACCGGGTAGAAGAACAAAGCTTTGTCAACGAATTTGCTACAGCCTACTGGTTGCATTCTAAGCTCAGCTGTCAATAAAGTGAATACATTAACGTTGATATTCGTGACTTTAAACTATAGATCAAATATATTATTTTGCCTTCACCATTCGGTTTCAATACCAGCTTTCCTAACACAATAAGTTATTATATAAAAATGGTGCTTAAAATAATCAATAAAAACTCAAGTGCTTTTGTACATTACTATTGGAATTGTTCCTGGTGATGTACTTAAAAAATTAATCCTTTTTCACATATAAATCCCAGTCAATATCAACTATAAACTTATGCCATTTATGCTACGATATGCTTACAATAAAGACTTAGCATTAGAGCATGGGAAATCATTATCTAGGCTGAGAAATTCTCACGGTTGACAAGATAAAGTAAACAATGTGACTTTGCCGTAAAGATAAACAAACCAAAACATCTTCGGCCCAAAAATGACATATTTTTTGTCACTTGACAACCTCTCGGTTTTATAAAGCACCTGCTAGTTTAATTCTATCATTTATAAATAGCATCATAATGTCATAATTACCGCGACGCTATAAATAAACACAGCGCTTTAACAAAATGTACAATAGTAAACGTAAATCTTAAGCTCTTACAGTTAAGGCAAAACTATGCAGAATTCAACAAATATGGGACGAAAATAGCTTAAGGAGGAAAAACAAATACCGCAATAATTCTTAAAACTCAACGTTTCGACAGCATAGGCTCAGCTGCCATTGCGGCTGATGATGACAGCTCAATCTATGTTGTTGAAACGTCTATTGCAGCTTTATTTCCCCCCTCATGCGGAATTGTTATTTGAGCAATTTTTTGTACAAGTTAGTAATGAGAAAAGAGACAAAACCACATAAGCAAGAAACATTTACTAAGACAAAAGTGGACATGGCTAAATACTACGAAGCGATTGCGATTTCGCGTTTTGAGACACCTGCGGTGTATCAACTGGGGTCGGTTCCAGCCAGAAATCGAACTCAAGCGCTTTCATTATCGTGATTCGCATGACCGTCATACTCTGTCGCTGCGAATAGAATCGAAACTTGCCAGAGACGAAAAAATGTCACAAAAGTAAAATGAAACAAAAAATGGAGGAAAAACACGCTTAAAAAATCCAATATAAACATCTTTTTGTTCAAAATTAACAAATTTTCTTACTGCTAAAGTAACGCATGAAAGCACAAAAAAGGGTTGCCAATTAAATTACAACTTTATAAACAGTACATTACAGTAGGCCTTTTATAGACGTTAAAATGAGAATATATTCAAAACTTGTTTATTAATGCGCGGGATCTTGTTTAAACTGTTAATTAACAAACGCCAACGTTTTTTACCAAGTCACGTTCGTTTAGTTACGTTTTTTGCTTGCCTACGCATTTCTCACACATTCGCACAAATTGTTTAGAGTAAACATTTTCACGCATAAACAAACCTGTTGCTATCCGTAACGCAGCTCATTTAGTTTATTTGATTATTGCGTAATCATATATTTATTATTACGTAATGTTTTACTATTATTACGTAATAGTAATGCGAACTGTTACTGACATTAGTTCAAAAATCAAATCTTCATTATACTCGCGATATTACATCGAAGCGTGTAATGAGTGGCGGGGTACATATCCGCGTCTTGGCCAACACAGCTCCGGGTCGTCTCCGACAAAACGTCGCCAGCGGCGCGCCTCCGACGAAACGTCGCAGCGATGGCGAGCCGTTGGCGAGACTGTATCCGAAATGACCGATCTGGGAATCAAACCGAAGACCTTTCGAACCGATAGCGATATGCTTAACGTTTCATCATCATCAGTGGAGAATTTTGAACTATGAGCTGCTAGGCCATCAGCAGGTTTTAGAATGATTGTAATTTTTTTCGTAGCGGTTTCTTTGAACTGATTTAATTGCTTCGTGTCGTTTAGTCTGTTCAGGTGGTTTTCAGAGATAGAAATGTGTTTCAGTTGTTGACGACAACCGTTGTTTGTAATGCTCGCATGTTTTTAGGACTTGTTTACTATTGAAATCGTTTGAAGTTTTGAACTAATGTAAACAACAAAAATTTGTGAATGGGATTGAACTGATGTAACTGCATTGCGGTCGAAACGTTTAACTTTAACATGTTTTCACATGCCGGTAATTCAGTTGAACAAAGTATGGATAAAAGACATAGCTACTGCGCGGAAGGTCTGGGGTTTGATTCGTGGGTCAGTCAATTTGGACACAGGGTCGCCGACAGCTCGCCACCGTTGCGACGTTTCGTCGAAGCTGTATTGCCCAGGTGCTCAACCGCAATATTGGACCCCGCCGCTCGTTACACGCTGTGGCGTAATACCGTGAGTATAATGAAGATTTGATTTTTTACAAACTTGAAAACAAACAACACTCTTATCAGCGCTTCGATTTCGTTGCTTTGCGCTAATTTCTATGTCATATTTTTCTCTAAATGTGACCTTTTCACCTTTCGGTGACCTTTCAAAACGTCAGGTCAAATAAGCAATCAAACTAGTTCGCAAGCAGTTGTAAAACGCCAACAATTTAGAGATCGAACTTTGCATACTCTTGGTGCTTTTGTGCAAAAAAGTCATTGAAACTTTCACTAATCAAATCAGAAATAAGCATTTAGAGCGAGAAATAAAAAAACAAGCGGAAGGGTCACCAGAACTCATGAGTTTTTACACTACGTGCTACGAAATCAATTACCACACGATTCCATTTAAACTTACTAAAATCGCGCCAAGTCAATTTTTGCCCATCTGCTTAGCGCACAAAGGCCGGTTGGCTTAGTGGTGGAAGATATCGCTTTCGGCTCGGAGAGCTCTGTGTTCGATCCCCGGACCGGTTAAACCCGAAAATGTCGCCAACGGCCCGTTACAACTGCGATGTTTCTTCGGAGGTGTGTTGCTCAGGCGCTAAGCCGTGGAGATGGACCCCATTAGTCGTTACACGCTGTGGCATAATTTGAAAGAGCCCAAAATCGACTGAATTTCACGCGATGTGCCATTCTTCTGCCATTCGTTGCAATGCTACTTCACAAAAAAGCAAAATGCACTTAAAAAATTCTCAAGCCCCACCTATCAGTTTTCATCAACTACAAAGAATCATATTAAATCGCTGGAGTGACATTTCAAGGCATGAAAAAATCTCTAAGCATCCAAAACAGAATCAAATTATTGAAATTTTTCAGTTCACAACACAATCTTGATTTGAGTCAATTCGGTTGAAGTGCTTTTGAATACTTTAGTCAGAATTTTTGATTCGGTTTTATATATTTTAAAAGGTTTTCTTCATCGATACTTTAAACCGTGAAATTCAAACTTTTCTTTTTAATTAATTTACAAAAGCACAGACTGATTAGCGTTGAAGAACACATCAGTTGAACAACAATGGTATAGCTAACCGTACACTTACTAAAACAGTTAGTAATCCCCCTAACAATCAAGTGGTTCTGCTGTAACTCTATTAACTCAACGAAATTGAGATCGCAACTGGAATCAGATTACAGCTTTGGTATGCGGTCAAATCACGTGGCTGACGAAACTTAGTCTGGAATCGTCCACGATTAACAAAATCAAATCTTCATAATACTCGCGGCATTACGCCGAAGCATGTAACGATTGGCGAGGTCCATCTTCGCGGCTAAGCGCATGGGCGACAGAGCACCGAAGAAATATTGCAGCGGTGGTGAGCCGTTGGCGACACAGTGTCCCATTTGACCGGCCCTGGGATCGAACTCCAGACCTTGCGTGCCGACAGCTTTAACTACTGCACATGGAGTTGGCCGAGTGATTAGTGCATTGGACTCCGGAGTTAAATTTGCGGGTTCGATGCTCTTTTAGGTCATCTTCTATGATGCATGTATGCGTCTAATATAATCCCCTAAGCGGCAAATATGTGGCTTGAAAAAAAGTGTCTTTAACCTTTACGTTGACCTGTTTATGAATTTTTAAAGATGAAAACGTATGCGAACAGTCTATTCATACATAATTCACAATATTGTATCAACGTAATTTCGTTTCATTTAGTTTACGGAAGTTTTAAAGTGGTTATTAGATTACGTAATGAATATAACTACATGAAAACAGATATTATAATGTTTTTGTTTGATGTTTTTTTTTTCAATTTCGTGTTGTTTTCTGGGTAACAAAACGTTTTGTGACGATACGTTCAGAGAATCGTGAATGTGGCCATGTAAAAAGTGATCGTCGTAAAGCTCCAGAGTCAATAGTCGTAATGTCATAAATCCGAAAATCGCGATCTCGTTAAAACGTGCAAATGACACTGCACCAAGCTGCCGCATCCTCGTAAACCAGCGAAGTCAGCTCCAAAGGTCAATGGCGGTAGATGGCAGCACAAAAACGTTTTGCAGCATCGTGCTAAATTTCTACCGACCGGCAGGCGCAGTGAGTATAAAGACATCGCTCTGTGGGGAGCCCTGGGTTTCTTTCCCGGACCGGTCGAACCGGACATAGTGTTCCCAACGGCTCGCCACTGCTGCAATGTTACTTCGAAGTTGAGCAGCCCGGTCGCTATAAGATGGGTCCTGCCACTCGTTCACGCTTTTGCGTAATACCGAGAGCATGACGTCCCGCGCCGATAGCGATTACGCCACCCGCTCGGTTTTTCGATGTCTTCCATTATGCTGAATTCAACGCAGCTTACCTCGGCACAGTTCACAATACCAGCAGTTACGCTGCACAAACGGATTTCCAGTTATCTGTTCAACTTCGTTTTACAACCTTCGGACAAAAGGGGCTAATAGTAAAGCGTCAGGTTTACTTTGATAAATGCCTACTTCAGCGGAAGCATAAAGATTCTAATGTCAGCCGCAGAATTAACAAAATTTGATGCAGTTTTGCAAAACAAAACAAAGCTTAAACACAAACAAATAAACATAGCTCACTGATTGTTTATGTTTTATTGCAACGGTTGGAATTTCCCAAAACTTGGGATAAAATAAGACAAACTTTAAGAACAATTAACTGCAATTAAGGGCTCGGCAACAAATCTAAAATCAGCTAATAATTTGTTAAAAAATTTGTTGGTGCTGATAGCAAACTTATGTTGTTGATACATCATTTTGAATTTTGATGCATAGTTTGGTAAGCGGTTCAATGGCGTAGTTGTTAAAGACATTGCTACTACCGCGGTAGGTTTTGGGTTCGATTTTCGGTCCGGTCATGTGGGACATAGTGTTTCCAACGGCTCGTTACCGCTGCAATGTTTCTGAGTTGTGTTACCCAGACACTAAGCCGCGGAGATGGATCCCGCAACTCGTTACACACTTCGGCGTAATACCCCAAGTATAATGAAGATTTGGTTTTTGACATTCAAAAAAAATAGTCGGTGGGAATTGCAAACTTATGTTGTTCACACAAAGTCATTTGATGCATTGTTCAGTAAACCAATGTTGTGATTTAGAAAACTGGATAAGCAACTAATATTGAAAGATCAAAATGTCCAAAAAGCAATAGCAATAATAATCTGCAAAATAAACACCGCACGTGGAGTGAATTGCAAAGTGAGCGTATGTTCTTCGGTTTCAATGCAGTTGTTGCCTCCCATGATATGTTTAAAAGCGATCAACTTAGACAAGAATCGAACTTGAACCTACAGGACAGACGACTTTAAGAAGTAGAACACATACTCATAAACAACACAAACTGCTGTACGAGGTACAGTCATGAAATGATATGTTATTTGACACAAAGGCCTTCCTGTTGATCAATAACACAAAGTAATAATCAGGGAGCCTAAGGCAATCCTTACTCATTGGTGGCGAGGTGCTCGTGGATTTGCCCATTTGAAACATCGAATCTTCCAAAGACATTGAATAATTTGCACCTGTCTTCTCTCAGTTTAAAACACTTTTTATTTATCGCAATATCTGACAATATAACCTTATCATAAGACACAGTCGAAGAAATTTTTCTTGTATGCCACCTTTGGGAGAGATCTTTATCTGGGCATTTGTCAAGTAATGTGACATTTTCTCACACACGATTCTGTTTCAAAAGAAACACTTCGATATGAGCTGCAGGTGCAGTGCGCAGTAACTAAAAATTCTCAAATCAAATCTTCATTATACTCGCGGTATTACGCCGAAGCGTGTAGCGGATAACAGGGTCCGTCGCCGCGGCTTATTGATTAGGCAACACAGCTCTTAAGAAACGTTGCAGCGGTGGCCAGCCGTTGACGAAGCGTGCCCGATTTGACCGGCCCGGGAATCGATCCCTAGTCCTCCCGCACCAATAGCGATGTCTTGCCAATAGGTCGGTTGGAACGTTCGTAATAATGTGGGTAAAAATGACAACATCCTCTTTAACAAATAGGAATCAGGGGCAGGGTAATTTTGAACGGCTCTGATCTCGTTGACTCCCTTTTTCACAATACCCATGCTGGTTTAGCTAGTCCTTAAGCTTGTTTATAATTTGTCAGTGGTCAAGAATGTTTATCCTGTTTGTTCATTTAGTTGAGCAGGTGTATTTAATCTAAGCTGAGATAGAGCAACGCGTTTCAAACAACTCCAATCATCTGTGCAGTTGCTAAACAGAAAACACAAAGCAAATGCAACACAAACACCCAAAAAACAAAGCAAAACCACAACAGATTAAATGACAATCTACAAATCAAGTATTTTTCTAAAACGCAATCAAGCAGAAATGGCGCTATGAATCACTATGTTCCCAGTAATAGACCCTATATAACTTGAACAAGCGATTCTTTTACAGCATTTTACCCATGGTAAAAACGTTCTCTGTCGGACATTAAAACACTCGGTTCTTTTATACTAAATGAACTGATTACATTAGTCTTGCGTAAAAAATGCATTAAGAAGTAGTTTTTATTGTTCTGCAAGTTTATTTTTGTTTTACACGACCGTTTTCCGGTTCTTTACAGATTCAAAGAGTTGAAAAGGGTCAAAGTTTAGGTGGAAACAATTTTGATATAACATAATACACTACTAGTTGAGAAAAATGTGCGTTAAGAAATTTGAACTACCAGTACGTAAGATTTAATCCCAAGCCTTTTTCTCCTCAACAGAAAGTTTTTTTAAATACAATAAATAAGGAACGAAAACTTAAAGAAAAAAAGAAGGCCACAATAATTCTCAAAACTGGACATTTCGACAACATAGACTCAGCTGTTATCATCAGCAGTGTAAGCAAGGTGGAACAAAACTAGTTGACGATGACAGTTGAATCTACATTGTCGAAACGCCCAGTTTTGAAAATTACTGAGGCTAAAATTTTCCTCTTCAACAGAAAAGCTTTTGTTGTCCCAAAAGAACAAATTTAATCCTTGTAACAAGCTTAAATCTTCGTAACTAGAATGTTTGCGAAAAAACTTCGGTTTTGAAGAGAATAACAAGCCAAAAAGATACATTAATAACAAGCAAAAAAAGCCAAAAAGATACATGTAGCTATATTGATTCGCAAGATATGTATATACACACAATAATCTTATCTGGCTCTGAGCATCTTAATTTTTAACCAATACAAGAGTAAACATTAAGCATTACAATCTAATACAATAAACATATTGCGCAGCCAAAAAAAACTGATACAACTTATAGATAAACCGTATGCGTTTAGTTTAAAATTAGCAACTCATGCAGAAATTCAGCTCTATTCCCAACAAAAAATCAAATCTTCATTATACTCGCGGTATTACGCCGAAATATGGAATGAGTGGCGGAATCCATCTCCGCGGCTGAGCGCCTACTATAACTCAGCTCCATAAAACATGGCAGCGGCGGTGAGCCTCTTGGCGACACTATGTCCGATTTGACCGGCCCGGGAATCGAACCCCAGACCTCCAGCACCGATAGCGATGTCTCAAACATCTGCACTTAACCGGGCCACTAAATGCTTTTACACAAGCACTTTATAAACATAGCATCTTTCTTGCAAGGGATTTAAAGTAAACGTGTAATGCTTATTGCTTGAATTAGAGTTTTTCGGCGAAGGAAACTCAAAAATATTTTGATGGTTTAGCGGTAGCGCGCGCAGGTGACAGATCCTACGAGACGGGTTCGATTCGTGGCTGGCACCGATCGCATTTGACAGAATTATATAACGGGTGGCTGCTGACTCGAAGAGCGCTAGCTCACTTCGCAGTCTCCCTCAATTACCGTTGATTTTTCAGTTCAATATAATTTGTTAAAAAGAAAAAATTCTGCAAGTAACAGCCTAAGCAACAGCAGTGAGTTGTGTCAAAATGAATAAGCGTGCCCAGATCCAGTACCGCATTAAGACTAGGGACTCCATGCTTTTTTTCAGACCTGATTTTAAAAAACACAATTTAACTTCATTTTTTTAAGTGGCACCCCCTGACCGGGGGGTTACCCCAGGACTAAAACCCTCATATCCCTCCTTAATGTGGTTGTGCCTGTATCTGAAACGCGCCAAACACGCCATTTGCATTGTGATTGTTTTTTCGTAGTTAATGAGGTGATATTTTCATAATGTCTATGTTTCTTTAAGAGTCTATCAATGAACGGGTTTAACCTTGATTTTTATAACATCTTTATCCAAAATGCAACACAATTTGGATTAGGATAACATTCACGTAAAAATGATTCATGTTTTTGCTGGGAACATAAAATATTTGCCAAAATTTCCATGAAAAAATTCTTGAAAAGACCCAATAACAAACATCTAAGGATGAACCATTGAAGTCAAAAAACATAAAAACTTGGGAAGATAACTTTGTACTTTTCTTTGCTCATGTTTGTTAATCACTTAAACATATTTTACAAAGAGATTTACGGCAAAACTGATGAAACTCAGAGGATTTCTATACAATTTAAGACCAAAAAACATCTCTAATCCACAACCATAGTTTAGAACTTTAGATGTCACAGAGTTAAGCTGTCTGTTTACACTTTACATAAAACGAAAACGTTGTAAATTCGTAAAAACAAATTTTAAAATTGTTAAAACAACGCAAATCATGCCATTGCAAAGCAGTAAGTAGCCATATCTTTGATGATTTACAATATGTTATACAACGAAAAACAAAAAAAACTTTATAATACTCGAGGTAGCACGACAAAGCGTGTAACAGGTGGCGGGGCACATCTCCGCGGTTTTATGCGCCCGGGCAGCACGGCTACGATGAAACATCGGTTACAATGAAAGTTGGTTGCTATAACCAACGACGTTTTTTTCGGAGCTGTGTTGCCTAGAAGCTAAGTCGCAGAGATGGATCCCGCCACCCGTTACACGCTTCGGCGTAATATCGCGAGTATCATGAAGATTTGATTTGAAAATTATGATCCAAACATTTCTGAGATGACCTACTCAAAATACAAAGGTGGGTGACGTTCCATTATAATGTAGGGCAGAAAAAATACATTGTCAGTTGCTTTCGATCATTTTTTGTTTTGACAATATTATTATTTTGTTTGTGGTTTGATTTGTAAAAATACTTTGCAGTAGTGAAGTCTCCGCCCGTTAATATTCAACAATATCAATTTCTCAAAAACAATTGTAGCGCCGATAAAAAAAATAAATGTACAGACAAGCCATGGCTACTGAGCGATGTTTTGACTAACAACATTACAATGACTGTGTCAAGAAGCATCAGGTACATATCCAATTAAACAATTAAGATGGAAATGTAATTCGATCGCACTTCCAACTTTTTTCCGGCTTGTAGCGACTGGTGAGAATCATTGTTGCTCGCTAGTCTGTTTTTCGAGCGCTAAACAACAATTCTGATTGACAACATGGTCACTATTGTAACCATAATCGATTCTGCATTGTCAAGTCACATTGGAAGTATTATGTGAATACAATTAGCTAACTTTTTCGCTCAAACATCAATAATATCGACCGGTTAGAGCGACTGTGATTACTGACATCGCTATCGGTGCAGGAGGTTTCAAGTTCGATTACCAGCCCAGTAAATTCGAACACACTGTCGCCACCGCTGCCGTGTTTCTTCGGAGTTGTGTTGCCAGGCGCTAAGTGGTGGAGATGCATCCCGGCCACTCGTTACACGCTTCGGTGTAATTGCGCGAGTGGAATGAAGACTTGATTTTGTGTTTTTGCGAGGTTCAATCCTGGTCGTTTTTATCGATTAACGATGACACGAAAAGTCTTGTCCCATCTGTTTACAACAATCCCGAGAATTCAAACTGGAAACAGCTGTGAACAAGATAACGAGTTGCAGACAGACGAGACACTTCTATTCCGCTTCAACTAAATTGTTTCCGGCCATTTGGAAGCCGATCTGTCTTGCATCGCGACAACGCAATCATCTGACGTCACGATGACGTCACAGTTGTAAAAATATTGCAGCTGCAAACTTTCCTTGTGTTGAGGTGACAAGAAGATTCGCTGAGAAGTTACCAATGATTTCTTTACTTTGGTTTTTTTACCGTTTAAGTTTAGCAGCAGCGCACCAAGGAAACGAACCCATGACTATGTGTTTATGGTTTTCAAACTTACGCAAGTTTTGCGACTTAAAAACAATCAAATTAATCTTCATTATATATACTCGCGATATTACGCCGAAGCGTGTAACGAGTGGCGGGATCCACTGCCAAGGCTTAGCGCCTGGGCAACACAGAAACGTCGCAGCGTTTGCGAGCCGTTGGCGCGAGTGCCCGATTTGACCTGCCCGGGAATCGAATCTACCATCTTCCGCGCCGATAGCGATGTCTTTAACCACTATGCCAACTTGCGACTTTCTTGACTGCTGCAATAAAAGTTTCTCACATTTTAGTGCTACTTTAGACATTGATATATGATAGTACTCCATCATTTTTGGCAGCACCATATGTCGTGAAATGATAAACGGGCCGCGTCTGCCTAAAGTTGAGAAAGCGAAATGGCTACGCTTTTGAGTGTTAAAAATACAGTAAAATTTTACGCAAGATTGTATCTCGTTCCGGCGGTTTGCAATCTGTTCATCGTAGAAGTTTTTAAATCAATTTTATTTACACTAACGTCATAGAAAAATACATAGACCATCATTAATCTTAGGACACTCTGCACGCATTCGTGTATCAAATCAAAATGCCCTCCCATTGCTATAAATCAAGAGGCTAATGGACCACACAGAATAAAAAATAGGCCGAAAAATTGACCGAGTAAAGACCAGCTTGAAGAGAACGAGTTCTTCATGTGTGGGAAAGAGAAATTTTGCCAAAAAGAAGACAGTTTTTGTCACTGGTTGTCTGAAGTCTGCGATATTTCATCAATAAAAAATGAACTCAGAAACTAAGCAAAAACTTGTCAAAAGTACAAGATTAACATTTGCCAAACGCCAGTTTGGCAAATTTCAAACAGAAAATTTTATAAAAAGTGACAGGACAAATGATTGAAACAAAAAAAGAAGCGGCGTAGCGAGAAATTTGAAAGTGGGGAATAAACAGCAAAAGTCTCCGAAGAGTTAGGTATATTTCAGTTACATGGCAACATTTGTTATTTTTCTCACCAAAATGCAAGGTCAAAAAGGGGGGGGGCATGGTAGAATGGCCTCCTCCTAAATAGACACCTACAAAAATATCTTTTCGTGCAAGTGAATTTTAGGTCCCATGATTCGCTTGTCGCTACTCAAAACGCAGGAAAAAATTTGGTTTTCACTTTTCAACCTGGCCGGTTACCAAAAGTTTTGTTTTCAAATTATATTAAACTGAAAATTCAACAGTAATTGAGGGAGACTGCAAAGTGAGCTAGCGCTCTTCGAGTCAGCAGTCACCCGGTATATGTATGTCAAATGCGATCGGCTCCAGCCACGAATCGAACCCATCGCATAGGATCTGTCACCTGCGCGCGGTACCTCTAGGGCTAGGCCACTTTAAAAACATTCCTCAAAAAATTTCTTTCCACCGTTTCTGGTACTTTTGCCCACAAAGATGTTGCCTAATGTCACAAACCACATCACTGATTGGGGCAGGCGTTAAAGAGACGGCTATCGTCGCCGGAAGTCTCAGGTTCAATTCCCGAGCCGGCGGTCAAATCGGACAGTGTCGTCAACGGCTTACCATCGCTGCGACGTTTCTGTGTTGCCAGACGCTAAGCCGCGGAGATGGATTCCGTCACTCGTTACACGCTTCGGCGTAATATCGCGAGTATAATGAAGACTTGATTTTGAAATAACACCAGAAAATCAAAAAGAGTTTTGAATGCTCGCGTGGAAATGGAACGCATGTCTACTGTTTCTATAACAAGCAAACAATCACCTCAAAAACAGAATTAAACTCAAAATGACTTGTAAACAAATTTGAGCTAGCATTTCGGATTAACCTCGTTACAACGAACCTTAATTATATCTTTTCAAAAGTAATTTTCTTAATACGTGTAAACTTCAACCAAAAATAGAAAAAAATGCTGACAAACAGAAACTGGATGGATTAATGACAGAAATGCTGCTTTCTGTTACGCATGAGCAGATAAAAACAATAACTATGACGTCATTTATGCAAGATTGACGTCATAGTAGAGGTTGCAAAATAGGTAAAGTTTGTGTTTCAGACGAAAAAGCAAACAGTTAAATATTATTTCTCACTTTAAAATAATGTTATGAAACTGCTTCAATGTTGCTACAACATCTCTTAGTCACGATAAAAACCTATCATCTTTAAAACAAGTGGTTACAACATTTTTTTGAAGATAAAATAAAAAAAATATGTGAAGTTACAAGTCAAGGTACTAAAAACACTTTTTCACTTTCGATTTGGGAAGCCTTAAAGCTAAAACCGACCGAAACACGCGCGCTAAGGATCACCTATGAAGCGAAATGCGTAATATCGTAACGTGCCAAATTTTCGCAGACTTAGCCTTAAATTACAGCTAATAAAATCAATAAAGATTCACAAAAAACAATACTCAGTGTTTATGCAATTGCTGCGAGAAGTTTTGTTTCATTTCGCTCAGGTAGTGGTTTAAGCATCGTTATTAGTGCAAAATGTCATGGGTTCGATTCTCGGACCAGTCAAATCGTAAACAGCTTGCCAACGGCTCGCCACTTCTGCGATGTTTCTTCGGAGCTGTGTTGCCCAAGCGCTAAAGAGGGAGATGGACCCGACACTCGTTACACGCTTCGGAGTAATAACGCGAGTATAATGAAGATTTGATTTGTTAGATATGTCTGAGAATACGCCACTTCAAATCAAGTTTAAGGCTTTGTGAAAACTGCTGAAAACTACTGCTGAATTTGATCGGTTTCCCGCTTTATGACCTCGTAAATTTGGTCACCAAGAATTTGTGAGGTAAACAGACAAAAACAGATAGACGAATCAGACAAATCAACTATTTGCTTTGCATTTTTAAACTCAAATAGATCGATAATATTTACTGCCTATGATCGCAAGTAAAACTGCGTCATACGCAGAAATTCTTTTCCAAACCTGCATAGCTACAGCTACTATATCAAGTTGATATGCATGAGTGTTATTTACTGTAAATACTTTGGTTGCCGTGGCGACTGTGACGTATGGAGTTGTATGTGATGCATGATGTCACGCGGTAAGCGCATTCAAAATATTTGCGTGCGAAACCAGAAAATTATGTAAAACGACGATATAAACCAAACATCAACAATACATTCAACCAATGATGCAATGTAGTTACAAGCGGTAGGCGGCATTACCCAGCAATACCACGCGCAGGTAACAGATCCTACGTGACGGGGGTTCGATTCAAGCCTGGAGCAGACCGCGTTTGACGTAGCCTATATACAGGGTGGCAGCTAACTCGAAGAGCGCAAGCTCATTTCGCAGTCTTCTTCCATTACTGATGAATTTTGAGTTCAACAAGATTAGACAATACCCTCAGTTATTTATTTACTTGTAAGGCAAATTAAGAAAGATCATTGAAAGAGAAATACGGGAATTTACTTTGAATTTTTACCAGCATGTTACAGGTTTGATTTTGTACAAAAAGTAAAATTTGGTTCACGAATTATTTCTCTTTGACTAGGTTTAGCCAGGGCCAGAGGTACTGGGCTTATAACCACAAAAAAAACAAGGTCTACGCGCTCTGCAGCACACTTCTCAATGAAGGCTATAAACTGCTTTGTAGCCCTGGGTACCCGTGTAAGTGTTTAAGCTTTTAAAAGAAGAAATATAAAACCGCAAAATTGAGGTAAAAAATCAAATCTTCATGATACTCGCGGTATTACGCCGAGCCCATCTCTGCGACTTAACGCCTAGGCAACACAGGTCCGGAGAAAAGTCGCATCTGTGGCGAGCCGTTTTGTGTGTCCGATTTGACCGACCAGGAGCTCGAACCCCAGACCTCCTCCACCGACAGCAATATCTTAACAACTGAGTTAATCGGGCGGTATACATCAGCAAAATTACTGGTGTAGCGACGATAAAGATTTAAGGCTGCAACGGTTGTATACCTAACCCAAAACAAACAGTCTTCTTACAACATAAAGCAGTCATTCAGAAGAATTGAAGCAACTTTATTAACTGCAAAGCGTGTGGTTGTTTACATGTAAATAGTAATTACTGCATTCTGCGATGCATTTTTTTCAAGAACGTTTCAGCTTATAAGGAATCTCGTCAATGTTTACACAACTTTAACATCAGAAGTGTTCAATGATAATGACACTCCAGTTTCCAGTGAACAGATTGTTTGACAGCCAATACCCAAATCACAAAATAAATCGTAAATGCAATTAATTTTCGACCAACTACCACAATTACAGGTGGGGGGAGGGGACAGAGGAAGTGGGCCGGAGAGGAGAAGTAATGACGTCACCAGGGGGTGACGTATTTACGATTGACCAATTCTATACTACTCTTCCAAAACGATCGGCATGCTTTTAAAATATTCTTGCTTAAGAGGGCACTCTGTGCCACTATTTTTCGAGCATCGATTAATGGTGACCCCGTTGAAAAAAGAAAATGAAGGCCGGACCACAAAGCACGTTCATCATACAGAAATTTATCAGAGAATTTAAATGCAAATACAGTAAAATAACCAAGACTAAACGAATCCCATTAAAAAAAAGAGACGTTTCGGTTAGAAAGCAAAAACCATTGTCAATCTTATTCAAATAGACTCTCAATTATTAGAAAAGTTTTTCACATGTTTGGGGGGGATGATACGTCATTATAATGAACTTGATGTTACGTCAAAAAAGCACAGCCTTAAAGCTCCGTACAAATCAAATCTTCATTACACTTGCGGTCTTACGCCCAAGCGTGTAACGAGTGGGAGGAATCCATCTCTGCATGGCTAAGCGCCAGGGCAACACAGCTCCGAAGAAACATCGCAGCGGTGGCAAGCCGTTGGCGATACTTTGTCGATTTGACCGGATAGTGAATCGAACCTCAAACCTACCGCACCGATAGCGATACCTTTAAGTACTACGCTAGTACGCTAAGCAACCCGAAAACATGCTAAACATCGAAGTCGTGCAGCAAACTTGATTTTCTTCGAAAACCTGTTTCATTAAATCACAAACTCATTAGAGGCAAAACCGCCACAAAAATGTTAGAAAAACATGTTGATATGTTTTGTAAAACAAATCCGAGAAGAAAATCACTGTTTTAAACGCTTTACAAGGTAAAAACAAAACTATAAATCTTGGCAAAAAACATGCTAACTAGATTTTCTAAACTTTCAAAAAATGTAATTAGGGAAAAAATTGCCACAGATATTGTGGAATACACAAAGAATATAAGGTAAACAAACAATCCTCTGAAATCGTATTTTTTATTGATCAAATTATTACAGCACAAAAAATATTCCAAAGGTTTTAATTTTTGCTGTTTTCAGCAGAGAGAAGAACATATTACACGCGTTCAAAAAAAAAATCAAATCTTCATCGTACTCGCGATATTTCCCCAAGCGTGCAACGAGTGGTGGGTCCAGTGCACCTCCGTGGCTTAGTTCTGGGCAACACACCTCCGAAGAAACTTCGCACCGGTGGTGAGCCGTTGGCGACAGCGTTCGATTTGATAGCCCAGCAGGAATCGAACCCAAGTCCCCCGCGCCGATAACCATGTCTTAAAGTAATTCAGTATTTTTATTTAGTTCATTAGTTTGATAGATTGTCGATATGGACAAAGTTACAAATTTTATTGTTTTTGTTATCTCGACTCACACAGACCACCAATGCAGTCTGTAAGACATATTGACCAAAAATGACTGGATAGTTGCATGAAAAAGCAAGATATTGATCTAAGACCATTTGTTATGCATTAGTATGGCAAAAATTCTCCAGAGAATGACAAAGAATTTGAAGATCAAGGTTCTAAGTTTCAATTTGAGTAAATATTGTTTGGTCGCACGCGTAAAAAAGAAGTCTTTAGAGAGTTAGAAAACATCAAAAACTCACTGACCCGTTACCATTAGCTTAAGAGTTGAACATCTGAATAAGCAAGGGAAAATCTCGCAGCTGCCAAGCACTTTCGCTCGATAGCAAAGCTTAAAAATATTATGAAAAAATTAATTGTACCCATAATGATGAAATCCACCCAGAAAAAAATGATGAATCATAATGTACGTCAAAAGGTAGAACAACATCGCAGGCTGGGTCGAAAAATAAGCCAAGTGACATTTAACTTAACCAAGAACATTTCGAGGGCTTAGTGCAAGAAGGGCCTAACGTCAAAAATGCAGTTTTGAGTAAAAGCCAAAACAATTTTTTTGCATTATTCAAACTGACGTTTCTCGCATCTGTGAAAGCGTAAGATCAGTTCTTGGAGTTTTAACAGTTCGTAACAGCTAATTAAAACAAAATTTTCAATAAAATTAAAAAAAAATTGTTTTTTTGTTTGTTTATTTTACAAAAAACTGACTTAGGCCCTTCTTGCACTAAAATTTTTGCTTGATTATCCGATATTTTTTACGGCGACAAGTTTAATTTTAGTGAAGTACCATGTATGTAACAACGCATTTTGGACGGTTTACGGCGACAAGTTTAATTTTAGTGAAGTACCATGTATGTAACAACGCATTTTGGACGTTCAAAGTCAGTAGTACAACGACAAAACAAATTTCAAAACTTGTAACCACTTGTAACCACAAAACTTGTAACAAATTTAATGAGTTGAAAACCATGAGTTGAAAACCAAACGGAAAACACAAGTGAATACTGTAATTTTTTTGCCTTTAAGTTTTCGCACATACAGTATCCTAGTTTAAAAGTTTAAGAGGCATAATGGCAGCAAACTATATAATTAGATGGTTTCCTCTTCATCTCGATCTTCGCCGTCAGTTTTAAGCTTTAAGTAGAATTGTCGGCTTTCCTCCGATATTAAAGGAAGCAATTCTAGCAAATCCTTATGCTTTTTTGTGCCTATTGGCAGTGGATCTTTGTGGAGTTCAGGAAAATCCCAGTCAATAGATGCAGCTCGAGGAGTTTCTCGGCGCAAGACAGAGTAACTCGAAATTTCAGCATCTGGTGACAAAGATGTTACGTAGTCCATTTGACCTCTTTTCCTTCCATAAAAAATTCTTCTTATCTTCATCCAGCCAACCGGCACCCCACTTTCGTTCTTGGAGCGGTTGATCAGAATCCGATTAGAAAAGAGATGCTTTGAGCTCTTAAAATCTTTCGATTGCATTGCAACAACGTTTAGCTTTTTATTGCGGTGGATTGACCTTATGGTCGTAATCCAATCTCGTGGAATTTCTATCATCGCATTAGTCGTTTTTTTATGCTTTTCAATAATTCCGTGAATGCTGTCTGCTTCCATATGGGTATGACCAGGTAAAAGATAAGTGTGAGTTATTTTTACTTCCTTAGTTTGGGATAAATGCATTAGCATTGCAGACAGAGGATAATTTCTGTTTTGGCCTCCACAAGAATCACTGTACAACCGGATATCTTTAATTTCTTCTGGCAGACCATCCATCCATTTCCACAAACACGAGCCGATTTCTTGGCTCCCTCTTCCAGCTATTGTTTCATTCCACATAAAGCAATGACCTTTATTGCCACCCTGTTTGGAGGATTCGTACACTGTTAGGTTGTAAACAGCTGACTGTCTTTTGTAATAAACGACCCCAGTTTGCAGAAGGGGGCATGGCAAAACTTTTTGCATATCAAAGCTGGCGGTAACGCAATCGTTGAAGGCTGTAGCATGCTCTTTGTCTTTACGCTTAGCTTCATATGCAAGTTTAGCTTTAAGCAAGTGTTGCTCCTTTTTTGATTCAATGACCTTCTTTTCATCATCGGTGGCGTTAAAGAGTGCTGCTTTAAAAATATCGCATTTTTCACATGTGTCCTTTGATGGAGGATGAAAAGAATAATTAAAATTTTCATTGAAAATCTTGCGATACGTATGTTCTTTTTCCGGTTCAATAGACTTTTGATCGCAGTCTTTGCTGTAGAGCCGATACATCTCAGAAATGGACAGGGAAGGAGAGAGATATTTTTTCTCGGTATCTTTGCGTGTGTAGTGACTTTTAAAAGCTGGAAAGCTCTTTATGTGTTCTTGAATTTGGAGACACGCGTCTTCCGAGATTTTTTTTTGCTGGCCATGTTTTCCTCTTTGATCTCCGTTTGCAATAGCAGATGCACTTCTTAGCTTTTTTCTGTAAATGATTTTAACTTTTTTGTGAGTGATAGAGAATGTGCTTAAGAACATCGTTAAGCACACCTGGTTCTCAGGTTTTTGATCCAAGAGAAAATATTTCATAAAATTCTTCTTTTTAGACGTTGATGGCCCATTAGGTGAAATCTGAATAAGGCCGGCTAACAGTTAATTTTGTTCCTCGTTATTAAGGTTGTTGTAAAAGTCTGAGAAAATTTTTTCTCGGCAGTTATCCGTAAAACGATCGGAGCACTTTCGTTTGCAGGAAGACAAACATGGATTCCCAAGTTTTTTAGCTGCAACTGACTTGCCAGTGGATGAAGACACATACTCTTTTCCTCTTGTACGATTCAGCTTTTGAACATTTCTTTTCCATTCTCCTGTTTTTCTTTTTCTTTTCCTGGTTAGCTTCTTCCTTTCTTCCTGAGTTCCTAAATATAAAAATGAAGCATTAATCATACATGCGAGACCACAGAATATACGAACCCACGCTGTATTACCTGACTCCTCTTCAGACGACAATGGATCAGGCTTATCTACTGGCGGCTTATATGTTTTATCTGTATCTGAATCATCAAATTCGGAAGAATCTTCATCGAAAAACATCTTGTCGATAGTTTCAGTCAATGAATAGCTGCTATCATCAAGCTCTTCATCACTATGCAAATTTGCCATATTATATGCTATGGTGTTACACAGAAACTTATTAGAGCTGAATACTACAAACATTATTCTTGGTCAACAATTTTAGCATCACAAATTGCTTTCAACTGCTTTATAATAAAATTTGGGTTGTCCCTATTGGCTACCTATTTTAGACTATAGCTCAAGCCTGTTCTTCGTGATTTGCTTTCTCAGTTAAGGATAGCTGCAGCTTATATGCCAAAGTGCCAACGATTTTTCCTTTCGAGCTACAGTACAGTATAAAGTAACTGCTTTCATTTCTAGTGCTTTGTCTAGCCCTATCTTGTTCTTTCACTATATGCAATTTATTACTCTTCCAAGAACTTCCACGAGGAATATAGTTAAAATTAAATAGACTGTCTTTTGTTTTCCAATGATATCCTAAACAGCCTTTGTGATATTGACAATGTCCATGAAATTAGCCTAATTCTGTTCATTACCGGTAGCGCAAAAGGATTATTAAGCTATGGCTCCACTGCGGAATTTTTTTTGTGATGTCACAGAGTCTCTGGTTGTGACACGTTATACTCGTGTATATGAAATGACACGAGGTAAACCCTAACATCATAGCGTCGATCAACCATCACTTGCATAAGGGCCTAAATCGAAATTTCTAGACGAAGTTTATGCAAGAAGGGCCTAAGTCGACTTAGGCCCTTCTTGCATAAAGTTGGTTTGCAAATTTTGAGTTATTTTTAGTTAGTCCCTTATGCAATTATTCGATAACAATGCGAGTATTTGCGATAGAAGTTAGTCCCTTCTTGCACTGAAACTAGACAAAAATCTACACAAGATGAGGTATTTTTCTCAAAATTGAAAAAAATTAAGTTAGGCCCTTCTTGCACTAAGCCCTCGATTTCAAGAAACTATTTTCGACCAACCCCGCCCGCACTTCAATCTCCACAGGTGCTTAGATGGAAACATGACACCGTTACAAGTAATGACATTGCAAGAGATAACCATACACCCCAAAAGCGAAGTCTATAACAGTTTTAGAAACAATATTTTAGCAATAACGTTTACATCTGAAACCTTCCGACTTTAGAAGCGGTTGCCACCCTCCAGAGTTGGCAGTGGCGTTTTCAGGTAAAAATTTCGGGGGGGGGGGGGTTGTACTACAAGAAAATCGATTCTTCCTCGATCGATTTTAATAAAGGTCTTCCGTGGACGATAGACAAAAAGATTTTTAGTGAATGTTGTGTAAAAAACTGCCCCACCCCTGGACATAATACGACGTATATTAACACAGGTACTTTAAATATTTCGGGAGGCAATTTCCCCCTTTGCCTCCATGGCTACACCCTTTGGGTTTGCGGATCTTAACCTGGCCATGAAACCTAAGAGGTTCGTGAAAGTAATGTAAAAGGTTGGTAAATCCAAACTCAATCAGTAACATGTCAGCACGACCGCTAATTGCAGCAATTAAATTTTTCATAAAAAGGTTCATACGTCCATAGGTTTCGTTGAAGCGGAAAATTAAAGCCACAGTAGGCTAACTCTTAAAACTGAACGTTTCGACAACATAGATTCAGCTGTCATCATCAGCAGTATAAGCAAGGCAGTATAAAACGGATGAATCTATATTGTCGAAACGTCCAGTTTTAGGAATGTCTGAGGCTTTTATTTTCCTCCTTGAGCTATTTTCGTCCTTGATTTATTGCATTTCGTTAAAGAGCTTAAAGATTACGAACTCGAAGCCCAAAACAGTTAAGAAACTTTAAGCTAACATCTACGAGATTTATCAATACGAGCTGATGATTTTTTACAGAAAATGTTTAAACCCAAAAAACTTTCTCACTTTTTCAGTTTATTTAAAGTGTTATGAATACAGAAACATGTTGTATTTACCTAAATACCTTTGAAAAATTTCGGCTTATTTTGGTTTTGTAGACCACCCCGAAAAGATTTATTGACATAAGCAAAGCCAAAAGTATATTTAGAAAACAAGCAGGTTACCAAATGCGTCTAAGAATAGGAAAAAATAAACACTTTTCGTCATCAAAAGTAAAACTCTGTATTACAGTCGCGGTATTACACCGAACGAGTGACGGGATCCATCTCCGCGGCTTAGCGCCTGGACAACACAGATCCGAAGAAACATCGCAGCGGTGACGAGCCGCTGGCGACGCTGTATCCGATTTGACCGATGGGGAATTCGAACCCAAGACCTCCAGCATTGACAGCAACGTCTTAACAACGGAGCTAATCGGACGATTTCTGCCATTATCACGTTAATTTTTGTAGCAGATATAATTAAGTACATAATTGGAGCGTTTATTGTAATTATTAAGCTACGTTTAATGGAATAGCAAGTGATCAACTCGGCTTAATGTGAGTGGGAAAGTTTAAACGTGTTGTTTTGCGCCAATTATTTGAGAAAAGTGATCACAGCTGCTGCTACAGAACAAAAACTGCTCTACAATCAATGCATGTTAATAGCATATTATACTTCATAAACCGCTAAAAAGAATAGCTTATCGCAGTTATGTGCGAAATCCAACTGCGTCATTGCAATAACGTTTCGTTCTAATAAAAGTTAATTCCAGCTTTTAAAAACTAGTTAGGACGAAAATAAAAACAGAGTGTTACAGTTGTGGTAATGTTTTTGTTAAGAATTAACCGGTCGGTCGGTGCGGGGTTCAAGACATTGCGATCAGCGCAGGGGATCTGGGGTTCGATTCCCGGGCCGGTCAAATCGGACAAAGTCTCGCCACCGCTGCAATATCTCTTCGGTTACAGACCATTTGGGGGAATCGACATTAAGGGCGAATAAAAACGTAGCCTTCCATTGTCGAAATCCGGCCCTTGCCCCTTCATTTTTTCGCTGACCATGTTCCTTTTCAACTATTGAAACGTTTACACGGCCGCTGGTCATAATTTACTGTTTTCTGTTTCAAATCTATTCGCAGAATCAGCTGAATAGCCCAAGCGCAAAGCGGTATAATTGATGACGTCATAATTAGTAAAAAAGACAGACGAGTTCACAACGTGATGTTAAAACAAAAGTTGTTAGTTCTTTATTGTGACGTAATCGCGTCTGGATCGCGACGGAAGCAAATTTCTTCGGAGAAAATCAACTTTGTGCGCAAAATTAATCAAGCACAAAAACAGACTCATCTGTTTCTCTGTAAAAAACTCGCAAAGTTGATATTGTCGTTTTCAATCTAGCAAATTAATGCTGACAAAAACAAACTTTTGTATTTGATAAATGGCAACGCTTCATGACTTTTTCCAATTTTAAAACCAACTAAATTGGGTTGGAAAAATCTGCAACATCAAATCTTCATCATATTCGTGAGTCGCAATACTACGCTGAAGCGTGTAACGAGTAGCAGGGCTTAGCGCCTGGCAACACAGACACGAAGAAGCGTCATAGCGGTGGCGAGCCGTCGACGACACTGTGTCCGTTTTGACCGACCCGGCAATCGAACCCCAGACCCCCCTGCCAATAGCATTGACTACAGAATAAAATATAAAATCATTCGGCATTGAAATAGTTACAAATTGGCAAAACAACACAATAAATTTATTGTGAAACGCTCACACTACCCTCGCCACCAGGGGCGTAACAGGGACAAATTCAGAGGGGGCAGGCCTGGATTTAGGCAATGAGAGGCCACATTTTTATTCACTTAAAGTGACCGGTCTCTAAAAGAAGGTCTTTATACCTCAAAAAAAGAGGGCAAAGCACGGTGCTTCCCCTTGCCCCCCCACTGTTCGCGACACCATAGAAATGTTCTTACGGTTCAAAAGCTGAAAGAACATGACACAGTCGTACAACACCTACTGTTGAGTTCATTAGTATGACACGAGTGGGAATAAAACCCGAGTCTCCTGGCCCCGAATCGGACCGGTATACTAAGCGCTACCTACTTCAAGTACAGTGACGTCATAATTTGAAACAAAATTGAATTACTCCATAGCGTCACTTGGTGGAAGCGCTTTATGAGTAGGTAAAAAAGTTTTTTTTGTAGCAAAAAAAAAAACTAAACAAAAAACAAAAGATTTCCCAAGAAACACAACAATTAGAAAGTATAAATCTCATCAAAACCTTAAACTGCGTTTAAATTAATAAAAATAACATTTTAAGGTGGAAAATTAAAGCCACAATAATTCTATATTCTTCCTCTTAAGCTAATTTCGTCCCATTTTTATTGTATTCCAAAACTAATGCTACTTACGTAAGCTGTTAGTAAATAGCTCACACAATTGTTTACAGAAG
Source organism: Trididemnum miniatum (assembly GCA_964006365.1). Classification (NCBI taxonomy): domain Eukaryota; kingdom Metazoa; phylum Chordata; class Ascidiacea; order Aplousobranchia; family Didemnidae; genus Trididemnum; species Trididemnum miniatum. Next base: position 26,023,816 of record OZ023237.1, read on the forward strand.
CTAAATACACATACCGTGTGGGTCTGTTTGCTTAAGAATTAATTAATAGTAATTAAAATGAAAGCATGTTGCAAAATTCAAAAATAAATATACAAATATTTATGCAAGTTCGATTTTAAATTTAACTTAAATTCCTTTAAAATTAAAAATATACGGTATTTTACTAAGCGCATTTAGATAAACATATACAAAGTGTATACTTTTACTATTTACTAGCATCGGTATTATAATCATATTTACCAGTAAATGCATTTATATAGCAAATAGACATTTCAAAATGCAAATGAGGATTAGTTATGCCTCAAATATGCCATGAAACTACGTTCAAATCAAAATTAAATCTTTATCACACTCGCGGTATTACACCGAAGCGTGTAACGAGTGGCGGGGTCCGTCTCCGCGGCTTAGCACCTGGGCAACACAGCTCCGAAGATACATCGCAGCGGTGGCCACACTGCGTGCGATTTTACCGTCCCAGGTTTCGAACCCCAGACCTTCCGTGCCGATAGTATGTCTTAACAACAGAACTAACTGGCTGGTTGAATATACTTTATCGCAAATATATTTCACTGTTAGTATTTAAAATATGCGATTTATTACGGAATACGTCTTTCAGCAGGCCCTTATTCCACTTGTAAATCTTATATCATCGAATAACCACTGTCAAATTTAAAGGCTTAAATTCTTTCAGTTAAAGACAATGTTTTGGCGCCTAAGTTAAGTTTAGGTCAGTTGATATTTGAAGTAGATTTTCTGAATCGGCGGAGAGCCTTGAAGCAGTACAAGTGGCCTCTAAAGTGGAGTAAGATTAGTTATTCAACTCTGTACTTTTAACACTAAGCAAAAACTACCCTACTCATCTCTATTTCGCGTCAGCGCTTTCGGTGCAACTCCAGCAAAAACTTAACATATATTAAACGATTCAACAGCTCGTATAAGCTACGACCATCATCAGAACCACTTGTAATTCAGCTAACTGATAATACAAGCAAAACTGCCAACAGAAATTCCACGAAAAATTTATTTGGAGTACTCGCTTTCTCAATTTTTTCGCAATAATTTGAGAACTGTGTCAGACATATTTTTTATCCCATTAAACGGAGAAGGTGCCAGCCATAAATAAAACAAAAACAAATTCAGCTTCATAAGTAAATGGAAAGGTTTAAATCAAAAATCAAACCTTCAATATACTCGCGGTATTCGGCCGAAGCGTGTAACAAATGGCGAGGCCTGTCTTTGCGGCTTAGCGCCCGGGCAACACAGCTTCGAAGAAACGTTGAAGCGGTGACGACACTGTGTCCGTTTTGACCGCCCTGGGAATTGAACCCAAGGCTCCGTTAACCATCACGCCAACCAGTCAGTAGGTTTTACAATTATTCGCTTTATGTTCACGTTAATATTATTAAAATATATTCTAAAAATATCATCATTTCGTCATAATAATAGTCGGTGAAGACCATCCGTAGTGGCTACATCTGTGACACAATGAGCAGGGCTCAAAAGTCGAAATAGGTCTTGTTTATATAAGAAACGGCAACAACTACTCTAAAGCATCCAATTTTCACCTATAATGAAAGGGTTTGCGAGCCACATACAATGCCAGCAGCTGGTCTATTGAAATAATTCGCTTAAATAACGACTCATCAACCACAACAGAAAAATTCACACGCTAAGCGTTTTATCTTCGCAACAAAGCAACGGTTTATTTTACCGAATCGATTTCCTGAACCCTTTTATCTTATTTAACTAAACTATTTCCGCTGTGAACTTGAACTAAAGTCAAATCAAGGTTAAAAACCCGTCGTTTAACCGACCGGTTGACGTAGTAGACACTGCCAACGGTATCGAAGGTCCTGGGTTCAATTTCCGGGGCGATCAAATCGGACACAGCGTGCCAACGGCTCGACACAACGGCGATATTTCTTTAAAGCTGCGTTACCCAGGAGATAAGCCGCTCAAATGAACTCCGCCATACGTTACGCGGTTCAGCGTAACACCCCAAGTATAATGAAGAATTGATTTTTTGATATATTTTTACCATGGCCTTCACAATATGTGCTTAAAACATGCGCTGTCACGTATACCTTTAGAACTTGCTGCAGTGCTCAATGCCCAATTACTCAGCCAACTCTATGTTTGCCTTTTTTTCCAAGCCACGTAATTGCAGCTTAGGTTTTTATGTTAGTAAAGTATGCGCATCATGAAAGATGACCTAGTTGAGCATCAAACCCGCGAAACCAGCTCCGGAGTCCTACTCACCAACCACTCGGCCAACTCCATGTGCGCCTTCGAGCAATAACATGCTGTTTTGACAAACAGCGCCATCTAGAGCAAGCATTTAATATAACTGAGTACAATAAACATTATACAATCTCAGTTCATCGTTTCAATTCGTCGGTAGCAACACTTACAAGCATTGAAAGCAATAAGTAACTTGACATGGTTGAACAGAAAAAGACATAAATTTTTTTGCCATGCCATTATCTAACTTTTTTTATTGTCAATTTTTTTAAGCGGCTTAGTAGCAGCGTTTACACATTAATGAATTATACGTGTCACAGAAGTTGACCGAGTTGAGCAGAGAAACTACTAAACCAGCTTTTGAGCCCAATACCCAATTGCTCTGCCATTGAGCATTGCTGCAACGCTATCTCACCAAAGGACTTCAAAAGATTGCATTAAGGGTGAAATTTAAACAAAACTGGAAAACAAACTTAAACCAAATCTGTATATTTACCCCAAATTGTTCAACAATAAGTTAAAAGAAATTATTGTAAACGCGCCGCAGCAGAAACAACATCATACACGTGCTGTACTCGTACTAACCAAGTAAAACTGACCTATAAATATTTAATTAAGACAAGCGGATACAGCTGTGGCTTTCGTATAGACGAGAGGTCAATAAACAAGAAAACTGACAATTTATTTTTGAAGACTATCTGCTTATATAGGTGAATTTTGTTTGTTTTTTGGGGGCATTCGTAGGTGACAAATTTTCAGACGGTTGATTCAAATCACGTGATTATATAAACCAATCACAAAACAGTAATAATTTTGAGACATCTAAATAAATCATATAAAAAAGCAAGGGAGCTTAAGAAGGAAAAATAAAGACGCAGTAATTCTTAAAACTGGATGTTTCGACAATATAGATTCAGCTGTCATTATCAGCAGCATAAGTTTTGTGCTGACTTGTTCACACTGCTGATGATGACAGCTGAATCTATGTTGTCGAAACGTCCAGTTTTAGAACTACTGTGACTAAACTTTTCCTCCTTTAGCTAATTTCGTTTTCTACCTATAGTATTCCCAAGCAGAAAGCGTTTGACTCCTTCAATTACTAAGCTTTTATCAACTTAAAGTCTTCTTTGCGGAGGCCTGGACTGGGTCACAAGAAAGTTATAAAAAGTAAATTTCATAGCTCAAAACGCAACACACTCAACGATAAGGAGTGTTTCGTATCAACTGATGCTCTTCAGAAGAATGTACTCGTAAATACGTGCGCAGAGTATGCAAAACTCAAGGAGGGTATAGGGGGCGCCGGGGATTCCCTGCAATCAACCACAGCTCTCAATTCTTCAAAGTATATAATCAAGGTTTAGTAATTTTGGCAAGTAGCCCTGCATAAATGTTTGCCCGTCCGGGGGTACAGCTGCAAGGAGAAGGGGTCACCCCCTTCCTACAAATTACGGCAATCTTAGGCCTATCGTATTTTACCCCCAAAATTTTCGCTGGCTACTGCCCCTGGCCAAACCTTAGCGGCACTGATCTCGATGTAGGTCAAGGCCACGATCAGTGGGTGCCACTGGATAAAAACACTTGGTCTTAGGAGGTCACTGGGACATGAACACTGGGTCTCAGGTTCCATGTCTGCTTTTACTTTAGTTTAAATAAACTTGAAACATGAGTAAACAAAAATTCAGCAATAAAATAATAGCACTCCGCAACTGCTACTCGAGCTCGCTATGCTGCAACGTTCAATACCATCTGGCAACGCCTTGCAGTTTACAAAAAGACAATATCGATACACAATCGCCGCAGAGACATTGCTTCTTCCGAGCTAATCAAGACAGACCTGCGAGGAAATACTCAATTACCGTTACGGTCAACATACTACATGGCAGGAAGCAATTGTTACATTTTCCCCCCTCCCCCTTCCCCTTTTTGACTTCGCTTTTTAGTAAAATAAAATGAAATGTTGCTAAGTAACTGACATGTAACAGACCCTTTTAATGGGTTTTGCAGTTAATTTTTCGCCACGCCATTGTCCATGACCGATATTCCATCTTTTGATCTACAGTATACCGTTTTTATTAAATATGCATCTTCATGTCAATAGAAACATTGAAGTTCTCGGACAAAGATAGATAATTTTAAATTGGTTCTTATTGCAGAAGATCATATTTACAGAGCAAACTGTTTCAATTCACAAAATGTTAATTTAACATTTACTCGTTGAAGTCGTCGAAAATTCTTTAGAATCTTTGGCATTTCAACACAAAACAAATCTTTGAACAACTTTGATGCTACAAAATGTAATTCGGTTTGAAAAAGATCAGCAAATATTATTTTGAACTTTGTATTTGCACAATAATAAACTTTTTTGGCAATTTGTCGTTTTTCAAAATCAACTTAGTTTCCACGCAAAAACGTGAGCAACTGCGCACTGAAGCATAATTGAAACTGAACGGAAAATTCAACAGCAATTTAGGGAGAGTGCGAAGTGAGCTTGCGTTCTTCGAGTCAGCAGCCACCCGGAACATCTATCAAAGGCGATCGGCTACAGCCCTGAATCGAGCCCGTCCCGTACCTACGCGTGATCACTACACCATGCCGCTGAGACATTAAATTTACGGATTCATATTTCCATGTCGATTATCGAAAAACTTACGGAAGTAACTTAAAGAACAGAACACAGCAAGGAAAACATAAAAAAATAAAATATTGAAAAAATATCGGGAATAGTAGTAAACGACATTGCTATCGGAAGAAAGGGTCTGGAGTTGGATTCCTGGGCAGGTCAAATCGGACACAGGGTCGTCAACGGCTCGCCACCGCTGCAACGTTCCTTCGAAGCTGTGTTGCCCAGGCGCTAAGCCGCGGAGATGGTCCTCGCCACTCGTTACACGCTTCGGTGTAATACCGCGAGGGTAATGGAGATTTTAAAAACACAACATTTATTGTAGAATATTTTAAGACGTGGTCGAATATAATGTTTGATAACGTTAATTACAAAAATTTTATCTTTATTTGTATTTAGGTGATAGATGTTTGTTTACGCAAAGATTGCGAATAAATGGTGACGTCATAATGACTATATATGAAGAACTCCGACAGCGTAAATAACTATTATTGTTTACATACCGCAGTATCAACAAAATGTTGTTGATGTAGCGTCTGAAATGAACAATCGTAGATGGGAAGAAGCAAAAAATCTGTCATGGTGTTTGCAGTAACCATGACAACGATTATGATATATTACATTCGTCATTGACAATGCAAATAACTTCACAGTCATCAATGACGTCATGACAGTATGTTTGCAAATTAAGTAAATATTTTTCTTCGACTAGAGGGCGCCGCAGCGCTATTAACACGAAAGCGTTGGCAGCGAGAGTACGATTCAAAATCAAATCTTCATTACACAGTACTGCTAGGCGCCCGGCGCATAACGAGTGGCGGGGCGGCCTAGCACCCAGACAACACAGCTATGAAGAAACAGTTCAGCAGTGGAGAGCAGTTGACAATCGTGTTCCATTTACCCGGCCCGGGAATCGAACTCACACCCCCCACCCCAATATCAACGTCTCTAACCACTACAACAACTGGCCGGTTCTGCTTGTACATGAAAATGCAAAAAGAGTTTAGCCTATAATAAGATCGGCAACTTTTCTCTGGCATTCTTGTAGCTGGTTACAGCTTACAATAGGCGGCTGACTTCACATAATTACACGTCTAACTCATAAACAAAATCACTTTAGCTACAACTAACTCAGAAGCGATTAACCGCCAGCTGCTGGCAATCACTATAACATTTAAAGGCTTAACGACCATAAACTTGTCCACTAAAAACTGCGACTGCAGCAGACACCGAAGCCAGAGCCATATTAACTTTGAGGGGCTACGGGATTAATTCTTTTGAGGGAGGTGTTTTTTCGCAGGCCTGATGGTAACGTCAGCAGTAGATTTTTTTTCAGGGGACGCCCCTGCCCTGTGGGCTCCGGGGCAATGGCCTCCCTTAATCCGGCCCTGCACTGAGTAGCATAAAATAAAGTAAAATAATCGGTTGCTTACGGCGCTTTTTAGAAACTACTACAGTTTCGTAGCGCCATGACCAGGTTCGTAGCAATGAGAAGCCCTAGACCATCTGGTACACTGAGAGGCCCTACATTTCAGGCTGCTTAGTCTATTGGTAAATCTGGCCCTGGCCATGACTTATTTGTATTCAATGCGACTGATTTACATTTTACCATTTTCATTTCGTTCTCAACACCAGCCCTTATCCTGAGCGCTAAACTCCAAAGCTGTGGTTTTTATTTTATAATTTGGTAAGACTCGGCCAAGTATCGACCCCAAACTCCTAACTTCAAAGTAAATGTTGGAATGAGTTTAACATTTACAACACAAAGACTGCACAAACACATTGCAGCATGTAACCGTAGCGTTTGTACTGACGTTGTTTGCAAACATCTACAAATTTCAATTTTATCGTTGTACCAAACCCGTGTGAACAGACTCTTTTTTTAAACTTCAACTTGCCCTGGTTCAAACCCATTCACTTCTGCAAAGCTGGTAAATCAAAATTCAAACGTCTACAAGCTTGGATTCTGTTCAAGGTTCCGCTGTAACAACAGGACAATCCGTCTCTAACTCCGAATCCGGTTGTGACATAACAGTTAATCCAGATTCCAGTCTGGATTCGGTAAAATGCTTTCTTTTACAGCTCTGATAGAAAATAAAGGATGGGGTTCGATTACAACCTATTAAAAAAACTCCAATACCGATGCACAAACATCCGGTCAGCGTAGGTTCAATTCCCAGTTATAATCTAACTTTTTTTTATATTCATAAAACGTACCTCCACTTGTGAAGACCAAACCCCGGGCAGCGAGATTGACACAGGAGGCACTGTTTACCAATCACAAATCGACTCAAAGTTTCAAACTGAAAAATAAAAATGGAAAGGCTTATAAACGACAGCAAGTAACAAAGATGTTACTGCCTACGCTGCGAGTTGATTTCAAAAATTAAATCAAAATTTTATTATACTCGCGATATTACGCCGAAGCGTGTAACGAGTGACGGGGCCCATTTCCGCGGCTTAGCGCCTGGGCAACGCAGCTCCGAAGCAACATCGCAGCGGTGGCGAGCCGTTTGCGATTCTGCGTCCGATTTGACCCGCCCGGGAATCGAACCCCAGGCCTCCGCGCAGATAGATGTCCTTGACCGCTATGCAACCGACTGGTATCTCCAGAGTTTTCTTGCGAAGAAGCGTAAGAAGATGCTAAAACATCAACGCACATAAAGTGCAGAGCTAATTTCTACGATTGCCAACTCATTTTCGAGGTTGTTTCGAGGGAAAGTTTGATCAAACATAAGAATTACATGTTACTACAAGTATTATTTAAGAATTTCTTTCATTTTCACGATCCAATTATAAAAATATTGTTCAATAATGGCTTGGCATATTTTGATGATTAATTGTTACTATATTGCTGCCAATTACAAGATAATATCCTAACCTCGCTTAAAGTTAAAACGTGAATTAGCACAACAAAACTTTAAGTTGGAAATTTACAATTTTTTGGCAAAATTTTCAAAACTATTTCATCTTAAACAGCATTAGCGTAGTCATTGTTTTCGTGACAAACCGGTTGGTGCAGTGGTTAAGGACACCGCTATCAGCGCGAGAGATTGTGAGTTCGATAACCGGGCCGGTCAAATTGGCAGCAGTGTCGCCAGCGCTGCAATGTTTTTTCGGAAGCCCCAAACCGCGGAGATGAGTCCGGTCACTCATACACGCTTTAGCGTAATGCCGCAACTATAATGAAGACGTTGATAGCGCCGAAAACATGCGTGAACCATCAGAGTTACAGCGATCATTGATTCACACAAAACCACTACAATAATCTATTTCGATTGGAAGCAACTTGCAAAGTAATAATGATGTGATTTAATTTTTTGTGTTCAAAACCTAAACCAGTGCTATAACATGTACAAGGGCCAGAGCCGTATTAAAACTTAGGGGGCGCCGCGGTTAATTACCCGGGGGCTCTGGGACCATAGCCCCGCTAATTCGGCCTAGACATAGACGCAATAGTATTTTAAAAGTTTGACTTACAGATTAATGTATATGAAAACGCAGATAATTACTGGTTTAAATCTTCAATTTTATCACAGCGTTGAACAAGCACAAGCCGTTCATTTTGAAGAGCTTCTTGAGTCAAGAGCTGATCTATTGTCTGCTACAAAATGTAGTAGATCGTTGACGTAGATTTGACCAATTTGAAACTGTGCTCGCTTTACATAAGATTCAGGTTGTAGAGCTCTTTCTTTGCACTTTGTAGAGCCAGTTGAACAAGGGGCACATCAATCGCTTGATGTAAAACGCGTTACCAATCGGGAAACATTTGATCAACGTTGATTTCTGAAGGTTTAACAAAAAATTTAATTGTCAAAAAAATGTTATTTATAAATTTTGTAAAAAATACTGTGCTATGAATTGGATCGTCACTTTAGTGACAGCTACAATAGTGAGATTTTGATTCAACTCGATTATTACCTAAAAATCTCGTCTTTGCGTTCTTGGTAAAAATAATTCACAACAAAACCTTTTTGTACCTCAAACCGAAATTAAAAATGCAGGGCCGGCACCAAAGGGGGCCAGGGGGCCCCCAATCGACATGCTTCGACATCCAATCGACAATCGACATCGACATCCAATCGACAATCGACAGCCAAGACAATGCTGTCTTTATATTATACTTTAGTGCAGCCACATCTTCTTTATGGTTTAACTGTTTGGGGCACTACATCACCTAGAAGCTCACAAAAACAGTTGCAACTTCTTCAAAACAATGCTGTTAGAGCAATAGTGGGGTGTCGCAAATGTGATCACATATCCTTATCATATAAAAATTTAAACATATTGAAAGTTCATGATCTTTGCAAACTAGAAATAGCGAGTCTCATGTATTTGTATGAAAAATCTCGCCTTCCAACTACTTTTAATAATAAGTTTATTAAACCCTCTGAAGTTCATCAACATACAACGAGAAGTATTCAAGAGCTAAAATATTATATTCCCAGATTTCGTTTGACCAGATTTCAAAAATCTTTCACATATACCGGCGTAAAAATTTGGAATAACATTGAGAAAAAATTAAAACAACTTTCTTACTCCAAATTTCGAAATACTTATAAAGCGTTATTAAGTGATGCATATAATACATAAGCTCAGTAGAAGCTTTGGTACAGTCTGTTTGCCCTTTTTTTTCTCTTCTTATTGTAATAAAAAATAGTAAACAAACGCAGAAGTTTTATAATCATCTTTTGTGGAGCTGTTTGACTCGAAGACCCATTGGTCCCTTCACAGCTTCTGTTAGCTTTATTTCTCAAAATAGATTTGTGCTCGTTTACTTATTTATTTAATTTTACTTTGTTATTTTTCTTTTGTTATTGTTATGTTTTGATCTATGCCTTTGAAGTTAACAATAAATTGATCCTGATCCTGTACTGTTGATCCTGCTTGGCTCACCCCCAATCATCAAGCTTACTCTTTTGAAGACAGCGGTTTTTGTGCTTATTTTTAAACTTTGGCCCCCCTTAAGTCGACTGCTCTACCGCAGGCTCTGTAAAAATGTATGGCACAAAAACGCAAGCTTAATATCGGAGCCCATTAACTTTTGAAAAACTCGCGGCAACCGGTCAGTTGGCCGAGTGGTTAAAGACACCGCTAGCGGTGCGAGAGGTCTTAGGTTCGATTTCCTAAACTGGTCAAATCGGAAATAGCGTCGCTAACGGCTCGTCACCGCTGTGATGTTTCTTCGGAGCTGCATTGCCCACGCGCTATCCCGCTACTCGTTACACACTTCGGCGCAATACCGCGAGCATTTAATTAAGATTTCATTTTGAAACTCTGCATCCTTTGCTTTCAAACGTGCAAAGCTCAGCGCTTTCTCCTCACAGCGGACAACAGATGAACGATCCAATTTGAATTTTACGTCGTCTCAAACGAATCTCTGTTTGACCAATTATAAAACTACCTTTGAGACTCAAAAGGTTTCGATTGGACCACGACATTGATTGAGCAATTTTACAGGCACTTGATACATTTACTGGTGTATTTTTAAGCACTTTTCATGATTTTTTTACCAGACTAGTTTGATAAAATACTCTTAAAATAAATGAAGGATTTACTTAACAATAGGAAAATACGATTATTAATATGCACATTTGTATATTGATAAGCATATGAGAGCACTTGTGAAAAATATACTCCACTTAACTATAGAAATGGGAAGGCTTGCACTTAACTGCTTTTAAATTTTCTATTTTTCTAATTAAAGCAGTAGCGTATGTAGGGGGTGGGGGAGCATTGTGGCATGGCCCCCTTTTCACTTTGTCTTTTATTTAAAATGATCAAACGTTATTAAGTGACTGAAATATCTTAGACTCGGTTGATAAAGTTCGTGGTTTATGTCTTGCCCCTCCTTTAAAATTGCCCGCTACACCGTTGTATCAAATTTTCATTATACTCGCGGTATTACACCGAAGTGTGTAACGAGTGGCGGGGTCCATCTCCGCAGCTCAGCGCCCGGTCAACATAGCTCTGAAGAAACGTAGCAGTAGCTGGAGCGAACCGTTGGCGACAATGTGTTCACTTTGGCCGGCTTAGAAATTGAACCCCGGACCTTCCGCGCCGACAGCAATGTGTTTAACCACTACGCCAACAGGCCGGTCCTATTTTTTCAAAACACTGAGATTTCGCTCAGATTTCATGTTTTGTTCCCGAGAATTTTAACCCACACTTGTGTTGGAGGCCGTTAACTTTTCAAAAACACTATTGGTGTGCAAAAGATCGTTAAGTTCGTGACTTTAGTTAGACTAAAGGGTTTTCTACTTTGGCCTTGACTTTGCATCCCAGTAAATTGATTTGATAATGCTGCTCATTTTTCACACCGATTCGTAATCTTGGGCTATCCTACAATCAAAACCGGATCAAGGAGGAAAGACTATTGTGGGTGTAGCCCCTTCCCCCCCAACGTTTGGGGGCGTGCCACTTTGCCACAGATCGTAAAAATTGGCATCCTTTAATCCTGCTAACGACAAAATTAGATCTGGAAAAAGCATCTCCCCCGCCAAAAAATTAGACTCTCCCCCAAAGTTTTAATACGGCCTTGCCCACAATCACTAGAAAGTCGGGCCATTGCGCAGCATAGCTAAAACAACTGCTGTTAAGATGCACTTTTTTCGTTTGGTTTTCAAAATTGTCGGGTTGTGTTTTTTCCAATTGCCATAAACTTTATTGTTTATTCTTTTTTTTATCAACCTAATAGTCCAGATTTTACAAGGCGCTGCGTTACATACTTCAAAGTACAGAGGCCGTTAATCTATAATTTTAGTATATCATATTTTCAAAAAGCAACATTGCAGGTTTTATCTCAGACAAAATTACCGAAAAAACACCCGAAGAATGCTTACAGAGGAGACAAAACTTGCGCAGATACAAGCTTTCTAAAATAGCATGTAATTTGAAGATTAAATCCAGCTGATATAGCTTGAATAAAAAGACAAGACTATGAAATTTTTCTTCGAATTAATTTACTGCATTGAAAAAGCGGATGATGCACAAGTCATATAAAAGTTAGAAGCTCTGTGCCTTTGTTTTTGTAAATTTGGTCGACATTTCAACACACGAAAGTTATCTACACGCAGTGATGGGCACGATAAACCTTTCTGTACTATAGCGATAACGATAATCGATAACTTCAAAAAACCCCTGGGCGATACCGATAATCGATAAATCTCAATTTTTTAAAGCGATATCGGTGATCGATAAATTATCACCGATAAATTTTTCCGATAAACGTTGCGGTAAATTTTCAATGTGTGTGACAAAGTTTTTTTTTGTAAGTCAAATTGCAAAAATGTTTTAGTAGATTGTTCCAGAAAACAGAGTAGTTTACGGACTCTGCCGTGGCACTAAATAAAACAAAGAGAGATTTTTTTAAATTGTGATAAGAGCTTATGGGCACCGTGTATTTTTTCCAAAGCGCCAACTCACTAACTCTGAAGTTTGAACACTGTAGGCATAAAGAATCGTTTATCGCGATAATTTATCGGCGATAAGAAAATATATTACAAAAGCGATATCGGTGATGGATAAATCAAAACTAATGTGAGCGATAACGATAATCGGTAAAAAATTATCGCCGACAAATCATCGCGATAAATACCCATCTCTGTCTACACGCCCTGCTAGTTTGCAGAGAATTCAACAGCCAGCACGACGGAATTAACACTTTTGGGGGGGGCATAGCTAATTTTTCGGAGGGCCCCCAGCTGTTTGCAGATCTGATTTTGACGTCAGCGGCAGATCTTTTTTGGTGGACGTGATTTATAGACCTTTGTGCGGCACGCTAATGACCGGGGAGACCTGGGGGGCTATAGCCCCCCTCCCCCTTATCCAGCCCTGTAACCCACGGTGGATCCAAGAACTTTTCGGAGGCTAAGAACTAAAAAAAATTATCTCGCAGTTTTGTGCATCTGAAAGTGCCAAAGCAAGCTTACTAATATTACTAGGCTTATGCATAAATAAAAATATTTTGGGGGCTCGAGCCCCCTCAGCCCCCTGATTTCGCCATGGAAACCATGACGCATGGATGAGCTAGCAACGCGTAAAGGAGAGATTTTGAATTGCAACCGCAAGATACGACCTGGAATGCAAGCTGTCTCAGCTACAATTATCTCAAAATCAAAAATCGTGCAAGCTGTTCTAATTAAGAGAAGGTCAGCCATACAAAATCCGATCCGAATAAAGATTTAAACAAAAGAAAGCGACCGTATAATGGCGTTAATAATTGGATTAGAAAGTCAATAATTCGAAAAGCAATTTTTCCGAATCAACGGTAACTCTGCTTGACTGATTGAATCAAGAAAATTCAGATCCATAAATTTTGCCATACTATGTAGCGGTCATAACACAGCTTTACACTAGCATAAAAACAGCAAACAATGAAGTGTAAACCCACGGAAGTTTTGGAATTTATTGCTTTACAACGCATCAAAAAAAAGGCAGGCCTACCGGTATTTCTTTTAACCTGGAATAGCCTTACTTAAGACTTGACAAACCTGCTACGACCAAAATATGTTGCATTCAACGCAGTCACCAATGGCGTAGCGAGACATTTTGAAAGAGAGGCAATAATCTACAAAAGTCACAATGGCGACCCCCTAAATATCCTACTGGCAGTCACTGTCGCGTTAGGAGTTTTTAGGAATAATAGGCCTACTTACAGACCAGTCACATTGGTCAAAACCCAAAACTGCTGTTTATTATTATTAGCCTACTGCTTTTTCGCTGTAACGTGTAGGTCTACAATTTACATGCATTACAAAATCAATTTTAACAAAGCGTTTGTTCCGTAATGTGTGTTTCCAAGCTATTCAATTTTCTGCTTTGGCTCGTAAAACTTGACTACCATTACCACACTAGCAAATCAAATGCAGGCTGTTGATCGAGGTAACTGAAACTATTAGCTGAGGCAAACACAAGAGAACAAAGCTACACTAAAGCAATGTTTGTTTTGTAATAACCTCATAGGCGTAAATCTACCTTGTATTGTATCAAGATCAGAATCAAAAGACCAGGCAATATAAAAAACACAACTTACTGCTTGATTTCGCTCTGTTGGGCTTGAAATCATCTGAACAATCCTTTTATAGCTCTTCTTGAACGTTTGGTTTGAAAATTTTACTACCAAACTTACATAGCAATTGAAAGAATTACAATTCAAATACTTACAATCTTTCAGCGTCCTTAGTTGCTACGCTGCTCTTTGCAAATAACACTAAACTGCCAGTTTCATCGAAAAAGGCGAATTTTATGACCACAAGCTTATTATAGCCCTGTAGCGCAGTCACGCGACTAGCAATTGTACGGCCACTGCAAAATTTTAATGCACCCAATTCGGACCGTTTGAAACAACTTTCTGATCCCGGCATGCTTAGTAAAATACCCGGCAAATTTTTGTCCTATATTGACACTGGGAACCTGTCCAAATGTCCACAAAAGTGCGCACAAAATGTATATTTGGTGGAGGACTTATAGAGTAGATGGTAAAAAAAATTCAACAAAATCTGCTTTAAAAATTGTTCAAAAAGCACTTAAATGGCCATTACAGTACCTAAAATTTCAAAAATTTTGCGGGGTAGCAAGCCACAGGACCCCCTATAACCATTTTTGTTCCTCAATTTGCTTTAAATTAACTTTGCCGGATAAAACCACGCTTTAAAAGAGTAAAAATTTGGTGCCCCCCAACACGTAAAAAATTTTACGCCTCTGATATGAAACATATTCAGAGGGCTTATTCATGCCCTTTTCCGAGGCTGAAAATCTTTGTACCTAGTCAACATTCAACCCAGGCTAATTCAAAACTGCATCTTCCCCACCAAAATTTTCTGGATCCGCTCCTTCTGTGTAGTTTACTTTCGTTCAGCCTTTACTGCAAAAAATAACCTTCAGCTCTAATTACTACGCCTACAACACCAAAAAACTCTTGAACCCGCTAACTCTTGGGGGTCGTGGGGCAGCTGCTAGAGTTGGAGCCTCAAAGTATCTCGATCCTCTGCGACGAAAAATAGATGCTCTGGTAGTGGTGAGATGCCTAAGACGAGAACAACTCAGATCTTTAATTCTGGGACGGTCTCAAGGCTTTCGATCAACCACTGTTGAACACAGCAGCATATCACCTGTCTAATTGTCCATACAAGCGCATTTTCGATATTTTACTTCAAGAAGCATCAATTTAATGATCAATAGTCAACAGTTGGTCAAAGGTTATTTCTTAACAGAGCAACAAACCACAATCGCAACAGCAAAAATGAGAACAGGGCTGTGACTTTAGCAATAGCACAGACTTGAAAGGAATTCATGCAAGGGAATTGTGTTTCTCGTGCGCTTCACGAAAGCATTAGGCAGTAGCGTTAAAAAGAAGATACCACATTAGCAACACTATAAATTGTTTCATAAGACAGTCCAAGGATGAACGAATAAAATCTTCTTGGATAAATTACGAAATAAGACATTTCGTATCATAAAAGGCGCAGAACTGCAGCAATTCCATGTCATTGATGAACATCTGTCATTTGTTCATCAAAAATGCAGATGTCTACGAAACTCCATCTCCTGACGCCGCATGTCCCAAATTCAGAAAATGAAAGATAAAACGTTCATCATTTTATCTAAAACAACATCCGCTTTAATTATCCGCAAACTAGTCAGAGTATAGGTTGGATAATTGGGGATGCGTCCATTGACAGGAGAATAGCCCATCGGTATAACACGCAACTGATATAAACAACGGAACAGATTTAAAAACAGCATCTGTTAAGTTTAAGCAATTCTGGCTAACGGTACAGTAAGGACTTTGTCAGCAATTTTATTACAGTACAGCTAAAAATACTTGGGCGGACGTTCGACTCACACCTGGCGCCATTGTCAACGCTAATAGCTTACATTATGCTGGGTCCTAAGCCATGATGCAAAAAAGCAATTCTTTAAGAGCAATTTGTGTGGTACACTACGGCATGTCAGCCTACATTAAAAATAATCATATATATTCTGTAAACGAAAAAAACATCTTAAAGCGTGAAATTAACAATTCGAAGAGGTCAAGCACATTCCCAAACCATACCAGTATGAACTTTGAGGAGTAATTTCTGACTCTTTTTCGACATAGACTCAGCTGTCTTCGTCAGCAGTGCAAGCAAAGCACTCTTTGTATTTCCTCCTTCAGCTATTTTCGTCGTATATTATTGTATTCCAAATTTTACAACTCTAATAATCTCACCGTATATTTTTCCCATTTCTTTTCAGGATCATACGATTCCCAGCGATTGGCGGGAAATATATGTTTATTTTTTTCATACCAATGACGTAATACAACTTTACCAGCGTGAGACTGAAACAACAACGATGAAGATTTCAATGTTACTCGTTGGATATTAATAGCAACTTGAAGTGAATGGGCAGCGAAAGCGAGGAAGGCCAAAGCAGACATGGAGGAGACAAAGTTGAAGAGAGTGTAAAGAGAATTGGGTTGGAGGTGGAGGAGGCTGCAAATCAGACAAGTTGGAGAGAGGGAGCGAGAGCGATCGTTGAGAGAATGAGATGCATCCGGCCACTCTCAATCACGAGAAACACACCGGATTGAAAATGGATGATGACGATGATGAACTCGAGCCTGATAAACAGCCAAAGAGGCGCGACGAGAAAATTTATCAAGAGCATGCACATTTCAGTTACTTGGCAACATTTGTTCTTTTTTAAAAGACTAAGTTAAGGAGGGGGCCATAGCACAACGCCCTCCCTAAACACGCTGCTGTTACCGGTGATGATAGAAAGTTAATAACTTGGTTTAAGTCCGTGGCTTTTGAGTTCAATTGAAAGTACACCGAATTGCCGAACCTACTGACCAATGAGATGGACAAAGCCTTCAATAACTTTGGAACCATCTGAAAAGCTACTGGCAGCCGAAAAATAAGTATTATGTAGAAAAGCGCGAAAATACTACCTCGTCTTTTTCGATAGTGGCGTCACCAATCAGACGCACGTCATCGTGTACGTCAAAGCTGAAAAGTGGACCGCTTTTTCCTCTAGCTTTCGTGACTATGAGATCATAGAAAGTGTAATGTTGTGGGATTATGAGATCCTCTTTAATATACATCAAATGCTCAACGCCTGTAAGAATAAAAAATCAAACATATCACAATTGTTGCAAAGTGGTCGCAAAAACAGCTTCGATGGTCAAGTGGTAAAAGAGTGTCGGTTTAAGCACCGTGTCTGGGTGGAATAACTCTGAGCATACCAAACGCAAGATAAGGCGTAAACAATTAAACACGCATCTAATTTTTAGCTACCTGCCGAGCGGAGCTCACTGAAGTCCGTGCGTAAATTTTCGAGACATCGAGTAAGAAATTGTTGAATGCTGTTGCCTTTCTTCATCTGCAAACAAAGTCATATATTAAATGAAAGATCGTTTTTCGCAGTCCAAGAGCTCAAAAAGTTATACCCACAAGAGTTTATTTTTATTTAGACGAATAAACGTAAGCAAAACGGTTACAACGTTGTGTATATTATGAATATGCACTAAATCTACGGTAACATTGATTTAAAATTAACTACGAATTTACGATTATTTGGTGGTGAAAGTAGCGCTGTTATCAAACAATCAACTATAAGATATTTGAAAATTTAAATTGTTTGAAAAATTATCACATAATTTTTTGCCCAATTTCAAACAATCAAACATTTTTATTCACTTGGAATTTACAACTTTAAGACGTCAAAACACGTCTTGTGATGCAAGCATGAGCAAAGAGCATAGCAACAGCACTTGTGTTAGTGTGCATTGCGCATGCATGCACCATTCCACACGCTGACCACATAAAATCGCTCAGAATCAAGGGTGGAAACCTGCCTATTTGGTGTTGGGGTGTCAGTTTCAGTTTGATTGTGGTGAAAAGCAGATGTCAGGTATCAGTTTTGGTTTGGTTTTGCGGATGATAAAAATTAGGTTTAAGTTTTGCTTACGCATGGCTTCGGTTTTTTGGTTTCAGTTTAAGTTTAATCCAAGAAAACTGTGCCATACACTTTGAATGCACACTTTATGTGCTCTATTGTTTGGCGTTTTTGCTTTATTACAATGATACGTAGCCGCTCAGATGGGCGAGTGAGTAGAGCAATTGCTTCAGAAGTTGACGACTTGGGTTGAATTGTGAGTCCAGTGAAACCAAAGACTAAAAAAATTAGTATTCACAGCTTCTATATTTGACACTCAGCACTAAAACAACTGCACTGTTAATGATGGTGATGACAATTTTTAAAAAACCTTGGAAAATTTTGTAAAGGTTTTAGTTTCAGTTTTGGCGTTTCTAGGAAAAACGGTCTTGGTTCAAGTTTAGGTTTTCAAAAATTTGGCTTAGCAAGTGTCAGTTTCGGTTTCAAAAATTTCCTTTAAAACTGGGTTTTCAAGTTTGGGTTTCCACCCTTGCTTAGAATCAGATGCGCGTTCACACACACCCGTCCTTCGCAGTAACGAAACTTTCATTTTTAGTGTTTCTTCAACTCCATTTTTAGTGCCTCTACTCTTACTAAGTTGAGATCTTCCTTAAGTGATTTCATGATTGATATTATGCGCTCGCATTTGCAGCAATAAACAAATGTTTGATTAATTTGATTTGAATCGTCAAAAATTATTTGTTATTTGATTAATTTCAAAAACCTTGTTTGATAACATTTCTATTAGGTGCAAGGAAAAAAATACTGCTGATATTACATCGATGGCATCGAGTGTCATAAATACTAAAAATTTTAGGCATTTTGTAAGTTACTACGAATACTTTCCAACATTACCTTCACTTTTCTGCGATGCCCAGATCCATCCCAGTAACTGTAAGTTATCTCAATCTCTTCATCTATGACGCAACAATGAGAATAAAAATTAAACACTGAAGCTGTTCATAACTGGCCGCTCGGCGCAGAGGCTAAAGACATCGCTATTAGCGGTGGAGGAGGAGGTCTTAGGTTCGATTCCCGGGCCGGTCAAATTTGACAGTGTCGCCAATGGCTCGCCACCGTTGAGACGTTTCTGAGTTGCCCAGGCGCTACGCCGCGGAGATGGACCTCGCCACTTGTTACACGCTTCGGTGTAATATCGCAAGTATAGTGAAAATTTGATCTATGCTTATGAATGAAGAAATGTCCTGTTATTATAAACGCCACAGCGAAAATTAAAAGCAACAATGACACGGCAATTATGACCTACTTTTTAATTTTTCTTGCTTTCCGACCCATTCTTGACGAATTTTTTCTCGAAGTTCCATTTCCTTTGCCTGAATAAATTGTTGAAATATGTTGAATAAGATCAATAAGGCCAAAAGTCCAATTGCAAAAATTCTAAAGTCTCCTTTATTTCATACAAAAATAAACCCGTGAAAGCAAACAATTACTTTATCGCTATCCTTCTGTAGCGAGGAATTGCGTGGTACATAAAAAATGGCCGGTTAGCTCAGTTTTTAAGCGCACGCTATTGGTGCGAGAGGTCTGGAGTTTGATTCCCAGGCCAGTCAAATCGGCACAAAGTCGTCAATGACTCGCCACCGTTGCGACGTTTCTTCGGAGCTGTGTTGCGCTAAGCCGCGGAGATGGGCACCGCCACTCGTTACACGCTTCGGCGTAATACCGCGAGTATAATAAAGATTTGACACTCGCGGTATTACGTCGATTTGACACTCGCGGTATTACGTCGAAGCGCGTAACGAGTGGCGGGGCCCATTTACGCGGCTCAGCGCCTGAGCAACACAGCTCCGAAGTAACATCGCAGCGGTGGCGAGCCGTTGACAATATTGCGTCTGATCTGACCAGCTCAGGAATCGAACCCGGAACTCCTGCGCTGATAGCTATGTCCTTAACCACTTACGGCTTCGCCAATCGATCGGTTTCGCGTGGTACTGCTAGTAAAAATCAAAATAATTAAGCTAAGTATAATGTTCCCACCTCTCTTTCTCTATCAGGGAGAAAACTAGTGTCGACATCGGGATTTTTCTTGAGCTTCTTCGGGACAATCACTGAAATACATTGCACCAATCATGCTGGTTTTCAAATGTAAAGCAAAATCAAACCGATATCAATATCAAACGCAAGATAATAAAAAAGATTAAACAAGCTAAAACAGACTACCACAAAAACATATTGAAGTAAGCAGAGAAGCAATTGCAAAAATCACCAACTTCAAGCGAATTTGTGACCAAAACCCAGCCTACGCATTCGATACGAAAATCGTTGCTAGCGGCACGGGGTGTGGTATATCAAAATTATGATTGTCTGTGCTAAGAATACGTTAAGCCTACGTTTACATCCCCATGGTCAGGCTAATTGCATTTCACTTCAGGGCTGCGAACTCGGCTCTTTTTTGTTAAACTCGAAAAAAGTTGCTTTGAGTTTTGAACTTACGCTAAATTTCACAACAATTGCTTGAACTTAACATAAATTCGGCAAAAGCTACTGAAGCCTAAGTTGAACTGGCAAAACGAAAAATAAAAACCTAGGAACTAAACCTCGGCTTGCAAATTCTTAGTGAACTCGATCAAAAATGCTTACGAGTTGGCAGTCCTGTTTCACGCACATTCGGACTACTAACTCGCGAAGTGCGCGCCCACTACATCGATAAAATTTCAGTAAACAACCAATCATACGTCATGATCGTATCAATTCTAACGAACAAGTTGAAAAATACAAAATACTTGGAAAATATTCCAGCAAATGTAGACTGCAGGAGAGGAACAGCACAAACAAAGCAAAAAAGCAGCTATAAAAACACGTCACCCAACAGCATTTCAGCAGAAACTACGCTTATTAAAAATGTTTTATCTTTTAACCAGCCGGTTAGCTCAATTGTTAAGCGCGTCGCTATCCGTAACGGAGGTCTGGGGTTTGATTACCAGGCCGATAAAATAGAACACATTTAACCTGTTTCCACGTTCACATTTTGTGGGCTTTGCTCGAGTCAGATAAAATTTTGCTTTTTGTAGGCTAATTTTTGCAAAGTCTTGGGCTTTTCAGGCCGCAAGAAGAGCTGGTCTGCAAAAGTGGGCTATCGCAAAAAGTGGGCCTTCAGAAAGTTGTCTATAGCCCGGCCCACTTTGAGAAAGCCCACGTTTTTCGTGGACGTGGAAACAGGCTTTTATCGCCAACGGCTCGTCAAATACAGCTGCGATGTTTCTGCGAAGCTAACCAGGCGCTAAGTAGTGGCGATGTGCCCTGCCACTCGCTACATGCTTTGGCATAATTATGATGGCGAGTGTATTGAAGAGTTGATTTTTACAATTTGTTTTAATGTATTCTATGCTTTTACCTTCTTCTTCTTCTTCATCTTCAAATTCATCATCATGATCATTAAACGAGAGGGCAGCCATTTTCCGAGCTTTTTCTTTTTTCTTAATCTTATCTTGCTTCGCTTGGCTGTAAAAAAATACTGCTACTAATTAAACTTTCATTTTTGCAAAACTTTTTATTAAACACTGGTGGATAAACTCACAGTTTGGCTTCATTAGTAGTCGCAATTTGTTTTTCTCTTTCTTTTACAAGCCGTTCTCTTTTTTCTCGCATTTCATCCAACGTCAGAAGCCCTGCAAATTTAAAGGCCTGTTACAAAATTATAGTTCCCAAAAGTATCGTCATCCTTGCTATGCAAAGCCAATCCAATCGATGCAAAGTCCTTGCTATGCAAAGCCAATCAACTTATTCCAAACTGCAACAACTCTTCGTTACATGGCTTACGCTTTTAAAACTGTTCACTTCATTTCTTTTCCAGTCTCAGCCTGAAATAAGTCTAGCCTGGATTGACTGTGCATAGCAAGGCTGACAAGGCTTTTCTTCTAGTCCAAACATTATCCTTGCAACTTTTTTATCAAACTTAAAAATTATAGTGCTAGTCTTCAGACAAGTCTGACTGTAAGACAAAACAGTTCACAAGGTACCGGTGCCACAAGTAGTCCATTGGTGAGGAGACAGCAAAGCACTGTTAGGTCATTCAGTAAGCCGCCATCTTGGCAAATAAAACCACTTTTGAGACCAGCCAATGAAAATTAATATGGTAGGGTGGAAACTGTTACAAAAGCCCAACAGCCAGAAGAAAAAAAAAACATAAATAGAAAAAATACGACAAGTAAATAAAAAAATCCTGAAAAGTTCAAACACATTACGTTCAAAAAATTCAAAAGAAAAACCTGAAAGCATTGGAAAGACTTCAAGACAACAAACAATGAAAAACGACTTATGTCATTAATCAGAATATGTGCATCATTATTTTTATACAAAAAAGACCAATATCACATCAGCAGTGTGAAACAAAAAGATATTTACCAACTGTGCTTGATTTAAGTTCAGCTTCAACTGCATCATAATGTGCTGAAAACTTGTTGTGAATATTTGATTTAATCGCATTCTCCTGTAATAAAACAAATATAAAACACCCAATCAAAATAAATTGAATCAAAAAATTTTTTTTTTCATTTGTAATTTAGGATAAGCAAAACCGAAAATGTTTGAAAAAGCTACCGGTAACAAATTTGTGGTATATTAATCATTAAGATATACCACTTTAAAAGGCAGGCTTGTTAACATATCCAGCTAATTATATCCACTACCGGTACCAGTATGCAAAATCAAATTATGACAAAAAAGAAACAAGCAGTGCCATTTGCATGGGACTGTTAAAGTAGTTACTATGTTTCCATTATTACTTTTTCACACTCCACTGGATTACATGAGAAAAAAAATAAACCACAGCAAAAAATGTTACAAGCTTGTAAGAGTAGCCACTTCAATAGAAAAAAATAGTCAACTATTATAAAAACATAGCCTACCGGCATTAGTTAAAAAAAACAAGAATAAACAATAGCAAAATACATAACAGTATAAGCAAGTAAGATATAAACAAACACAATACACAGATACAGTAATACCAATAGGCCTAGTTTTCAGAATGATATTTACATGTAGCAATAGCACAACATAAACAATTGTCAATTGGACACATTCAGCAATTAATCTATTGCGTATCATTGCCATAATACTCACATTTACAATTTTAGCTCTCATTTCAGCCATTTGTTCTTTCGCTCTTTCTCTTCTCTTTTGCATGTGCAATGCCCTATTTCCCTCACTTGCAGCTCCTTTGTATTCAGCCATTTTTGCAAGTCGAAATTGTGAACTGGTGAAGTTAGCAGTATTAATAAGCAAACAAATGAATAGTCTACAGGCTAGTGGGTACCAGCATCTACAATAATCCAAAACAAATTATGATAGCCTATTGATGACTTGAGAGTACCGGTACACAAAAATGTATTTTAGTAGTGAAATGCATAGCAGTGTACAGTAGTAGCCTTACCTAGCAAGCCTACCCAGTTGCAATGTGAAATAACTTTACAATTGGTAAACAGGTAAAGTGGTAGGATAAAGAAAATACTATATTGTCCACAAACGTTAGAACCAGAAGTCTACTGGTTTAGGCTACCTTAGACCACTAACCAGTTGTTGATTTGTGATGAAAATCAGATGATTTTGGGGTGATAATTTACGAAGTGGCTTAATCGACGAACTTAATAAGATTCTATTTGAATAAGATTTCAGAAGTTTGTTTCACATTGAATTATTGGACATTATTTGTTAGCATAAAAATTGCTACTTGAACAATTTTGTGCAATTTTCTTCACTCCAATGAGGAAGAGACCACAGGCGCCACTTCAAAAGTGCAGGTGGCGTCACTTCGTGCATGATTTCTTCATCTTTATCCTCCTATCATGAGAAAGCGGCGGAGATGCTACACGCAGGGTTGCCAGATTATTTTTACGTCATGTAGCCCAAAAGTAGCCAATTCCATCTAAAAATAGCCCAAAATTTTTAGTAACCACGAAGTCCAGGAAAACAGCATAATTTTTAGTAACCATATAATATTTTTGCAAATCATGCAGATAAATTGTAAGGCAAGCTTTTTAACAAGCATTAAAATGTTCTCAGTCTTGTTATTTGTCATGAAAACAAAAATTCATGCCAAGTTAATTAATTCTAGTTTAGCCACGTGATTTCAATTTGGCTAAAAAAAACTTAAAATCTTGAATTTTTTTCCTGCAGCTGCCGCTCTCACAGCTGCTTTATGCTCAGATGTACTTGCATGCTTTAGTAGATCTGATTTGTGAGCTTTTAAATCAACTTGACACATTGTACAACGTGCTTTTTTCCATTTTTTTTTTGCTATGCAGTTTTTAAATTGTGGTCGTAGGTTCCTTGTCCAATTTGCGTTAAATGATTTGTAATACCGGGCCCATTTTCCCATTAAAATAACAATAAACGGCGCAATAACAAGATGAGTAAGGTCTAGCTTGGTTTGTTAAAAGCAGCACAGAACTGACTGACTATGGAGTAGCCATTAGCGTAGCCACGATTTTGCAATGGGAGGAGAGAGAGAGAAAGAGAGAACATGTTTTATTCGGCAGGTAGAAAATATAGCACACAGTAACACATCACACGTTAAAAATGCGCTACATAATCTAAAGCCGTGGAATGCAGCGCAAGAGCAAAGCTCACCGAGGCAACTGCCACCACAAACCTTGAAATCACAATGTACTATCTTCAAAAATTATCAACGAAAACGAAAAAAAGCAAAATGCAAAATCATTGAGCAAAATGAGATCATTTATACGCTGAAGCAAACTATTCACAAAAATATATACAAAATACACTTACATACAAAATACACTCCCAAGTTTGGTTTGAACAGACAGCAATTGTCCAGGGGTTAAACATACTGATAACGTGAAATGGTTCAATATATATATATTTATTTTTTTTTTAATCATACTTGTTAATTAGAATTTGTCTACATTCTTTTTTATATCGATAAAATGTGTAAGATTTGATTGTAGGGGGAATCTGATTCCACATTTTGACTCCAAGAAATTTTATGCATTTTTTTCCACTGTTTTTTCTTACGGAATTAGATTTACTTCTAGTATTATAGTGATGAACTTGTTCGATGGGCAAAAAATAAGGGTCAAATATTTCGGGAAGAGATTGTGTGTGGTACAAGTACATAAATTTGCTTAATTCGAAGTTATAAATATCAGCAATTTTTAAAATGTTTAAGCTTTTATGCAAAGCATTAATAGTAACGCGATCTTTCCATGTGGATTTGTTAATTATTCGCAGAACTTTGTTTTGAAGAATTTGAATAGGTTTAATTTCAGTTTCTGAAATGCTGCCCCAACCAAGAATTCCGTATAAAATATGTGAATAGAAAAAATTGTAATAAATAGCTATAACATTTTGTTTGTTTAGGTAATTTTTCATTTTCGCTATTATGCCAACTCCTTGCGATAGTTTCTTACGTAAATTAGATATGTGTGGTTTCCAACTTAAATCTTCGTCCAAGAGTATTCCTAAATATTTAATTGAGTAACATCTGTCGAGTTTAACTCCTTTGATTTTAACATTAAAATCGAAGGGTTCAACACATTTATTTTTGAACGGTTTTATAAGCAAATACTTTGATTTAGTGTAATTTAATGATAGTTTATTTGCATTTAACCAGTGTTCTACTTTTACCAATTCTCTGTTAACATTTTCATTTAATTCATTGATTTTCACTTCACTTAACATCAAAGCTGTGTCATCTGCGTAGAGTCTAGTTTCAAATTTTGATGCTTTTGGTAAATCGTTGATGTAAATTGAAAAAAGTAATGGACCTAAAATAGAACCTTGAGGTACACCACAAGTTAAAGTTTGTTGAAGGGAATATGTATTATTGATATGAACAGTTTGTTTCCTGTTTGTTAAGTAGCTTCTAATTAAAGTTAAGGAGTTACCTCTAATTCCATATTTTTCTAACTTGTTTAAAAGAATCTTGTGATTTACAGTATCAAACGCTTTTGACAGATCTAGTAATATCAAGCAAGTACTGTAATTGTTATCACGTAAATTTTGTAACTTATTTGTAACATCTGAAATAACATGATTAGTTGAATGTTTAGTTCTAAAACCGAACTGTTCTTTTGCTAAAACGTTGTGAGTAGAGAAATAATTGTTTAAACGGTTATAAATTATTTTTTCAAATATTTTGGAAAAAGGTGATAGGATCGAAATCGGCCGATAGTTCGTAGTTTTATGAGTAGGCCCACTTTTGTATAAAGGCGTCAGTTTAGCAATTTTAAGTCTATTTGGAAATGACCCTCGCAAAATGCATTTGTTAAATAAGTTTGAGAGAAGTGATGATGTAATTTCAGAAGTCATTTTTAGAAACCTAATTGGAATGTTTTCAATGCCAATTGCTTTTTTTTCATTTAGATTCATCAATTCGCGAAAAACTTCAAATTCAGTACAAGGTTCGAAAAAAAAAGATTCTGGAGATGATGAAATAAATTTAAGAATGTTCTTTTCAGAGGAAGTTCCACTAGAAGTAATTTTTGATGCCATGGTTGGGCCTATATTAACAAAAAAATCATTTAATTCGTTGCAGATGTCTTTGCACTCAGTGAGAATCACATTATTATCAGTGACAAGTTAGTTTATTGGATCTTTTTGATTTCGATTTCTTTGCAAGATTTCGTTTATTAGCTTCCATTGTTTTGAAAGATCTTTTTTATTCACTTCGATCATATTAGTATAATATTTCTGTTTAGCAGCTCTCTTTACACTAGTTAATAAGTTACAGTAGTTTTTGTAGTTCTTGATCAAAGATTCGTCATTCTTTTTATAGCATTGCTTAAACATTGCATTTTTTTTCTGAATAGATTTCAAGATGCTTTTGGTTATCCAGGGTTTAGTTTTTAATCGAGTTTCCTTTCTAGTCTGAGGGCGTAAGGGTGCATGTAAATTTACTATCTCGGCAAATCCGTCTAAGAATTTGTCTATTATTTTTTCTGGATCCAATTCATCATCCTGTACGTTGTTTATTGTTGAAACTAATCCATTAATATCATTTAAAAAGTTTGTTTTATTAAAGTTTTTCATATCGCGAGCTAATTTTTTGTCCTGTTTTTTAATTGTTTTCTTTCCTAAGCAGCAAAAAGTTGGAAGGTGGTCAGAAATGTCGTAAGTAAGAACTCCCCGATTGGATATATTGTTTGTCATATTTGAATAAAGGTGGTCTAGTAGGGTCGCAGTGCTTTCTGTAATGCGGGTAGGCTTATTAATTAAATTACTGCATCCTTCTGCATATATAGCATTGACATAATTACTTATTTTTGGATTACAGTCATGTTTGAGAAGATCAATGTTAAAATCTCCACTTATAACAAACTCATGCTTACAACTATTTAATCTATTTAAGGTTCGGGTGAATTGATCTTGGAAATCAGTAATGTTACTACCTGGATGCCTATACACTACTCCCAAGATGACGCTTTTTTGATCAGTTAAATTTATCTCAATAAAAATATTTTCAGAGTCACAGGATTTGAATTCAAAATCTTGTCTTCTAGTATACTGTAGTGTATTTAGAACATAAAAAGCAACACCCCCTGCATTAGTGCTTGAATTTGAGGAAACGAAGTTGTAATTTGGAATATGCGATCGAAGTATTTTCTCATCATCTAATTTAGTCTCCGAAATTGCTAATATGTGTGGGCGGTTGTCTAATTCATATATCAATTCTTCTATTGTATGTTTGTTTTTAAGTATTGACCTAACATTAAAATGTAGAATAGTTAAACCAAGATGCTTTTTTGAATATGATAAACAGTTTTTAAACCAGTCAACACTACGATATTTACAGTCATTTTTAATCAATTCGTCTAGGCAAGGTTGATCATTGAGAATCTCTTTTATTTGTTTGGAAGTCACTCCTAAATGTTTATGAAGATAAAACATGATTGTTCTTAAATTCAGAATCACATATTTTTTGAAAAGGAATAATATTAGCTAGGCACACTTGACAAATGAAGGTTTCCTTAAATTGCTGGTAAGATAAAATTTGTGCTTTTTCTAATTTTGAACAGCTGTGATGTTGCCACCCCAGACAATTGCTACACTGTAGGAAAGACTGCTGAAAGCTTTTTCTATTACAAGTGATACATTGAAGCTTTGACTCAGACATTTTTATCAAAAATGTAGCTTAATTATACTTCAGACAAGTACGGCACTTAATTACAATGGGAATTTTCAAATCAAAGTAGCCTAATCACTTTATGTAATTCAGGCTATAAAATCTTTAGGAAGATGAAAAAAAGGAAAAAAAAGGACACAGCAATTGCTAACTTGATACTAATAATAATGGTATTTTTGCAGCCATTATTTATGCCATAGGTAGGTCCAGAGAAATCTGATAATGTACTTACTACACTTGTATCAATGATCTTCATAGATTACAGTACTAAAGAATGAACGGGGTTGAGAATGACGTCACATTTTGCAATGGGAGGGGTTGAGAATTTTGCAATGGGAGGGGTTGAGAATGACGTCACATTTGACCCTAGGCTGTATACAGAAGAGGATCCAAAAAGTTTTAGTTGGGGAGATGTAATGTCGAATTTGGTTGAATGTTGACTAAATGCAATGACGTTTAGACACGGAAACGGGCGTAAATAAACTTTTTGAAAATGTTTTATGTCAAGGGCCTATTCAGCATTTTTTCAGGGAGGGCCGGAGGGGGCACCAATTTTCGTCACTTTTTCAAGCGTAATTTTTTTCGGCAGAGTTAATTTTAAGCAACTTACGTGCCAAAAACGACTCCAGAAGCGTCCGATAACATGCTCCCCGGGAAAATATTGAAAATTTGCATATTGTAATGGCCATTTCAGTGCTTTTTAAACAATTTTTAAGGAAATGTCATATTTTTGGCCCCTAATTTGGAGTGCTTCACCAATGATGCATTTTGTTCGCAGAGTTTCGATAATACGCGCTTAAGGCGACTATCCTCCAACAAAACATTGTTGAAAATGGCTGGTGAGGAGGGGATGCATACGCCACATCCCCCTTGGATTCGCCACTGGTTGTATAATAAGAATAGATAGCCTCAAATTTAAGAGAGATGTTTTAAACTAAAAATACCGAAGGCATTTAAGGCACGATTGTTGTAAGGAAGTCGAAGGAATGCTTTCTTGTGGAACTGGTAAAACGATATTCAAATGTTAGCGATTTAGTTCTTTTTTGAGCTACGTACGTAGATCATTTTTGCTTGAAATCGTTTAGCTTTTCTTCTACGGAAGGTCTGAGAGGCCGAGGGCAGTTGCGTGTACAGAAGCGGCACTGTTCTGCTAATAAAATTGCGTTATTGCTTCATAAGCATAACGGCAAAGAACGAGATTCAGGAAACAACGCTACGTAATTCTTGTTATTATGACAATTACAAAACCAGATTATCAATGACAAAGTATCTAGCACTTCGAAATGGCTCAGGTCTTATCTTGTAGCACTTCGAAATAAATATCAGAAAAAGAAGTAAGTACGACGTCATTTGAGGCTCAATGGGGGGAGGTTGTAACCCTCCCCCCCGTGGCTGCGCCACTGGGAGTAGCAATGAGAAATTGATCAAAGCAAAAGGATGTGTAACTGGGTACCGGTAGCTTATGCAGCACACCGTTTACTCATGTAAGTTAAAGATAAAACAGCAGTTTTAGTATTTATCTAGTCAAAGTTAAACCTGTTAAATACTAAATTGTGTTTTTCTTTAATTTGCTCTAATTAACTAGTGCCACAGCTTAAACAAAAAAAAGAACAAAAGATTCACTACTAAACTATTTTTCCAATTTGCTACCCATAAAAAAAACTTTCGTACCGTATTACAACAGACTGAAAAGCCCCTATTATTATTACAGTATAAATAACTTTTGTCTACCGGTGCACTTTAATACCGTATAACAACCAAGAATCATTTCTAATCATTTAATGCGCTGGTAAGACTAGGCTGATTGGCTCAAAAACCTCACGTGACCTCAGCAGCTTGCAAAAAGCATCCAATTATCCCTTCCCATCGTCACATAATAACGAACTAGTGGTACGATCACTTCATACGCAGACGCAGTGTTGCAAAATCAAACACTTCTCTTACCATTTATCGCAGTTTTCTTTCAAGATATATTTTTTGAAAGTAGCCAATTATCAAAAAAATCGCCAAAACTTGCTCGCAAGTAGCCCAAAAAGTCGCAAGTCGCCAATCTAAAATTTCAGTCGCCAATCATGATTAAAAGCAGCCCAATTGGCGATAAGTAGCCCAATCTGGCAACTCTGGCTATACGTAGGACAAATCCAGACCACAGATACCCGGAGTCGCTTTTTTGAGACTCTGACTCCAATCCTGCTCCAAAATTACAGAATCCTACTCCAATCCCGATTTTTCTAATTACGGAATAGTGTGGCATAAATAGAGAACACTCTAATTATGGAATAGTATGGAATAGTAAATAAGGCACTGTGGTGAAGTATGGCAGAACTGGGCGATAGGACGCTTGGGGCACTGGAGTAGAAGGGCCCATATAAAGAGTTAAATTTGGGGTGAATGGCCCTCAGGGTAAATGTGCCTCAGGCCTAATTTAGGGCATTAGGACCTCAGGACAGATTGGTTGAAGCAATAAATAGGCCCTAGGAATAGGATGTTAATTTAGGGCACTGGGGCATATCCTATGCATAAGTGGGGCTCTAGGACCAATGAGCCTCGGGGCATTTGGGGCAATAGGGGATCTGGGTTTCAGCATATATTGGTCTGATGGTCTCTGGGACAAACGGGCCTTAGGATGGTTGGGACAAAAGAGCCGTTTGAAGCTCTGGGGCATATGGCCTACCGGTATATGTGATTCAGCACATTTGGAGTAGACTGCTATGCACATTTACTATGCCATACTATTCCAAACTATACCATACTATTCCATAAATAGAGACACCCCTCCAATCCTGCTCCTGTTTACGCCAAAAATCAAAACTCCAACTCCTGTTTTCACTCCTGTTACTCGGAGTATTTTTGCAAATTTTACAATCACAATATTATACAAACTTTAGGCCTATGTTGAATTTCATGCCATTAAGATTACTGGTGTTTAGAGACTGTGCGCGAACCGATGCCTCACAGCCAGTGGTATAAAGTAACGAAGTAGTTTCACTTAAGTTGCCTGGAAACTAGTACTTACTTAAGTGATTTAAATTTCGACTACACTACTTTTACTGGTTGCCAGAGGATTCACCACAGAAGATTCGCCACA
Source organism: Trididemnum miniatum (assembly GCA_964006365.1). Lineage (NCBI taxonomy): Eukaryota > Metazoa > Chordata > Ascidiacea > Aplousobranchia > Didemnidae > Trididemnum > Trididemnum miniatum. The sequence continues at coordinate 26,054,788 of OZ023237.1, forward strand.
CAGCAGGTGAGTCGGGGGAGTTGGGGTCGGGGGGTTGGAGGTCGTGGGGTTGGAGTCGGGGGGGTTGGGGTCGGGAGGATTGGGGTCGTGGGGTTGGGGTCAGGTCGATTGTTCAACCCAAACCCCCGACCCCAATCCCCCAGACTCCAATCCCCCCGACCCCAATATCCGAGAACGCAACAACGAGGCTTGGGTGATATTTTAACCACCAACCTTGCGATCATGGCCGTCGTAAAAACGACGCTCCGAACTAGAGATAGCACGGGCTGCTAAGAGACCCGCTAATGAGCCGTTAACCCGTCTTTTTAGTAGTCTGTTCTATCTTTTCCAGTTCTATTTTCCCAGTTCTATCTTTTGTTACTGTGTTTAATGTGTTTGTGTCGTCGGGGGGTAGGTTGGTTGTGATGCTGAGGATGGAACTTGGAACTATGGGGTTGCATATGTGGAAGGGGTAATACCACAGTAAGCTGATGCCCATTTGAAATCTGACAAACGCCTTTTTAAAATTACATTTCCCAATAAACTACGTTCTGTGATGTAAACAGGGGAAAACATTGCGATTTTCTCTCTTTCAGTTCGATTGCTGCCTCAGCCAAATGTATTAGACTTACCGTATGTAATTTCATTACAAACGCGAGTAATTCATGCAATTTTTGTTTGCATTTGGTTAGGTTTCTGTTTTCGGCGATATCTGTCAACAGCGTAGCCTATAGGAGCAAGTTTGCATTATTATTATTTTTATTCATTTATTTTTCTGCATACTCTTGTTCACTGTTGAAACTTTGTTTAGTTTGTTTATTCTTCGCTTGCTTTTTTCGTGAAGGTGCGATCACACTGACTGGGATGCTGGGAACTTTGTGGCGTTGTGCGGCTTTATCTAGTTGCGACATGGTTGCGACATCTTTATCTGTGCTGATGTGGTGTTGAGATGGGATGGGCCTGCGCGGCGTCTCGAGGGTCTCGGCGCCTCAGTTGGTGTGTTCGGGCCTTTATTCTGCAGGTGACTCTCTTTTTCCTCTTTTTTTTTTAGGTGTCACGACCATGCGAGTTGTTCTTGTTTTTTTTTTTTTGTATGTGTATTGCTATCTTCATATCGCATGTTTTACCGCTTTGTCGTTGTGTCGTTTGCTCCTTTTCTTGAGTTTCTCTTTCTGTAAATGTGTTCGACGGTACCTTCTTTTCTTTTTTTCAAGAATAAAAAAGCTTGATTGATTGAATATAATTGGGCCGCTAACGAGCCGCTACCAATTTTTGAAATCCCTTTCAAATTTTAATTTTCTGTTAAATGTGGTTGAACGTTCATAAAAGAATGAGTTTTGGACGGACCGGGTTTTGTTTTTGGGATGAGTTTCCGAGTCGGTTAGAAGTAGTAGCAGTAAGTTAGGATTCCGAACCACTCGGCTACGCTGCCGACTAAAATAGTCCCTCGTCAAAACTTTGATCAATACGGAACTGCAGAATAGTGAAGGTACAGTGTACATATGCACTGTGGTTAAGGCACCAGCGACTGGCACAAAAGTAACCAAGTAGGCCTACAGCAGTACAGTACGGGTACAGTTGTAACTTAACACATAGCCGTAGGAGATGGGGATGCAGGGGATGCAATCGCATCCCCAATTTGTTTCATGTGTCATGCCGCGTGAATTATTTGGGCAAAAATTTGGCTGTTACTTGGGCAAAATTTAAGGCAAAAATGAAAATTTGGTGATTATTTGGGGAAAATTTGACATCAGGAAAATGAATGAATGAAATTTGGCTGTTACCTATGTGGAATTTAGAACTATATCGGTTAATTGTTTATTGTTTGCCCAAGTATAGATTTTAACAAAAAATTTGCCCTAAGATTTAAGGGGGTTGTGTTAAAGAAAGTTTGATAAAATTTTTGCCTCAAAGTTGAGTTCCAGAGTACTTATAGCTTTTGTTTTGCACCAAAATATTGAACACTTAGATTCAAATTCGCACAATAATTACCATTTTAGACGGCTAGCTTAAAAAAACGGAAGTGTCTATTTCACCGGAAATTTTCGGTTACCAAACTTGGAAAATCGTGGTTGCGTAACCGTTTTTCGGTTCCTGTAATGCCATTGATTCTCACAGTAGGAAAACCATAGGAGATGTTTACGGTTACGCAACCACGATTTTCAAAGTTCGATAACCTGAAATTTCCGGTGAAATAGAAGCTTCCTAAAGAAAAAATTGGAAAATTTTGCTTGAAATTTCTCATTTTTCACAAATTTTGCGCCTTAAAGGGAACAGTGTATCTATTTTAACAAATTTTGTTTTTGAGTACTCTGCCAAGCAAGATCGACAATTGTCATTTCGTAGTACAATGTTTATATGTACATATATTAACATGGTTTAAATAAACAGATGGGCTACTACCAGTACCAGACTACCTCCCGGTAGAAGACTTAATTGCATTTGGGCACTTCAGACTTCAGAAACAAATGCAATATCCAGCTAAAGTTAACTTCCTGGTCCAAAAATTAATCAATTTGATGTAAGCAGTTGTGGCTCATTTCGCAACATCTTGCAATTATTTACTGTCATATATTTGATAGTTTATTATTATGTTCTTGACTAAGCCGAAGCAATGTTTTTGCTCGTTGAGCTGTGAGCAGTAAGAAGTTTTGGTAGTATGTGCTATTTCAATATGATTGAACAGTTAATCTGTAATATTGTTAAGGGCATTGTTAAGATCACACCCCATTTCAAACCTAAATGAGTCTAAAATCTGTTTAGATCGTTCATTGTTACAAGACCTCAATAATTTACATTTGAGCAAATTTCAAAATTTTTGCCCAAAGAATGTAACACTGGCGAATTCCCTAGAAACCTCCACTCACAGCAGGCTATTGTATGTAGGCCTACAACTTATTGCGTGTTTTTAGTTTGCTAACTGCTTGTAAAAGTGAAGGATTTTTGACAAAATTTGAGCAAAACTGTAAATGAGAATTTAGGGATGTGCCTGATAGCAAATTTTCCGGATACCGGATATCCGGTGCGTCACTATTCGGCCAGATTACGGATAGTAGCACTAAGCCAAAGTTTTGATGGTCCTCGCTGTCGTTTTGCTCGACTAGCGAGCCATGAAACTATTGCATGAGATCATGTGACACGCAGGAAACTTTCAAAAGCATTGCGTCATTGAAAATGGACTTTATGACCTGGTCGAGCGGCAGTAACTCAGTTGATACAATGACCATCTTACTGATCGCTTTTGATTCAACTCCGATTCACTATCCTGCGTTTGTGCAGCCCAATGACATAAACTAGTTGTGCAGTCACACGTTTTCAAAGCTGGACTTTATTTTGAGTAAGAAGAATTGTGTTAAAAGTGTGGATTTTGGTCAAAAGTGTGCCGAAAATCCTACACCAAGTCGGTCGGCCAGGAGCAGTGCTTCCTCCTGTCTAATACCGAAGAGGGTGGCATAGCTTATGTCTGGCCTCCGGGGTGTTTTCATTAATATATTAAAAGTTGACTGCATGCACATTGCAAAGTAGCTAAAACAGTTTCAAAATGTAACAGCGCAACTGTTTTGACGAAGTTTTGCGCTCATGCTGTATATAAAGCCAGTAGAAAACTATCAAGCGTGTGGCCTGCGTCAGCGGCGTGATTTTACGAGTAGAGCAATCGAGTTGACAATTACCACACATTGTGTTGATTTTTGCGGCTTTGTGCTTGTGAGCGATTTGTGATAACCATCGAAAGCAAACTTTAAAAAAGATCAAATCGTCATTATACTCGCGGTATTACGCCGAAGCAAGTAACGAGTGGCGGAACCCATTTCTGCGTCAGAGCAACACAATTTGGTACTCGGAAAAAAACGTTGCATTAGTGGCGAGCCTACCACACCTATAGCGATATGTCTTTAACCCCTTCGCTAAGCGGTCAGAAAAATGGCAAGTTTGGGTTTTCACGTTTTGCGCTATCATCAGAGCTGCTAATTACCGTAAGGTACTAAGGCTTATAGTTTATAAATACCGTAAAATTACTGCAAAAAATCGATTATGCGGTAAATCTGCAATGATGGGTAAATTACGTCAAACTTTTACACAAACAGCCAATTAATGAACTAAGGACGTTGAAAAACTTCAACTTACATTACGTTACAAAGCCGCACAACATTTAAAAGCAGAAGCACATCTGTTGCAATGCTACCGGTACCTTCAATGTTGTTTTTTGATCGTAGAGAACAAAGTTTCTATAAAAATTTTTTCCCCCTGCAGTTGGCCTTCGAGAAAAAATTGGCACCTATGTCGGCCGCTTATTACTATTGTTTTTTCATTTTGATCAAAAGACTAACATGCAAATTATAGGACAAAAGACAGGCTTGTAAACGTAAATTATTTGCATGGTCTTTGCGGATTAGATAACGGTGGTGGTCATCGAACTTATACCGTCTCGGTTTGAAGCCGAATAATTACTGCCTTACTAGGCTACTACACCATTGAAGTGGCTTTCGTGATGACAAAACTCACAGCGCCAAACAAATAAAAACTTGCAAATTAAATTTAAATCCACTTGATATAAAAAATTACCAACGTAGTCTAAGGTTTGTCCTCGGTTCTACTTTTTGTAGAGAGTCTAAACGAAATTAAAGTTTTCAAATTTGCACCAAATTTTTTCGCATAGATCGAAAAGGCAAATTTTATTTTTACCGAGTCCACTCTACGCAATTTTTCTGAACTTTAAAACTATCCGGTATCCGGCCGGATATAGAAGTACTGTCCGGCCGGATACCGGATACCTCAAAAACCGCCGGATAGTTCCCCGTATCCGGCACATCCCTAAATGAGATTTGGACAAATATAGTTTGCATCCCCAAAATTTTTCTTTCCCCTACGGCTATAGCTTAGCATGAGCAGCTGCAATCCCCATGCAGTATTGTGCGCATTGACAGTGCGGTAAACACTGGCAAAGAGCACTCGAGTAGTTAACAGGTTAAATCTATTGGTACTGGTAGGCTTGGCTGCTTAAAATAGAATACTGTTAGCTTGCAATATACGGTAACGCTGACGTAATAAATAACTAACAGACTAGGCCTAAGGTTATTTTGAAATTATATCGAACAGAAAATTCAAAAGTGATTGAAAGAGGTAGACGCTATACTCCCTACTGGTACGGTACTGGACAGCTGAAGTACCAGAGTAGCATTAACAGATTAGGTACCGGCACAGTGTTCCCTCTAGAGTGAGAAATTTGAGAAAAATGCGAAATTTTTGGGCAAATTTTACTGATTTTAAACCAGAAATTAATATTATAAAATGCAAAACTGAAAAAACAAAAAACTTGAATATTGTAATGCAAGACTGTAGCTTGTACCGGTATCTTGGAAAAGCAAATTTAATGCAAAAAGTTTGTAAAAGGGGTCCTCAAAGTAGTGAAATCTTTGGGCAAAAATTTCAATGAATTTATCATTTGGGCAAATTCGCACTAGTCAAAATCCTAGAGGGAACACTGTACCGGTGCTCTGTCCACATATCCAGTTTTAGTTGACCAAAAGCCCAAGGGCTTTTTGCATCATAATCAAAATTTTGATGTCATGATTGAAAAAAATGATTATGGCATGAAAAATTTAATTGTATTGTACTAAATGAATTAAACAGCTAAAATGGACATGTGGACAGGGTGTATAATCTTAAAAATTTACTTCTAAGGCGCAGTGTGATCTCAGACCAGCACAACTGACCAAACACTGTGAGTCTGTGATACTGAGATATACTGGTCTAATAATTAAAACTGCTGTTCGGAGTATGGAGTGTGAAGTAAAAAAACTGGAAGGATATGAGTTTTGGAGAAAGATTCTAAAAAAGGCTCGATTTGTTGTTGCTCCAATGGTTGATCAAAGTGAACTTGCATGGAGAATGCTAAGCAGAAAATACGGAGCTGAATTATGTTATTCCCCTATGTATCATGCTTCAGTGTTTAACAGAAGTTCACAATACAGGTATATTTGTATAATCACTATTTCTTGCACTTGTTCCAGTGCATTTAAGCAATGTCTGATGTGTTATCACTTACCAGTACTAGTTCTCTGTTACCCTGTCTACATGTCTAATTTTATTAAACTTTGGGCCCACAGTTCTTGATTTCAGTTTTTGCATCACTATTTTTATTTGCTGTCATGATCAAAAAATATTATAATTATGATTTAGAAAAATTGATTATGATGCAGAAACTAGGACCAAGAAGAATTTCGGGCCTCAAGCCTACAAAACTTGGACATGTGAACAGAGTGGGTGTTTGCTTTCTAAATCTGAAATTTTTATGTTACGCTACGAGGTGGTTCAGCTAATATCAAGAAACTTGTGCCAGTACATGCTAGAGTTAAACTTTTTAATATGACCACATGACTTTACTAAATCTTCTATTATTGATATTTTTTAGAAAAGATGCCTTGGCAACATGCCAAGAAGATCGTCCGCTTATTATTCAATTTTGTGCCAATGATCCAGAAGCTTTGCTTGAAGCAGCTCTAGTTGCACAAGAACATTGCGATGCAATTGACTTGAATCTTGGATGCCCTCAAGTGAGAAATCTCATGAGTTTCAACGTTGATAGTAATGTTCATATTGTGTATGTTTCAAAGATGCTTTACAATAATTATCTCTGCTGGGTGAAATCTAAACAAGCAGCAAAATAGAGAAGTCATAAGCAAAACTTCCTAAGCAAGTTAGGATTCGTCCTAGCACATCCACTGCTTTCTCATGGCAGGAGAATAGAAATGAAGAAATCATAATCAAACATTCTGCATTTGTAGTTAGTTGTCACAGTTATCCTCCTATCACGAGAAAGCGATCAAAGTGCTATAGCAAGCTTGCTTAGGAGTTACCGGCTATCTGTCTACCACATCATGATGGGGGAATCCCACAAAGTGCCTTTCCTAACGGCACAACGAGTAAACTTAACGACTTGTTTTCCACACTGTCTCTTTATTGCTAAGCATCGAGCTGGGAAGCTGTGAATACCAATTTTAGTCATTGGTTTGACCTGACTCTGAATCAAACCAGAGTCTGCAGCGCCAGAGGTGGACGCTTTTGCCACTCGGCCATCTGAGCTGTTTTAAAGTTTATTACTTATCCACTTCAACTTAATTTTTTTTTTTCAAGACAATTGCTAGAAAAGGATATTATGGAGCTTTTTTAAGTGATAATTGGGATCTTATTGCCAAGTTGGTGAGAACGTGCAACGAGAAATTATCTGTGCCTATCACTTGCAAAATTCGTATTTTTACAGAAGTTACTAAAACTGTTGCTTATGCAAAGATGCTCGAAAGGTAGCTTTTATTTGTAATAATGTGTGGTTGTGAATTTTCATAATCAATTTGTTCAGCTGTGAATTAGCATGATTGATTGATTTCTTCATTGTTAACCTCCTGTGACGAGAAAGTGACGGAGGCGGTATGCATAAGACAAATCCAGACTCACTTGGGCGTTGTCAGTGTTTCCAAGTTTTCCAGTTGAGTTTTGCTTTTGACATTTTTAATTTGCAGCTTGTTAGATTCCACTAAGCAGGGATAATTATCATGAAGCATCTTATCCGAGGACGCAACAACGAGGCTTGGGTGGGAGTTGAGCCACCAACCTTGTGATCATGGCCGTTGTAAAAACGACGCTCCGAACTACTCGGCCATGCTGCCGACTTAATACCTTGTTTTTGGTAAAGTATTAACCCTGCTTGCTACAAATTTCGTATTGTACAACGTCACTTTATCAGCACTTCTTGTTATCTTTTGCATATTTAGCGCTGGTTGTCAGTTATTAACTGTTCACGGACGAACTAAAGAAATGAAAGGGGCTTTAACTGGTTTGGCAAGTTGGAAACATATAAAAGCTGTTAAAGAAGCTGTGAAGATTCCCGTGTATGCAAACGGAAATATTCAATACAAAACTGATGTTGCAAGGTAAGGGAAAGTTTTCGAATGTTTCGGACGCTAATTTGTTTTATTTTTTGCTATGTTGCTCTGCGTTTATTGACAGTTATTGTGGTACACTGGTGTCTGCTCTAAAAAACTTAAAATTGTCTTGGTGTTACTAAGGCAAGCCTTCATGTTCTCGCGATTGACTCACAGAAAAGAGTATATATTTACATGAGTAATGAAATCAGTGCATGCCATGGTGTAGGTGTTTAATATTTTATTTAACCTGTTTCTTGCAGCGAAAAATCCACAGCGGTTTTGTGGGACCAGTTTTCCAACATACATTTTTTTTTCGGCACTGTTTTGCTTTGCTCCTTGTTTTGAGCGTCGTAACACCTGTTTTGTCAGCGGTGATGTCAGAGAAGCAACCGCTACTTTTTCATTGTCTGTGATTTATTGGGTATAATATATTTTTATTAGTTTATACGTCGGCTTTTACAGTCCTTTCCTCGGCCGACAGATTTATTACCAGGGCTGCGAACTTGAGCTCAAACACGGTCTTTTTTGCCGAATTCGAAAAATAAGAATTCCTGAACTCGAAAGTGAACTCGTTCTCGAAAAACGTTGGTTGAGTTTTGAACTTAACGTAAATTTGACAAAAATTATGAGTCTAAAGCTGATAAAAGCTGTTGAACGTGGCATGAACTCTGTAAGAATTGCTGAACTCGAACTTGATCTCGCAAAGTTGAAAACGAAGAACTTAAACTCGGTTTGCAAATTTATAGTGAACTCGATTATAAATGCTTGCGGCTTCGCAGCCCTGTGTATTACAACGACCCTCACTGGAAGATATTTCTCGCATCATTTTTCTAGCGAGAACATGCGAAGTCGATTTGACAAGAACACGAATTGAACTTTAAAAATGGCTACTATAAAGCGTGTACTCAAAGTCACAACAAAATAATCATATTATTATATGTAATATCTTTGTTAGTGTGCGGTATTACGCCCAAGCGTGTAACGCCCAAGCGTGTAACGAGTGGCGTGGCCTGTTTACGCGACTTAGCGCCTTGGCTACACAGGTCCAAAGAAACGTCGCAGCGGTTTCAGCTGTTGGCGACTGTGTGTCCGACTTGTCTGGCCCTGGAATCGAGCCACGGACCTATAGCGATGTCTTGGACCACTTTGCTGGCCGGCCGGCACTCTGAAATAAGCACTTCGTTAAATTAGTTGTATTTAGATGTTTAGCTGAGACTGGAGTGGACGGTGTGATGATAGCTGAAGGAAGCCTCCATAACCCAATGCTTTTTACTGGACAAAATCCTATTACGTGGGATATTTCTCTCGAATATCTTGAATTCGTCGAAAAATACCCACCATGTCCTACGTCATATGTAAGAGGGCACCTTTTTAAAATGTGTCATCATGCCCTTCAACTACATAAAGAAGTGAGGACAAAGCTCTCAGATTCTAAGTCGGTAGCTGATATGAAAGAAGCAATTATTGCCTTGAGGGAAATATGTAAAAAGCAATGCTGGAATCAAAACCATTCCGGCTCAAATTTGCCTTTTCCTCATTGGATATGCCAACCATATGTTCGTCCTTCGCCCCATAAACGAAATTCTCCTCAAAAGCAAGATGCAGAAGAGAATGGCACTGACGCTAAAAGCATTTCCAAGAAAAAGATGAAAAAATTGTTAAAACGCGGTATTGATATAGACTTATCTACATTAGACCCATCAGAAAGAGCTGGGAAAATTGCAAATTTACTTCTTAAACCTCCAAAGCCTAGTTATATCAAATGTGTTCAATGTGGAAATCCAGGTGGCGTGAAATGTGTATTTGTGCGCTGTAAACCATGTTGTAGAAAACGGATGAAGGAGTCTAATCTACTTTGCTCCTTTCATAGAAGTTTAAAACGCAATCGGGATGAATTGACTCAAATGCACCAACATATTGACAATGATATGATTTCAAAAAATGCAATTCCAACAACTTAAACTAAGCTATAGGCTGCATTTTATACTGTTACCTTAGATTTATTGTAAAAATAGTAAGCAGGGCTGCGAACTCGATCTTTTTTTCGAAGTTAACTTCAACTCGAAAAACAAAAACTCATGAACTCGAACTCTATCTCGAAAAAATTGGATTGAGTGTTGATTTCACCCTAAACTTGACGAAAATTGCTTGAACTTAGCTTAAACCCGATAAAACCTACTTGAACTTGGCACAACTCGCAAAATCAAACATGAAGAGCTTAAACTCGGATTGCAAAGTTTTAGTTCGCAGCCTTGATAGTAAAGCGTGGATTTCAGGTGTGGATTGGAAAGTTTTTTTTTTTTTTTTGATTTTCACCGAAAAGGTGACTTGTTTGATTTGACTTCGCATGCAGACCGATGTAAACGACTTATGTGTTATGTTGGCTGGCCGCTTAGCCTAGTGGTTAAAAACACCGCCATCGGCGCGAAAGGTCTGTGGTTCGTTTTCCGTGCAGGTCAAATTAAACACTGTCGCCAACGCTGCGATGTTTCTTCGGAGCTGTGTAGTCCAGGCGCCAAGTCGCCGAGATGAACCTCGCCACTCGTTACACACTTCGACGTAATTCCGCTGGTATAATAAAGATTTAATTGTTTTGGTGTTAGAATATTGGTTACACTTGACTGTTATTTAATGCGATTGCACAACCTACAAATATTCTTAATCAAATGAATCGGTTCTATAAGGCGCTGTGCAGTGAGCAACTCCATGAAGTTTGTTACCTACCTCTTCATCATTTTCACAAATACCGATTCATTAATTTAAGAGTTGGAAATTTTATCTTTGTAGTAAATCTGCATGACTCCAATCTGTTGGGTTATTGTACTTGCTTCACTGTATTGATTAAAAAAGTGACTCTGCATTGGCTGAATTGATTATGCTATTTTTATCCATTTATTTCATGGTGGATTTCTTTACGTAATTTATACGTAGTGTTTCCCGTCTGTAACGCTAACTTCCGCTTCATCAAGGCCGAGGGGCCGTAAGGTTTATAGTTCAACTCTCATCCAAGCCTCGTTGTGGCGTCCTTGGATAGGATGCTTGAAGATAATTATCTTCACAAGGTGGAATCGAACAGGCAGCAAATTATAAAGGTCAAATACGAAACCTATATAACTCTTACTAGTATGGATTCGTCCCATGTATAGCGCCTCCATCGCTTTCTCGTGACAAGAGGATAAAAATGAAGACATCAATCAATCAGCAACAACCAGCTCGATCTGTTCGGCGTATCACAAATGCACCGAAGTTAATTTAGTCGTTATACTGTACAAAAATAGACCAGAAGAAAACTGTCATGCATGGGTCTGTTGTTAAGAAACGCACTGTAACGTCCAATATAGGCGAGTTGTTTTGAGTACGTGTTACTACCTACAATATTGTGAGATCGCGTTTATGGAACCTTTGAAAAACCTTCGTCGACCGAAAGTCTTGATATCCGGATAAAAAGAAGCTAAAGTTGTCGTTGGGCAGTATATTCCGTTTATTTCAAATAGCGAGCGCCAATCATGGCGTTTCAATAACAGTAGCCATTTGCTACACTAACACAATCAACATTTTACAAAAAAAATTTCATTTCCAGCAACATAACGGAATAGGAAGTTTTTAGCTCGAAGTTCACGACATATACAGCCGAAGAAGAAACATTTGATTCGAGAAGTAAATACAAAACAGAAAAAAAACAAAGAAACAATGGCATGCATCCAGACAACACAGTCATAAAAAGAAATTTGCATTGCATTTGCCAATCATTTCATTAAATTGCTGGGCGCTTACACAGACACTGAAAAAGCCGAAGTGCATAAAACTTACGAGGTCAGTAATGGTTGGTTTACTAACAAACGATCAAAAAATGGTGTTGTAACAGCAGCAGGGGCGTATTTAGAGGGGGGGAGTGTGCCATGGCCCCCTTTTTGACTTCGCCTTTTCGTTAAAAGACCGGTATCGCTAAACTGACGGAAATATTGATTGATGGCTTATGTGATGTAGGCCTATGCTCTCCCCCTCACACACAACTTTAAAAATTTCTCGCTACGCCACAGAACAACAGCATCTACTTAAAATATCATAGAAGTAACATACAGCTAAAAACTATGATAAAAACTCCATATCATGCCATGAAGGACGAAAGAATGCGCATCTCAACGATATTCACCGCCGCAATCTCCCAGAATTTTGAAAAGATTATTCGCCTTACTTTGCACCTGTTTTATTGATGCAAGGTTTTCAGGCGATAACGACCATGAGGTGCTGATACTTCGAAAGTTGTCTTCGATGTGGTCACATCCATCAACGCCAAAACGACAACCTATTATCACACACCCCACCGTCTCATCATTTAGAATATAGCGTGTGGCGACATTTGGTATGCTGACATTATGCTCAACTGCAATCTTATGTAAAACCTGAAGCAATTCTTGGAATAATTTCCACCCACCCCACACATCAATTATATGCTTGTATTTTCCAAGCGAAGCTGTGTTCAGCTGATGAGGTCCAGGCTCTGATTTTCCAAGATACTTCTCAGATAATAAACCACCACCTGTCGAAATATTTATTTGAATAGCATATTGAACAGCATTTAACAAAGGTTTAGTATATCAACCAGAGCTGCGAAGTCGCAAGCATTTTTTAATCAAGTTCACTAAAAATTTGCAAGTCACGTTCGAGCTTTTTACTGTAAACTTCGCGAGTTCTAGTTCAGTTACTTTTACCAAGTTCACGCTAAGTTCAAGTAGTTTATCGGATTTAAGCCAAGTTCAAGCAATTTTTGTCAAGTTTAGGATAAGTTCTAAACCCAATCAACTTGAGAGATCGTTCAGGGATTTTTATATTTCGGGTTCGGCAAAAAAGTTCGAATTTGCAGCCGTGATATCGGATAACGAGTATCAAGCTCTTTGCAGCAAATAGCAGAAAGCAGCGGAATGTTTTATTTATGAAGGCTTACGCACATACTTTGTTTTCACTTACATAGAGTTCCATATGCTAGAATTTTGATATCGTGTTTTGTGCAAAAAGAGGTCATTAGCTGAACAGGACGCTGATCGATGATGGAATATTGAACTTGGTTAGAAGAAATCGAAAAACCTGCGTTTACTGCTTCTTCCATGTGTTTTGTATCAAAATTTGTCAGAGATAATTCTCCTAAAACACATAATTCATCGACACATTATTGTTGCAAGACCCTATTTCGTTCAATAAAAAGAATCAAATTTTCGTTATACTCGCGGTATTACGCAGAAGCGTGTAACGAGTAACGGTGTTCATTTTCTCGGCTTAGCGCCTTGGAGTGCTCAGAAAACGCATTAAAGTACAAATCGATTTCTTCATCTTTATCTTCCTATTACGAGAAAGCGGCGGAGGCGCTATGCGTTGGACGAATCCAGACTCGCTTAGGAGTTGCCTTTGTTTCCAAGTTTTCCGGTTAATTTTTCTTGTGACTTCTTTAATTTGCTGCTTGCCAGATTCCACCAAGCAGAGATAAACATCGTAAAGCATCTCATCCAAGGACACAACACCGAGACTAGGTTGGGAGTTGAACCATTAACCTTGCGATCATGGTCGACACGCTGCCGACTCACAAATCACAGTTTCTAACTAAAGTTTTTGATGAAATCTATAACATCATAAGGCAGATTTAATAGAGCATCTACACAAAAACTGACACATACCAGTACTCAATATGCATTAATAGTTCCTAAATGCTACAAAGTTTGTTGCACCTATTTTTTCTTCAGCTTGAAGATCTGCAAGATGCTTTAATGCTTCAAGATATCTTTTGTCTTTGTAATCCCACCAATGGAATTGCAAACAATCCAATTTAGACACTTTCATTTTTTCCATTGACTTAGTGATATGAGATTCTACTTTTGCTCGCGACATGTTCGAAACTCGAGGCACAAACTTCGTCAAAGCTTGGAGAGGATTTAATGTATCATCTCTCTAAAATAGACATGTTTTAGATTTTTAATAGTCTACTAGAAGCAATTATGCTCTGTCATTAAAAATTCATTGCCTGCAGCACGGCACACTGGTTCAGAGCGTCGTTTTTACGACAACGACGATTGCATGGTTGAGGGTTCAACTACCACCAAGCCTCGTCGCTGGGTTCTTGGATAAGATGATGATCATCTCTCATTGGTGGAAACTAAAAAGCAGCAAATTAATGAAGTCAGCAGCAAAAGTCCACCAGAAAACTCGACAACAAAGGCAACTCCTAAGCAAGCCTGGACTCATCCTATGTATACTGCCTCCGTTGCTTTTTGGTGACAGAAAGATAAATTGAAGAAATCAATCATTGAAGCAAAAAAATATTGACATATGGCTGCGCATGCAATTGCAAAGCATTTAGGAACTACTGTACATTGCAGATTAAAATGGGTGAACCACAACCTTGGTCTTAGCTGATAAACAACAATCTTACCATTTGTATAAAATGTCCAAATATATCTTCAGCTGGTCCATAAATATCAGCCATATCAAATGTTGTGAAACCCATTTCAGCATATTTATGCATAGAAGCAACTAGAAAAGTCATAATTGATTATGAAAGCAATGAGAGTAAAGCTGCAAGGTACAGCAACCAAAAAATCTGATGCGTTTTCACTAATTTGTTATGCTGTAAATAGTGTAAATAAATTAGTGAAAATGCATCAGATTTTTTGGTTGCTGTACCTTGCAGCTTTATGGTACAAGAAATTAACCTCTTTGCTGAAATTATACAATGAGGGTAGTAGTAGAAGTAGTGTCTTTCTTTGTTTGCACCATCCGCACAATAAAGAATACGATAAGATTATGGAAACATAGCAATGCCACAAGAACAGGGAAGACGCAACAGAATGATTAGTGGTATGGCATGCAGGCAAGAGATGAGTTAGAAAAAAACGAGAGTGGGCATGTTTGCAACACCCAGGTAAGAAGCAGAAAAAGGAAAAGGTAATAAAAATGAAAGTCAAACAAAAAAGACAACAGAAGCATCACAGCTACCTACAACCAAATAGAATGCAAAAGTTATATTTAAGGCAGAGGCTAAGGTTACGTGACCGTAACATTTGTCTCTTTGATTATTTTATTATCCCTTCACGCTTCCCTGATTGTACGAGAGCGTGACGAAGTAATAAAATAAACTAAAGAGGCAAATGTTACGGGCCCGTAACTTTAGCCACTTCCTATATTTAAAAGAGGAAAGTGTTAGGTCAGTCGTCAGTATAGACAGTTGTCAATTGCAATTATGATATCATACTATAACTATGCCAACGACTGATATGATAAATTACCACATCACCTATTTATAATACCATACTAATAACAAATATATAGCTATGCATTTGACATTGTAAGTTTATTAGTATTCAACCTATAATGGAACAATATCACCATACATTCATCAGAATCAAATTAATACCGGTATGTATTGACACCATAAAACTTAATACTGGTAATATTATTTTACAATAAAATCAGCAATAACACAACACACATTAGCAAAAAACTGATGACATATCTGTTACACTATGGCGTGAAAGCAATTACCAGTACATGATTTCAGTCACTAAACAATTCAAACTCAGAACTTCAATGATACCCATTTCACAAGATTAGCTTATTGTTTATTTATTCAGTGGAGTAAATATATGCAACGCAATGGAGCCTGGTTTACACCTAGGCACATTAACAAGTGAGAAAAAAAAACAATAAGGAAGCTTCTATTTCACCAGAAATTTCCAGTAATCAAAGTTTGAAAATCGTGGTTGCGTAACCGCAAACTTCCCCTACAGTTCCCCTACTGTGAGAATCACACTACGCAAATCGAAAAACGATTATGCAACTACGATTTTCAAAGTTTGGTAATCGGAATTTCCGGTAAAATAGACACTTCTATAAATAAAAAGCAAATTTTGACCAACATTCACAGTAACTATGTCTGTACGTAGACTACCTATGCAAATCAAATTTACTGAGCCATTTTTCATAAAATTTTTAAAAGGAGCAGACTCCAGATACTGGTAAAACTTCAGGGGTTTTAGTTGCTCAGACAATCGACTAGTCTAGCAATGTACTTATCACGACATATCCACTCTGTTTGTACCTGCTTTATCTCTGTCTATAGTTCCATGTGCACCCGACACCTGCCACATTCCATTTGTAATTTTGCAGATTTCTAATCCTTGTTTTAATTGAGTAGTAGGCATGACTGGAATAAGAGCCATTATCACACACACAAAAAAGTTCAATAGTTTAAAATAAATCCACCTGATTGGTCAAAATAGAAACATCATTAACCAGCGCAGTAGTAGAGTAGGCCTACTAAGTAGGCCTCACCGTTCAGGTGTTGCTAATGCTGTATATAAATTTTAACATTTTGACAACTGCTAGTCTAACTTACTAATGCACACTATACTGGTACTGGGCCTAACTGCCAGTAGTCTGCAGGCAGGCTATTAATCTCAACAAAAATTTGGCCAAAAATCAAAGAAAGTTTAGATCAAAACATCATTTTTCGTCTTAAATTTCAGTTTGCAAAGAGGCTTATGAACAGTGTACCCTGTCCATACATTCAGCTTTAATGAGCCTTAGAGCCACGGTTCTTTCTTGGTTCTGCATCATAATCTAATACGTGATGTCATAGGCCTAATCCATTTTTTAGGCAGTGGCTATTTGTACGAGCCAGTAAAAATATTAAATACTCGCAGCCACTTCCTTTAGTCTTTTTACTATGACGTCAAAAATTGATTAGGGGTTTTACGGAATCAATCAATCATGCAGTAACTAGAAGAATCAAAAACCGGCATAAAATCCACTAAAATTGGACATGTAGACGTAGAGAGGGTACCGGCACAGTGTATTCATTATTACTAACAGTGGAACCATAGACTACTATAATAGGTGGAACCACTCTTTGTGCTCAGTGTCCGGAACAAAAGTCAGAGTAGAAAGTTCATCTGTTCAAATCGTGTTGCCCATTCCTCTACTGAGAAATAAAAAAAAATAATGGTGAGCAATTTCATTGTAATTATTAAACTATAAACTGCTCGTCACTTTTTTTTCTTTTCTACATAATTAAACAATCTGCAATGGCTCCTTGACAATTTCAAAAACAAAAAATATAAACAGCAAATTTTGGAAACGGCAATAGAACAGATAAACTTCATTAAAAAGCAATTGTTACATCACAGCATTTGTTGCATTTTTGTGGACATATGTAACAAGGGGTTTTGTGTGAAGTGGGTCTACTGTAAGAACTATATCAAGTACACTGTGGTACCGGTAACTGATACTCATTTTTCATCAAAACATTCTACTTCCTCAACTTGCAGGCCGCTGTGCGGCATCTAGTCTATCAGTAGCAGGTCCGCAACTGGAAGCAAATGCTTAGAGGGGCGAAAAATATTTTAGGGGGGGCCAAATTACCTATACCGGTATCATGTATTATAGTAACCAATTTTTTGTAGGGTGGGCGAAATTTTTTTTAGGGGGAGTTTTTGCACTCTATTTACTAGAGATGTCCACGGATTTGGATTAAGATTTAATTGGGCCGGATTTTGGCAGTTTCACCGGATTTGGATCGCATTAGAATTTTAACGCTTTTTGCCTTCTGGATTCGGACCGGACTTGGACTTAATTCAATCGCAATAAAGTGCATAAAACTAGCTAAAATGGTAAAGGAATAACCCGAATTCAATACAAATATTATCATTGTTAATTTCTCGATTTTGGATTATAATTTAGGATTTAACTTCCGTGCTAACAAAATTTAGGATTAGAATTTGGTTTTGGATTTAAGCTTACGGATTTGGATCGGATTAGGATTTTGAAAAGTAAAATTTGGACATTTCTGGTATTTACCCTGCCCAAGCCAACGAAAACGGGACATGACACGGTATTGGCAGAGTGTACTTACTACGGTACTTATAATTCTTACAGTGGGTCAATTCAACAAAAAAGCATTGTTACGATACGTATCTCCACAAAAATGCTGATGTAATTTTGCTTTTTGAAGAAGTTCAACCTGGGAGTCAAACCGTTTAATTTTTTCGGTTCAGGTTCGGTTTGGGTTCAACAGCGGTTTGGTTTGGGTTCAATTTCGGTTCAGTTCCGGTTAAGGTTCAGATAACTTGAAACGCTTCAGTTTGGGTTCGCTCCAGTAAAAAATGTTTTAAAACCGATTCAGGTTCGCACTAAAAAATGGTATAATTCTAGGAACACAATTTAAAAATTAAACGTACAAAGCAATTTTTCTTCGCATCGACAGGCCAATAGGCCTAATGCAGAAAATATTTGTATTAAGTCAATTTTGAGATAATCTTACACCGGCGGCCTATTCAATCCACAGGTAACGTTAAATTAGTGTTCAAGCTCTTCGTTTAGTCTGTTACGCGTGCACTACGGGACCGGGTATATCATGCGTAAAAGACTTCTGATTTCGATTTCTTCATCTTTATTCTCCTATCACGAGAAAGCGACGGAGGCGCTATGCGTAGGACGAATCCAGACTCGCTTGGGAGTTGCCTTTGTTTCCAAGTTTTCCGCTTGAATTTTCTTGTGACTTCTTGTTCTTCACCATGCATGGATTACCCTACTTACGTAAGCGACTATTATTTTGAATTCGAACCAGCTTCAACAAAGTGACGCGAGTGACTTCACGGAGCGAGCCGCTTTTTCAATCGGTGCGGGTTCGGTTAAGGTTCGCAAGTAGGCTACTCACATTATTCGGTTCAGTTCCGGTTCGCTCCTTGCGATTTTGAAAAATACGGTTCGGGTTCGGTTAACGTTCGACAAAAATGGCGTAAAACCGGTTTATAAAACTCCGGTTCGGTGTGACTCCCTGAGTTCAACTAGACTGTCTGTTGCCGTTTTCAAAATTTGTTGTTTTTGTTTTTAAAATTTGCAAGGAGCCATTGCTGGTGATTTAACTACCGGTACGTAGACTAAATGAAAAAGAAAGTGGCAAGCAGTTCATATTCTAATAAAAAATGAAATTGCTCGCCATTATTTTGTATTGTCGTTACCCCAAAGTCGATCGGTTATAAATAAATCATGGGTAAGTGGGTAACACGATGTGAATAGCCAATAGATGAATTCTGATATTCGTTCAGCCCACTGAGTACAAAAAGTGGTTTCACTGTTAGTGATAATGGATACACTGTGGTATTGGTAGCTGGCTAGCTGTGTGGTTACTATGACCGCAGTCCACATTTCAAAAATCCAAATTCGATCCAAATCCGAGACTGCAATTCTTACTCAAAGTTCAAACGCAAAGTTTTATCAAAATAAAATTCTAAATTCGGATAACTCACATTTTTCTCACAAAATTCCAATAATGTGTATGGATCCAAAATCCAAATCTGGTCCTAAGCAGATCCCTTCGGATAAATATTTCTTAAAGAATTTAATTTTTGTGGTACGCATGTCCACTCGTGTGGTTACGTTACCATTCCAGTCAAACTCTTTTATACGTGGCCAGGGTGAAGATCAACTACTAAAAAGCAATATCCTTCCTGGCCTACCGGACGGGAAGTCATGACGACTTCCTCTTGTTGGGTCAGAGGCTATAACAGGATTCAATCACCAACAGTGCAAAAGCACTTCGGTAAATTATCCTAAAATAGATCATTCGTCCTGGAAGATGTATGTTTCTTACCTGAGGGCAGCTGATGAAGGCTAATAGCCAGAAACAACGCTGTATCGCTCTACGGTACGATTTACTGGAGTGCTTTTGCACTGTTGGTGATGGAATCCTGTTATAGCCTCTGACCCAACAAGAGGAAGTTGTTATGACTTCCCGTCCGGTAGACCAGGAAGGACATAGTTTTTTAGTTGTTCTTTTCCGCCATTTCCGTATTTTCTTATTTCCGTGTTTTATCAAGATTTTTGCCATTTCGACTTTCCGTCATTTCCGCCTTTTCCGTATTTTAGAATAGCACTTTTTCCGTGTTTTAGCAAGATTTCCGTTTTTTCCTATTTCCGTGTTTTAGTACGGTATTGTCCCACACAAGAGGTGAGGTTGGTGCTACCACTACTCCATCTTTAGCTCCAAAGATTGGTCCTTTGGGCCTCCTTCAGTCCTAAGAAGGTTGGAGATGGTATAGTAAAGTCGACTCAAGACTGGAAAGGCTTGAAAATAACTATTATTATAGCAGTAGTCTACAGGTAGCCTATATGCTAGGCAGAGTTTCAAACTGCCTTGTATATGCTGCTGATGATAACAGCTGATTGAGCTAAATTTATGTTTTCAAAACGTTTAATTTATGAAATCATTTGGCTTTATTTTTTCTCCTCTAACCAGCTTACTTGCATTGTGTCTCATTCCTGTTATCTAGAATCTAGTTAGTTAGGCCTAGTTGCATATTTATCCTCCTATCACGAGAAAGCGATCAATGCGCTCTACGAGCTCGCTTAGGAGTTGCCAGCCATCTGTCTACCACACCAAGATGAGGGAATCTTGTTAAGTGCCTTTCCCAACGACACAACAAGTAAACTTGCCAACTTGTTCTCCACACTGTCCCTTCAATGCTGAGCGTCAAGCAGGGAAGCTGTGAATACCAATTTGTAAGTCATTGGTTTGACCCGACTCGGAACCAAACTATAGTCTACAGCTCAAGAGACAGACGCTTCATACCACTCGGTCATCTGAGCTGAATCTAAATAGGTGACTTCAAACATACTGGTATATGATACCAGCAGACCAGTACCTTGGGATAATGCAGTAAAAACTGACTGAAACAATTTGTTGATTTCTCGTAACCCTGACAAAGTTCAACATCAAAATGAAATAAACAAAAAATGATGTAATCATGTACGTTGTTTAAGTTACTTTTATTTTTCAAGATTAACAGCTCAGATGGCCGAGTGGTAAGAGCGTCCGCCTCGGGAGCTATAGACTCGTTCGTATTTTCGTACCATGTTTTTTGGATGATTCTTTTACTTGTGATAAAAAGTTTCAAATCCGCAGTTTTTGTCAAATATAATATAAATTACCGGACTTACTTTTACCTTTGAAAATACAAAATTTTGTAAAATTGGAAATATACGGTACTTCAACAACATTATGACGTCATAATTGTGTATTGCGTAGTATCAAAGGTCGCAAATTGCGTGACTGATACAGAAATAAAAAACAGTTTGATAGTAACAATTAAAATGATTAATTTCGTAAAATTTACAAATGATTTAGTAACTCTGAGTAATTTTGTGTGATGCTTGCGTACCGGTATTTATTTAGGGTTTAATACCGGTGCTTGTTTACAAATACTATTTGGTGAACAAAGCAGCCCTGCTGAACAAAGTAGCCCCGTTTGACGGTATATGTAGGCCTATATATATTGGGTTTGGGATTAGGGTTAGACCCTAACCCCTACTAATAGCTCACTAGTGCCCCTAGCAGTTCTTGGGGGTGTTACTAAATAGTACATGTCCGCGATGTCCACGATGTCCGCGATGTCAACGATGTCCGCGATGTCCCAAATTGCGATGTCCGCGATGTCCCAAATTGCGATGTCCGCGATGTCCACGATGTCCGCGATGTCCACGATGTCCGCGATGTCCAAGATGTCCGCGATGTCCACGATGTCCGCGATGTCCCAAATTGCGATGTCCGCGATGTCCACGATGTCCGCGATGTCCACGATGTCCGCGATGTCCCAAATTGCGATGTCCGCGATGTCAACGATGTCCGCGATGTCAACGATGTCCGCGATGTCAACGATGTCCGCGATGTCAACGATGTCCGCGATGTCAACGATGTCCGCGATGTCAACGATGTCCGCGATGTCAACGATGTCCGCGATGTCCGATGTTGCGATGTCCGCGATGTGCGAAATTGTTCAGAATTAAAATGTGCGAAATTGTTCGAAATTGTTCAGAATCAGAATGTTCAGACTGTTAGACAAGTGATTTCATGGGCTTTTGTTTGACCACAGTCGCAGACGATGGAGAAGATGAACTTTTAAAAGAAAATAAAGACTGAGACTGCAGTAGTCTGCCTGAGTACTAAGTTATATACTGTACTTTGTGATTACCAGGTGATAATTCTCAGTTTGCAATGCATCAAAGTGCAAACAGAAGGCTATTTATTGTTGTTAAATCGCTAAATCCAATGTCAGTTGGGCAATGACTAAGAATAATACTGATATGTGAACATACTATCAGTCAGTCAGTGGCGGTTTTTGCTTCACATTGTGGAATAGGCTATCAGTACCTCTGAAATTATTGGGTGGGAAGTTGAAACTCAGAACTGGATCTGGGGTTGAACTGCCTTAGCTAAGCTACCGTGTGAGGGCGAGGCTACCCTACCATGTCAACAAAAAGTTTACGTAGGATGGGTACTGTACTGGGTATTTCCGCAATAGTTCTATTAGGAAAAGTCATGAATGATTAAACCGTTAAAATGTGTTTTTTTATAGTTTGTTGATAGGTTATCAAATTTCCAACAAACTGCTCAGTGCTACTGTAACGGTATTCAAAAAATATTTTAGCATTTAGCTTAAAAATGAATTATATTTAAGTACCAGTACTCATTGTCAATCGGTAAGTCAACCCTCCTCTCTGCCTTTCTTAAGACTACTGGTATTGGTTACGATATTTTAACATTTACCGGTACTGTGTTGTTGCAGGTATTTTCAAATAAGGAGTTGCTAAATATTGCTTTTACATATTTAAACAACTACTAGAATGGATCCTGCACATGCAAGAAAACAAATGAAGTATATATCAGTGTGGGGCAATCTGGTAATGCTGGTTTTACGCTGAATGTGGTCGAATTTGCACAAAAGTATGAATAACTGTGCATAATAGAAAGTTGGTTGTATTGCATGATTAACAGCAAGAGCATTCACCAATCATCCTGAAAGTATACTCAGCATTCAAGTCGTCCTTGATGTTTAAATAAAAATTTTAGGGGTGAACAATTTGACTTATATACCCTTGAAAATGCATTATTTTGTGTTGATCAACAAGTGCCTGCCATACTAATATGTGAGGCAAACTCACTTGCTCATCACACCAACAAAAGTTTATATGTTTCCATTCATACATCGAGAAAACAGTGAAAAAATTAATGGACCTGTGAACTGGGTCCAAGCATCTTTCTCCCAGTGGACTACAGATATTAGGTGTTTAGAAAATGTTATACAACATAAGTAAATGTTGGTGCTAATTGTGATTACCGGTAACAACTTGTGGATACTGTATGGACACGTTTGGTAGATGACGGATAAGTAGTTCAACAACGATCTTTTCAAGAATTTGAAAGCTGAAGTTATGGGAACTCAGACGTCAAAATCACTTTAAAAGCTATTGATTTATGGTTTTGGAAAGGATCCTCTCGTCAGCAACGAAATTAAAGAAAAAAAGTCTGAACCCACAGAAAAGATTATTTGCAAGGATGATTTGGGGAAAAATAAAAACGTTTTGCTAATGTTCTGCAACAATATCTATATGGTTTTATGTACATTATTAGGACTTGTTGTTGCCTGTTGGTGCACAGTAGCTTTGGTCACTGTGCTTTTCATCGTCTTTTTTTCCGGCTTGCTGCTTATGTTGTTGTTTTTTTTGTATGCAGTTTTGAGTATGTTTTTTTTTCTTTTGTTTTTTTGCTTTATCTCTGGCTGTTGTGCTTTATTTATTCTTTCTATGGGCTAATTTAGCCTGAAATAAACTGATTGATTGATATGATCACAATAAACTGAATAGGTTTATTTGTATGTTTTACATTGCGTGCTCAAGGCAAAGCTATTATCTTTTATTTTACTTTCATCAAAGTTATTGATTTTCAATCCATCACCTTTTTTAATTACACTGTATATACGTTTTTTTCTTTCACTTTTCGCAAGTGATTTGTTGGCAGCATAATCAAACGGGATAAAGTTGTCGGTTGGGTGAGTCAATGTGAGCTAAACTGTAAACAAGAAAACAAAATGGCCATGCCAAATAAGTAAATCCAGCTGTTCATTACGACTAGCACCAGTACAGTAGCTTCGATAAAAATTGTGATTAAAAAGCATACCGTACTCTATTGTTGTGGTAATATAATCTCACTGTTCACCCTAATCAAAATCATGATTAGTCTTGATAATTATAGAGGATATAGAATTACTAGCGTTTATGCAACCATTAAAAATTCTGGATTGATGTCTCTAAAGTTTATGTTGAACATGACATAGTTATCATTGTTGGGTATGTGTCCATGGTTATGATGTTCGTTGCCTTGCTTTTGTTGTAAAGATATTTTTATTGAAGGAGCTGGTGAAATGGTATCAATCAGAATGGGCTCTTTTCTATTGAGGTCTTATAATTAGCTTTGCGATGCTGTTTAACACATAAATTAGCTTTTATCAAAAACGCAGAAATGTTCTTGAATTACTTATGAAGTGTTACTTATTCTGTTGATATTATGTCATTGGTAATGTGCATTTCAAAATGTTTCCGTCTTTTAATACACAACGAAAGTACGTGGATATGAGGTGGGTAAGAAAAGAAGCATGGTCGAGGTGATAAGTGAGACACGATAATTGGCGTTGAAGAATGTATGTCGAATTGTCGATGGCCGAATGCCCGCCTCTGGAGCTGTAGACTCGAGTCAAACCAATAACTTTAAAATTGGTATTCGCAGCTTCCCTGCTTGACACTCAGCATTAAAGGGACAGTGTGAAGAACATGTCGGCAAGTTTACTTGTGCCGTTGGGAAAGGTTAAAGGTACTTAGCGGGACTCCTCCATCTTAGTGTGGTAGATAGATGGCTGGCACCTTCTAAACGAGCTTGTTATAGCGCTTTGATCGCTTTCTCGTGATGGGAGGATAAATATGCCAACCCCTTCCCCCCGAAAAAAAAAAAAAAAGTAGTCCCATCATTGACCAGAGATGCTGGTGAACAATGGCGCTCTTCGTGCTGTCTGAAGGGCAGTCGCATCAATACGAGGAAAGGTAAAGGACAGATTAAACTGTGTGCTGACTGTCCTCAGCTTATTAGTTGTTGATTTTTAGCCTTTTGGTATAACAGCGTGTTGTAATTCGGCAGCCCTAAAATATTCAACAACGTGATTTTAAGGGCTGTAGGGAAAATATTTACAACCTTTTGTAAACGCCTGATTTCAGACGTCTCATCGTGGCACAATTCGACTTCTATTCCCGTACGCCGGAAAACTCATATCAACACAAAAATAACAACTATGGAAAACGATACACGAGGCAAAACGGATTAATGCTTAGACATGCCAGTCGGTTCTGACATGGCATGGCTGTATGACTGATAACATCAAAAATAAACTTGGCCTACATAAAAACGAACCAACATAGCAACAAAATAACCACTGGCTTAGGCTTCTACCAAAAAAGCCGAATAATAATGATTTATGTTCAATTTCTGCTCAAAGTCTCGGTGACGAAGATTTTGTTCGATTTGAATTGACTAGGCTATTTGTTGGACGGTGGACTTTTTTATTTGGCTTCAAACTGTCTCTTATGCGGTGAACGCTGAACGTCGATATGGAAACTGTGAATAGTCGACCAAGTTGTAAATTATCGGTTGATCCAGTTAGGAGTCGAACTTTTAAGTTTTCTTTTTCGATGCAGACACACCTAAAAAGATCTAAAAATGATTCCTGAACTTCCCTTACACATGACTTGCAGCTGCTGTAGCACCAACGCTACGTACAAGCAACAAGCATATGAAGCACTGCTGTGGCATAAAATCAAAAGTTATTCAAAATGCATGTGATTTGAATACCAATAAAGTTCGACTGTCAAGGAGGCTCCGGAGTTTCACTGGTATAGTGGTATACCTACATACCAAGGAACGTCGTACTTTTAACGTTGAGCTCCAACAACGAATTACGTAACAAGCCAAACTTATTTTTACCATATTTGGAGTTGCAAGATATTGCGGCGTTCCCTCTGAAGTTTTTTTTGGCTTGAATGCCGCCGCTTCTACTAAAGTTATCTGCATCCGGTTCCAGTTTCCGGCTGTCGGAAACCTTTGTCGGCGAATCCACTTCATCTTCCAACTTCCGATTCCACATTCTTGGAAAGAAACTAACATCAAAAAAATAAAAATTTGTAATAAAGCTTCGATATATAAAAAACATAGTTCTGAAACGAGCTCTGCTCGCGAGCTCGTGCGAGCGAGCTCGTACTTGTTGCTATCAAACTCGCCTTTTTAACAGGTACTCATAAGCCTCTGAGCGAAGGTGCACTTATAGTTAAAAAGAAAAGAACGCATCGCATATTCACAAAAGCTACTTACACCCAGGGCCGGATTTACCAATAGGCTAGGCAGGCTGAAGCCTAGGGCCTCGGAGAAATAAGGGGCCTCGTCACGAACAACGAAGACCTTCTTTTTATCAAGATCTTTTTTTGGAAATCGACCATCAAAGACCTTTATAGGCCTAAACGTAGAGACAAGACCTTTATAGGTCTAAACGTAGAGACAAGAGCGTATTTAGGTGGGAGCATTGTGCCTTAGCCCCCTTTTTGACTTTGCCTTTTAGTAAAAAAGAACAAAATTAATGGTGCCACGTGACTAAAGTATGCCATACTCTTTTAATGGTTTCTGCAGCTTATGGCCAGGGGACTGGGATGAGGGGTATGCATACTCCCACCAGCCATTTTCAAAAATGTTTTGATGTATACAATTTTTTCCATCATTTCAAACTTTTTTGATAGCAAAAAGCCTTACGCCTTCAGCACGTACATCGAAAACGAGCGAACAAAATGCATCATATTTGGCAAAGCTCTCACGAATAGGGTCAAAAAATTAAAAAAAATTTGCGTGAAAATTATTCAAAAAGCACTAAAATAATCACTAAAGCATTAACTGGCGGCCCGCGGTCCAAATCTGGACCTTCCAAATGCTGAAGCTGGACCCCAATAAAGTTTTTAGCCAATCAAATATTTTCCAAGTTATAACGTAAAACTTTATCATAAATACAACAGAATAAACCTTAAAAATAGGCGAGGTTTTTGTTTGTCCTGTTGTAACCTTCTCGTGGGTGCGATCGAAGAGTTATGCGTTAATTAAGATATAACTTTAACTAAAATCGACTGGTTAGTGTATCGATTAAGGATAACGTTATCTTTGTGGCAGGTCTTGGGTTGGATTCCCGGGCTATTTACATTGGACACATTGTCGCCATCAGCTCGCTACAGCTGCGATGTTTCTACGGAGCTGCATTGCCTAGGCGCTAAGCCGCGGAAATTGGCCCCACTACTCGATACACGCTTCGGCGTAATATCCCGAGTATAGCGAAGATTTGATTTTATTTAAATTCTTATCTTACAGCGCGCCAAAAATAGCGACTGAAGGCACTTTTCATTTAGTATTTTTAAAACAATAATGGATCGCAATGGAAGGTAACAAGTAAAAAGATAACGATAAATGCGATGGAGAGCCCCGGTGTTCATGGTATTACGCCGAAGCGATAACCAGCGCACGTGACAGGGCCTATCTCTGCGAAGTAGCGTCTAAGCAACACACCCAGGAGCGGATCCAGAAAGTTTTGGTGGGGGGATGTAATTTTGAATTAGGTTGAATGTTAAGTAAATGCAAAGACGTTTAGACCCGCAAATGGGCGTAAATAAGCCTTTTGAAAATGTTTGATGTCAGAGGCGTATACAAAATTGTATTTGAGGGAAGGAGCACCAATTTATGTCACTTTTTCAAGCGTATTTTTTTCCGGCAGAGTTAATTTTAAGCAACTTAAGTACCAAAAACGACTCTAGGGGATCCGGGGGCATGCTCCGCAGGAAAAACTTTGAAAATTTCATTTTGCAATGGCCATTTTAGTGCTTTTTGAAGAATTTTTGGGAAACTTTGTCATATTTTTGGTCCCTAACTTTGAGTGCTTCACCAAATAACATGATGCATTTTGTTCGCACAGTTTCAATTATGCGTGCTTAAGGCGACTAAGACGTATTGCTGTGAAGAGGTTCGAAATTATGGAAAAATGTTATTCATCCAAAACATTGTTAAAAATGGCTGGTGGGAAGGAATGCATACCGGTACCCCACACCTCCCTCTGGATCCGCTCCTGAACACACCTTTGAACTCCAAAGAAACATAGCAGCGGTGGCAAGCCGTTGGCGATTCTTACCCTGTCCACATGTCCAGTTCAAGCAGCTCCGAAAGCCCACGGGCTGTCTGCGTCACAATTGAAATTTTCATGTCGTAATCACTTACTTCAACAAATTGACTAAGAATCAAAAAATGGTTATGATGCCGCAAGCGTGTCGGTCATTAGAACCACTCAAACTCGACATGTGGACAGGGTAACTACGTCCGATTTGGTAACCCGGAAATTGAACCCTAAACCTCCCGCGCCGATAGCAAGTCTTCAATTATTTAGTCAACCGACTAGTATATTTTTTTTGCCCTAATCAAATCAGCCATGAATTTGTTTCTGGACCTTTGCAAATAATGAAGTTGTCTTTCTGGACCGATCCTGATTATAGTTGAGTAGCCCTGCACTACAGCATGTAAATTTTCAAAATTTTTCCGGGGGAGCATGCCCCCGGACCTCCTAGAGCCTTTTCTGTGTCTCAATCAGCTTCAAATTAGTTCTGCCGAAACAAATACGCTTGAAAAAAATGTGGAAATTATGCCCCCCCCCCCATTCAAAATTTCTCGCTACGCCACTGCTTAAAGATGAGTCTGATCGTTGCTCATTAGGGCCTCATTGATCAAATAGCCTAGGGCCTCTCATTGTCTAAATCCGGCCCTGCTTACACCCTTTATAACAACTATAGTAACACGAAACCATGAATACTAACTCGATACGAGCTAACAGATAGGCGTCCTGCCATACAGATCTTACTCAATTAGCTGCAATACTACAACTATAAATCGCATTATATCGATACATGAAAAATACTATTATAGTCACACTAGTCAAACCCCCATCATTCTGAAATTAAGTTATTCCTAATTAATGAAGCATGAAAAAACGGTAAAAATTTATGAAGGCATAGATAGTGGCATGGCATACACATCAAAACTAGACCTACCTACATCTCTAATTAAATGAAAATGCCTCATGAATCGCGAAGTCCAGATTTCTGAGAACCTTAAATATTGAAAGTGGATGTTTTTGCCACACCATTATTTTTATGGTTGATATGTTCCACGAAATTAAATCTTTAAAAACATTGAAATGGACCAATGGTGTATACCAAAATAGAGTTATGGAATGGCATATATAATATATATGCAGTTTGTGCACTATTGGATTGGTCCTGCATTTTTCTTTTGGCTTCATACATACGCCTTGTAGAAGTCTATTTGGAATTTACGTCATGGCACATATGTGTTCCGTTGGCCCTTAAAGGGTCAACTAAGTATTACATATCGAAGAACTCTATCAACACTTTGACCAGACAATAAACATCAGTCTATGACAACGCAGAAAAATCTAATTTACCTTATCAATAGACTATTGGGAGACTTTTGGGAGTCACAGACCTCCAGTTCGCCATAAAATAGACCGTTAGGAACGTATAGATAAGAGCACGCTGATATTGAAAGTGCGAACTTGCAATCCTGAAAATACCGTTATGTGCTTAGCATCAAAAACTAGAACCAGCAAAATATTAAATGCAGCTAGTTATCTTGCAGGTTTCGTGGGTAAGCCTCACTTCAATCACTTAGCGTGATTCCCTCAGCGTGATTTCCAGTAGTGTATTCAGCGGGGGATTGTTTTATGCCATGCTTCCTCCCCTTTTGCCTCTCTTAATTGGATTTTCACAAAGTCCAGAAGGAACGGCAGTTGAAGATTAAGCAACTGCTGGAGCATGTGGTCGTGCCCCCTCCCCTTTGAAACTTCTCGCTATGCCACTGTCAGTATGGTACAGATAGCCGGAAACTCCTAAGCTAGTTCGTACTAGCGCTTGATCTCTTTCTTGTAACAAGATAGGTAAATAACATGCAATTAAGCTCAACTGTTTCATTCTAACCTTTCTTTACTTAAAGCCCAATTATAGTTTTGGCGAAGGCGGGATAACATGAATCTTATGTCCCCAAATCACAAACTGGGACGCAATCAGGAAGACTAAAGGAGCAGATGCCCTACTTTAGCTGACAACCAATATTTTGCAGAATACACGCTGGATTACCGCGAGGCATCAACAACTGCCACTACATTCACATTTTTCTTAGTCAAATCATACAATTTTACATTGTTTGGCGTAACGCCAGCGCAGGAGTTGGAGAAAAGTAATTGTAACTTCCACTACAGTTGAATTGACTAGGATATTTGTTGGACGGTGGACTTTTTTATTCGGCTTCAAACTGTCTCTTATGCGGTGAACGCTGAACGTCGATATGGAAACTGTGAATAGTCGACCAAGTTGTAAATTATCGGTTGATCCAGTTAGGAGTCGACTTTTAAGTTTTCTTTATCGATGCAGACACACCTAAAAAGATCTAAAAATGGTTCCTAAACTTCCCTTACACATGGCCATTGGCCAAACTTATTTTTACCATATTTGGAGTTGCAAGACATTGCGGTGTTCCCTCTGAAGTTTTTTTTGGCTTGAATGCCGCCGCTTCTACTAAAGTTATCTGCATCCGGTTCCAGTTTCCGGCTGTCGGAAACCTTTGTCGGCGAATTCACTTCATCTTCCAACTTCCGATTCCACATTCTTGGGAAACATGAAAGAAATAAAAATGTTTTAATAAAAAAGCTTCGATATATAAAAAGCTAGGTGATTCTGTGGGTAAGTTTAATTTCACAATGATAATGACTTGAATCCAGCTAGCTTGGACGGGTGTTTTTGGTCATTGATATAAGATAAAAATATGTGATGTTTAAACCAAATATTCTCACAGGAAAGGCAGTAATTGTAGAAAGGCAGTAATTTTTAGCACGGGAAATTTATTTTCCCAAAAGGCAGCGAAAAAATAGCGAAGAACGAGGTTTCCATAGCACTTTATTGCAGTGATAAATTGTAAAGAAATTATTTCATAAACTATGCTAATCATAATAATGGACTATGGCTTTTAGAAAATATTTTGATAACGTTCCGATAAAATGTTTAAAATAATTTTTAGCACGGGAAATTTATTTTCCTAACAAGCAGCGAAAAAATAGCGAAGAACGAGGTTTCCATAACAATTTATTGCAGTGATAAATTGTGAAAAAATTATTTTTAATTATTAAAAAAAATTAATTATTGATCATTGTTAAAAAAATTATTACAATTATTAAAAAAATTATTTCATTAACTATGCTAATCATAATAATGGACTATGGCTTTTAGAAAATATATTGATAACGTTCCGATAAAATGTCTACAAAAAGAAAAGATAAGCCTATGTTTCCATGTGGTATGTGTCAGTTGGAATGCAATACATCTTGTATTCTATGTGAAACATGTAATTCATGGTACCATCAAAATTGTGTCTCCGCCTCCCAACCTACGTGGGATCAATGGAAACTATTAAATGATATCTCGTTCGTTTGTTCTGCTTGCTACCAAAACAGCGACAAAGAATTCGACTTCTTTAAAAGTGCCTCAAGATTGAATCAGGTAAAACAGTTTTAATTGTATTTTCATACATGAAACGAGCTTGAATACTTGAAGCGCATAATAATTTATGAGCGATGATGCGTGGCGATGTACTGCATGAAAATTCAAATTATTCGTGAGCGCGCTTAATTTTAGGACTGATTAAAATACATTTTTTTCAAATGTGTTGGCGCTAGCTTCCTCTTCAATTGAGTGTAAACACAAATTTAGCGAATTCTATTTGGGTGAAAACTACGAAATATACTATTTTTTCGAGCCATCTAACGGCGAAAAATTTTTACATCTTTTCGGATAACAATGCCAGATGGTTAAGTAAAAGGCAACTACCAATCGCCTGATAATATTTGCAATTCGTTTGGTTATAACACCTTGGTGGAAATAGTCTAGTTAAAGAGCTGCAGATCTTTAATAGTAAAAACAAAAACTATGCACGGTCGTTATTAAAAAACTCTAAATTGCGTCCGCAATAATTCTGAAGGAGAGCAATTATTCTGATACTTCTCTATAATAATGCGCTGAACGAAGTGTGCTTGCCATAGCATTGTAGCACAGTTCTTTTCAGACCTTTCAAAAGTTTATCACATATAAAACGAAAAAAAGCGCTCCTAAAAGTAAGATATTTTGGGGGTATGGTTCATCGAAAAAATTTTGATAAAATTGAATTATTAGTGGCGATTTTAATACATTTCGAACAACTCTGAAGGCAATGTTTGAGTAATATTTTTTCGCCCCAATTTCGACTGTTTGAAGACAATGCATTTTTATATAGGCTAATATTCTATATAGGAGTAGCCCACGTGAGCATAATTGTACACCAAGTAGGCGCATTATGAAAACGGTTCGAATTCTTCAAAAAATAAATTCGCACTTTAGAGCTTTCCGGCATATCTTCGGAGATAACGCCCGACTAAAGTTTGTTAAGTTAGTATCATTTTATTCTATCGTGGTGGGAAACTCTTAACACAAGCGTGAAGATTTGTGAACACAGGAACCATCCGTTAAAATTAATATAGTTGTGCACTTTTTACGCGAAATTAAAGGGAAAGCACGTGGCTCTTCTTGCCCCTCTGCGGACTCCCATCGTTTCACCTTTGCTAAACGTTGGCAGTACTACAAAGAAATCTAGTCGATGCTATCAAGCTTATTTCATACTGATGTAATTATAAGTATCGTTAAACATGATATAAACAAGGTTGCCATATCGTGCTTATTTCTAAGATTTGGGCTTATATTCAAGAACAATGTCTTGCAAAACATAAATGCACTTATGTGCAAAAATGTACTTATTTTCAATTGCCGTATTAGTTTTTTTAGAAAATGAATTAACAAATCTAGGATTTGCATACTTTGTTTTGGCTTTTTGATCAATAAATAGATATCACAAATAGAATTCTATTTGAATAAGCTCGCAGCTGATGATTGTCGTACGTGGTGGCGGCATTAAACACCGTGTAGTGCTTTTGCAATTTTAGCAATGTATGCTCTGGTTATTTTAATTATTGAGCTCTGTATTAAGATACAGACATCAGTCAATTTGTATACATATTACGCGTATAAAAATACTCAATTTCTGTTAACTTGAGAACCGTTATTTTAAAGTTTTTTCAATGTGTTAATCGCTAGCCGAGATTCATACCAAGTGACAGAAATAAGATTCTTCTAAAACAAAATTGTCATCGCACTTTGTCATCACGTCATCGCATGTCTATTTACGTCATCATAATTTCATCGCAAAGCAGCGTGTTTATTACTTGGTGTAGGCAGATGGTAACCCTGCGTGTAAATAAGATATTAGTTCAAAAATAAATGAGCTTGTAATCGAATTGCTTTGGTAAATGCAAGAGCTGTAATGCTGAAACTGTAACATCTGTAATTGCCGCCAATGCTGAGCACTAGCAGCTCGTGCTGTGATGCTTGTTTTCAAATTATCACACTACAGTTATTCATTGAGAAACGCGCATTGAAAAGCAATTACGAACGTATAATTAGAAATCCATTCCGTTAAGCCATTGGCTTTTAATTAGTCTATACCAAATGCTGTAAAATTTGTATTATGAACAATTTACCGTTGCATACAGAACAAGAGTTGCATATCAAATTATTTATCTTGCCCATCACGAGAAAGCGATCAAAGCGCTATAACGAGCTCGCTTAGGAGTTGCCGGCCATCTGTCTAACACGCCAATGTGGGGGAATCCCGCTAAGTGCTTTTCTCAACGGCACAACAAGTAAACTTGCCGGCTTGTTCTTCACACAGCGGGGAACCTGCTTGAGTGTCATCGAGCTTACACTTGTCACAACGAGAGGAAGCTTATCATACAATTTCTTTAAATTCGTCTTCGTTCTTGAAGAATTGGGCAAATATTGTAGTGCACTTATTTAGACTATAGGACAAATTTTACCTGCTTAATGGAAACGTTTTACGTTTTAACAGTAAAACGCTTATCGCTTTATGGCAGTGATTGTCGTGCAGTCAGTTCTTATCACTAGGGAGGAACTGCAAAAAAACATTTAAGATCATAGCGGTGGAATAAACTTTAAAATGTCAACACAAATTTTCTGATTAAATTTAAAAGCTGCTGGCATTTCGGGTTATAATTTTTATATAGGCTCATATTCTATGTAGGAGTAGCCCACGTGAGCATAATTGTACACCAAGTAGGCGCATTATGAAAACGGTTCGAATTTTCCAAAAAATGAACTTTCAGTTATGTAATCAAATATGAAAAGAAGTTTTCGGTTATTTCCAAACAAAACAACACCAAAATGCGACTGTTGTGAACAAAATCAGAGAAATTGAAGGATTAGAGGTGAAAAAGGGATATACGTTATTCATAAAATTTGTGATATGCGTTCCTAATACCGATAATAACAGAAGTTAATGTTGTTACAGGCTGCAAACATGGAAGAGAAGGTGTTGAAACAAATTGCCATTAGAGAGAAGAAATTAATTGGAAATTTTAAAACGAGCGAACCACGAAAACAGATCAGTAAACGATTAAGAACTCACCAGTATTCCGATTCTATATTAAAGAAATATTCAAATATAACACACAAAGCTGCAGTCGAAACTACTGGTGATGGTAGCTGCCTCTTCAACGCCACTTCCATTGCTCTCTGCGGAGATGAAAGCCTGGCAACAACACTTAAAGTACTATGCGGTATTGAGATGGTGAACAACCAGTCCATCTATATCAACCATTCACTGGCACGGGGTTTTGAATTGGTTAGTCCCGACTACTGGGACAGCTGCAGGGATTGTTTCAAAAACGGAGGGTTTTCATCTGCCTGGACAATCCTTGCACTATCCCAGGTGATTGAAAGAAGAATCATATCAGTTTATCCAGCGTGCAATGGCCCAGACGATATGACAAAAGAAATTTTAAGCTGCTCAATATCGGCGAGAAGTTTCTCCAATGACGACCCTATTTACATTATGTGGACGAGGATGGGTCCTACCTCCCAAAAATGTTGGACCCCCAATCACTTCGTACCTCTTGTGAATAATGAATCAATTGATAATCGAAACCAAGACGACATCTGCTACACCATTTCAGAGTCGGACACCTCAGAGAGTACTGCAGGCTACTTTAAGAGCATTTTATCACCAATCAGGGGAAACAACCAACAAGTCATTATAGATGATGGGGACCAATGTAGTTTCAGCTTCCCCACGACATCCTACCACAATAAGGTCACTTCCACTCCTGAGAAATACAAAAGAACGGACATTAGTAACATCAAGAAAAAAGAACCCAACTACGCTCAAATGCACATGGAAGAAGACGAAATAGAAAACATTTTCCCCGAAAAAATGAAAATGGAGAACGATAAAAAATTACCATTGAGAAAAAGAAAACCAAAACGAGAATCAGAACTCATTGCTAGTAAACGATCCTTTCAGGAAAACGTGTTTGCAGATGAAGCTATTCTAACATCAGATTTGGATGAAAGTGATGTAATTGAATTTACCACGAGCATAAAAAAAGCAAAACTTCATTACCAGACAGTAGTGGAAGCAAAGAAACCCGAAAACGCAATTTTTTCCTATATAGATGATAAAATTCCTAAACTAAACCGGCCTACAAAGATTCCGTCACTTGCGCAAGAATCGAAAGAAATCGCAACCGCTTTAACATCTTTTTCAAGTAGCAGTGATTTTGTTGATGACATTGAAATCCAACTAGATAAGTTGTTAAAAGAAGCAAAGAAATCGAAAACATCTCTTTCAAGAAGCAGTGATTTTGTTGATGACATTGACATAAAACAAGATGAATTGTTAAACTTTATAAAACCAAAAAAATCAAGCATCAACCCCCAAAATGATGAATACCCTCCGAATGACTCTATGACAAGCGAACCATATGATGACGAGACTTACATGAAACATGATTTAAAACAAAACTCTTTGCCGTTTGGCGAATTTCTAACCACCAATCAGGTGATTGTTCTTTTGCTTAAAAGTGGCAAAAGCATTCTAGACACAATACCCAAAGGAAAGAAAGAAAATGTATACTATGTAGTTGATAACAGCAACAATTACGAAAGGGGTAAACAAAAAATTTGCAAACGCTTTTACGATGATTGTGGTGCGTGGACATGCAACACAACGTCATCAACTGTATACCTTGAAACAGACAAAGAAGTTTATAAAGAAATTCATCTTATTGATGGTTTGTACTGCAAAAGAAAAACACGTGAAAAATGTTACTTACCTCTTGATCCTCAACCAGATGCAAAGAAGATTGTAGTTGTGAGCAAATATTATTCAAAATTGAAAGTCGACACTCAGTACCGGAGAAAAATTACCTGGATAAAATCTTTTTCCAGTGAATTTGAAAAACGTGCATTTGTTGAATATACTGGAAAGTTCCCTCATCACTCCCCTCATGGTAATTCGAAACACAATAGAAATGTTTACATCCGCACAAGCGAAAAGACCATGGAATCTGTCAAAGACAAAGTTTTATTTGCAACAGGAAGAAAATTATATGATGCACTGCAAACCGATAACAATAATTTACTTGACAAGCCACGTGATCTTAGATTAATATACAACGCCAAAAGCAACCAAGCCAAAAAAAAACTCAATGACTTACACACCAAGCAGAGACTTACATATGGCAAAACTTATGGAGACGAAATATTACAAGTTATTAATATGGCACAAACGCACGAATTCGTTCAGAGAGTAAACCATGGTAAAAATTGTCCCACTTCAATAATTTTGTATGTTGCACAACAAATATTAGATATCAAAAGATTCTGTTGTTCCGGATCTACCGTTTTGGGAATCGATAAAACTTTTAACTTGGGAAAGGTATATGCTACAGTTATGGTATTCAAAAACCTCAGTGTGGTCAAATCCAGCACTGGTGAGCACCCTCTTTTTTTAGGCCCAATTTTGTTGCATTGTAATTCTAATTATGAAACTTTTTCCTTTTTTTTCATTCATTTGCGTGCAGTATTGGGTGATCACAAAAAATTGATTTTCGGAACCGACGACGAACAAGCTCTCCACAAAGCAGCTTTATCGGCTTTCCCTTCCAGCAAGCACGCACTGTGCACTTCTCATTTAAAGACAAATTTGAAACAGTATCTAATCAACAAAGTTGGCCTGGAAAAAAAAGCTAGAAAATTACTCAGCGAAAAAATTTTTTCCGTTCTTGATGCCACTGACGAAGTTTCTTTTGACCTTTTGTGCCGAAAAATTGTAAAGGAATGCGATATTGAATTTTCAGGATTAGCAAGTTATTTGAATAGTCGATTCTTTCCATTGTTAAAAGATAAGGTTTGGAAAGTTTCTTCCTTGGTCGGTACGGAATGGACCAATAACAATAGCGAGTCCATGAATCATGTTCTGAAATGCAAAACAGAGTGGAAACTAAAAAAACTGCCAGATCTTATCACGATTATTTTTGAATTGGTAACGTCTATGTACGTTGATGTGAACAAAGCTGTAGCATCTATTGGTCCATATGAACTAAGTCCTGCCTACAAACAGTTTGTCAGCAGTTTCGACGAATTTAAAGCAAAAACCGGTTCTGAGCAGGCAAAACACATCGAAAACTTCATGACATTCAAGCCAGTCACATCAAGATTGACCAACTATCAAAGCATTAGTACCAACTCCAATTTGATTACTCGAAGACCTGCTAAATCTGCTGGAAAAAAAATTGGACAAAGACGTCGATCTGCAGCAAACAGAGCACCCTCTAATGCAGGTTAAACACATCAATTTCTTGAATAAAAATTTGTAATGAAAACACAGCACAAAAAACAAGTTGAACAGTATTTTCACCCTAACCTGGGATCCTAAATTTCTTTCTCAGCTGCTCTTTTGATTACATATAAGCAATCTAGCACCACTTAACACTTCGTTGCTCCTGCTATTGTATCAAGTATACATTCTTGTTGCCATATTGAATTGTGAATCACATTTCATCCTGGTTGTATTCGTATTCAAAATTGGAAGTTTTGTATTCATTGTTATTGTCCATAAGAATGTTGGTGAAAACTGAATCACACTGACTGAGACGCTGAGACCTTTGATACATTGTGCATGCTTACCTTATTAGGATATTATCACGACTCAAATGACTTTGCCGATGTGATGTCATAACGAGATAAACCTGTACAATGGCTTGTAGGTATCAGCGTCTCAGCTAGTGTGATCGCTCATTTAAGATCTTAAACGCCAGTTTTGAATTTGACGTACTTTTTAACACCTTCAATGAAAAAATAATGCTACCCTTCAATTTTCGTTTAATATAGCCTATTGGTATGTGGGATGATATTAGCTATCAAAACCAAATGGATTTGCACAGTATGTGTTGTGTGCTACTAGAAAAACTTTCATGTGATTTTTATTATGCAATGTGTATTTTGTACAGAAATACTCACTGTTTACTGCATAATAATTTTTTCAAGCACATACGCCAGTAGTTGTCAACTAATTAAGGTTAGTTTTTGGCCCCCTTCTAGAGACTCTAAAAACCAATGGTCCTCTCCTCCACAATACCATTTTCTTTCAGCGCATCATTTGCAATGGCTACATCAGTCTGATGGATTTTAAGTGCTTCCTAATTATTGTTAAACAATATTGCACTGGAAAACCGATGGCTCATATCCTAATTGCTTCCAGTTGAGAGTTGCTGGACTAGCATACTGATTAATGATGTTGTTATGACCTAATGCAAAACCTTATTAAAGCTCTTTTTTTCGTTCCTAATTTTTGTGAAGCATAAGACTAAAAAGAACGTGTATATATTATCTTTTTACAACAATGTTTTTTGTGCTCGATATTGCTTCATAATCGCATTGTATTGTTTTAGCTTGCTTTGATATATTCACTTCTTTCTAAAACTAATAATTGTCAATTTCCAGCCAACAAAGTCAGTCAGTAGTTGCTATATATCACAGCATTTATTGTGCTAATGTTTCAAATTGTGCAAAAAAGGATATATACTGATTAATGATGTTGCTATGACCTAAAGCTAAACTGTATCCAAGCTGCCTTTTTGCATTCACCAGTCCAATGTCTGAATATGTTAAGTGTTAACTGTTTTATTACTTCGTTCCTAATTTTTGTGAAGCATAAGACTAAAAAGAACATATATTATCTTTTTACAACAATGTTTTTTGTGTTTGATATTGCTTCATAAGCACATTGTGTTGTTTTAGCTTGTTTTGATGCATTCACTTCTTTCTACAACTTGTAATTATATACTGCGTTACCAGCCAAAGAAGTCAGTAGTTGCCAGTGCCAACGAGGGCAAATTGTCACTAATTTCTGAATTTGCAACTGTGGAAACACGCTTTAAATTTTCACATTGTAATCTTGCTATTACACTTTTTAAGTTTTAACCTGCAACCAAAACATAATTCTTTCAAGGATTGCAACCACAATTTGATACATTAAAATTGCTTAATCTGTCAATTGCCTACAACTGAACTTATTAGCTATTATAATTTGCAACTTCAACTATGTGTAACAACAAACCATTTTCTAACCACAACAATACCTACTTTGGCAAGTAAGGGGTTGTAATACACAAGCAAGAACCGGTATTCAGGTATTCGTTTGTTTGCTTGCTAAACTTCTTTATAGAGATTATTTTGTCATAAAATGGGGTACCGGTACACTGGTACAGCGATTAAGGAAAAAGCTTACAAATAAATCCCCAATGTAATGTATTTGAGTTTAAGGATGTGATCCTGTGATAATAAATGTTTTACAACTGTTTTACATGCTTCTGCAATCTGATACTGCATTATACTGTTATAGGGCGATCACACTGTCACAAAACTGCAAACTATTGCAGGGTAATTAATGTGGCATACATGTAAACATAAAATGAAAAAAAAACATACCGGTACCACAAGTACTTTGCTATTTTGATGATATCAACACATATCCAATCAAAGCTAAAAAAACATTAACAGTTACAGTACAGCTGGGCTATTGCAATACAATGATCAAATTCTGATTCTTAGAAAACCACATCCAGGACATCTGAAAAATGTACCGGTAATGATATGTATCACTTACCACTTTGAGTTTTACACTAATCAAAATTATCTGCAATAAACCTTTAGTGGGTAAAATTAAAAAAAAAAGCCTCAGACACAGCTCGATGAAGAGTTTGATAAAATTTTAAAAAGATAAAATTGATATAATGTACCCAGTACCTGTGTAATACTAAACGAGAAAAATTAAACGCAATTTTCTTTTTTTTAGATACTGTTTACAAAAATACAAAGAGATAAGTGCCATTACTTCCTGGTCTTCAATACTGACAATCTAACTAAGAAACCTTTAAACATTTAAATAATATTTTGGATTTGTCATATACATACTCAGCATTATTTATGATAAAGGTCGCTTAATTCAGTAACTGAGTTTAAGATTTGTCAATATTGAACTTTGTAAAAAGAAGATTGCATTCAATTTTTGTCATTTAATATAACTTGATAACTTCCCTTTTACTTGAATGTAATCTGTATATTGACTTCAGTCCATTCAGCCAAATCGTCCAGGCCTATGCACTATGTACTCTGATACCTGGGTACTGGCCTAATCCAACCTCTCTGAATCTTAACTAGGGTCAACCTTATTGTAAACCACCGTAAATTCTTTTTTCTTGCTTTGCTTTACATTCACTGCAGTGCTTCAGTGCTCTAAATAAATAGCCTACCTGTAAATTAGTGAGCTCTGCGTTCTCTACCAGATTGGACATCGCTATTTGGGACATCGCGGACATCGCAATTTGGGACATCGCGGACATCGTTGACATCGCGGACATCGTTGACATCGCGGACATCGTTGACATCGCGGACATCGTTGACATCGCAGACATCGCGGACATCGCAGACATCGCGGACATCGCGGACATCGTTGACATCGCGGACATCGTTGACATCGCGGACATGTACTATTTAGTAACACCGCTGTTACGTAGTCTAA